>JADLZK010008551.1:0-704400 GCA_015847255.1 Hyparrhenia diplandra
GTCATGGACCACGCCAACCCGGCGGTGGATGCGGACTTGTTCGGAGGGCTGAGGATGTGGAGTTATTTGAGCACTTGAAACGGGTGAAGGAGTTTCAGGATGTCGACCTGGAGAGCCACCGCCAGGCCTGAGGGAAGACCTGCACGCGACATGTGGCCATCCAACCCGCCTTCTTTCAGTTTCAGGTGATCCTCTTCAATGTGTGTCTGAATCTGTTTTCTCTACACCTGATCATCCCTTTTTCTAACATACTCCTACCTGTTCATAATGTTAATTTGTTTGTTTGTGTTTAAGAACACAACCTAATAGAGCATTAGTTTCTCAAGAACAAACGAATTGTTTTATTATTATCATTATCAGAAGGACTTGCCAAACTGAAACTTAAACATTTTCCCCCCAAAGGGCTGCCAGCTCTGCCTGTACGGGGAAGATGAAAGCATGTGCCGTGCCTTTACGAGGTGGGTGCACAAGTTGGGTGGCTCAACCCCCCGTGCTGCCAATCACATCCACTTCCCCGGCGACGATAGCTGATAATAATGAGGTACAGTATTATTAACTATTTCTTAAGGAATTTTAAACGTTGTGTCTCTTTCTCAAGGAATTTTAAACGTTGTGTCTTTCTCAAGGAATGTTGAACGTTGTGTTTTTCAGGATGCCAAGAAAATTTAAATTATGAAGATAGCAGTTATTTTTTACTCTACTGGTGAACATCAAAGACATCAACAGCAGCTGGAGAAGTGAGTGGAAAGATCTGTTCGTTATTTTCATGATGTTGTCCTTCCTGTCGAGTGTCTTCAGCATATTTGCTGCCATGTTACTTGGTCCCGCCGACTCATGGACCAGAGGGTTCTCAGACTTCGGCTTGATTGTGGCCGTTTGCCTCTTCGTCTTCTACGTCACTTGCCAACTCGGCACTTACGGATGGGTTGCTGGGGTCATCGCTTCTGCTCTGGTCGTGCTCTTCTCGGCCGTGCTCTGGTGGAGATGCAGCGCCAAGCCAGCAGCAGCAGAGCCCTGATCAGTGATCACTTTGCTCCTCGATCAAGTGCCATGAATAACTGACGCTGGAAAGGAATACGGATCATGTTTGATGTATGTTGTCAGAGAAATGCAGCTTTGTTTTCATTGTTGATTTCAACTGAAACTGTTGTAGCGCACAACTGAGACAGACAGCGTTTTCTCTGCTGTTGCTGCCGCTGGTACATTTCATTCCTTTCTTGGTTTCTAATTCTGCCTTATATTGCTGTGGTATTGTTTCGTGCTTTCGTTCCAACGCTGACTGGCGGCATGAACAGAAGGGTAGGCATGAAAGGGAATAACTTGTTCACTAATAAAGCAGCTCTCGTGTTGTTCACTAAGTCAACGGCAGCTGGATTTATTTTCAAAAAAAAAAAAGAAAAAGAAAAAGAAAAAGAAAAAAAGAAAAAATCAGTCTCTACTCCTGCATGCACACAACCCAAGTCTCATAATATTGTCAGCTTATTTGCTGACAGAAATAAAAGAAAAAAGAGTGCACTAGTTGTGTGATGTGAATCGCTCGCTCACTCACCTTGCCTATCATGCATTTTATTCCTCAATTTGCTTTCATCAGTTTGTAAGAGCCTGACTAGTGAGTCAGCTGTGAGATGTGCACTATCATCTCGTTTATGATATTACCGTCGTGGTCTATCTAGTACATAAATAGCATAATGTTTTGTTTGCTGACACTCCGGTTATGTTGATGGTATTGGAAATATGCATGACAACAGTGGATAGGGGATTAGTATGCACTCCAGTTCCTAATAATACAGTATCCAGCCAAGCTAGAGTTAATTACCCTGAAATGCAGTATCGTCGCATCTAACATCAAGTCACACCTTCCTTTTACACAGTCAAGGCTTCTACCTGTATCATGCTGAGACGGTGCATCAGAAAAGGTAATCAGATTAATTTAGAAATTCTACCTTATTAGTTACAGAAAAATTAAACGGACTAACAGAAACTTTACCAAATAAATCTGTCCTGCCCGTCTCTTGTATAACAAAATTTAAAGGCACCTTAGTTAGTTTCTTGATTGATCATGTACGCAGTTCTAATCCCGTTAGTAGAGGAACCTCAGATCAATAGTCAACCCACTGCTACTCTGCTGCAGCCTGGTGAGTGGTGACTGCTCAGTCCAAGAGCACGCCTCCCACGTTACACCAAGTCAATACCTGAAAACCCAACGTAAATGGCCATCTTTTTTAACAAAGCATCAGGATTGTATGTTGTTCATAAGACACTATAGCGCTGAATACTACATATCAAACACCACCAATATCAGAAACACAACTCCAAGCAGGAGATTTCTGCATGCCCTTGTCTACCATGGAGCTTCTAATGTGTTCCACTTCACCCCATCTGCTACCGCCTGCTTGGACATTACTGAAGACCACATGGTAGCCAACATTGTTCGGTTCCAGCTCCATAAGTTTCTGAGCAGCTAAATTTGCAAGCTTTGAGTTTGAATGTGTTCTGCAGGATGCAAGGAGCGCACCCCATATCCTGCCATCTGGCTTAACCGTCATGTGACTGATCATTTTACAGCTTCCTCCAGATTACCAGACCGGCCAAGAATGTCCACCATGCAAGTATAGTGTCCTAGCTCAGGTGCGATACCGAATTCCCTTGTCATGCAATCAAACAACTCACGAGCTTCACTAACAAGACCTGAGTGACCACATGCTGACAGCAAACTCAGGAAGGTCACTCTGTTTGGCCTTGCTCCTTCTTCCAGCATCTGTCGAAACAATGCCAGTGCTCTCCTACCATCGCCATGGATCGTGTATGTTTCAATCATTGAACTCCATGAGACGATATCTTTGTCAAGGATGCTGCTAAAGCACCTTTCTGCCAAATGAATGTTCCCACATCTAGCATACAGCTTAACAATGGAGGTCTCCAAGGCACAACAATTCTGAGATTCTGCAGCATAGTCGTTTCTTATCATGTATCCATGAACTCCTTTACCAAGAAGTAAATCACCCAATTCTGTATAACAGATGACCAGTGCTCGAAGCACGTCAGCACTGGGAACAAGTGAAGAATCCATCATTCTTCTGAAAAGATGGATCGCATCAAAGAACTGCCCATGATGGATAAAGGCCGCAAGCATGGCCGACCATATGCAGTTGCTTTTTCCCCAGAATTCCTCAAATAACTGAACTGACGATTGTAATTCACAACATTTCGCATAGAAGTCCACAAAGGATGCTACCAGGATTGTGTCAATGAGCCCACTCTTAAGAGCAAAGGAATGCAGCTTCTTACCTTGCCCGAGGTGTCTGCACTTGGCGAATGCAGCAACAGCGGAAGTTAAGGTCTCACAGCTTGGACACACCTCCCTCTCTTCTCATCCTTTCATACATATCGACAACCTTAGAAACTCTGCCCTCTGCAGAATATTCCGAGATTATGATGTTCCAAGAAAAGATCGCTTGTCGGCGACTGCTCGAACAGCCCTCACAGCGGCGCCCACGCCACTTATCCTGCTTCAAGTGCGTCAGAATCGAGTTCAGAACCACCACATCGCCACTCCACCCACTCTTCACGGCATAGCAGTGGAGCTGGCCCCCAGCAGCAGCATCCCTCTCGGCCATGCACGCCCGGAGCAGCACAGCGAGCGCCGCTGCGTTCGGCTCGCACCCGTCGGCCCTCGCCGTTGACACCAGACGGGCCTGCCACCGTCCTGGCACCCGGCTTAAGCGACGTCCAGAGACCACGTCCAGCGAGCGCACGTCGAAGACTGCCGCCCGCTTCGACGGCCGCTCGCCACGGCCGCGACGTAGGCCTGCAAGGCGCCCGCCCGATCAGTGGGCGGCGCCGACGGCAAGGCCGCGCCCAGGCAGCGCCAGTAGGGCGCCGGTTGAGGAGCAGGAGCGTGAACGCAGCCGGGCGGTGCCGGCGCTGAGCATGGCGGCAAGGCGCAGACGGCCTCCGTGGGGGAGCCCGGAGTCGAGGCGGTGCCGGATGGCCGCGTTCCATTGGGCGCGTTGGCGGCGCAGCGGTGGCGAAGGAGCGCAGGGTCGCCCGCCCCGCGCCGGAGACCTCGGTGGAGCAGGGGTGTCGAGCGAAATCGAGCAGCGGGTAGTCATGAGACGACACGACAACCCAGAAACGCATCCACGGTTTCTCGCAATTACAATCGCCTTTGTCGAATGAGAATGAGAATATGCCGCCTTGTCTAAGTAACTCTTGTTTGGCATGAGATTTAGAAACTCAGATGATGCATAAACAAAATCATTTAGGGCTACTTTCAAACGCAAAGAATTTCACAAGAATCGGTTCAATTTTAGCGTGTATCCGCTGTTGCAAAGTGCTTTGGTGTCAAAAGTCGCCTCTCACGCACCACAGGAGGGATAAGTTTACGGAGTTGAGAACCAAATTAGACTATAGCAAGAGTTGGGGGGACCAAATGTAGAGTTTTTACCTTGATAATATTATCAGCAACGTTCGAGCAGTAACAAACGCATAAAAGCTCATCTAACCGATGTCCCGAAAAAATGATTTTAAGCCTTTTAGCAAGTGCCTTTGTCGTGATTTTGAAAATCACGCCAAGCGAAGCTGATCGGCCTTAAACTAGCCTAACACTTAAAGACATGGACAAGCAAGCTGGATCTCCACCGGTCAATTAGACATGAATCTATTGGATCAATTTTGATCTTAGCGGGCCGCGTAAGCATCCTAGGCTAGAAAGGTATAGTTTACCACCGGGCCTACGCCTCGGCCTAGCATATCTCAGTCACTCTCCCTCACTCAAAACCCCTACATTTAAATTGAGCATCTTTAGCAAGGGCCCTTACTTGGCCCCCTACTCCAGATTTAGGTAGTAGGGGTCAAAAACGCTTCTCCAGCAGAACCCCTACTTGGCCCTATACTCCTCCCCCTACTTTTTCTCTCTCAGTACCTTCGACCCACGCTTCGTGTTCCTTGGCCGGCAGGATGACCTACCCCGACGCGGCGAACTTTGTCGGCTACTCCTCCCCGGCGGAGTGCAGTGCTCGACGACGCCTCTCCCTCGGCGGTGCAACCTGTCCGGCGTTCGCGGCCCTCTCCCCGCGGCGCGCACTCCCCCCCACGTCCGCGCCTAGCTCAGCGCCCGTTTGCCGACATCTGCGGCCCACTCCCCGGCAACGCTACCTTCCCCGGCATCTTGAGGTGTTGATCATCGATCACCTCATTGCCTTTGTCCAAGCCATGTTTTGCATCATGTGAGACTACAAAACAAACACTTGCAAACTTGCTAGTCCCATTTGGTCATGTTGATCATCAAACACCAAAACCCAAACTGAAATGGGCCATGGTCCATTTTCCTTACAAAATCAAATCTTCGAAAAAAGGCCCAACAAGCATTATTGATGAAAGCATATCAAATCAAATCAATCCAAAAAGTCTCGACATCTCTACTGCAACTTGTTGAGTTTCAAAAAAAAAAAAAAAAAAGACTGCATCTCTGCTGCTACTTGTTGAGCTGCATCTCTACTACTACTTCCTGACGAGCTGCATCTCTATTATTACTTGTTGAGTAACGTATGAAAACACGACAACACTTGCCCATGCCCCTCCCAATTAGTCATCCGAGTGTCCCATCTGTTTCTTCCGTTTAGATTTTGGGATGAGAATATACCACAACCACTATATATGGTCAAAGAGAAGGGTGAGGCAGACTCGTCCATAGAGCACGGGAGAAGAAGGACGAGCATGGGGAGGGAGAACCTGGGAGCTAGGCTGAGCAACAGTCGCTAGAGGGGCTTGAGGACGAGAGACTGGGAGGGAAACTGGGGCAGTAGCAAAATGTGTATATATGGCATTGTAGATGTTTGTGCATTTTGTCCTATAGAAGTCAAATTTTGACCAAGTTTATAAAAAAATATATATTAACATCTAAAATACCAAAGAAATGCACTATCAAACAATATTTCATGGTGTATATATGGCATTGTAGATGTTTGTGCATTTTTTCTATAAACTTGATCAAAACTGGAGAAGCATGACTTAGGGTAAAGCTAAAACTAATTTTCAACTTGGAATAGGGGGAGTATTTGATAAACCATTGCAATATTTGTCTCTATGTAGCCATGTAATGATGTAATTGTGACGTGTGCATGCGTATGTGTGTGTGTTATAATATTTTTTTCCACTATTGTAAATCTGACACCATCAATTAGGAGGTATTAGCATCGATATTATTTTTTGTTTAGTAAGCTATAGAAATTGGCAGCATATTGTGAAAGATAAATATATATGGCACGTAGCAAAGAAGGGTATAAGATGCATCTTTGTGTGTTGATGTTTGATTCGAAATCTGTTTTCTCTTTCAGATGTAGCTTTACATTATGCTTCACTGACCTGAAGATTTAGTTTGCTGGTTTCTACACAGTTCAATGTTTTTTTTTTTTTTTTTTTTGAAAGAACAGGAGGGCAGAAGAGCCCCTACTGAAATTTTATTAACAAAAACCAAGCAGATTACAAAAGAGCGTTAAACATAAAGCCAAAAAACAGCAACAGCAACAGCAACAGCAAAGACTAACTTAAGATACAAAGAAGGAAACAAAGAAGATCAAATGAACTACACAAGGTGCTCTAGCCATAATTCAATTTCAGGGGTATTTCCTTTTGGCTCTCCACAGGAGTTGTCCAAACAAAGTTTTGAAAAGCTCTAAGCATCTCAAACAATCAGCTGGGAGTCCTCTGAAAATGACATCATTCCTAGCTGTCCATATACTCCAGCACATGAGAATTATAATCTCCATATAAAAGCTGACCGCAAGCTGCTCTTTGAGGCTATCAAATCTTTGAGTGACATCAGGAGAACTGATAATCGTCAATCCAATCAGACCCCAACAGTTTCTAGCAAAGTCACATTCCATAAACAAGTGATCAATGGATTCTTCTACATCCAAGGAACAGAGAAACACAGCAGAAGGAAGGGAGGTGCATTTGTTTTTTCTTCTCAAGATGTTACGGTGCTCAGCCTATCCTTAACCAAAAGCCAGAGGAAAACCTTGTGTTTGTGTTGGCAAGAAGATTTCAGATTCTCTTGAAAATTGGGTGTGCATCTGTGGAGCCCAGCAAATGGCGATAAGCCTTCTTGGATGTGAAGGTAGAATTACCCCAAATGTAATTCCAAACATCGGCTTCCCCCCGAGTGTTGATGTGCCTGTAGAGAGGTGTTCAAAAGATGAAATTGATCATAAGCCTCTACTGAGAGAGGCAAGCAGAAAAGAGCAGTATTATCCGCCAATGTCATTGCACTTTTTAAGAGAGAGCAAAGGTTTTTGACAAAGGAATAAAGCTCAGGGTACTCAAGCTTGAGTGGTTGACCAGACCAACAATCTTCCCAAAGCAAACAGGAAGCCCCATCTTTAGCAGAGACAGAAGCCATTCCCTTGAATTTATCCAAAAGCTTTAACATGTCTCTCCACCAAAAGGATCCCTTCTTTACATGACTAGAAGCTTCCCATTTCCATAACGTTTTTTCCCAAACAAGGTGTACCCACGGGATATCTGCTCTATTAAAGAACTTGTGCAAGTTTTTCAACAACAGAGAGCTTCATTTTGTGTTTTCAAGTCAAGGATCCCAAGACCTCCATCCTCTTTTTGGCCTAGCAACCATTGGCCAGGCAGCTTTGGCATTAGTTCTATTATTATCATCAGGACCCTCTCCATAGGCAATGTTTTACGTACTTGTCAACTTGCTCTCTAATGAAGCATGGATATGAAAGGTGCACATATAGAAGGTGGGCAGCGAAGAGAAGACAGAATTTGCCATTTGGAGCTTCCCAACTTTGAGACAAAAGAGAGAGGTACTCACTAGCCTTCTTTCACACCTGGTAATAAGGGGCAAGAAATCATCAACTCTTGGCTTAGTCGGACCAAGAGGGAGTCCAAGATATGTGAAGGAAAACCCCCAATGTAACAGCCAAAGGTGGCACTAAATGCTTCACTCTCTCATCGACATATTAATTGGCACCATCATTGATTTAGCATAATTGACCTTGAGACCAAGAGAGTCTCCGCAAAAGTGTTTAATAGGGCCTTGAGGGTGAATAACTGTCTTTCACTACCTTCCATCACAATAAGAGTATCGTCAAGATCTTGAAGTATGGGAAAGTCATTAGTGAATTGCAAGGGAATTGGCAAGTTGAATAAGCCCCGATCTTTGGCTTTATTAATGATAGATTGCAACAGTCTGCAGCCAACACAAACGAAGAGGGGAAAGAGGGTCCCCCTGTCTCACTCCCCTTCTACAATGAAACACTTTGCCCGGAGTTCCATTAAGTAACACGTATGAGGTTCCGAAGTAAAGATCAACTTCATCCAGCTTAACCATTTTTCACCAAACCCCATTTTTTTCCATGATAAGCAAGCATGGCATCATGTTCAATTCTATCGAAGGCTTTTTCAAAATCCAGTTTCGGGATGACAATCTCTTTTTGGAAGTATGACATAGATGGAGGTACTAAAAGACCAAGCCAAACAATCCCGATGGTTCTAGATTTGATGAACCCATACCGATTTGCGTGGACTAATTTGGTGATATGAGGTTGAAGTCCTGTTGGCAAGCAATTTCGTGATCGCCTTCACGTAAGAATTCAGAAGAGAAATTGGTCCGAAATCATTAATCCCGCTTGGTCCATCAACTTTTGAATGAGGGTGATATAAGAACCATTGATATTGTTTTAGACAAACATCACCATCAAAGAAAGAGTCACAGAGATTGTAAAAATCATTCTTGATTAGGTGCCAATATTTCTTTAAAAATTCATTACTAAATCCATCCGGGGCGGCGACTTATCATTTGGCGATGCTTGATGACATTATCAATCTCCTCATGACTGAAAAGGAGTCTCAAGGGAGCTCAGATCTGTACTATGATGCAAAAGGGAACTAAGATCAAAATACATTCTCTCTCGCACATGTTGTCCCTAATCTTTCCTTAAAATCCTTCCAGATTAACTCAGCTTTTGAAGAGTGGTCATGAAGCACAACACCGTTGTGATCTACAAGAGAAGTAATGGTATTCCTCCTATTTTCGATTGTAGCAAATAAAGATGAAAAACCTTGGTGTTTTCATCACCCAACTTTACCCATTTTATGGCCCCCTCTGCCTCCAATAGATGTTTTGTTGATGGAGCAAATCCAAAAGCTTGTTATTTAAAATATCCCTAAAATTCCATTCTTCTAGGGTGAGATCCCTCCATTCTTCAATACTGTCCGAAAAGGTGATAACTAGCTTGATGTTGCCGATGGTGGTCTTGAGATTAGAGAGCCTTGATTGCGGTTGTGAAGAGTGCCTCTCGGGGCTTTAAACTTAGTTTGTTAGGAGCTTAGCCGCATCAATTTGAAGGAAGTGGTTGTTCCATGAAGCTGCCACTAAAGGAAGGAAACTATCATACCGCATCCGAAGTTTTCAAACTCGAAGATATTGCCTTTAGGAATAGTAGTTTTAATCTCAATACAACAGGGGCCAATGATCGAAACTTCCATGACCAAAGAATGAGCAGCGGTGTTGGGGTACCTAAGAGTCCAAGATTGAGAGGTAAAGAACCAATCAAGCCTTTCCAAAAGAGGAGGATTACGCTTATTACTCCATGTGAACTTTTCGCCATGAAGGGGAATCTCAACAATTCCAAGAGAGCTAATAACATCATTAAATGCGAGCATATCATTAACATTTGCACGGTGCATTTCTATCTTCCGGGTTTTCTTTAAAAATTAAAGTCCCCAATTACCAGCCAATCAACCTCATCTGTCATATTAATATTTTCTAACCAATCTAGAAATGCTTCCTTTCCCTCAGGATCACGGGGCCCATAAACAGAGGTGAGGATCCAAGAATCATTATTATGAAGAGAATTAAACTCAACAAAGCAATAGCAAATCTGTTTTGGAATATCTCTGCTCCATTAAAATTGCACTTTTCCACCAACTAAAATGCCCCCCGAGGCTCCAACAGAAGGGAGGAAACAAAAGGCATCAAAATTAGCAGGACAAAAATTTCGATGTAAGACAAGTCAAAGGACTCTCTTTTGGTCTCCTGGATGATGATGATGTCACAATTGCTCTCCATGATTTTATTCCTCAAGGAATCCCATTTCTCTGAAGCATTGATGCCCCTAATATTCCAGCACAGAATGTTCCAAGCTTTAAAATTGTGAAAGCTATCCATTAAACAAAATTAGGGGAAAGAAGGCATGTCCAGAAGAGCCAGGATCCACAGGAGGGGTCTTCTTCTTGTTAGCACTCTTGGGAGCAGTCACCTTTTGATTTTTACTGTTGCCTTTTCCCGGAGCCTCCATCTTTTTTTTCTTCTTCAAGGCTTCATCAGTGACAAGCGAAGCATCAATATCGCAAAGGTCAGCACTGAGCTTCCTAATTGCTTTTGTGTTCAGAGTGGGTGGTTTGACACACCCAACACACTGCTTGTCTTTACAGGCAGGATTTCTATAGCCCTTGCAGCAAGCCTTAATCCTGGGGCTCCTTCTGACTTCAGTTTCAACTATTGCAGCTTTGGTCTTCTCTGTGGACATGACAACTCTTTCTTTGCTTTCAGCCAGGGGAGTGCCTTAGAAGCAATGGCATTAGAATTATTTTGCTCAAGCTCAGAAAGAGAGCAAGCTGGGAATTTCTTCACAGGACACTTATCAGGAACAGAGAAAACAACCCCTTGAGACTCACTGGTGGAAGAGAGAAAAGATCCTGAGCCCATCAGATTCTTAGCCTGAGCAAAGTGCTTTGGAGACAGAAGAAGAGATGTGAAAAACTGGGCCCAATCCTTTGGAACCAGAAATTTTGGCCCAGAGCCAATGCTTGGAGAGAAGAAATCAGCCCATGGGCCAGGAATGGCATGGCTGGTGTTCCTCTTTCTTGCTGCCTTACTGCATTCTTCCTGTCCATTTTTATCGGAAGGGAGTTGTTGATCTTTGAGAACAAAGTCTCCAAGGATGGCAGGAAACAAGCTATGTTGCATTGGTTGCTCCTCAGAAACTTGGCTCTTCGTCTTAGCCCTTCTTCTGAAATACACTTTTGTGATAGGACCAACTCTTGTATGTTTCGCTGCCCTCTCCTTAGTTGGGTTGGGCCTAAACTGCTCACATTGAAATTCAAACTCGACTGGACCAGATTCTTCTACATGAAGCACACCATCTTCTGCTATAATTAAAGGAGGAGGTGATGGCTGCACTGGGGTTTCGCGCTTGGCTGCAAGAAAAGCTGGCAGTAACTGTAGAGCTATTGCCGGAAGAGCTGGGCGCCACAGAACAATTTCAAGGCCTGTTGGTGCTGGATCTTGTATCTGTGTGCTGATATCTGACATCAAACTTTTAACAATAAAGATGGGCTGCATGACTATGGAGGGACCATCACCACTGATTGCAGGTATACTCTTGGGATGGAATATATTGATGGTAGTGCAATGACTTTTAACAGCAGCAAGACGAGCACTGTCTTCACTGGGAACAGAGGAAGCATCACTAGAAGAAGAACTGTCATCTAACAGCTGAACCACATCATTAATTGTTATGTTAGGCCCATCACCTCTAAGGAAAGGTTGTCCTGTTTCTAGATTCTGGTTGAACCCAAATGCCTGATCATTGATGTTAATTTCAACAAGCTTATCAGCAGCATCAGCATTTTGGGGTGTTCCTTCCTTGATTGGGATTTTTGGCCTGCAACAAATAATGTGCTCACTTTTTGTAGAAGTAGCTTTGGGCCGCCATTGCATGATCGGCCTTGGGATGCCATGACAAAATCTCTTAATATGGCCAAATCTGAGGCATCTGATGCATCTGATTCTGGACTTGCAAGTCTTGCGGCTGTGTCCCAACCCAAGACAACGTGTGCAGGAGTATGGTCGGCCCAAAAGATTTGAGATTGAGTTTTCAAAAGTCTCAGGAGAGGCTTCCGCATTTGGCAGCTTGACTGGCTCCTGACCGTTGTGTGAATCACGTCGGGACCGGCCACAGAATAAAGGAAACAACACACTGGATGCAGGATTAACCTGGATGGTGAACGATCCGAAAGTCAGGGAAATTTCGGGCTGTGGTTTGATCTTTGGAGGAGACTGAACAATCTTTGCCGCAAAACGAACATGTTTCTCTTTTTTTTCTTTTTTTTCTCCTCACGTTTTGCTGATCTGGAAAGAACCTTTGTCCACTCTTTCTCCTGCTCAATCTCCCAAGCTCGCTTCTCTCTTTCCCAATGAGGAGTTCCATTATTCCAAAGATGAAAATAGAGGTCAAATTGGGAGGAAATCACTCTGCGAAGCCTGTAAATTTGGAACCCAACTTCTTTGGAAAAGACGGAGAAACGAAAATGATTGTTGCTGAGAAATTTGACATGAAAATCTGAAGCGTGTCCTCCCAGACAAGATTGCAAAGCCAGAGAGACTGAATCTTCCGCCAAACGGAAGAGAAAACGGGCGGAAAGTGACGAGGAGAAAGAACGAGCCATCAGGGGTGGGGAAGGGGTGGTGAACCGTGAATGAAAACGCCGGGCGAATTCCATCTTGGAACTCTAGGCCGACATTGAAGTCCAGCTTTGCCGCCAGGTCCGATGAGGACCCCATCGGCTCAATAGGATTCACCGGAGGATGGCAAGGTTTGGATGCGGGCGGCGGGCAGAAGAGATGAGTCCGCAGCGGGATCCTGTAGATGGGGGATGCGGGCGGCAGCAGTGGCAAACAGCGAGGATGGGGGTGGTGGGGGGTGGCGGGATTCTGTGGAGGGCGCAGCAAAAAGCGTGGATCGGGATGCAAAGGCGGCGGTGGCGTGGATGGGGGTGGTGGCCAGCTGAAGCGGAAGTCGGGGAGGTCGGAGTCCCGGGCGCGCCGCGCCGCGTCCAGCGGCGACGGCGGGCGGTGGCGGCTTCTTCGCGTGCTGCTTCCTCCCGGCGGCGGGTCGGCGTAATGCCCCTCAAGGGGCGCGGGGTGCCCTGAGGTGGCGGCTGGTGGCGCGTGGCGGGCAGCCCTCGGGGCGGAGGTGGTCGGCGGGATGGCCTCGGGGCTGCGCGGGCGGCGGCAGCCC
Organism: Hyparrhenia diplandra; assembly: GCA_015847255.1. Lineage (NCBI taxonomy): Eukaryota > Viridiplantae > Streptophyta > Magnoliopsida > Poales > Poaceae > Hyparrhenia > Hyparrhenia diplandra. Next base: position 13,044 of record JADLZK010008551.1, read on the forward strand.
TCAGGGGCGGCGGTGGTCGGCGGGATGGCCCTCGGGCGGCGCGGGACGGGCGGCAGCTCTTCAGAGCGGCGGATGAAGCTCAAGGCTGATGGCGGAGAAGGTGGCGGCGGGGCCAGGCTGCTGGGGAGCAGCTGGGGAGGGTTGGCGGGGGGGAAGCCGCCGGGCGGCGGCGCAGGCGGGGTCGCCTACGCGGTCGCCCCGCGGACGCTCTCCGTACGCCAAACGGTCATTTTTCCTCGTCACACAGTTCAATGTTTATCAGTATTTGTGGAGTTGCATTACAAAATTAGTTGGCCATCTTTCTAACTATGTATGTTTCCTTACAGACTGATACTACGCTCTCAATTTATATGGAACATGTTTCTAAAGGTTCAATCGATAAGTTACTTGCCAAGTTTGGTCCTTTTAAGGAATCTATGATTCGCAGTTATACTGCACAAATTCTCTCTGGCCTTGCCTTCTTGCATGACAGGAGGCATATCCACAGGTTGCCGTTGTAGTATAGTACATTAATTGTGTAAAACTATTTGCTTATATTCCATAGATATCTCAAATGCAATAATCTTTTCATGCTGGTTTATGGCAGAGATACTAAAGGAGCGAACATACTTGTGGGCCCTAACAATGAGGTCAAACTTGCTGACTTTGGATTGGCTAAGCATGTATGCAGTTTTTCCTTTCCGTCATTCTCGTTGTGTCTTGTGTTTGCAATTTGGGATCTAACTTTAGCTAATCTCTTGGGGTTGCTATTAGTAAATTGGCGGTTCAATTATCGTAAGATTTAGCCCTGTTTTTGTGTGTAAAGCATTCGAATCCTTTTGGTAGTCATCATCACAAGGAGCAGAAATAGTTTTTTTTTTTTTTTTTTTTTTTTTTTGAGTAAAGTAGCAGAAAGAGTTATGGGGTGCAGTTTGTTTCTGTCGACACCCAAATATGTTCGTGTGTTATTTCTGGAACTAAGCATGGCAAAAAGAGCAAGATGGTCGAGCCATATACGTATATATGGCATGCATATTCCGGATTGATTCATCGTTGCTGTTCAGATATCTATCTATATCTATACCTACTAATAAAAAGAGAAAATTTCTTAACTCTTTTTTGGGTCTGCCTCCTGCCTGTCCGCCCGATGCCTACCTGTCCGAGTGTCCGCTCGATTTTTGTCCGCTCTCCTCTGCCTTCCCGTTTCATACGGAGAAGACCAAGTACAACACGTGCGCGTTTCTGCGGCGGCAACCGGCAACGAGCCGTCCGTTGCTTATATATTATCACGAGGAATTGCATGCACGACACGCTCTCGTGTAACATGAGTCGGGCATCGCGGTCTGCAACCGGCTGAACAAGCAGCCAAAACGAACGGGAAGAAGATCGATGCATCCAGCAGATGCAGTGCAGGTGCATGCAGCCTGCAGACCTCCCTCCCCTACAAGTACGGAATAGACATGCTCTCTAATTGTAGGTGAATTGATTCTGTGCCATAAAGTGATTTGCTTTACAAAATCTTCACTCATCTGTTTTCGACGTGGATTCCTATCATGTTTCAGTTTTTTTTTTCTATTCAGGAAGCACGTGGATTCCTATCATGTTTCTGTGTTTTTTCTATTCAGGAAACTATACCAAACAGGCTCTAAACAGCTAGAGTGGTTCCATGTATTTTTACGAACATGTAACAACGATGTGTCATGTTATAGCCTTATTTTGAGAAAGATATATATATATAAATATGAGTTGTTACAATTAGTTTTTTCTCCGTTTCTGCAACGCATACGCATATTTTGCTAGTCTATACCTACTAATAAAGAGAGAAAATTTCCGTCGTCTCCCCTATCTTTGGTTCCACCTTCTCTGTCTCTCTTTCGTATTTGTGTCCGCGTCCATTACAAGTGTCCCATCGGAATATCTATACCTACTAATAAAAGAGAAAATTTCCATAAATCCGCCTAAAAATTTAGTCCAGCCCTCTGCCTTCGTCCAGCCTTGCCGTCCGCTTCCATGTCGTATTGTCCGCCTGGTTATCATGTCTATACCTACTAATAAAGAGAGAAAATTTCCGTCGTCTCCCCTATCTTTGGTTCCACCTTCTCTGTCTCTCTTTTCGTATTTGTGTCCGCGTCCATACAAGTGTCCCAACGAATATCTATACCTACTAATAAAGAGAGAAAATTTCCATCGTCCGCCTAAAAATTTCGTCCAGCCCTCTGCCTTCGTCCAGCCTTGCCGTCCGCTTCCATGTCGTATTGTCCGCCTGGTTATCATGTCGTACGTACGAGAGTCCGTCGCTTTGGTTATCTATAATAAACTAAAAACGAGTTGCATACGGATACGAAGAAGAAAAGCTAGCTCTGCATGCCTGCCTTTTCTTCCCAACTGATTCGGTTTCTGCCCGGGATACGTGTTCGTATAGAATATGGAATGCATACTAATCCTTAGGTGTGGATTTAAAAAGAGCTCTAAATCCAGGTAAAAAAAAAAACTCTCCACAAACTCTCCACATATACATATATACGATTTCTTGTCCAAATCCAAATAGGTCTGACGGAGGGCAAATAAAACTCTCCACATACATATATATATGATTCATCAATCTGGCGTAGGCAATCTTGTCCAAATTCAAATAGGTCATTTATACGATTCATCAATCTTGTCCAAATCCAAATAGGCAATCAGGCTGTACGGCGAAGGCAAGTACGCGTGCTGAGGCTCAACCGCAACGCTGAGACCTTCAACAGGAAGGTGAATGCCACCGTCAAGGCGCTCAAGCGGCGGCACGCCGACCTCAAGCTCGCCATCTTCGACATCTACACGCCACTCCGCAAACTCACCCAAGACCCGGCAAGTTATGGTACATGCGTGCGTGTTCAATAATGTCGTGATCGAACATGCCATAGTGATATGAGCGAGCTAGCATATATATGCATATGATCATCGATATTGTCGCCGTTGCCGTTTATGTAGGCTTCGCGAACGCGAGGAGGAGACGTTTGCCGGACGGGACGGCCAAGACGATGGTGTACCTCTACAGCCCGACGACGGCCGGAGCGTGCTGGAACGCCAACAACTACGTGCGGCCCACCGTTCCTGGTCTGCATACGTACTCGGTGACGGAGGTAATAAGAAATTGCCAAGCGGCTAAGCCCATGATTGTGTTTGTATACGTGGTATGTCAAGTATATATTCTTTAGATTTGGAATTTAGGATTCCCTTGAGGTGCAGCACTCATGTTTAGTATGACATGGAAATCTCAAATTGTGAAATTGAATTGAGTATTGATTGACAATTTTCTTAAATTGTCGGAGCGTGGCTCGCAACAACGAGGTGGAGCTCTAGCGGCCGACGACACGGGTCTCGATGTCGGCTGCGGGCCACTGGCGTTGCTAGGATGGAGGCAAGGTGGAGCTCGGCCATGAGAGCTAGCTAACGGCAGCGCCACTGAGACTTGAATCTCGGAGAAGATGAGCGTAGGCGCGGGCTGCAGCGACGACGCAGAGTTCGAGCATGATGGAGCTTGATATATACAATTTTTCCCTTGAAGCAACGCACGGGCACTTTTGCTAGTATACTAATAAAAGAGAAAAATTTCTGCCTCCACCTTTTTTTTCTGTCTGCCTTTTGTGTCCTGCCTATATACGATCCCTGCCATGTTTCTCCCGTATGCTTTTGTTTGCAACAAATCTTCTGTCCGCCAAATCTTCCGCCCGTCAGGGCCCGAGTCCGTCGCGCTGTGTTCCCTCCTCCGCGGGTCAGCGTGGTGGCGTGCGGAACAACGAAGGCCGCCGCGTAGCAGCTGAACAGGGTAGCGGCGGCGGTGGCACGGGGCCGCAGCCCACGTGGTGGTGTGCGCAGCAGCGGAGGTCGCTGTGCCGCAGCTAAGCTGGGCAGCGGAGGCCGCCGCGTAGCGGCTGAGCAGGGCCAGCGCGCAGGCCGGCCGGCTCCGAGGTCCGGCCGGGCTATAGTGGGCAAGCGGCGAGGGCGCAACCAGCAGCCAGGAGGCCGCCCATATACCCTCGATGTGCGGGGCTACACCCGCCCGAGGACGCCGCGCCCATGGTCGGCGGCCATCGATGCGCGGGACCACGCCTGCCAGACGACACCGCGCCCACGACCTCGCCGACCGTGTCCGCGCCGTCACCCTCGACGGCCGGGGACAGGACACACAAGACGGTGCCCACACCCGCGCGGCTGCCCAGAGCCAGTACCGGTGCCGTGGCCAGGCGGGATTCGACGTTCCGGCCGGAATCAGAATTGGATTGGAATACTACTCCAGCTCATACATATGTTCGACTCAGATTTCTTCTGTGCCACTTAGCTATACTATATATTAATGCTTCAGGTTGGATCTTTGGTTGCAAATCATTGAGATATCTGATCTCGCCGAGGAGAAGTAAACACATTCAGATCTCGACGAGTTGAACAAGATCGCTGAGAGCAATGATGTCGATGCTCCAGGACGCCGAAACCGACGGCCAGTTACTGCGTGTTGCACAGGACAACGACATCAATGGCCAGATGCCGCAGCAGAAGCTACGTGTTGTTCAGGATGGAAAAGCCGATGGCCAGATGGAAACATCTTGTTAGCATTACAATTGCTGGGTCACATGTCTTCCTTGTAACAGTTCTTGGGTTCCATCAACCAAAAATATAATCTTCTTTCCATCAAAAAATATATATATATAATCTTCTCCTATCTCAATGGCTGTTGTGGAGAGTGCAAGGGCAATGATCTGTTGAAATAAGGTTGGCTCAACTAATTGAAACAATAAGCACCATTCCATATATAGACACGTTTGCATCGACACATTTGGTATTAACATGAGTGTCTATTAGCACGAGTATCAACACATTTGGTATTGACACGAGTGTCGGACACATACGCCCGGTGCAACGCATGGGCATGTTTTGCTAGTATACCTACTAATAAAGAGAGAAAATTTCTGCCTCCACTTTTTTTCTGCCTGCCTACCACCCCCCTCGGTACTAATCTGTCCGCTTGTCGCCCTAGAGTCCAGCCTTCCAAAAACACAGTGAAAAGGAAAGAAACTCTATCCGTCCGCCTGGCTCCGTGGTCCGGCTCGCACCGTGATGGGTCAGGTCTCCTAAATATTCTCCAGTCCTGTCGCTCTTAAGCCATCCTTACCATCAATCCTCCCGTGAAAAGGTTGTCCCGTCGGGATCTTTCTACGAGTCTACCAAAGTCTCGATCTCAGGCCGCCGATGCCAAACCTGGGCGCAAGCTCACCGGCCGCTAGACGGAACCACACGCACGCGAGAGGAGTCGCAGCTGCCTTTCTCAAGGCTCGCGGCGGTGAAGCTCGCGCAGATCCCACGGCCCGATTGACATTTCGCGCCCGCGGGGCGGAGCTCGCAGCGCAACAGCATGTCGCGGGGGCGCAAGTGAAAAGCACGCCTGCAAGGACCCACGACGAGGCCAGCCGCGCGCCGCCGGTCTCCTCGGGTTGTTCTGGGGGCGGTGGTGGACGGACGAGGCGTACATGGCCTACGATACCCCGATACGCCCAGGATTTGCCACATCGATATCGCGGACGCTGCTGCAGTGCCGCCCGCGGCTGCTCCGGCCGCTTACGCCGCGGCTAACGCCGCCCGGCTCCTTCGTCGTGATGCCGCCCGCTCCTGCCTTGTGATGCGCTCGCGGCTGCTCCGCCCCTTCTTCGACATGTGACGCCGCCCGCTCTTGCTTTCGAGGCGCCGACGCCGTTCGGCCGTTCGCGGCGCTGCCCGCTCCTTCCACTTCCCATCTCCACGGACGACGCCCCGCTCGGAGCACAGCCGAGGGAGCGCACGCCAGGAAGAGGACGGGCGGATAAATCGGATAAGGCCGTTCGTTCTGGGATCTCTGCTGGCCTGGTGTGGTGTTCGTGCGTGGGTTGCGTACGTGAGTTTATTTCCCTTGCATTTTCTTTTCTTTTATTTTGTTATTCCTTTTATTTTCAGTTAATTCATATACATTTTCCTTCAGCAACGTTAATGGTTGTTCATCTATGAAATTTTGTGATTCCAATTTTATGTGAATCTGAATTGGATTTTTAGTTGATTTTGACAAATACTGAAATTTATTATTGTGTGGTAAAAACCTAAAAACCAATATTTATCATTGTGTTGTAATAAGAATCTTAAAACCAAGTACCATGATGTCTTAGATATTTCATGGCACTAGCAATATATATGGTTTGCCATTTTTATTAGCCGAATGTTCTTCTAGAGTGTATTTTGATTATTTTGGTATATATTTATACTTGGCAGTATCGGCGTATCCTTGTTTTTTTTTTTTTTGGAAAATCTCATATTCTACATAGAAATTTTCTGTTTTATTTTTTTAGCAGGCAACGCAAGTAAATCGAGACCCCTCCGACTAGAACTCTTACCCACCAATCCGAGCAAGCAACGCTAGCAAATCGAGACCCCTCTGGACAGGATTCCCACCCATCAATACGAGCAGACGTCGCAAGCAAATCGAGACCACCTAAGACCGTAAACAAAAAAATCGAGACATTCGACGTTGTAACACAACATGATCGTTGAATTTTTCAAACTAATTCAGTTATTGATCAACCCCGTTGCAACGCACGGGCATTTTTGCTAGTACAAGGCTAACGTAGGGAGATTTCCAGGCTCGGCCAGAGAGAAGAAAGGAAAGATTAAAGTGCCATCAAGCCTATATGTCCAGTACGTATATGCATATATGTGACTACAAGAGAAGAATATTATAATCAGTATTGGGGTTCACGTCGAGGATGAGAAGCCAAGAAGCGTACGTCATGTATACGTGTATACAAGGCCGGCTAGATGTCATGCATGGACACGTCGGTCAAAGAAGCTCTGCGTTGCTGAAGGGATATTAAGGAAATATTGTTTAATACTATATTTGGTTAGAGAACATAAGCATCGGATCTCACACGAAGATCTGGAGAAACACGATCCGAACCGATTCTTTCCTAAATCGCGTTTGGGTCGGTTTTTGGAGATTGGAAACATCCAAAGACGGTTTCCTAAAAGGATAAGACCACCCTCCTCTATATAATAAGAGGTTCATGGCCGATTTGATCTCATCTACATCCAATCGACAAACACATCTACCGTCTTGCTTGTAGGTCATCCCCTCTCCTTCTTCTTCGCCGCCGATGCCATGAACGGAAGATCGACGACAACAACGCCCTAGAGCGGTCAGGCCGGCTAGGGCAGCCCATTGCTGCCGCACGTCCTCACGGGGTCCGTCCCGGGCGTGTGGGGTTTCGGGTTTCAAGAGACTTCGCCGGCGTGTCTTGCGTATCGCGCTCCCGACGAGGCTCCTCCGACGACGCGTGTCTTGCGTATCGCGGCTCATCGTTGGAGGCACACGGTCCAGGTGTGGATATCCCTAGGCGCTTGCCGATCCCCGATTTCGGCTTGCCCTACGTAGAGCGATCTAGCTCTTGTTTTTGGTGTGTTACCGATTTTATCGTCAACACACTTTTTGGCGACTCCGCTGGGGAACGATTTGCCGGCTCTACTTTACTGCCGATCATGTCTATCTACCCTAGTCATTATTCATATTTGATCTACCAACTCTTTCGTGTGATCGCCATAGCATCAGCCTCGAGGCTGTTGCATCAATTTTCTACAAGAGTTATAGTGTCACACGACGAATCAGGCCCTACAGCCGATTGCGTCGGTGGTGCATATTCACCTTCCGTACAGAGTTTGAATCAAAGTGCAAAAGCATACACGGAAGACTATTTTTTAGAAGCCATTACGTGGAGGATTTCAATTGGTATTTTTGGAATTGCATCTACGGGAGAAAAAGAAGAAATCTATTACCCTATTTTTGCTATCCCGTGAGCAGCTATGAAACCGTATCAAGGCACTGTATCTCAGAATTATTACTCCACGCGTGAGGTAAAGCTTGCAAATTCATATGATAATTATAATAATTATTTTGCAAGTAATATAAATTCTTATGATAGTGTTGCTAGTTATAACGATGATAGATATGTTCCATCGGCGATTTCTGTTAACAAAGAGCCGATGTATGCTGAGAATTTATTTAGTTTTAATTCTTCTAGCAACATGTCACATATGTGTTCATCGGCTATAAGTTCACAACGTGACATGCCGATTTATGACAAAATAAATTGCTCTCCAAAATCAACATCTTATGTAGGTATTGATACTCATGATTCGGCTACGCGTATTAACCATAGCGAATCAATAAAAATTCAGCCCTATGATAGTGATTATTCTCGTAATTCGGCTTCAATTAATTCTAGCGAATTAATGAAAATCCAACAAGATACAGGGAAGATGTTGATTATCATTCAGCCGTATTTGACTTCCTCAAAGCAAACTTTGCTAATCAACGGTCAAGTCATACCAGAAATCCACCGGATCTTCTAAATGGAGAGTGCCCGCATATACCAGACCTTATATGCTATATTATGATTACTTGGAGTATCCTAATGATTGGCGGGTACCTAAATTTCATATATTCTGTGGAGAAAGTGGTAGGACTGCCATGGAGCATATTGATGTATATCTCTCACAATTGGGTTCTGCCAGTAAAGAAGACTACATGAAGATACGGAATTTTCCTTTATCTCTCACTGGTATTGCCTTTGCATGGTTTACATCTTTACCCAAAAATTCTGTTTGGTCATGGTCTATACTAGAGAAGTTGTTCTCATGGATTCTTTGGGAGAAACAACGAGAAAAGGCCAATCAAAATTAGGACAATGGTTGAGGCAGGATGGCTAATCGATTATCAAAAGGCATACCTCACTACAGAAAAGTGTGAGAAAAATCAGAAGCATACTACTCCTAACACCCACGTTGAATCGGTCAAACCGACTTGTCAGTCGGATAAACCGATTGCCTCTCATAATCAAACCAAATTGGTCTCTTCGGCACTCAAAGCCGATACAACCAATTTAAAAGATTCATTTTCTATAATGTGCAGGAAGGCACTTCGCGCGGTTGAGATTGCAATGAGAGAAAAGAATCAGAAAGTGCTAGAGAGGGCCGGTTCTATGGTGCAAAAACCTATCCAGCCAACTTGCAAGAAGACACATTCGATGGCTGAAATTCTAGAGAAAAATAATCCGGCCATCTTAATTCGACCGGGGCAAGCCGATTCCGTTGTTGGAAAAAATGTCATAATCGGCGAGCCTAGAGAGCCTAAGAAGAGAAAGCAAATCTCGGATCGCGAGGTGGTGCTACAAAAATCTAATGATAATCGGAAAGCCTCAAGATCACCATCAAGTCTTACGGGCTCGGGGGCAAGCTCATGTTCCCATTCATAAGCGAGAGGTCAACCACTAGTGTCATTGTCCAAAAGGGATTGCTGGAATCAATTCTTAGAACTAGTGGGCAGAAAAAAATCAGCAAGACCGATTGCTCAAATCGGTCAAGCTATTCATAAGCGAAATTGCAGCACATATATAAAGGTGGAGTATTGATTCCTCGTTCATTAATGTGTCAAGATCTTCACCAAAGGAGAGCGTGTGCTAGCGAAATTCACAATGGGCAGCAGTATTTACCTCATAGCCGATTGAGCAATGGCCAATCGTGCTTCAATGAGAAAGAACCAATCAAGTTAGCCAAGCCAACCCCCGGAGGCAACCGAGCTGGCTAAAGTTCTTCGCCATTGAGCATGAATCGGCATTGACGACTTCCGAGTCGGCTAAGTCGATTCCTATTGTTGTAGATTTTTCCACAGGTGCTTCAGCAAGTTTTCGCCACTACTATGGTGGGTGTCGAGATGCAAGAAGAGCACGAGGAGGAAATCGATGGCGTTAGAGAGAGCACACAAACTCTTTCCAAAGGTATTGCTAATGGTGGGACCATCGAGAGCGAGAACCTTGGTTGCTACATCTTTTCGTCACTAAGGTACAATATTGCATCGGCCTACATGTTGTCTTCAATTGGAAGGCCGATGACAATGTTTTGTCAAAGTTAAAGCTTTTCTCAATGCTTAATGTGAATTATACATATATGTGGATTGCTTTACTTACTTTAAATTCAATTCACACTTAGTCCCGAATGAGATATAAGTTTTGCAATTACTTTGGATTTTTTATGATTCGGGGCTAAGATTGAAGAATGTTGCTCATGCCGATGTTTGTTACACATTTAATTCTGGCATAAAAGATGATTGTAAAGGTGCGGCCGAATGGATTGGTGTTAAATTTAATCTTTTCGCTTGCCAAGCATTGAAGCCGATTCTACAAGAAAATTGGCTTACAAATTTAATGCTCACCTTTGGTTCTATCTGTGATCATGTCTTTAACATGTTGTTGAAAAGTAAATTTATTAGGCATATTGATCACAATGCTTTGTGATCAATTCAGAACTTGGAAGAGTTTATATATTGCAAGTTGTGTAATTTATTTGATCATAATACTCATAGTTCCAATGTATTCCATCATGAGATCCAATCGGACGTTGATAATGACCGATTGAGGTTTTTTGAGGCTCAACAAGTGGACCGATTATATTCAATCGGGCCCGATGGCAAACAGGTTTTGAATTGGCTTGCATTACTAGCCGATTCACTTAAAGATCAAGGCTCCAATGGCCACAAAAGAGATGGAGAGTCCTCAAGTGAAGGCAAAAATGTTATCCACAAAGTTCAAATTGAAGATATTTCAAAAGATAGCAAAGTTGCTCCAATGTTAGAAGACTTTGGGGGCAAATAAAATCTCTCCATCTCCACCAAAAGCCGGTTCATTCCGTTGAGCAAGGGGAATCGGCTGGAGGTCCTTCTTTGGAGCCTGTCCATCAAGATGAAGGAAAGGAGGATGCTCATAAAATTAATGGAGGCAAGGAACGTGACAAGGAAAAGGCAATAGAAGGCCAAAGCTTAGCTTCGAGGAGCTCTTAGCCAAATATACAAAGATAGAGGAAGCAAATCGATTGAAGAAAATCCAAGCATTACAGTTGCCTCCAAAGCATAAGCCTCAAAAACAATATTGGCAAAGAAAGGTGAATGTTCCATCATATTTCGAGCCACAACATGTGAAGTATGCAGCTCGAAACGCTTGAAAGAGTCATCATCTTACAAAGACCGATTTGATAAAAAATCGGTCCGGAGTCTGCCAAAAGAGAAGGTGGTAAAGCAAGTTTACCGCGTGAAGTATGATGGACGGAAAAAGAAAAAATCAGATCTGAATGTTACCATTGAAAAGCCGATTCACGTTGTTGAAAAATCTGGCTATTAATGGTAAACAAGTTGAAAATTCATCTATTAATATTATAGGTACTAAATCTGAACAAAGGAAGGTAAAAGTACCAAAGACCAAGAGAGAATTGCTGTTGTCCACAACAGAGACTAAACCGATATGCTCAATCGGTTTACCAAGATGGCAGGAAAAGGAATTGCGAAGCTCGGTGCAGAAGAGTTAAAAAGAAGGGGCTTAGCATGGGTCCCTAAAGGAAGCATTAAAGATCGAAAGGATGGTGATCAAGGACGCGGTGCATCACAAACAAAGAATAGAAGGAAAAGATTCAAAACACAATCGCCAAGTTGGAGGTTTGCACCAAATCATCGAAATCTTTGGTCATGGCATCATCAATTTGCTTTGCCTGTGCGTATGTGGAATTTATCCCTTGGTATGCATGGTCATCCTTCATATTCTTATTTTGATCCTTGGTATGAGTCTTTATATTATGAAGGGTTGCCAAATTATTATGCTCATCGATGATCAGGAGCTGAAATAAATATTTCGGCTACGCTCATTCATGTGGATGAATTCATATGGCCGATACTTTGTTATCGCCCTTAGTATAAATAGCTGATGCATGCATCGTGCTATCGAGAGACTTCATAAAAATACTAATTTTTTCTATGCGGGGACGTGCAAAATCGGCTTAGCCGATTGAAACTGTCGGCCAAGCCGATTCACAGCAGTATGGCCAATGAATGCTCCCAAACATCGTGCTATTGGAAGGAGCGAGTTGCCTACTTAAAATACACAGACTTCGCAAAAATATTTTTGACAATGTTTCTGAGCATCATTAAGTTTCAGAATATATTTGGAACATTGTACAATTGTTCAGGAAGAAAAGGAGAAGGAAAGATGGAGCTTCTTTTGCTGCCCTGCTGAAACAGCTTGGCCGATGGCCAAACCAGCCAAGCCGGTCCATCTGTTGGCTGCATGCTGTTGTTGTTTGGCCAGAATAAGTCAAAGCCGATCAGTTTGACCGATTTGCCAATCGGTTTAACTAGTTAGTCTGTTGTGCTGCTATTAACTAAATCAGGCTGCATGCATTTTTTGCAGGATCGGATTGGCCGATTTTGTCAATCGGTTTAGCCGATCATCTTGCTGCGTACGCCTTTGCTTTCTTGCTGGCCGATCGGCTTAGCTGATTTGATAGCCGGCCAAGCCGCTTGCAGCTGCTGCTGTGCTTCCTAATCAGCTTAGCCGGTTTTAAAATAGCTAGGCTGGTTTTCCCGTTGTGCATGCAGGTTGATTTTCAGACTCAGTATTTGCATGCATGGTATAATTATTAAAAGGTCAAAAGTGGAGAATGAGCGTGCATACAAATAAACTTCATAGCATGCAAGACCAACGTTACCATCTCCCTTTGGTTTGTTGCCGTGGTGCTATTGAATATAAGAAGCATGGAGAAAAGCAAGCAAAAAGATATTTTGCCAAATTCTAAATTCGGCATATTCCAAGCAGACAAAATAAGCAGGAAGAATTGGCTCAGCCCACTATTTTAGTCGGCCAAGCCGATTGGTCACAGTAGCCCAGCTAAGCGCTGACATTCTGCATCCAACTTGCAGTCGGCCTGTGGGGCAAATCGGCTACGCCGACCGTTCTAGTCGGCCAAGCCGATTTACTAGAAAAGTTTGGGCAACTAAACTAAAAATTGTTCAAATCGGTCGGGCGGCGGCGGTGGCCTGTACAGGGCGGGCGGCGGCGGTGTCTGGGCGGCGGCGGGCGGCGGACGGCGGCCGGGCGGTGGCGGCGGCCATCTTGCGGCGGCGGCGGCACAGGAAGTTGAATAGGTAGGGTTAAACCCTAATTTTTCTTGATTGATTGTCTCACAATAGTTGCCCCCATATTTATATGAGGGGTTTACAATTGCTAACGGGCCAAGCCTATTAGTCTTTTCAAGCTTACTTTAATTTAACTAAATAAATTTACTAATAAAAGCTATATAATAATTAATTATTTAGCCACTCCGCTTATCCCGGCGACTCACTGACCGAGTGTGACAGTCCTTGCAAACTTTTATTATGGAAGGTTCTTTTGTTGCTTTCTTTTTCAAATATTCCACCAAAAGTAGATCATGACTCCATCGAACATCCTTCTCTGAGACTCTGAACTTGATGAAAATAGGAAGGATGTTTACTGGATATACTGATTTAGAACGGAAGGAGTAATTAGCTAGTCTAGTATCTATATACATATTAAAAAAGGTACTCCTCCGGGTTGGTATTAGAATTCGTTTTGGACAAGGTTTGTGTTAAACATTGGGAATATAAATCATCAATAACTTTTAAGTTGTTGAGTTTGTAAATGTGAAAATTATATGAATAGATTTGCCTTAAAAATACTTTGATAAAAGTATACATATATCACATTTTCATAAATATTTTTATAATAACAAGAGGTCAAAGTTATGTTTTGGAGACCGTGTCGCTGTCCTAAACGACTTTTAATACCAAACGGAGGGAGTAATTATTAGCAAATGGCAAATATGACGTCTACACGTGTGAAAGGCAATGAAGCGCGCAGGGCGTCATCGATAGCGGCGTGGATTCTCTAACTTATCGGAAGGCAAGTCATCGGTGACATACCCCATCCCCGATGCCCTTCATTTCACATCCAACGGCCGGGAGAAGAAAGCAACTTTCCTACCACAGATAGAAAAACCCACCACCGGTGATCCGGCCCAATGTTGCCGCCCACGGTGGTGCCCGCGTGAATTTTTGGCCGAATTTTTTTGACGGAAAGGAAAGATTTTTTAACCGTTTCATTGAACAAATCCAAAACTAGAAGCTCAGTATTTTATTAGAAGTGCCTCTCAATTATGTAACGTGTTAGATCGTCGACGTTCAGATTCGATCATGTAACATGTTAATAACATGTATATTTTCGTCGGCGTTCCGTTCGATTAGGTAACGTGTTAACAACATGTATATTTTAGATCGTTGAAGTTAGCGTTTGATTATATAACATGTATATTTTAGTTGTTGATACTTTTTTATGTATATAACATTTTTAACTGCTGTTTGAATTTGCATTCATATGCTTTATGAGTTGTTTAGTAGGATACAATATTTATGAACATTCACAAAACTAATACATTGGGGATTTATTATGGGGATTATAACTTATATTAGGAAATAATTATTAAACTTAGATTAATTAGCTTTGGTAGAGTCTGGAGTGTACGTAGTTTATTTGGGATTTTTTGGATTTTTTTTTGGTGCATTGAAAATAGAGTTCCACTCGTCCGTGTATGTTTATCGGGTGCCCTTAGCATTTTCATGTTGATGGGCTAATGGATGTACTATTTACTAACGGGTTTACTGTTCATTAAACCCGATCCAATATTGTGTGTACCGATACTGTTATCCTTAACGGGTTTTTACTATTCAATAACGGGGGTACTGTTCATGTCACTAATGGATTTTACTATTCATCGGACCAACCCGTTACTGTTGCTTCACGGGTTATACTGTAGTCTAACAGTTATCTGTGCCTGTGATGCTAACGGGTTTACTGTAGCAACCATCACCAGGTTTAAAGGGGTACGTAGGATAGGTGACGTGGAGAAACCGAGAGAGGAGGGCAGATCGAGGAGCATTTTGGGCGACAAAAAACGATGGGTACATAATAAAATCATAAATAGCACAATTCAAAATAGATGAATGAATTTAGACTAGAGGACATTTATGTGGATGAATGAATGAAAATGGGAAGCGTAATTGTGCTGATAGCGACATTAAACCCTGCATCTACACAGCTGATCGATGTTGAATTGGATCAAGGAAGATTATAACTATTATGTTAGGGAGAAGACACTTTTTGGCTATATTATAATAATAACTAAGAGATATTTCGCACACAACCCTGAACCAAGAATCTTTCACCATTGAACTATCGAAACTGGGCAAATTGGTCATCGAACTAGTTTCAAAAATTGTTTCACATTTTTTAAAATAATAGGACAAATTTATATTCTAAAAGGTCATAACTAAATCATTTTAAATTAGATAACGATTACACAACTACTTTTTTCCGGGAGTAAATTTATCCACCATGAAATATATATTTAGGCGAGTGTAGATTGGTCTAATTTCTTGAAAATAACTTGAGACAATGACTTGTTTTTAATTAAACCGTCTTTCAGGGACAGTTACATTAATTAAACCATCACTAAAAACCATTAGGAGGTATTTTGAATTATCATTGATAATAATAGCCATGGGTAATTTAGATACAAAGTTAAAGAATTATTTTAAATTATCTTTCATAATGACAAAGCAGGGTAATTTAGATGCAATGTTATGTGGGTAATTTAGATGTAAATTTAGGGGCTATTTGGTAGATGTGAGTAATCTTTATACACATTTAAGAGTATGGTAATTTAGATGCAAAGTTAGGGGCTACTACTTTATGTATTTCATAGTTATTTTTTAATTGTAATAGATCCTGTGGTTATTATTGGCAATGATGATTAGAGTCTACCAAATTAAAGGTTAGGTGTTTTTGATTATTGTGAGAATTTCTAAGATTTATCTTTTTTTTTCCTAACGTATCTGGTGATAATTAATGTGGTAATTAAATTTGAATATTTTTTCTAGCCATTAGGGACTCTAACTAGTAATAGTAAGATAAGATCATGTAACACGATTACTTTGTCACAGTTGATCTTTTTTTTTTTTTTTTTTTTGTAGTGCATGGAAGTGCTAATTTAATTTATGTGAAAAATTCATATCGGATCCCTCAACTTGGAACAGGATGTCATCTAGGTCCCTTTGCTTTCAAAATGCCATTTCTAGGTTCCCGAACTTGGCTTCAGGTGTCATCCATGTCCTAATGTCATGTGCCGGGAAATAGGGCCTAGAAGGATAGGCCCACGAGGCCCGAGGGGGCAAGAGCGGCGCCGCCAGGGCAGTCTTGTAGCGCGCCGCCGCCCGCCTCCCTTCCGCTGCGGATTCTTCGGCAATTAATTAGAGAATAAAGAAGGAAATTGATTAGGATTATCTTAGGCTTTTTGGTGTGCAAGGAAATATTCCTTCTATAAGGAAAGCCCTTATTAGGAAAATAAATAGGATTGCTTGTAAAAGATATTCCAATCTATAAGGAAACCTTTAGAGATTGCTTGCGTTACAAGTCCCACTAGCCGGGCTATAAAAGTAAAGGGTCTGTAATCTTTCAGGGCAACAAGCAATAAAGAAATTATTTCCCTTCGCTCTCTATCTCCGTCCGCCGCCTACCCGCTCCCGCGCGCGCGCCCACGCCCGCCGCGGCCGCCACCAAGCCACCGCCGCCGCCAACACCGCCGCCTCCACCGCCTAGCCGCCGCCGCCACCCTGCGCCGCCGCCGCCAACACCGCCGCCTCCTCCGCCGCCGCCGCCACCACCGCCAACGCCGGGCGCGCCGCCTTTCGGGCGCGCCCGGGCCACGTGTCACGCCAGATCGATCGGGTTGTGATACCGGTATCCGGAGGCCACTACGATCCACCCACCACCATGGACACCGAGGCGAAGAAGATGCTGACCGAGTTGGGGAATCAATTCTCCACCTTCACCGCCCGCCTGGACACGCTCGTCGATCAAGTTCTTGTCCTCTTCGGTACCCGATCCGAAGGAGGGCGAGGCGCACAGCGCATACGAAGGAGAATTTGAGACGAGCCATGAAATCATGCATGGAGGAAACCGCCCGCGCCTTCATCAAGGCAAGGACGGACGGCAAGCGGCACGTCAAGCGACCAGGTCACTGCGGTGATCTGGAGAAGATGCTGGCCGGCTACCTCGTGCTACTGACGCCGTCGCCCGGGGCGGGCGCCGGCGTGGCACGCCGCCCCCTACCCCCACCCAGAGCACTTCCCGGGCCTCGCACCGCGTCGCACAAGCTGTCCTTCCCGATGTACGACGGCAAGGACGATCCTCTACCATGGCTTGTGAGTTGCGAACAATTCTTGAGGGGGGACAAGGTACGCCAACTACTGAGCAAGTCTAGTACGCCTCATATCATCTCACGGGAGGAGCACAGCGGTGGTACATGAGGCTGCCGCGAGAAGACACTGGCGGATTGGACGAGCCGCCAAGACGTCAACGAGCGCTTCGGTCGGCTACGAGGCGGAACCCGCCCTGGAGAGCTGGCATCATCGAGGAAGACAGGCACCGTGGATGAGTACACGGAGCAGTTCGGCGCACATGGCGCGCAGGACACCTCGACGACAAGCGGCGGTGAACATTTACACGGCAGGACTGGGGGAGCCGCTCAAGACGGATGCCGAGCTGCGGGACCCAAAGGACATGGAGGCGAGCCATGTCCCTCGCCCGGAGCGTCTGAGCACCGCCTGACCATCCTCTACAACTCCGGCAAGCCAGCACAGCAGCGGGGCAAGGCACCCGCGCCTCTGTTTGTGGCCACTACACCGACGGCGCCACCTTCGTCAGCAGCTGCAACATGGACTCGGCCGTTCAAGCGCTGACACCGGAGGAGATGACGGAACGGCGCAAAGGCGGCTCGTGCTTCAAGCGTGGACGAGCCGTTCACACGCGGTCACAAGTGCAAGCACCTCTTCGACATCACGATCTTCAATGACTACAGCGACGACCAGGAGGGCGCCACTGCGGCCGACGTCGCCACGGAAAGCGCCGACCTCAGGGTCCTATTCGGGGACCCCAACTCCCCGGTACGTGGTGCACATTCCCTATACCTCGTTGGCATCATCTCAGGGACTGGCGTCAACATCGTCATCGACTCGGGAGCGATGCACAACTACATCGACCCCCGTGTGGTGACCACGGCAGGACTATAGACTCAGCCAGTGCGTGTGCTGATCACCGCTGGCACCGGCGCTACTTCAACATGCCGGGCGACCACCTTCGACGTACCGCTTCGCATCGACGCCGGCGTCTTCGACATCGACGCCTATGTCATGCACGTGGGCAACGACGTCGACGTCATCCCTGGCATGCCTTGGCTGGCAAGCCTAGGAAGGGTGACATGGGACTTCGCCACCAACGAGCTACAGTACTACCGCGATGGCCACGCCACCACGATCACGTCGGCGCCTCCTCCACACACGGAAATGGGCGCCCTTGGACCTGGCCTGCTCAGGTCAGACATCTTCGCGGGGATTCGGAGCTTCCCCTACAGGTTGGGGAAATGTTCAAGGCATGCAACTGTCTTGGACCTCTATGACACGTCGACTGGAGTCTTCGTACAGCTACGACAGGCGACTCTGGAGGACCAGCACTTGCGACGGATTGCCCTCGATGTCACTACGGGCGCCGCCGCACCCGCCTGGACGGTGGACGACGGCCTTCTCCTCTTCGACGGTCGCTTCTACCTTCCGGCTTCCTCACCGCTACTACCGGACCTGCTGGAAGCCCTGCTTCAGGGAGGAGTTCGCGGGGACGATCTTCCTCGCCCTGGGCGCCTACACGACCGCCGACTTTAGCGGCGCCAACCGCCATCCTATTGCGCGGCAGATCGGCCGAGGCGCCACCACGTCGGCCGGCTCGGTTTGTCTTTCTCGGCGGCATGGATCGCCTCTTCCTCACCATCGACAACGTCCACATCGCCTACGATGCGGAACGGGGTACACATCAGCTATCCCCCCGTCCATGTTCGGCGTCGGCTCCTTCATGTACGGTGCGATGTTGAATTTGGCTGCTACCCCTCCCACTCGCCGCGACATCACTATTTTTGGCGCCGCTCTTCATCAATGCTCCGCCCAATGAGCGCTTCTCGTTCTCGGAGAGACATGGTGCATCAACACCTTGAGGCGGGGTTCCACGGGAGCTCTTGCTCGCAGCTCGTCGGCAGACGGCGTGGCCTGGCAGGACGCGTGCCGGCCCACCGGTACATCTACCACGGCTACATCGGGAACCTCCACTACCTCTTGGAGTTCGCACCATTGCGAACCTAGGAGAACATGATCCTCGGGAACCCGGTGCATGGCAAGTTGATTCTCTGAGGTTGAGCTCATCATGCAGGTGCGACATGACCTTTTCCCAGTGTGTGACCGAATGGACATTCATCCAGCGCGAGGACGCGCCGGTCGGAGAAGGGGGGAGATGTCATGTGCCGGAAATAGGGCCTGGAAGGACAGCCCACGAGGCCCGAGGGGGCAAGCGCGGGCGCCACCGGGGCAGGCGCGCGCGCGCCCGCCTCCGCCTCCCTTCCGCGGATTCTTCGGCAATTAATTAGAGAATAAAGAAGGAAATTGATTAGGATTATCTTAGGCTTTTTGGTGTGCAAGGGAATATTCCATCTATAAGAAAGGCCCTTATTAGGAAAATAAATAAGATTGCTTGTAAAAGGTATTCCAATCTATAAGGAAACCTTTAGAGAGATTGCTTAACGTTACAAGTCCCACTAGCCAGGGCTATAAAAGTAAGGGGTCTGTAATCTTTCAGGGCAACAAGCAATAAAGAAATTATTTCCCTTCTCTCTTTATCTCTACCGCCGCCGCCCCCCCCTCCCTCCCGCACGCCGCCGCCCCGCCGCCGCCACCGCCGCCACCCAAGCCGCCGCCGCCGCCAACACCGCCGCCTCCACCGCTTAGCCGCCGCCGCCACACCGCCAACGCCCGGGCGCGCCGAGCCACGTGTCATGCCAGATCGATCCGGGTTGTGACACCCAAACTTTAAAATTGTCATTTCTAGGTCTTTGAACTTGGCCGGGTGTGATCCAGTCCCAAACGTTCACGTGGTGCGCTCGACATGTGGGACCCATATGCCGTCGATTATATTTCTATTTTTTTTTTTATTTTTTGCAATCTTGTATCTACTATCTCTAGAATATTTTAAAAAATATATCTTTTTCATACGATCTCGAGATGAAGATGATTTTTTATATAAAAAATACTTTTGACGAGATCTACAATTTTCTAGTTTTGAGTTTTTTAATTTATGGTCGTTAAGATGTTAAAAAAATTAAACACTTTTTCAACAGTATATTAATTGTGTGCCGGTGCTTATCGCCTTGGAAAGATCATATTTTTCTTATATGCTGTCAAAATGAGATACTTTCGATATGAAATTTGTATCTCTCAATGGTGTCCTATAATTTTCTAGTTTTGAGTTTTTTAATTTGAGGCCGTTAAGATTCTTAAAAAAATAAACAGTAATTGTAGCTACCGTACACAACCAACGGTTTTGTCTTTTTAATTTTGTGCAGAAAAATAAAAAAATAGAAATATAACGACCGAGCGCCACGTCGGCGTTTTGCAACCTGAATGAACCCGAAGCCAAGTTCGGGGACCGAAATGACATTTTGTAAGTTTGGGACCTAGATGACACCCTAAGACAATTTTAGGGAGAAAGTAGGAGACCTAGATAGCACCCCATGCCAAGTCCAGGGGACCGACCATGAGTTTTTTCTCTAAATATATTCTCTATATAGAAACTATCTTTGTAGGAAACTAAGCATGAGAATGATTGAGACTGAATTGCACGCTCTCTCTTCTGGAAACCACCTATGATTCCTGAAAAAAGGTTGGTAAAAGCATACTAGAAAAAGAAATGATAGAAGGCCAAATCGCTCTTTCCCATTCTTTCTGGTCTCGGCGTCTAGGGCCCCCTAGGCGACTCGAGTTTGGGTGACAAGGCGGTTTCCTTCCTTCTCTTTCCCCGATCTTGATCGCTGTGATCCGATCCTGATCCATCTAGATCCTAGTCTGTGTTCTCCTCCCCTTTGATCGCTCCTCCCCGATCGGTGGGGGATCCGTTCGGCGATCCTGTCCTCAATTCTCTGGTGTCCACGTTTCACACAAAACCCAAACCCTAGACTTTCTAGCCTCGCACCCGGTGTCCACCAATTCATCACCGTTGTCACTCTTGCAAAATCCTTGACCATGGATGGCGTGGAGGGGTTGATGAAATCGCCGAGGCTGTCGGAGGATGAGAAGAAGAAGATACGGATAGGCAAGAAAACCTCTGGCGGCGGCGACGGTGGAGGCTAACCCTAGAGCTTTTGCCAAATTGCTTTGAGAGAGAAGGAGATCAAGGCGGATGTGGTGACGCAGTCGGTTGGGTGGATTTGGTGCCCCATGAAAGGAATCGAGTGCAAGAGCATGGGACATAATTGGTTCCTCATCACTTTTTTGCAAGCTTAGGAAAAAGAAGGCGATGGACGACGGGCCATGGACTATCTCAAAGGAGGTGCTGGTGGTGGCCGAGTTTGATGATTCGAAGTCTGTCGATGAAGTTGAATTTCATTCCATCCCGATATGGATTAGAGTGGACCGACTCCCAATGGGCATGATGAACCGAGATGCGGCTGAGACGATTGGTAATGACATCGGTGAGTTCATGGATGTTGATTTTGAGAAGGATGAGTTGGCGGCGGGGAAGATTTTTTGCGCGTGAAAGTAAGAATTGACTTGCGCAAACCTCTCGAGGAGGGGGATCATGGTGGACATGGGAGATGATGTTGACGAACGGTGGTGTCCCATCCAATACGAGTTCCTTCCGGATTCTGCTACATCTGTGGCAAAATCGGGCACGTGGATAAAGGCTGCATGGAGAAACTTGACCCGGGTGAAAGAGCAAGATATGGGCGTGAGCTGCGTTTTCTTCCGCCACGAAGAAGGCCTGGTGGAGAGTTCTGGCGGCAGCAGGAGATTAGGAGCCCGGCGGGGGGACGAGGTGGAGGTGGTTCTGAGCGGTGGGGAGCTAGTGGTGGCCGGGGTGGAGGTAGATCGAGAAGCGATGGTCTATCTTGGAGGAAGGTGACGGGCGAGAAAGACGTGTATGGCAAGGGCGAGGAGCTAAAGGGAACAAGCACAGAAATTCAACGAGTTTCAGGGCACGTTGATGCTGCCCCGGGTGCGTAAGAGCTCTACCTTGGCGCTGGAAAATGCTGGTGGCAATGCTGTTGGTGGCGAGAAGGAGGAAAGGAGGACTGAGGAGTGTAATGACATTGGTGGTAGTGGCCAGCAGCAGCGAGTAGCTAAAAAATCAGTTGAGGGAGAGGTGATGAAGGAGGTGAATAAAGGAGGGCAGAGAAAGTTTAAAAGACAAGCCCGGCCGGGCAAGGGGGTGGTGGTAGATGGCGAGCTGCTGGGAGGAAGTAAGAAGAGAACCTCTAATGACTCTATGGATGTCGATGTGGATTTGGAGAGGAGTGATAAGAGGGTGCGCAATGAAGGAGTTTTTCATGCTACCGATGCGCGCACAAATTGAAGAAGCGGGCTGTCGGAACAGCTCCACGGAATCAATGAAACTTAGGCGTGGAACTGCTCTGGGTCCGGGCAAACAGCCCGGTATTCGAGGACTCTCGAGCTCCGTAAGTCGGTGGGGGGGCGGATATTCTTTTTTTGTCCGAAACAAAAATGGATGAAAGAAGAATGCAATGGTTCAGGTGGACTTTGGGTTTGGTGAACATGTTGGTGCGGGATTGCGAGGGAAAGGTGGGGGCATTGCGTTGTTGCGGGCGTAGGGGGTTGATGTGAAAACCGGAATTTCTCGAAGTATCATATTGACGTCGATGTGTTGGATGAGGAGAAGAGAGAATGGAGATTTACAGGTGTCTATGGAGAACCTAATGTCGACTTGAGAGACCGAACGTGGCAAATCATACGATCACTGATTGATCCTACGGTGAAGCCTTGGCTGCTTGCTGGGGATTTCAATGAGGTGTTGTTTGCGCATGAGAAGGAAGGTGGACGTCAAAGGAGTCAACTTTGCATGGACAAGTTCCGGGATACTCTAGAGGCATGTGGGGTGGAGGATCTTGGCTTTGAGGGAGATCGTTTTACCTAGAGAAACAACAATCACAAGGTGGAGGGGTACATCCGGGAAAGATTGGATAGGGCTGTGGCTAATGTGGAGTGGCAACAACTGTTCCCCAATGTAAAAATAATAAATGGGGACCCTCAACATTCAGGTCATCGCCTGTCATCATTGATACTTGGACCAGAGGAGATAATGATACGGAGGGGGGGGCCGGCCTTATAGATTTGAGGCAGCCCTGGTTGGAAGAGCAAGAGTGCAAGGAGGTGGTGAAGAAGGCGTGGCAACAAGCAAAAGATGCTGATCTCTCATCGGTATATGATAGCATTCAGCTGGTCTCCCGATTTGTCTCATTGGGGGCGAGAATCTCCTTGGGGGCTGGAGAAGAAAATAAAAAATTCTTAAAAAAGGAGCTAGAGGCGTGTAGGAGAGGAGGTTTGAGCCAGGAGAATGTGGCGAGGGAGGGAGTTCTTCGTTACAAGTTAGATAAGGCTCAGGAACAGGTTGATCTTTACTGGAAGCAACGTGCACATGCTAAATGGATGATGTTGGGAGATCGTAATACGGCTTACTTCCATGCTGCCTGTTCTGAGCGAAAGAGGAAAAATAAAATTGGGAGGTTGAAGAAGGAAAATGGAGAATGGGTGGAGGGTGAAGTAGAGAAGAGGGCTTTTATTACTAATCATTATTTACAACTTTTCAGGTCCGTGAGTAATCAAAACACACAACAACTTCTCAGTTGTGTACAGAAGAAGGTGTCTGATGACATGAACACTAGCCTACTTGACGAGTTTACAAGGAAGGAAATTTGGGAGGCACTCAAATCAATTGGAAATCTAAAAGCCCCGGGGCCGGACGGGAACCCAGCACTTTTTTATAAGAGTTTCTGGGAGTTAGTGGGGGATGATGTGTTAAAGGAGGTGCTCGGTGTGCTTAATGGTGGGCCAATGCCAAGTTCATGGAATGATACTACGGTGGTTCTGATTCCAAAGGTACGGAGACCTGAGAATATAAAGGATTTTGAGACCCATCAGCTTGTGTAACGTGATATACAAGATCGTGTCGAAAGTGTTGGCAAATCGGCTTAAAAAGATTCTCCCAGAGGTGATTTCTCCAGCCCAGAGTGCATTTGTTCCAGGTCGTCTTATCACCGATAACATCCTTGTGGCCTATGAACTGACTCATTTTCTCAAGCAAAGGAAGAAGGGGAAAGTAGGATATGCAGCGTTGAAACTTGACATGAGCAAAGCTTACGATCGTGTCGAGTGGAATTTTCTGAGAGATATGATGCTGAAACTTGGGTTTGCCGACCGGTGGGTGGAGTCGGTGATGAACCTGTGTTACCACAAAGTGAAGTACAGAATTCGAGTAAATGGCGAGTTGACGTAAGAATTTGTGCCCGAACGAGGACTAAGACAAGGTGATCCCATCTCGCCTTATCTTTTTTTCTTCTATGTCTTTGAAGGATTTTCGGCGCTCCTATCGGCGGAGGAAGAAGGGAGAATCCACGGCATCAAGGTGTGTAGGGGGCGCCATCCGTGTCCCATCTTTTATTTGCGGATGACCCACGATACTCGCAAAGCGGAAGAGGAGGAAGTCCGAAATTTAAAGGAGATTCTAGATATATATGAGTCTTTGCCCGCCAAGTGATCAACACGTAAAAATCGGCAAATCATGTTTAGTGCCAACACCGGTGACAACGCAAGGAGGAAAACTAAGGAGATCATGTCCATCAGATTCGAAACAAGAAGTTTAAAAAATATCTTGGGCTGCCGGTTTATGTTGGGAGGTCAAGGACATCGGTCTTTGCGTATCTCAAAGAGAAGGTGTGGCAACGTATCCGGGGATGGAAGGAGAAGTTGCTATCAAAGGCGAGGGAAAGAAGTAATGATCAAAGCTGTGGCACAAGCGATCCCGGTCTTTGCTATGTCATGCTTCGATATCACAAAGGAGATATGTGATCAAATCAGCTCGTTGATTGCCAAATTTTGGTGGAACAATCAAGATAAGGACAACAGTATTCATTGGTTGAGTTGGGAGCGTTTAACTATGCCAAAGAGGGAAGGTGGGCTTGGATTTAGAGACTTACATTCTTTCAACATGGCTATGTTGGCCAAACAAGGATGGAGGCTTATCCAGTCACCGGATTCTCTCTGTGCTAGATTGTTGAAAGCGAAGTACTTCCCAAACTCTACGCTATTGCAAACCAAGATGAAAGAGGGGTGTTCTTATACTTGGCGAAGCGTCATGAAAGGAGTCGAGTTACTAAAGGAGGGGGTTATTTGGAGGGTGGGATCCGGTGGTGATGTTAACATTTGGGAGGACCCCCGGCTACCGAGGGGCACAACCAGGGAGACCCATTACTCCAAGAAACCGAATTTTATTAACAAAAGTTTGAGCTTATTGATCCAATCATCGAAGAATGTGACCAGCAATTGTTGTCTGACACGTTCTGGGAGGAGGATGTTAAGCTTATAAAAACGCTTCCTGTCCATATTGATATGCTCGACACCTTGGGATGGCACTATGACGATGAAGGGGCAATTTTCAGTGAAGTCGGGCGATAGAGTACACGGGGAGATGATCCTTAGAAACCAACGATCCTAACGGACCGGGTCTTTGGAGGAAGTTGTGGACCGAATGATTTTTGGAAGAAACGTGGAGTATTGATTTGTCAACCCAAAGTTAAGCATTTTTACGTGGCGTTTAAGCCATAATACTTTGGCTGTCGAGCTGTGCTAAGAAGAAGAGGTATGAAGATTGATACAAAATGTTGCGTTTGTGATCGCTTTGATGAGGATGGAGGACATTTGCTAAAATGTAAAGAAGTTAGAGAGGTATGGAGGAGTTAAACCCGGATGAAGTCGATTGCAGCTAGCTAGCGGGGCGAGATCCCGATGGATATGATGGAGATGATTTTCAAGCTTCAACCACAACAACAATCCACTCTTTGTTACCATCCTATGGTTATGGTGGAATGAGAGAAATCGCAGGCGTGAAGAAGGCGGGGCAAAAACGGCGAGAGAAGTTGCGTACATTGCTGCAGCCAAAGGCGATAAACTGCAGCCTGTCCGACAACATACCGTTTTGCCGGTTAGTATTCGAAGAAACGCCGGCAAAAGCCGGAGGAGGGAGTTCTGAAGATGAATGTTGATGGAGCGTTCTTTCAGAGTTCGGGCATTGGTGGCTGGGGTTTCGTGATTAGAAATGATCAAGGAGCGGTGATACAGGCCGGGGCCGGCAGTGCTTCCCACCTGCAGGATTCTTTTCATGCTGAACTGTTGGCGTGCGCAAAGGGCCTGAAGATAGCTACTACGATGGGTATCAATGCTCTAACTTTGGAGACTGATGCTACACTAGTGAAGATGGCGTTGCAAAGTGATGACTATCGCCTTTCATCAATGAGTGGCCTTGTCACTGAAATAAAACATATGATGGCTTCTGATTTTCTTTCTTTGCATATTGTAGCTTGCCCTCGCTCATGTAATCATTTAGCACATGCTTTAGCCTCTTATGGTTGTAATTTGCCTGGAGGGGAATGTACCTCCTGGCCGTATGTACCTCAATCATTGGAGGGAATTGTGTCCAGCGATTGTGCTGTGACAGAGCAATGAAATGCTTTCTGTTTTCAAAAAAAAAAAAAAGAAAAAGAAATGATAGTGGACGATCGGACCCCCAAGCCCCCACACAAAAAAAATGGCTGGACTGGTTTATTGGTACCTCAGTGAATGAGGACCGTGTCAAAGTTGGCATTCCCAGCAATGCTATTTAGAGGTGTTTAGAGTGTTTGATACATTTAGTCAGGTGACTAAAATGTTTAGGTGATAAAATTTTAGTCACACTCTTTGGATAGAGAGACTAAATAAAGGACTAAAGAAGAGAGAGAGAGAGGAGAGAGATAGAGCGCACATGGTCCAAGGAGGAGAGAGAAACTTTAGTCAGTTTTAGCAGGGGTAACCCCGACTAATGGATTTTAGTCACCTCTTCTATCTACCCTACTAATGCACCAACTTCTCCACGTTCAAATCTATTCAAAATCTACCCAAATAAACCACCCAGATTAATCCTACACCTTCTCTCTCATTACTCGGACACGATTTAACGGTCGGGATCAAAAGTATTGGACACACCCCCGCTGCCGTCATCGCGCTCGTCGTCTTTGCCACAAGACGCCCCTCGTATTCTTTGCCGAGGAATCATCGGCACTTTCCTAATCGACACTTTCCTAACGCTGCACTCCTTCCCGATGTATGGCTCCCACACTCGTCAGCCCAGACGACTCCGCCCTAGCGCCGCCGCCGGGCGAACTGCAGAACCTCCCACGCCGTCCCAGCCGGATGACCCCGCCTTAGCGTGTCACCGCCGCGAACGTGAACCGGCGGATTGATCTACATAGGAGTCGGAGGGGCTCGTGACGGGGGAGGAGGGGCTCGCGACGGGGGTGGAGGGGCTCGGCGGACGGCGAGCCCGATCGGGCGGCGGGATCACCTTGATCGGGAGCTCTCCTACCTTCCCTCCGCACGCCGCCTCTCCTAGCTTTCCACCGCAAGTCTATCCTCATCGCCCTCATCCGGCGGCCATCCCTCCGCTCGTGTCCCCAGCCACCACTCGCCGTCGCTCGGGCAGATGGTGCGGATCACCGTCGCCGGGCCAGTCCATGTACGCCGCCACGCCTAGGTCGCTCGTGCGGATCGCCCTCACGCAGTCAGATTGCTGAAACTTGAATTCACGAGGAACACAGAGGGCGTTCTGTTCGCCTCTTTGGTCCACCGATGCATCGATGCTCAAGTCCTCCGTCCAACGACTGTGCTGCGACCCACGCCGAGGTGATCTCATCCGTCTAGGTCTGCACAGGTCAAGCTCCTCCCTCCAGCGGCGGTCGTAATAACTTGGGCTGCCCCCTTGTCCACGCGTCCATGGCTTACATTAATTGAATTTTTTAAATAATCGTCAAATCTGGAGGCGTCTAGTTCTGCAAAAAGTGTCGTAATATGGCTGTCCTTTTGTCCACTCTGATATTATTCAAATGGCTTAGTGCTGTTAGCATAATTTGGTATTAATCACTATAGCCACATGACTGATTTACCATAAAATATCTCTATAATATAATTTTTTTTCACCCACATTGATTTGAAGTGCCAGATGCATTCTGCTTGGCCTTTAGCACCCCCCTTTTTTTTCTTTTGCATTTGGTGTAGTTGGAATTCTCCTAAAATGTAGAGCAAACAGTATAAGCCTTCATTTGGTATGAGAAAGTACCAATAATCTACAATAAAGCAGCTTCCAAATTTGTACACAATATCGACTCCTATATATTTCATTATTATTAGAAAAAAGCAAGATTGCTAAAGACTTGGTTTCAGTATAACCTATAAAACCACTTTCCAGAGAGGCTAGTATGTGTTTGGATTGGCCAACTTGCTATATTCACAGGCTCAATAGGAAATATATAATATACAAATGCAAAAAAAACCCTCCAAGAGGGAGAAAAATACATAAGCACCATATATATCTAACAACATGTTCATTAAAGCAAAGCAAAACTATTAACAGTGTTTACTCCAGAGACCAATGTGCAGGATGCATATAAATCCTCAGAGGCATGACGCAAAGCATGTATGTGTGCATTATACTGCACATATCTTTACCTCCACTTGTTCTTGGCATGAGACTGCAAACTTTGTACAAATATGTCGCAATTCTTTTGCTGAACTGTAAATCTGCAGCCTGGCCTTTTAGCTTCAAAAACACTGGAATTTCAACAGAAATGTGGTAGTACCTGAACTGTTCATGAGCCAAGAGCCAACAGAGATAACTGGGAAGGTACAGATTAATCAGAATTGAGAGCTCTTTCAACCAATTGCCTGAACAACAGATGTTTGCTACAAAAAAAAAAAAAAAGTAAAATGCGCCGTGGGTCCTTAAACTTTTCCCCCACTGCTCATCCGGGGTCCATGAGCTTTAGCTTTGCTCATCTCGGGTCCAAAACTGTTCAAACTACCCTCCGGACGGTTTTGGACGGCGGGTTTGCGACAAGAACCAATGTTTTGCTACAGTAACCACGGTTTTGTCTTTTTCCTTTTTATTTATTTCCGCGGAATCATTGAAAAATCATAGTAAATCACAGAAAAATCATAAAATAGAAAATCCAATTTTATTGGACTCCACATCAGTAGATCTACACAATCAGTATATAATATAATATAGTATGCTTTAGTACACGTTTTTTTTTTGAAACCGGTCGTCCTACCCCTAAACTTTCAAAAACCGTTCAAAACCGTGTGGTTACTATAGCAAACCCGCCGTCCAAAAAACCGCCTGGAGGGTAGTTTAAACAGTTTTGGACCTAGATGAGCGGTGAGAAAAAGTTTGTGAACTCAGATGAGCAAAACAAAAGTTCATGGACCCGGATGAGCGGTGGGGAAAAGTTTAAGGTTGTGCGCACCGGCGGCCGCCACGGGCGTACTCAGTACCATTTTAACGTAAAAACGCCCGCAGCGCTGTCATCGAGTACGTCCTTGACGACCCGTGGTTCGTTATTCCCAGCGTCTGCGCGTTCCACCTCCGGGGACGCCGCGTGGCGAATCCCAACCACCCGCCCGCCCTCGCGCCCCACCCGCCTCGCCCTCGGCGTGCCGCCGCCGCCTCCGGCCGCCCGCTCCTCAGCATCCTCCGCAGCTCGTCGGCCTTGAGTGCACCGTCTCGTCGCGGCCGCAGAGGAGGAGCGCCGCCGCCGCCGCCGTCTCGTCGGCGGCGGACGGAGGCGGCGCGCGCACGGGGCCGAGACGGACGCAACGAGTCGCGTCAATAGCCGGCGCGAGGAGTGCGTCGACTCGGCCGGCATGAGGAGGTGTTGGTGTTGGTGTTGGCCCGCTCCTTCCACCTCGCCACCGGCGTGGGTGCGCGACGAACGGCGACGACGCGCGGGCACTTGCGGCCCTCCCACTCGCCGGTCTCGTCGCGGCAGCCCGGTGGCGAGGTCTCCAGCTCGTCTCGTCTTTCCGCAAGCCGCCAAGCTCGCATCGATCTTGATGGCGTTGTCCACCTCCGCCGGGCGCGACGAACAAGAAGAAGAGCAGCACCGTCCGGCTGCTGCTGCCGCGGCGGAGGAACGAGGAGCTGGCTGTGTGTAAAAGGGTAGCCGCGGGCCGAGCTGGAGAGCGGGAGGTGGCGCCGCGGGCCGAGCCGGGCGCTGGCGTGGCGGGCGCCGCACGGACGGCGGAGGAGGCCGAGGAGCGGCTGTGCTGGCTGTGCGCGTGCGGGGAGGGGGGGGAAGAAATCCTGACGCGTGGGACCCACGGGAGTATAAAGTATGGGATAGAGTTTGGATGGCTGCAGCAAAACTGAAAAAAAACATGTGGGACTCACGGTGCAGGAGGGATACAATATGCTTTTAAAGGTGCAGCGGTGCGGATAGCCTAAGGACCCATGGCGCATTTCACTTAAAAAAATTGTGCATAAAGACGACAGCCATGATGTAGTACTCATGAGAGAAAATAGGGAAAAGAAGAGCATAAGTGAGATTACTAATCATTATTCATTAGTTCAGGCAAAATCAACTGAGGACAGCTACGCAAAATATTTTTCCCCTCGCGCGCTATGTGAGATTGGGCCCATTTAAACTAATTTTAGCCCCAACCACTATTAGAGAAGCTGAAATTCCTGTCGGCCAGGAACCGTTAGGAAGAGGCTAAAAACTATCTAGAAAGATATTCCTATCGGCCAGTCGTTAGGAAGGAACCGATATGTCAAAAAAAAAACTATATCTATACCTACTAATAAAAGAGAAAATTTTCCGTTCACCTTTTTTTTTTCACCTTTTTTTCTGCCTACCCCTATCCGCTTCCGCTCTGGTGTTTTTCATGCGAGAAAACGTTACTTGCTTGGCTTCTAAAATTGGACACTCCGACTCCGAGCCGTCCGCCGTCGCGCCTGCTCGGCAAAGAAAAAGCGCAGCGGGTGCTGGGTCCGCGTCCAGGCGTTTGACATCGTGGCTCATCGTTGGAGGCATCACGTGCTCGTGGCTGTGCTCGTGGCAGCAACACTCATGTTTTTTTTTTTTGATTTTAACGGGGGACGAAAAGTCCCCACCTGATCCATTGCCACAGATTCCAGGTTTTTAGCCTGGTGGGTGAACGGGGGGTGGGCATGAGCCCAGCGTACAGACACCATGGGGGCCATGGGCGCCCCTCATAGGCGTTTCAGAGGTACATGGATACCGCTGGGGGGGGCGCGGGGGTGGAGTTACATTAATCGGTAGCTACACCAAAACTCATACAATTTCACTGCTTTCCGGGGCACCCTGCATTTGCACATATCAATGGAGGTCTTGCAGGCGGTGATCAGGCGATCCACATTCGGTTCCATCTGCCTGAAAACCACGTCGTGTCGGTGCTTCCACAGTTCCCAGCACAGGAGGAGGATGATCGTCGGGCGCGCCGGGGCGGATGTCCAGAGGTGTCCGCAACACTCATGTTTTGTTAAGATCTGGCTGGGATTTTGGAGACTGACCGCGACTTGAATTTATTCTACCAGCAGTACGTGTCCTGTGTCCAAAATCGATGACAGTCCATCAGGAAAACGCCACGGATATTCCACTTGATACGCCACGAGTGTACATGGAGAGGTAGCATCAGTACCGGTAGTAGTACAACTTTTCGTCATTAACTATGTTTAGCAGCCACACCGATGTCACGATGTGTCCAAAATCGATGACAGTCCATCAGGAAAACGCCACGGATATTCCACTTGATACGCCACGAGTGTACATGGAGAGGTAGCATCACTACCGGTAGTAGTACAACTTTTCGTCATTAACTATGTTTAGCAGCCACACCGATGTCACGAAAGATTATATATGTAAAATCTATATCTATATCTATACCTACTACTAAAGCACGAAAATTTCTGCCGTTTTTTTTTTCACCTCTGTTTTCTTTCACCTACCCTTCTCTCGGTAGACGGTTTTCTTCTGCCCTTCTATATCCCTGTACGCGAATCACAGCAGGAATCGTGAAGTACAGAGTTCGTGTATCCCAAACTAATTCCAAAAGAAACAAAAAGCACATAAACATCCATAATTACACACAAGTGTCCGCCCTGTATATGAATCACAGCCGTGATCTCTAGAGTCCGTGTCCCAAACCAATTCCAAAAGCAGAGGGATGGCCGAATTCTACGATGACTACGACGACGATGACACGCTGGCCCTGTTCGACTTCTACGAATCCTGTGCCAGCTTGCGCGGCCTCGTCAAGTCCGGCGTCGCCACGGTGCCGCCGCCGTTCCTGACGCCCGCTGCGTGGATCTCCTTTGCGGTCACCACGAAGGCCTTGGTCGCCCCACCTGTCGACCTCTCCCTCCCGCGCTCCCAGGCCGTCGCGCTCGTTGGCGTCGTGGCGAGCTCTTTGCGGCTTCTTCCAGATCACCAACCACGGCGTCCCGGCCGGCACCGTCGAGTCGGCGCTCTCCGCGGCCAGGGCCTTCAACGAGCACCGCGCGCTCGGCGTGCTACTCCGTCAAGAATACCGGGCCGGCCATCTACACCACCACCGTCCCATGCCGCCGTGGAATGCCGGGCACCCTGCCAACGTACAAGCCTCTCCTGCCATGGCGCGACACGCTCGTTCTCCGCTTCTGATGGCAAATCCCACATCGGCCACCTCCCAGCGGCGTGCCTGGACGCGTTGCTGGAGTACTAGCGCCGCTGAGGGCGCTCGGGAAGGTGATCGCCGGCCTGCTGTCGGAAGCGCTCGGCGTGAGGGCCGAGCAGCTGGACAGGGCAGTGCAAGTTTGAACCCTGATGCAGTGCCACTACTACCTGTTGTGCCCTCAGCCGAGCAGGTCGCCGGCAGCCGTGTCCACACCGACGGTGACCTATTCACGGTCCTTGCGCGGGGACGGAATCGGCGGGCTGTAGGTGAGGCTCGACAGCCATGGAGATGCCTTGGTGGACGTCGTGCCGGTGCACTTCTTATCAACATCGGCGACGTGCTAAAGGTATATAGTCATGGAATACCAAGTCCAATTTTTTTATTTTGTAGGACTAGAATTTAAGAAAAGTAGTGCACGTGTACAAAGTAGGATATGCCCGGGATAAGGATAATCTAGAGAATTATATAAGGAAAGTTGTGAAAAGGGAAACGAAAAACTGACTACAATTTGCAATAAAAAACAGACTTCTTCTAAAATAATTCATAATTAGCAAGTTGCAAATACATATCTTACGTTATTTAATAATTCATATGCACTCATGTTCTTTTTATTGTATTTTTTCATGCTACATTGAAGTTGAAATAGGAAGCAATGGAATTATCAACAATTGACAATTACAACACTATATTATTAATAATTGCTTCTTTGTAGATTACAAATTGTTATATCTTTTGTAAGAAATTAAATTGTAATTACTAATTGTTAAGCTATACTTCTTCGAGTTAGGACAAT
Source organism: Hyparrhenia diplandra (assembly GCA_015847255.1). Lineage (NCBI taxonomy): Eukaryota > Viridiplantae > Streptophyta > Magnoliopsida > Poales > Poaceae > Hyparrhenia > Hyparrhenia diplandra. The sequence goes on from JADLZK010008551.1 coordinate 46,409, forward strand.
GACACATGATATAAATCCCGTCGCAACGCACGGGCATATTTCCTAGTTATCTATAAAGAGAGAAATTTTTTCGTCCACCAAAATTTCTGTCCACCGCCCCCTAGAGTCCTGAGAAAAAAGGAACACAGTCCAATATATACAATATCAATTTTTTTTTTTTTTTTTGAGAATTACACAGTACAACGCAGACGCTCACAACACGCGCGCACACTCACCCCTATGAACACATGCACGCAAACCCTACCCCTATGAGCACCTCCGAAGGACTGGGCAGCCGGCAAATCTGGAGATTCTCGAAGTCACCATGGGCGCCTCGTCGTCGACGGGAACGTCGCTTACCACTTAATGCACAACGCCGGTAAATCCTTGGGAAAATCCCGGGAAAAGGTGCGAGCACCAGGATTTGAACCTATGAGATGCCACCTATGCAAACTGGTAATGAACCTGAAAGTCTATTCTGCGATAGTTCAATTATATTCAAGTAACGGAGATGACAGAGGTTTGCGGAGATCTGCCCCTCAAACATATTCGCACCCAATAGGAGAAACTTTATTCGACAAAGATGTTGTATCCAATCAAGACTGCCCTTGAACTGGTTATAACTTAGATCTAGAGCCATGACAGAGGAGCTGTTGAAAAAATAACTAGGAATGCCTGTGAGGGTATTGCCTGACATGTACAAAAAGATTAGTGGTAACTTGCCGCTACAGTTTGGTATATACCCATGGAAGTCGTTGTCTGATATATCCAAATAACCAAGACCAGTCATATTGCAAATCATTGGATAAATTTGACCAGCTAAATTATTACTAGCAACACTCAAAAATTCTAAGGAAGAAATATTCCAAAATGATACATCAAGTTCGCCCGACAATTTATTATCATGAAAATCCATGATTGATACAGAACCTGATAGATTGTTAGGCAAAATGCTCCTTCGAAATAGTTGCTATCAAGGTATATTTCTCCAACATTACAGACATAATTAGCCCCACCAAGTATGGGACCCCTGAGATTGTTGTTCGAGAGCTTCAGGTATTCCAGTAACAACAAATCACTGAACAAGCAAGATGGCACCCCCCTGTAAGTTTATTGTTTGATAGGTCAACAAAGTACAAGTTGCTAATATTGCACAGAGATCATGGTAAATGTCCAGAAATATTGTTATAAGAAGCATCTAAAGCACTTAGATTGGGAAACACTGAGCTGATGTCCATTGGCAGCTGTCCTGTGAAAAAAAGTTCATAGATATGTTGATCATTTGGTGATTAGATTGGTGCTGCCACATCAGATCCAATGATCCTACTAGCAAGTTATTTGCAAGACCCAGATAAATCAGAGCTGTTTCATTTGAAAACATCCAGCTAGGCAGGCTCCCTGCTAAGTTGTTATTGGATAGATCAAGGAATTGCATATGACGTTGTGTGACAAATAAATTTGGTCCTGCACTGATACTATTGTCAAGGTTACACCCAGAGAGCATTAGTGCCCGCAGTTGAAATGGTGTCACACTTGTGAGGAACTTCACATCAATAGCCAATTCAGTATTCCTCGATAGGTCTACCTCCTTCAACATGGTACAGTTCCGTAGCAAAAAGAAATCAAACTTCCCTTTAGATTATTTTCTGACAACTTGAGAGTTTTAAGTGACAAAGAAATATTTGAAGACAAGCTTATAGGTATATGCCCTTGAAGGAGATTTCCTGAAAGATCCAAGTATTCAAGGTGTGGAAGCTCAAATAACCAAGCTGGGATGCTTCCATTGAATTGGTTCAATCCAAAATGCAGTTGTCGCAATGTTTTGAGGTTCCTTGTGTGATCTATATCCTTTAGTATAGTGCAATTTCATGCATACCCAAACAAAATCAAACATCTCGTTCAGAATATTTTTTTTTGACAAGTTGAGATTTTGAATCAACAAAGGAAGATTTGAAGATACATGAGCTCACCGGTATATGTCCTTGAAGGAGATTTTCCGAAAGATCCAGATACTCAAGGCGTGGAAGCTCAAATAAGCAAGCTGGGATGCTTCCATTCAACTGATTGTGTCCAAGGCTCAATTCTCGCAAGTTCTTAAGATTTTTGAAAGCTAGCATGAAGCACAAATACACTAATAATGAATACGAATAATCACAGGAACTATCATAAAAAAACAGTGTAACATGCAATGTACCTATTTTATGAAGAGCGCCGCCCATACCGGTTGCGTAAAAATTTATGGCTTCAAGAGAACTCAATCTACCAAGGGATTCCAAGGCATTATCCCCAATCAAATAATTTCCACTGAGGTTGAGATACCGAAGCCTAGTCAATTGTTGAAGCCCTGAGAAAATGTTCTTTTTAACTATGAATGAGGTGCTTCGACACAAATTACTACAAACAAAGTAGTCAAGCACGTGCATATACAGGGAGTCAGGGACCTACGTACCATCGAAATTGTGAAGACAAGCATAACTCGCACAAAGATCCAGCAGCTGAAGCTCATGAAACGAGGAAAAGATAGTCAAATTGAGATTCCAATAAGGGCCTCCGTAGTATTGGAAGTACATATAGTCGAGCTTGAGACCCGACACTCGTGTGCTGTTGTTGCAAGTGACCCTCTCCCAGGTGCAGCAGTCATCACTCCAGCCCCATGTTTCAGGAATTACGGAGCCCTTGGTCTCCAACAGGGAGGATCTGATGCGCATAAGAGCAATGCTCTCCTCAACAAAGCAGGCATCTGCCATGTGAATCATGAACTGCAAAATGAATAGGACCCAAAGCATGATTCCCCATGGGTAGCAGGGCCTTGTTTAGATGGCTAAAAAATTTACCAAAAGCACTATTCTAACTCCTGTAGCACTCCTGTGTAACACTTTTGTTTGTATTTGGTAAACATTGTCCAATCATGGACTAACTAGGCTCAAAAAGATTCGTCTCGTGATGTACAACAAAACTGTGTGATTAGTTATTTTTTTTACCTACATTTACTGCTCGAACATATGTCTTTTTTGGTGTATTTAATGTGATGTGATGGGGAAAGAGTGGAAAAACTTGGAAGTTTTTGGCAAATATTTTGCCATCTAAACGAGGCCCAGCTCATAGTTTCTTGGTGAGTTTATTAAGAAGTGTGGCAGACGGTTGAAAAGGTTATGAGGTTTTATAGTCGAGCGATCGAGAATACTTCTTTCAACAGCAAAATATTTTGAGGTCGTCGCCGTTTAAGGGTCATGCGCATGCGGTCAAAAGCAGCTCCGTCCTCCGTGTAACGCACTACTGATTGCATGACGGAGATGGCACTGATTACAAGGAGACTTGCGTGGAGCGGACGCTGGCCCCCAACGGATTTCCAGTTCCAGCAGCACAAAGGATCATGGCGTCAAAGCAATTCACTGAACGTACTGACTCTACGAAGGAGATGATAGCACCGCGTGAAGGAGACGGGCGCTGAAATTTAAAGAGAAAATTCGTTGTAGAAGAGCTCACCGGCCAGAGCATCCACGTCGTCCAAAATATTTTTGTGCGTCCGATCTTCGATCCAACGGTTCTCGTGGCTCCTCTGCATCATATATATACCAGCTCCACCCCTAACCCTAACCCTACCTCACTCTCCTGTCCCAGCTGCCTTTCCTCCCTCTCCCTCCTCTCCACGCCCGATGGGCTTGTGCTCCCCCCCCGTGGCCTCGCCCGGCCTCTCCTTCCTCTCCCTCCCTCGCCCCCTGGGCAAAGTCCGGCCGGCGGCGGCGGGGCCAGGGTCGGGAAGCAGGCGTGGGCGCTGGCCGGCCGGGCGACGCGTGGCGTGGCGCGGGCGATCGCGCGCGGCGGCCGGGCGACGCGGCGGCGGCGGCCAGGCGCTGGCGCCGCCGCCCGGGCGGCGGCGGGCGCGCGGCGCGCGCCGAGCGCCCCGCCATGTGATGCCCGGTAATTTGATTTCAAGCCTATCGAGGGATTTGAGTTGAATCTTTTTTTTTTTTTTTTTTTGATTTTGGGGGATTCGAGTTGGATCCACTTCGATGGGGTTTCGTGAGCAATCAATGAAATGTGAATTTCCATTTCGATGGGTTTTTCGTGAGTAGTCGGTGGAATGAGAATTTTGGGGGGATTGAGGAATTTGCATGTGTTTGAAGGTATGCTGGTACTGTTTTTCGATGGCAGATATTCCGTGGCAGATAATGGAATGGGAGGGTTCAAAGATTCTTGCAGAAATCTAGAGGAAGCTAAAAATTTGCGACATGGCAGGTACTCCTCGCTCTTCCTTAGTCGGGCGTCACGTTTCTCTGAATGCTTAGAGAACTCTTGTATGCACAAGTGGTTTAGCTGGATCTGCATATTGAGCTCTAAAATCGTGTTCTCTTTGTGATGATTGGTTACTGTGCTTTGTAGCAGGCAAATTAGCGACATGGTAGGCGGAATCAGGGAACCTACACAAAAAATTTTAAGAATTGTTTAGTTTGGTGCTTACTGCTTAGTGGTATTGATAGGCACCTGTTGCTGTTGCTCCATCCTGTTCATTTGTTGTGGCAGATTAAAACGAAGTGTCCTTTTGTTGTTATGAAATTAAAACGAAGTGTCCTTACAAAAATTATTGTTGCGAAGAAACAATTAACCGACAGATCTTTTGATGCACCGCCTTTGCCCATTTGTTGTGACAAAATAAATAAGAGATTTCCATTGCCCCGCTCACATTATTGTTGCTGCCCCCTGTTTTTTGTTAGCTCTTTTTTGTTAACCATGTCTACAATATGCCGAACAGATTAGAAGAAATCTTGCTCGATGCCTTCCCCTAATGCTGGCCATCATTATCGACACAATCTTGCTCATTTTATTGTAATGCGGATGACAAGCGGTTGATCGGCGGGAGGTTCTCGGACCCATCCATGCGGGGTGACATGAAGCTATGGCCGTTCAAGATCATCCAGGCCTTTTCGACAAGCCCATGAGTCTTCTTTGCATTGCGAACCATAGGAGCACACACCACAAAGATGGTATATGTTTCCCGACCTTTCTGTTAGCTCATGAGTCTTGCAAAGATGGTATATTGATTTGTTGGTGATGAGTCTTGCAAAGATGGTATATTGATTTGTTTGGTGATGAGATTAAAACGGTTATTTTATTCAGTGTATTTATGTGCAAGGATGTACAAGGAGGTGGGGCGAGCACGCAGGTGGTATGGTGGCGCCAGGAGCTGGATCGTCCCCTCCTCAGTCATCCCCCATTGTACAGAAGCTCACTGCAACACGTACGTTGCCCTACCCAGGTGCAGCGCTGCCACCCTTCCTTCTACCTCCAAAAATCAACTGTTCTGCAGTTTGTTTTTATGTGCGATTAGTTGTTTGTTTTGTTCCTACTTCTTACTAAGCCTAAAGCTTATTTACGTTGGAATACAGATTCTACACCCAGATGCAAGTGATAGATCCGGTCTATGAGCTGTGGATTCTGTGATTGCCCAACAATACACTGACCTGAAGAGTTGTATTGTACTCCACCAAGTCTACTTGGTATATAAATGTCTTTCATCTCAACCGTTCTCCCCCTTCCTCCCTTATTAGAAACCTTTGTTGTTTGCTGCTATGAATTCCTTAGGTAATTTGCTGGTTACAAAGCAAAAATATTGGCTTTAGATCTGCAATTAATCTAAATGTAGAAACAAAGTAGCATGTGTATGGACTGCAGCTCTCTTTAGATGGCCTGTCATTTTTATGTTGTGCTGTCTAAAAGCTTTCCTATTATCTTAAGGCGCCTTCTTTGAAAAGGCCAGGTCTGCAGAGACTTTGGCAACAGTATTTCTTTTTTATCTTATTGCTATACTCTATCCCGCTAATGTGAACAATTCTATTTGTCTATTTTCCCTTCTACATATAGAGTGGTGGAACACCGCAATCCGACAATAAAAACTGCTGTAGGTTGCAAAGCTAACCCATTAAATGATCGACCGAGCCATTGGTTTGTAGCCTGCTATAAGCAAATTTCTTTGCTGCAAACATGTTTAGGCTGATTTGACTACGGGTTTCAAGATGGTTTGGTATCCTATTTATAATATGTTTATTTCAGCTATTTTTTTAGTACATTTGCTACAGCTGATTGGCTACTATGAAAATCAATAGGGTGCAACCCTAGAGTACCATAGTTTCAGTTTGTGTCTTTCAGGTTACCTATCTTTATATGACTGTAGGTTTGTAACCATTACATGGATCAATGGGTCAATAGAGTTGTACCTTGCGAGAATAGTATAAATATGTGTGCTTACTATCCCGATGCTTGCTGTACGAGGCAAATACTTATCTTATTAGGTTCATCTCAAATCACTTATCTTTAATTTCCTGGACATAAGAGTTGTGGCTCTTCTCGGACTATTTGAAGTCATGCACATGATGTTATGTGTTCTCACAAAACACTACATTTCAGGATCGTGCAGTTAACGTTGCGGTATTGATTGGCGGGCCAACTCAGCTTATCTTTACCGAAAAGCAGAGATGGCCATCAAACTCATTGGTGTATTTTTATGTGCCACTTTGGGTAAGATTTATCGTCGGTTCCAAATATCAAAGTAATAGCTGAAAATTGATTCTTGCATTTTTTTCATAAACTTTTGGATGCTTCACTCCTTGCATTGTCTCTGAATCTATGATACTTGAACTGCTTGCATTGTTTATGACCTATGAGTTTGATTTTTATATCTTTGAACAAAGAACCAGTGTTTGGATACAATACAACTTCGTTTTGGGTACTATATGCATGTGAAACCTATTGATTTTCTGATCCCTCATATAAGTGACGCCACCCTATCATGTCACTGCAGCAGATTTACATTACGATGTCCCACATTAACCTAAAAAATCATGCATACATCTTGCGTTCTACATGTTGGATGTTCAGGCTATAAAATTATATCGTGTATGCTCTAATGTGCTAAGGTAGTCGATCCATACACCATTTGGATTGAAACCATTTAGGTTGAATGCCATAGTACTAATACCTAAAGGAGTGAACCAGATCCCTACACAGTATATGGGTTGTTGTTCACCAACATTTTTCGCACTCATTGTGACTCTCGTGCTTTTTGGTATGCCTATTCTGAAATTTGAGTGAATCAAGCTCTCTTTCTATTTTCCTGGACATAGATGACCCAATTTGAGTGAATCAAGCTCTCTTTCTATTTTTCCGTGGGCATAGATTATCCTAGGCATCGGAACCATGGATTTTGATAGTTTTGATAATTCCTTTTTTTCCAGATACCCTATTTGATTTTTTGGTGACAAATATCGATAGCCTATTTGATTTTTTTTACCGCTACCAAATAAGCTCCAGCTATTGGTTCCAGCTTTAGTTATTTGTACTGTAGTATGCAATTTCATATTTGTTGTTTGCTTCCACCTGGGCATTGACAAGGGAGAAGGTGCTTAGTGGCTTGGACTGTACTGCCCAAGTCTAGATGGATGAATGACACAAAGGCATTTAAGTTGGCAAGATATGTGTGCATATGTGTGTGTTCTCCCCTCTTTTCCTTTGAATTGACTCCCAGTGAATTTTATTCTCACCATAATTCATTTGTACGCCTCACAGTTATGTAAACTGATATATGAGGGTAGATGTTGTTAATGTTGTAAGTAAAGGGTTCGAACATGGAGGGCGAGGGAAATTTCGTTGGTCCATGTAGGGTTTTTTATTGTTTCAGCAATCTAGAATTTCCTTACGTTTGGTCAGTAGATATAAGTTACCTTTTTGGGCAACATATATATCTATATATAGTTCCCTTTGATTTTGTATGATCACTAACAGGCTGATTATTACTTTGTTGTGATGCAGGTATCTTTGTTGCTTGGTAGCTACTAAAAAAATGTTTCCGCCAAAGAAGGTAAAGAGATGGCAAAAAGCCTTGATATGCTTACAAACTCGAAAAATGCACCGCCTCATAGGTTAGATATCTGGATCTAAGTTAGCCTCAGCTTCTGTACACATAAAACATAATACATTAGAAGTGGTGATGATATCAACCTTTACTTTGTTTCATTAGTTTCAATACTTTGATCTGTATATATGCTTCTGCATTAATTTCGTTTTGCATGGCCAGGTTAGATTAGTATTGATGTTATGCAAATATCGGTAGATCTTTGCTTCCATTGATAGTCACCTCTTACATTGATGTTATGCTAAAATGCAGTTGCTCCTCAGTTCATCTAATGCTATCTTATTTGAAGGATTCATAAAAAATATGTGTACCAAAATACGTGCTCATCAATTTCTGCGGGGGTAGAAGATGAGTACAGTACTTTTTTTGTGATGGCTTCCATTATTTCTTCTACACTCTTAAGAAGGTTAATTATGGACACTTTCTTGATCTCATTCGAGCCTATTTGTAGCCAACCCTGCTTCCATAGGATGCGTCGTGATTTCATTGCATGTTTTTCACCAGTTTCTGTGTTTCAGGTACTTCTCTTTTGGAGTGATTTCATTGCTCTTTCAGCTTGGGATGGCAAGAAGTTAATTGGAAAATCCAGAGGTCTTTCTTCAGATCAAGGTTGTTTGCTTGGACATACTGCACTATTGGTAGGATGCTTTTCTGGAAATTACTTTTCGAGCGCCTCTTATTTTTTCATGCCTACATGGATGCATTAGACAACATTGTAAAAATCTTGTACTACATCTTTGCTCTGCCTGTGACATTATTGGTGATGTAAAAATTGTTTCCTTTGCCTCTGTTTACTTAAATGAGGCTCATATCTGGTTTCTCATTTTTACATGCTGTTTTCAACCATGCTGTTTTCGACCATTACGCTATTTTAATTTCCTTGTGTATCTAAACTGCCTTCATGAGCCTGTTGAGTTCTGGCATCTACGAGTCCATTTTCATGTGCCATAGACCGAGCTCCTATTGTGTTAGGATAAGTGTTTATCGTCAATCACTAAAATCTTGACCATTCACACGAAGATTTGTTACGTAAAAGTTTCTCCTATATTTAACTTTATGGCATATTAGTTGCAGATTTGTGCCATAGAAGTTCCTTGTATGCTTAACTCTTTGTCGTTTTGCAGTGGAGATGTATTTCAAAAAACACAGCTAATTACTTTTTGTATTGACAGGTTGTTCTCCCAAAAAAATACGGCAACATCTGCACTGTGTCAACAACCAGGGAATTGAGGTTCAGGTTTCTTCAATACTACAAGTTGTTACGTAATTAGTTCTGTTAGTTCCGTGTTTCATGACACAAATCATCTCTCCAGGCTGTTGATAGAATTGTTATATATCGTAGGGAGTGACAAGAACCAAACTCGGATAAATGTTTCATATTTCTGCCTCGATTCAAGTTTGCTTCATGTATGAACATCTGTTATTGTGCTATTTAACTTCGGCTTGTGGTACTCTCATTATCCCGATCTGTATGATCAGCGTTTGCTTTGGGCTGGATGATGATGTCTAATCATCTAATATCTGCATGAAATTTCCTTTAGAAATAATGTGGGGCCATTGGTCGCGCGCATGGGCGCAAATCACTAGTATCGTTTGCATGCACATGCATTATTGTCCTTGGCATGCAGGCAAGCGAGGGTGCTTTTGAATTATTGTCCTTCAGTTCACCGGGTACCAGACGTTTCACACTGCGACGACTTGCGGGTGCGGCGACCGTGTTGACCTCGAACGACCGAAACTTTTCAGGAACAGCGAACAACTATACTATACGCCAGGCTCGGTAGCTAGTACTGAGTTGATTCTTATCGGAGGTTTCTATGTCCGTGCCAGCATCAGAATCGTTAATCTCCAATTCCCGTGCATGCATGATTTGATCGACACACAGGACTCGAACTAACGCAAAGGAACCGCAGAATAATTAATCTTCATGCGGACTGGTGTGTCAGTAGGAGTTTTGAGAAGTCTTTGCATCAGGTCTTCGTAAGCCACCGCAATTATTGTAGGCTCCCGACCGCGGATCCAACGTATCCATGTGTGCATTGACTTGGGAGTCTTGGATATAAAGCAAGTCTTTTCATCAGGTCTTCGTAATCCAGTCTTCGTCATCTGGATTTTTTCTGTCGAAACATCACGTCCCCTCCTTTTTTTTTTAAGATGACAATTTCTGTTGAAATGTTTTCTTTACATTCTCATATTATTTACCTATGTACAGTTTAATTGTTGTCGCTACTAAAAAACGAGTCCTCTTTTACTTTCAGAGACAGTTCATAAGTGTCAATCTTTCTATCCGAGGGATCGGAGTAAAGCATCAGAACACCTCCTTTCACGTGGACTAGGTAAGTACGTAGCTTTTGTTCCAAATTATAAATTATTTTGATTTTTTAGTTTATCCATTTTGTTATGTATCTAAACATATTATTATATCTAAATACGTAGCAAAATGAATATATAAAAAAGTCAAAGCGATTTATAATTTGGAACGGAGGTAGTATATATTATTGATACAATTTTTTCTGTACGTCACTGAAACATTTCGATGTATATAGGAGTTGCAATGAACTTTTTGATGGTGTATATGGTCAGTCAGCCATTTTTGTGGTATAATGCAGAGAACTGTCTAAATAGGAGTATATATATTTGACCAACGGTAGCTATTCACTTATATATCTATATCGCTATGTATGTGCGATTTAGGTAAGGTGGATGACAAAGGGAATTCTTTTTTTTCTTTGTTGTTTTCTTGGGATATTTCTGTTGTGTTCATGGTATGTTCTATGATATGATATATTTTCAATTGTTCACATATTATCTGTAAGATATAATTTTGTTTATTCATGTTCTTTTTTTATTTTTCACCATCCATTTTTTATTTTTATTTATTTAGATTTTTCATATTTTTAAATTTTGTTTTCTACTTGTCCTACTTACTCCCTCTGTCCCAAAAAAAAAAGAGTATTTTTTTACTTTCAGACATCGTGTTTGACCGCTTCGCCTTATTCAAATTTTTTATGTAAATTATAAAATAAATAAATCAGTATTAAAATATCTCTAATGATAAATAAGTCATAACAAAATAGATGATATTTATAATTTTTTTGAATAAGATGAATGATCAAACATGTTGTATGAAAAACCTAAAAAACGACACTCTTTTAGGACAGAGGGAGTATTTTCTTTTTATTTTTGTATATTTTTATTGTATCCATGATATTATGGCATATATTTTTTAAATGGAACACAGGGAACTGTCTCAAATTATATGACTAAAGTTAGCAATATTTCACTTCTAACTAGTCGTCCACTACTTCCCTTTTCTCCCTCGAGCTCCAACAATATGGCAGACGATGGGAAGGCATTGCCAAGAAGAGCCACGAGACTCGTATAGCGGGCGGCGGGCTTCAACGCCAAACTCGACAACCTCATGCTGTCACCATGTCGAGGCCAATCATGCGGGTCACTAAGTTCTATTAGAATAAAAGTATTCCTCTTCTCACCAATATGGGTGTTGGATAAAGCCCAATATCATTACGTAAGGAGGCTGTTACAATGGTGGTAGGGAGGAGCAGGAAAGATATCTACTGGCCGACAGGAAGAGGAAAGATGCGAGAGACCAGTGGTATGGTGGAGGACGGGGGGCTGCATCATGTCATCCTCACTCACACGTCGTGAGTAATGCAAGGGTGGCCACTGCAGTGGAGGAGGCATATGTGGCAGCACACCATCCAACACTACCAGAATCCTGAATTGCCCTGTGGGCTAAAAAACGCCAAGGAAAGGGGCTAAACCATCAAGGAAATGATCCTTACCATAAACCGTCAAGCAAACACACTCAAGAAAAGGGGGCAAGGAGAATTAGTTTCCCAGGTGGTTTTGGCGCTCAAGGATAGTTTCCTTGGAGATTAGCCGCCAAGTAAATCATGACCGACTTAATTTGCACAAGAGCCAAGAAAACATTGCAGCCGCCAAGGAAAGAATTTTTCTTGAGGACCAACAGCCGCCAAGGAAATTATGTGGGCCGCCAAGGTAATAGATATTTCCTTGGCTGCCTTTATCCTTCAAGGAAATTTCGATTTTCCTTGGCTGTTCTTGACCGCCAAGGTAATTAGATTTCCTTGGAGGCTAACTCTCAAAGAAATGAACACGCGAGCAACAAAAACAAATTCTAATAATATATAAATTTTAGACTAAATTGCACTGTAGTTATCTAAACTATTTGGTGTTTCCTAGATAGGTACTCCAACTATAAAACGTAACTTCTGGGTACCGGAACTATACTTTTTGAACACCAAAGGTACAAACGCGTGGCCACGCAGCGCCAACAGCTAACGTGGACACGCCAGCGTGAACAATGGAAGCTGGACCCTTGGCGTTTTTGTGACAACCCCCTCCCCAATCCCGACTCTCCTCACTGCCCGCTCGTCTTCAACCTCCAGGATAGCTGCACAGGCCACAGTCGCCTCCATTCCGCTGCACTTGCACGCCGGAGAGCCGTGACGTACGCGCCCGGCCTTGCACGCTATAGGCCACACCGCATTGCCCCCGTCCGTGTCTAGCCGTGCCTGCCCGTGTGCCCCCGCTAGGGCCGCTGCGGAGCAGCCCGCGCGCGTGCACCCTCGCCATGCCACCCTGCAGTCGAGAGCTCACAGCCGTAACCCGTCAGGACCACACACCGCCTCAGCCTTGCCTCTGCCGTGACGCCGCTCACCACTGCTGCCGCCCTGACCGCGCTCACCTAGAACTATGGAGGGGGTTTTCACAAAAATGCCAAGGGTCCAACATCCATTGTCCACGCTGGCGTGTCCACGTCAGCTGTTGGCGCCTGCGTGGCCGCGTGTGTACCTTTGGTGTTCAAAAGTATAGTTCCGTACCTAGAAGTTACGTTTTATAGTTGAGTACCTATCTGGGAAACATCAAATAGTTTAGGTACATACGGTGCAATTTACTCTAAATTTTAGTATTCTGGTTAGCAAACTAAATTGACAATGATGACATCCATATAAACATTTATTACATGGCACACATATCAATGTATCTCTGGCTAAACACCATGCATTCCAATCATAAACACTTGCATCTCAATTACATGTAGATGACACATATAAATCATAGAGACCATTTGAATTTACATCCCATAGATAAAAAAAAAACTGTCCAATGATTTTATCATACAACCTTACCATTAGTATATTCAGGTCGATATAAACTTAGTAGCGTCTTCTGGTGGCGCCCCGCAGAGAAGATGCGGTACATTATCTATCCCCTATGTGAGTAAGGGTTGGGTATATTCCTGGTGACGAATCCATCGGAAATCTTTTGCTCCCTCTATGGATTTTCTGGTGGCCTCTCTGTCGGTGGTGGATGATGTTTTGATGGTGCTTCATGTGGGGGTTCAACATCGACGATGCGTGCCTCGGTGTTTTCTCATGCTTCGGTTCTTGAATCTTCTTTGAGCTTCTCTTTGCCGGTTGTACCCACAATGTCAATTACATCGCCGGGCTCCAAATCACCGACATAGTTGTTGCTTGAAGCTGGAGGTTTGTAATACCCCTTGCAGATTTGTTGTTTGTCGACAAAGGTTGGCTGGCGAGGCGATCGACATCTGATCTCGGTGGAAATGAGGATTGGCCAGGGCATTCAATGGATAAACAACACATGTTTGGCGTGGTATTGTTGGCCTTGTTAAAATTGAACAACCATTCGTCGATTCAGGTATCGGCCGTGAGCTTTGTCTTGGATGATCTTTACTATTAGAGGTGGAGAAAATCTGGGCTACGACAACGATGGCGACGGTGATGGGAGCTGGATGCTCATGCGAAGGATCTATCTGTATTTTTCTTTAATTCAGGGGTGCCGGTCAAGGGGTTGTTTGTAAAAGTTCCATTTTAATAAAAGCCAACCCTTTACTCAAAAAAAAAAAAAAGTTATGAGATCTTCACCTTTGGTATCTCGTGTAAGGCCATGTATGTATTATAATAGTTTATCACAATGCTAGTTAGTGCTTTTGAATTGTACTACTATCTTGTACATTTTCTTCTTAGAAAAAGTTGTGAGGTTTTCACCTGGGGTATCTCATGTAAGGCCATGTATGTATTATAATAGTTGATCACAATGCTAGTCTTGTACATTGCCCTCTTAGCAAAAGGGTACCATATAATGGAGACATATTTGGGGATAGGTGACAGTGCAGCACTAATACACAACACAGATCTTTCTTGAAAAATTCAAAATATAAGAAAAAGTAGAACAAATACTATCTGACATATCTGACATTACCATTGCACTTGGCCCATAGGTTTCAATGAACTATAGTTGGAGTACCAGACGCTGTCCAATTGAATGGCAAAACAGAAATGCAACAGTGGCCCAGAATGCCAATATGAATGAGGCAGCACTGATAATATAAAGGACTAAATCATTAGTTGCCTCATCCACATATCCCACTTCTATGGGGACTGTAATAAGTGAGCACTTATTCTCGTCTGACAAATTGTGAAGGTTAGTGTTGCCTAAGTAGTTGTCCCCACCGAACGAGCTAAACTAGCCAAGGTTTGGTATGCACCCTGACAAGTTGTTGTAGGCAACAGAGAACACCTCCAAAGATGACATTTGGGTCAATTGCCAGGGTATCGGTCCACTGAGCTCGTTATGGGACAAATCTAGGCTTTCTATGGCGCTCATGTTTCCTATGGTAGCTGGAATTTGACCAATAAACAAATTGTGCGATAGATTGAGGGATTTGACATGGCTCAGATTTCCAATCTCCCAAGGGATCTCCCCTGATAGCATGTTTGCCGATAAGTCGATGCCAAACATTAGATTGAAGAAACTGTGGCTGTATGTGTAAATATTCCCTTTAGTGGAGAAAGTGAAGCCATGGAGGATATAATCGACCCCATACGAGAAATCCGGATCATCGTTGTCATCTTGCCCCATACGGACGCCATTACCAATACCATAGCCCATGTCCCAAAAATCATAGTCATCGTCAATAGGGTATCCAAATGAGATGCCACCTATGCAAGGTGGTAATGAACCTGAAAGTCTATTGTGTGACAGGTCAATTATATTCAAATAAAGGAGATGACACAGGTCTTCGAAGAACTGCCCCTCAAACATATTCATACCCAATACGAGTAACTTTATTTGAGAAAGATGTTGTATCCAATCAATACGGCCCTTGAACTGGTTATAACTTAGATCTAGAGCAATAACATAGGAGCTGTTGAAAAAATAACTAGGAAAGCCTGATAGGGCATTGCTCGACATGTTCAAAAAGTACAGTGGCAACTTGCTGCTACAGTTTGGTATAAACCCTTGGAAGTCACTGTCTGATATATCAAAATAGTTAAGACCAGTCATATTGCAAATCATTGGATAAATTTGACCATTTAAATTATTACTAGCAACACTCAAAAATTGTAAGGAAGGAATATTCCAAAATGATACATCAAGTTCGCCAGACAATTTATTATCATGAAAATCCATGATTGACATAAAACCTGATAGATTGTTAGGCAATGCTCCTAATTCAAAATAGTTGCTATCAAGGTATATTTCTTCAATACTAGAGAAACAATTGTTAGCTCCACCAAGTATAGGACCCCAGAGATGGTTGTTTGAGAGCTTCAGGAATCCCAGCCACGAACAATCAGTGAACAAGCAAGATGACACCTCCCCTGTAAGCTTATTGTTCGAGAGGTCCACAAATCCCAAGTTGTTAACATTGCACAGAGATGATGGTAAATGTCCAGAAATATTGTTATAAGAAGCATCCAGAACTCTGAGATTGGGAAACACTGAGCCAATGTCCATCGGCAGCTGTCCCGTGAAAAAGTTCATAGATATGTTGATCATTTGGAGATTATTAGATTGTTGCTGCCACATCAGATCCAATGATCCTACTAGCAAGTTATTTGCAAGACCCAGATTAATCAGAGGAGTTTCATTTGAAAACATCCAGTTCGGTAGGCTCCCTGCCAAGTTGTTATTGGATAGATCAAGGAATTGCATATGACGTTGTGTGACAAATAAATTTGGTCCTGCAATGATACTATTGTCAAGGTTACACCCAGAGAGCTTTAGTACTCGCAGTTGAAATGGAGTCACACTTCTAAGGAACTTCACATCAATAGCCAATTCATTGTTCCTTGATAAGTCTACCTCATTTAACATGGCGCAGTTCCGTAGCCAAAAGAACTCAAACTTCCCATTCAGATTATTTCCTGCTAACTTGAGAGTTTTAAGCGACAAAGAAATATTGGAAGACAACCTTATAGGTATATACCCTTGAAGGAGATTTTCTGAAAGATCCAAGTATTCAAGGCGTGGAAGCTCGAATAACCACGCTGGGATGCTTCCATTCAATTGATTGTATCCTAGACGAAGTTCTCTCAAGTTCCTTAGATTTCTCATGCCTGTCATCATGCAAACATAAGCTGACATAAAAAAAGGTTCTTTCTCTTTTTAAATATGAATGGAGGCTTTAATTTGACACAAAATCGCACAAACAAAGTAGTTGTGCAGGGAGCTACGTACCATCAAAATTTTCAAGACAAGCCCAATTCCGAGATAAATTCAGCAGCTCAAGCTCATGAAACGAGGAAATGATGGTCAAATTGAGATTCCAGCATGGACCTCCAGTTGCAGAGTACAGGGACATACGGTAGAGGTTGAGACCCGACACTCGTCGCGTGTTGTTGTTGCAAGTGACCCTCTCCCAGGTGCAGCAGTCCTCACTCCGTCCCCATGTGCGAGGGACTTCGAAATTAGTCTCGACCTCCAACATGGAGGATTTGATGCGCATAAGAGCAGTCCTCTCCTCAACAAGGCAGGCAGCTGACATGTGGAACATGAACTGCAAAACGAATAGGACCCAAAGGATGATTCCCCATGGGAATTCATCGTTGCAGCTCATAGTTTTGTTGGTGAGTTTAAGAAGTGATTTTGCTTGCCCTCCTTAAGTGATTTTGCTTGCCCCCTTGGCCGGACAAACCTTGCATTGGAGATACATTATATATAGGTAGGCGAGCGAGAATACTTCGTTCTCCTCTCAAGGGCAAATATTTTGATGTCGTCGTTTAAGGGTTATGCGCGGTCAAAAGCAGCTCGATCACTCTAAAGTGAGCGTTTTAATTAATAGTCCTAACATCGTTTTTCTAGTGTAGTGTTGGACGGAGTCCGTCCCGTAACCTCGCCAAGTCCACAGTCGTGTGGGAACTGGCCGATGCTGCCAACCTTGGACGTACTTCGGCCGGTAGCTCGATGTAGTGGAGTGCACTGTGCACCCAACATCTACCCCCTCGTGATTTCTCTGCTGCACGAGTACCTACATGGGCTGGGGCTGCTACCTGATGGGATCATGGGCTAGACCTGTCGGAACGTAGTATGCACAAAATACAAAAGACTTGCTAATTTTTCAATGGACATTGGGTGGGCCATGGCCCCTGCTGGCCCTGGCTCCGCCGTTGTTCACGACATGCTGTGCATAAATTATAGATTTCCAAACGTGCCGGCACGGCACACTCTGGCACAACACGCATGGTCCGCTAGGGCACGGCTGACGAAGCGCGTGTCGTGCCACCGTGCCAATGTCCAGGCCTAGGCACGGCCCTAAGCTGGCTGGAGCGTGCCGTGTCGTGCCACTGGACACGGTGGTCTGTAGTGCTCGTGCACGGCATGCCCCGCTGCCGCCTACTTGTTGCCGCCGTCAATGCCAAGCTGCTCGCCGTCGCAGCTCCACGGCGCGACCGCCGCCGCCTCCGCGCTCGGGCGCCGAGGACGCCGCGCCGCCGCAGCTGCACCACGCGCCGCCACCGCAACTGAGTGGGACGGCCGTGGCCTTGGAAGAAGAAGGGTGAGGGAGGAGAGTCCGGTGAAGACGAAGGAGAGAACAGAAGGAGGTAGAGGACTACAATGGCTGCTGGGAGGAGAGAATGAGAGAATAGCGAATGACCTGCTTTTTATACCTAGGTTTCTAGTTGATCCAATGGCTGACAATTGAGGAGGTGAGATCCAACGGCATGTGCCGCCCCTGTGCTAGCCGTTGGGACGGGCCGTGCCCGGCCGGCACTACAGGCTGAATTCCGGCCCGGCATGGGCACGGCGCAGGCACAGGCACGGAGAGGCCGTGCAGTACCATGCTCGGGCCGCGCTTTTTCAGTACCATGCCAATGCCGCCCGCTAGAATGGGTCCGTTTGGAAATCCATAGCGTAAATGTTACAGTGGTGCAGGGCTGCCTAACTATTCGCTGCTGCGCGCCCGCGCACCTAGCCACCTGCTAGCCATCGTGGCAGTAAGCAGATCGAGCCTCCTGTTCATGGATTGGCGGTTACTGATTGTGGACACGTACAGAAAGTTATTTCAAGCGTACGGGATGGGTCAATCCAACTTTTTCTCATTTTCCTGTTGCTTTCCAAGTTTGCTAATAAAGCTTTGCTTGACTGATACCCTTCCTTTGGTCTAGAAATTCCTCCAAGGCAGGAATTTCATTGGACTTCATCCCAGCTCCATAGAAACCTACGTACAGAGAAAATTTTAAAACTGTCAGGTGTGAACAGTAAAAGTAGGGGGTCGGAGCATCAGGCGTAGCCGTCGTACCCAAATCATGACAGGCAGCGCACTAGCTGCCGATCCGATGACGCCGCACTGCGCCCAAATTGGACACACATCGCCAAGGCCGACATCTGAGGCCGGCACGACGTGATTTCAGATCGCGCCGGCGACTCAGACGTGCTGACCACCGGCGATCCTGCATGCCGCGCCCCTTGGAACATTATCCTCATCTCTCATCGTCTTGGTGGTTGCTCGCCCTGAACAGCATCATCGCCGAGCATGCCGTGTAGCGGGTGCCGAGCACGTACTCCTTGTATCAGCACCAAGCACACCCTGTAGCAGGCGCCGAGCACGACACGGCTTTGTCCGTGATGGCGTGTCGTGTGGGAGCGGTCCGCGTTGCCTGAAGGCGTGGCTGGCGGCGACGCGAAAGCGCGCCAGAGCGGCAAGGCAATGCGTGGAGGCACGGCCGGCGGCGAGACGCGCGTGGAGGATTATGGTTGATTATGGACCGCGTTATCTGGATCACCTCAGCGGGTACCGCGTAGCAGACGAACACCTTAGATTATGGTTGATTATAACCATATGTGTTTAGTTTTTGTGATGAGTCATTGTCAACTGTCAACATTTTTCTTCTATTTTCTTTTTCTTTCTACCTCGGTTACCTTCACCCAGCAGACACACGGTGTGTCGGAAGACGTTGCTTCTCGGCTTGTGTTGTGCGGGTGTTGAGCTCGAGACGGTGGTCGACGGGCGAGGTGAAGATCAGGAGGACGTGCCGTGCCGATGGACCCGGAGCGGTGAAGGACGGATGTGAGGTTTGGATTGAGGGACCGGAGGGCCGGGTGCCAGCCGTGGTGGATGACACTTGGGACATCGACAAGTGCGAGGACGCATGGAGTGACTGTGTCGATCGGGTCAAGACGACGGACGTGCAAGTTGAGCGGACGGCTCAGAAGACTTGGTGCCCGGGCGGTCGAAGATGGCGGTGACACGTGTCGAGGCGGTTTGGTGGTTTGGCCTCAAAACCATCCGTGGTAGGTCTCGCGGGTTTGTGCCTCAAAACGGGTGGAGGTTCCGATGGCGGAAGGACGGCACGTGGCGGCATCGGGTAGTTCGCGCCGGCGAAGCTACCGGTGAGAAGGCGTGGTGGCCGTCGGATCATAGATATCCTTGGGTCGGACCAATATGCCCCTGACTATTTGGTGTGGCTCATATATCAGTAGGGGTAGAACGGTAATTCGGTCTGAGACTATATATATAGTGAGGACAGACCTTCATCTGAGGTTGCCTCTCCATTCTGCAGTTCATTTGTTGGGGTTTCCCAGTCTCTAGTCTGCTTGAGTGTGAGAGGTCTAGACATTTTGAGATCGATTGTTCGTAGGAAGCACACCCCTTAGTGTATGCATGCCCTCTGGGCTTTTCGGATCGATTGATTGTGTGCGTGTTCACCGATTTTGCTCTGTGTTCTTGTGTTCATTCCGAGTTCATCTTTCTCCTCCCCTTCTCTCGTGCGATTTCTTCGTTTCTCGATCGTTTGAGTACGTTTTTCTTGCACCGATTCGTTCTATGACATGAGAGGAGTGTTTTCACCAAAGGAAATCAATTGAAACCTCGTCAGATCGTAGATCGGGCAAGATTCACGTTTTGGGTTCGAGTTCTTCGTGTTCTTCACGTGATCTGAAATTTCTCTCGAATCATTCGTTTCAAACTCAAAATTTCTTTGGGGGTTTTGGCCACCTACATGTCTAGATTACCGGACCAAATTTTGTGACCTGAGATGGAGATTTGATCGAGCTTTGGTTCAAGTATGTGTGTGGCGTTTTCGAGTTCGTTCTTGGGTTCCAGTTTGAGGGCTCCGGACGCGCCTCCCATGTGTCCGCTGCCTCGGTCACCGCCCAGATTGAACTCGTGATTCGGCATTTGAGTCACGGTTCGCAGCCAGCTCCGGACGCTAGCTCGGACGCTTGGTCGGCGTCGGCTACCTCGTATTGTACGTCGAGGGTGTCCGATAAGGGTTTTGGTCTCGTTTTTCACCTCTTGACGCGCCCCGCTGGTATCATAGCTGACGCGGCCCGCTGTTCGTGCTCTTTCGGATTTTTGAGCAGCAGCTGACGCTTGTCCCGACGGCGTCCCCGCGCTTGTCTCTCCAAAGATTCTGAGACCGTCCATAGAGTTTCTCTCGCGGGTTTTCTTGTAGCCGACTCGCCTCGCGGATTTCCCACCCGCATGTCCGCTACCCCCGAGGTGTTTTGAGGTGTCTCTTGTTCAGCAACGGACACTAGCTCCTATCGCGTCCGCTGCTCTGCCTCAGTGCGTCCGCTGCCTGTCCAGCGAGGTTTTCTTGGTCGGTTTCCTGCATCCGACGCGTCCGATGCCAAGCCATCTCGCAGCGTCCGCTGCCTTGCTTTCCCGTGAAGGCATCGGCTCTTGTGTCCAGGGGCGGGCCTACTAGTATTCATGGGTATTCAGTTGAATACCCAAAATTTTTTACAAAAAAATTAAGATACATAATGTATAACATATGTATATACATGAAAAATAGAAAAATAACAGCAAGTGAAAGAAATAAAAGGCCTGAATCGAATCTTGGGCTGGCTCACTTCCGTTCTTGCTTTCCTCAAGGCCCAACCCCTCAATGTCAATGGCCCATTGTTGTCTGTCTCCTCGACTCCTCCCCGTGCGTCGCGTGCGACGGCGGCGGCGCGGCGCAGGGAGGCAAGCCAGCAAGGGCAGCGGCGCGCGCGCGGCCGCAGGGCGGCAGAGCATCGGCTAGCAGGCGGGCGGCAGGCAGTGCGGGCGCGGGGCGCGGCCGCGCGGCACCCCGGCAGCAGGCCAGCAGCGGCGGCGGCACGCCGGCAGCAGGCAGCAAGGCAAGCCCCTGCTCTCTTCCCCCTGCTATTCTCTTTCCCCTCCTTCGTCCATGTCGGCGACGCGGACCAGCGGGCGAACGCGACTACGCTGAGACGCGCGACGGCGAGAGGCGAGACCGAGACGGCGGACGCGACACACCGCCGCTGCGATCTCTGCGACCTCGACTCTGACGGACCGACCGACGGCCGAGGGCCGACCGACCCCGACGAGGCGACGATTCGACGAGCGACGACGAATCGGCGATCAGCGGTGAGCCATACTGAGCCAACTACAGGAGTGGATCTGGATCTGTAGATGAGTTAATTTTTTGAACTAATTGTTTGTATAAATTTTAACAGCGTCATGTCATCAAGAACCAGAAAGTATGCATGTGGCAGTGAGAAAAAAAGGGAAAAAAGAGCACGGGTAGATGAGTTCGTAAAAACCAGAAATTGTTATCTATGAAAATGGCTTTGACAGACATACACAGTTTAGTGTTCATGTATAAATTATTTACATCTACTACTTTCAATGATATATATGCATGTACAAAGGGCCCCAGATTTTAGCTTCGCCCGGGCCTCAAAAAACACAGGGCCGGCCCTGGCTACGAGTCTGTACTTTAGGTTGCCAAAAAAAAATTTTTCACCCTTTCACAATTTTGAATACCCAATCCCAAAATCCTAGGCCCACCCCTGCTTGTGTCTCTTTTTCGGTCTCGTTTTGATCTCGTGTGCCTAATACTTCAAGTTTAGCTTCTCGCTACCAGTTAGCGTTGTGTTACTCTTTCATGTGAGAGTTTTCAATTCTTGGGGTTCGTGAAGTCTGGAGTTCTCAAAAGACCAGAAGATTTTTGAGGTTCCCATTCCCATTCAAACCCACCCACCCCCCCCAATTATTACAACCTCCTCCTCCCGTCACAGTTGTAGTGAGGTTTTCACCTGGGTCATCTCATATAATGATATCAGGCCATTTATTATACTAGTCTTTCATCACAATATTACTATCTTGTACATTGCTCTCTAAGCAAAGGGTAATATCTTGTACATTGCTCCGTAAGCAAAAGTGACACTGACACTGACAGTGCAACACTGTTACATAACACATACCTTTTGTTATTGAGAAATTCAAAATATAAGAAAGCAGAACAAATACTACCAGGCGTACGTGACTTTGTCATTACACATAACACGGAAATGAAAACCTGGTTCCAATCAGCCATAGCTTTTGATGAACTAGCTACAGCCTACAGTTGGAGTTTTTTTTTTCTTTTTCTTTTTTGAGCAGAGCCTACAGTTGGAGTACCACACGCTGTCCCAATGAATGGCAAAACACGAATGCAACAGTGCCCAGAATGCCAACACAAATGAGGCAGCACTGATAATATAGAGGACTGAATCTTCAGATGCATCATCCACATCTTCAGCTTCCACGGGGCCTGTAGTGAAAGAGCACTTATTCCCCACTGACAAATTGTGAAGGTTAGTGTTGCCCGTGTAGCTGTCCCCACTGAATGAGCTGAACTGCCCCAGGTTTGGTATGCACCCTGACAAGTTGTTGTAGGCAACAGAGAACACCTCCAAAGATGACATCTGAGTCATTTGCCATGGTATCGGTCCACTCAGTTTGTTATGGGACAAATCCAGGCTTTCCATGGCACTCATGCTTGCAATGGTATCGGGAATTTTGCCAGTAAAGAAATTGCGTGATAAATTGAGGGACTTGACATGGCTCAGATTTCCTATCTCCCAAGGGATCTCCCCTGATAGCATGTTTGTCGATAAGTCAATGCCGAACATTAGATTGAAGAAATTGTGGCTATATGTGTAAACATTCCCTTTAGTGGAGAAGGTGAAGCCATGGAGGATATAATCAACCCCATATGAGAAAATCGGAGCATCATTGTTATCTTCCCCAAAAACCATGACATCATAGCCCGTGACCCAAAAATCATAGTCATCAGTTGGGTACCCAAATGAGATGCCACCTATGCAATGTGGTAATGAACCCGAAAGTCTATTGTGCGACAGGTCAATTATATTCAAGTAGCGGAGATGACACAGGCCTGCGGAGATATGCCCCTCAAACATATTCATACCCAATAGGAGTAACTTTATTTGAGAAAGATCTCGTATCCAATCAATACGACCCTTGAACTGGTTATAACTTAGATCTAGAGCAATGATAGAGGGGGTGTTCAAAAAATAACTAGGAAAGCCTGAGAGGGCATTGCTCGACATGTTCAAAAAGTATAGTGGTAACTTGCTGCTACAGTTTGGTATAAATCCTTGGAAGTCGTTGTCTGATATATCCAAATAGTTAAGACCAGTCATATTGCAAATCATTGGATAAATTTGACCATTTAAATTATTACTAGCAACACTCAAAAATTGTAAGGAAGGAATATTCCAAAACGATACATCAAGTTCGCCAGACAATTTATTATCATGAAAATCCATGATTGACATTAAACCTGATAGATTGTTAGGCAATGCTCCTTCAAAATAGTTGCTATCAAGGTATATTTCTCGAAGAAAAAACCAATTATTATTATCCCCACCAAATATCGGACCCTTGAGATGGTTGTTTGAGAGCTTCAGGTATTGCAGCTTAAAACAATCAGTGAACAAGCAAGATGATACCTCCCTGTAAGTTTATTGTTTGAGAGGTCTACAAATCCCAAGGTCGTAATATTGCACAGAGATGATGGTAAATGTCCAAAAATATTGTTATAAGAAGCATCTAGAACTATGAGATAGGGAAACACTGAGCCGATGTCCATTGGCAGCTGTCCCGTGAAAAAGTTCATAGATATGTTGAGCAATTTGAGATTATTTGCATGGCACAGATAAGTCAGTGCAGTTTCATTCAAAAACATCCAGTTAGGCAGACTCCCGCCAAGTTGTTGTTGGATAGATCAAGGAATTGCATTTGACGTTGCGTGGCAAATAAATTTGGTCCCGCGATGATACTACTGTCAATGTTACACCCGGAGAGCTTTAGTGCTTGCAGTTGAAATGATGGCGGAGCCATACTTGTAAGGAGCTTCGCATCAATAGCCAATTCAGAATTCCCTGATAAGTCTATCTCCTTTAACATGGCGCAGTTCCGTAGCCAAATGAAATCAAACTTTCCATTTAGATTATTTCCTGCTAACTTAAGAGTTTTAAGCGACAAAGAAATATTTGAAGACAAGCTTATAGGTACATGCCCTTGAAGGAGATTTCTTGAAAGATCCATGTATTCAAGGCGTGGAAGCTCAAATAACCAAGCTGGGATGCTTCCACTGAACTGGTTCAATTCTAAATGCAGTTCTCTCAATGTTTTGAGGGTCCTTGTGTGGTCTCTCTTCTTTAGTGATTAGTACAATTTCGTACCCAAAATAAATCAAACATCTCATTTAGATTATATTTTTTTTTGGCAAGTTGAGATTTCGAATCAACAAAGGAAGATTTGAAGATGAGCTCACCGGTACCTTGAAGCAGATTTTCTGAAAGATCCAAATACTCAAGGCGTGGAAGCTCAAATAAGCAAGCTGGGATGCTTCCGTTCAGTTGATTGCCGCCAAGGTGCAATTCTCGCAAGCTTTTGAGATTTTTGAAAGCTATGATCAAGCATAAATACACAAATATAAAATAGACTGAAATAATTGTAGGAACTATCATAAAGAAAATAAAGGCCTCAAAGCGCAAAAAAAGGATGCTATGACTGTGTTTAGTTATTAGTAGAATGCCCCGTGCGTTGTTACGGGAATCGTAGGTGAAATTATACTACTTATATTTACTATATGTACGAATAAATATCATAATCAATGTTAGTGGATGATTTTTAGCATTATGATGTGGACAACTAACTATATGTTAGCATTGATGTTGTTTGCTGATATAAACAGCTTGATTGAAGACATAACAACATGTGCTAATTGGATGGGCTAGTGGATGTTGACGTGGACAATTTGCTTGGCGAAATAGTTGCATGTGCTAGTGAGATGTTCTAATGGATGCAGATATGGGCACTTTGCATGGTGAGATAAATTGCTTTCGGGATTGAAAATATAAGGTATATTGATATAGATATAGATATAGATTACATACCAATCTTCTTAAGAGCACCGCTCATACCGGTACTATCAAAGTTTATGGCTTCAAGAGAACCCAATCTACCAAGAGATTCGAAGACAGTATCCCCAATCAAATAATTTCCATTGAGGTTGAGATACCGAAGCTTAGACAATCCTTGAAGCCCTGATAAAAAGTTTTTTTAAAAAAATATATGAATGAGGTTTTGTGCTTCGACAGAAATTACTACGAACAGTCGAAGTTGGCACATGCATATGCATGTACAGGGACGTACGTACCATCAAAATTTTGCAGACAAGCAGAATTGTCAGAAAGATCCAGCAGCTCAAGCTCATGAAACGATGAAAAGATGGTCAAATTGAGATTCCAGCGTAATGGAGCTTCCAGTGGGAAGTGCAAACTGTTGAGCTGGAGACCCGACACTCGTGTGCTGTTGTCGTTGCAAGCCACCATCTCCCAGTTGCAGCATTCATCGTCACTGCTATCCCATGTCGGGACTTCCAAACCACCCTTGGGGGTGGCCTCCAACATGGAGGATTTGATGCGCATAAGAGCAATCCTCTCCTCAATAAAACAGCTGGCACCTGCCATGTGAATCATGAACTGCAAAACGAACAGGACCCAAAACATGGTGCCCTGTGGGAAGTAGCAGTTCATTGTTATTTTGTTGGTGAGGCCCGTGAGGGTACGTAAGTGGGAAGAGATTGAAAATGGCTTCGGTTATTTGGCCAAACCATGGTGATATATATAGATAGATAGACTTCCCAACACGTGGCTTCGGAGGGTGAGAATATATGTGCTTCTCCTTTTGCACTGCAACAATGAAAGCTGTGTTTGGTTTAGCTTTGGAAAAAAAAAAAAACAGCTGGTGCTACAAAGCAGAACCAACAGTTGCTTCCAAGAAGTACTCCCTACATTACAAATTAGAGTAAAATACGCCCTGGGTACCTAAAATATTCTGTGGGTAACAGATAGGTACTCCAACTTAGAAACGTAACAGTTAGATACTCAAAACTATTTCGTGGGTACCAGATAGGTACTCCAACATAGAAACGTAACAACCAGGTACTCGATTTATTTACGTTGATCACCACCAGTCCAAACTTATGCCACACAGTCCACACTAATTTGTTTTATATTGTAACGAATGAATAATCGTGCTGAGAAGCCATCTCTTATCCTATTGATTGGTGTCGTGAGCCAAAGCTTGACTACACAAATCTTCCGTCACATAAAGACTGTAGTGCGTTTGACAACGTGTGATGGAGAGGAGAGGGGGAGGAGGATTGGTGGCGCTGTGAATGAATGAAAGAGAGAGCTAAATAGATTCGTGCCCAGATCATATTGTTTCAAAAATCAGACCCCGATACAAAAAATGTTAGTTTTATAAAAACGGCACCGCACAAGTAACCGGGTAATAAAAAAATTAGTTCAATTATTCGTCATTATAACAGTAAGTATGTAAGTCTTTGATATGCAAGGTCAGCTGTTGGCTAGCTGTCGAGGGCCAAATAAATTATATCCCAAGTCCGTTCGGCGGCGACGGTGAGCTCCGAATTCATGTACATCACACTATTTGTCCATAATTTTTTTATAAAGAATACCTATATTACTTAAGGAAACAGGTACATGTTGTGTGGCCAAGTTTGGACTGCTGGTGATGAACGTAAATAGTTGGTTGTTAAATTTGTGAGTTAGAATACCTATATCTGGTACCACACAGAATAGAGGAGTACCTGACTGTTATGTTTTTTAGTTGGAGTACCTATTTATTACCCATAGAATAGTTTAAATAGAAAGTACCCAGATTGCATTTTACTCTACAAATTATAAGACGCCTTTTGTAGATACTTTGATTTTATTATGTACCTACTAGACGTGATGTATATCTAAGTGTTATTATCTAAGTGCATAGCAAAAGTTACGTAGATAAAAATAAACTCATGATTATTATATCAACTCAATACAATTGTTTCTTTATAAAAAAAAGTGAAGGACGCGAAAAGTGCAAAAAAAGAAAGTTCCATGTCAACTTAATAAAACTGTTTCTTTATAAAAAAAAAAAAAAAGGTGAAGGACGCGAGTGCGAAAGAACGTTCCATAGCAAAAGTTCTAAGCCACGACCAGACTCACGATAGTCTTTCCAATGAGCTACTAGTCGTGTTTTGTGCATCGATTTAATTATTTGGGTGGCCACCATTGTCGGCTTGTCGTTGGGTAGTCGTCAAGAGTGAAAGGAGAGAGGGGAGAAAGGATACGGGAAGTGAGTGTGGGTGTGATACGAATGATACGGGAAGGGGCCAGGGTTTTGGAATGGGGTGGGCAGTAAGCACGTTCTGGCTAATATAAACACTAATAGCTACTTGCAACCATGACAACGAAAAGTAGTAACAGATATAAATAATAAAGCGGTAAGTATGGCTTTACTGTCACAATGTGAATGTACAGCAGCAGGAAATGGAGCATGGTTTGGCAAAAAGTGCTGTTCATCTACCGTCAAAAAGTTCTGTTCAACTACCGTCAAAAAAGTGTTGTTCAATGCTGCATTCAAAAGGTTAGGTGCGCACTACTACTACTCTTTACCGTTGAGATGACTAGAAATACCGATAATGACTTGGAGTCTCGCTGCATCACTATTATTATCAGTAGTGATAATCTACCAAAAAATGGTAGCTATTGATTATAATATACTACATTCGTTCTCTTTTATAAGACCACACAAACACATCAAGATGTTATAAACCCTCTGCAGCCTAGGCTGTGGTACAGGGAGCACCTCTCGTGCATGTAACCATTGTTGTGCTAACTCCTTATATTAATCAAAGCCGGGAAACCGGATCTTTCGAAAAAAAGACATCAAAATGTTTGACCAATAATTGATTGATAATTTTAAATTATTATAACACGAACTTGGTTAGTGTTTTTTATGAATTACACTAATAACTTGGTTAGATTTTTAATTAAATCTACTGGCTAGTTCCCATATAAGTTTATAAATATAAATAATATAAAATAAAATAAATAGATTGTTTAAGTGTAATTTGAAATTGTTAAGTTGCACCTTATAAAAAGAGAATGGAAGGATAATTAATGGCTTCTTAATTTTATAAGAACTTTTAGCATCTGTTTTTTAGAGCATCTTGTGTGAATTAGAGAATTAACGTGGGTTTTATTGGAATCTGTATATAGTGATAGTAAGATAAGATATAGTTAAATAAAGTTAGAGTTTGTGTCATGATAAGGTGGAAAAAAAACTGATTCATAGCCATGGCTAGCTGTCACATTACCTGTCAATAACCAGGAGTCCATGACGCAACGAAATGTAGCCAGTGCGTAGTAATTATAGAATGAACTGCTTACTGCCCCGGTTAAAATTGCTGTACAACGTACTCTATGCAGTGAGCGGTCACGTGCACTACCACACATCTGTTCTTTGTACTGCCCGCCTATTCGTTACCCCTGTTTTCGATGAAGCTCAGTAGAAACCCGCTGACGATCCTCCGGGCTATGGGGTTGGGTATGTGCCGGCACAGCCGGCCATCTACATAGGCGACCATGCCTGAGACTGCGAACCTCCCGACAGTCCATAGCCTGTTCCGGTTACATAGGACTCCACCAGATGACGAGGAGTCACCTTGGCCCTCGTCTCCAGTCGGTTTCTTCACTCTCGACATGACTCCAGAGATGGCCTTGCTAGCTTCCCGGTGCAGCACGCGCACAGCGAAGCTCACAAAAAAGGTGTTCGCACAGGGTGAGCACCGTGGGGGCAATCCTCCATTCCTTCAGGCAGTTATAAGGTCGATTACTCTCACAACAGGAAAAGTACCGGCATATGGCTTCAATGTGAAAACAGAACTTACAGGTTCATTTCGCAGATGGCGTAGTGGTCGAACTGTGGAAGAATCTCTTTTTCAAAAGTGCCTTGCTCACAAGAAAGCTTTTTACATTGTCCACGATTTCATTTATCAGAGCACTATTTGGTGGTAGATTCTTTAGGATAACCTGGAAGAGTGTACTATCAGATTGTTCAGACAACCATGGTATTTCTGTGCACGCTCACACAGGGAAAAGAAAACAGAAGTTCTAGGTGAAAACATGCAGGTCACAGAAAGCAAATTGATATGACGAAATTACCTGATCATCAATCACCCTGACACGGAGGTATTCTTGCTTATACATGACATCCAACATAGCCTGTATGTACCCTTCAATGTATAGCTGAACAATAGCACAGGACATGTTATAGATTAAAGTGGTAACATCATTCTAAAAGATTCGACGTTAGCAAAAATAGGGAGAACCTCGTCAAGTCCAGGGCTATGATCGAGTTTGATTTTTCTGTCAGGACCTCCCTCCATTATAGCCTGTCCTAAGACAGATGGCTCCATCGCCAACCTCAAAATGCCTTGGTGGAAACCAGTAACCTATGTACAGAAGAGGACAAAATGCTTCAGCGAGGAAAGTCAATTCACCTAGTCTAATTGCATGTGTGTGTTTTAATAAGGAAACGTAAAAAAGGAAAAGTGGCATGAGTTCATCATGTAGAAAAGGAGTAATACCATGCCATTCAAACCATTTGTTTCTGCTCCCTCTCACAACACTATCTGAAATTTCTGTGACGGCAGCAAAGAGAGCGTTCGAACTTGCAGTTTTAACCTACAGAAGACCCAACATTACATTGACCCCTTTGAAGAAAATGGTGATAGTAAGTTTTGGAAGCTCACAGTTTTCCCAAGATCACCAAGGTACCGTTTTTTGTTCCAGAAAACCCACCCGACTTCATGTTCTTGCTTATAAATTTGAACATGCCTGCAGAGTCCAAAAATAAGTAAAAGCAAACGGTTCAGATCTAACTGAGGAAAAAACAGTCCATATTTTTAAATGCAATCTGATAACCCATTATGCAAAACCATAATACAGTCATTCAAATAACACAGCATCAATAAACACACTATTGATTATTGTTCAATTATCATAGTGAGCATCTCCCATACTAGTTTCTTTGCCTCTCTTAGGTTTCTAGTTGCCTGTACAGCTTCTTTTTTTTATTAATATAAAAGCTTACAGTGGGGGCTTCCCCTGCTGTACCATTTAAAAAAAAAAAAAAAAAAAAACAAGGCCAGAGCTCCAATCCAGTAATTTTCCAACAGTAAATGACCATGGAGCAGTCCAACAAATATCTGTAAATTTTTTTATTGATTACCTATGGTAAGCCCAGGGACGTTGAGCGATCCATCAGAAGGGTCGAAGAAAACATCAAGAACAGATGAAGCAGAGTCATCAAAAATTGAGGCAAAAGATGGAGGAAGCAACGAGCTTCCCTTTGTTACATAGACTGCCCTCAATACATACCTATCAATTACTCAAATGTCATTCATTAATTTGGGATATCAAGATTCACCAGATCACAATGTAATAAATGGGAAAGATGTACCATACCATGAATAATGCTGAGCGCATTTCAGAAGTAGCTCACGAAATGTAACTAAAGCATGATTTAGGAGAACCCCATTGAGCTCCACAACTGAGTTGCTAACTTCAGGCACCTGAAAATGAAGAGGACTGTGATGTAAAGTAACGAAAGAGGTCATTCTATGATAAAATATGTGTCCACTTTAACAACAGATGAAATATGCTTTAAAACATACCTTTATAACACTATGAAGTAGTGCTCTCAAAAGCCTCTTGAGCAGAACTATATGTTAAAAGCGCCGCCACCAGGCCGAAAGCTTGCTATGATCTGTAGACCATTGCATTTCATAAAAAAAAAAAAAAAAAATCAGTATTTCAAAAATTAACATTATGAAATAATTACAGATGTGAAACAAAAGGAGAGCAAGGAACCTTAATTGGATGTACTTCAAAATGTCTGAAATAAAATTGTGTACTACGCCGTGCCTGAAGGTGCAAGGGATGCTCCAAAAATGGTACTAGCTTCATTAACGTTTCCTCATCAATCTTAAGATCGACAGGCTGTGACATCATATCTTCATTAGAGTTGCGATATTGCACTAGTTAACAATGACCAAACCAGCAAGCCCAAGAACATACTGTCATAGATATTGTAGTAGATGTTAGCAAGGAGCAAGCATGCCATTTATGTTTTTTTTTTTGAAACTTTTCAACGGGGGATGGGATCCCCACCTGATTTTTATTGATTATGGCACTTTACATAGTGTTACAGAGGGATCGCTGATCCTGTTTGTGAACAAGATGATTACATAGGGGAGGAGGAGTCGCTAAGTCTAGAGCTTTAATCCACTCGTCTATCACCTTTTTGGATTTCTTGGGCATTCTTTCTCGCCACAGGAGGGCTTCAGATTTGCATAGAAGGAAGAGTTGTCTGACCGTGGTGTGTTCACTTCTGAAGACAAAAGCGTTTCTGCGTTTCCAGATTTGCCAACAGCACAAGATCACAAAAGCACTGAACTGGTCCTCTGGGATACCTGTGAACGTAGTGGTCTGTGGCCACTCTGTACATCTCTGATCATTGGTGAATTGAGTGCCCAGTGCTGCCCAGAAGCTTGATGCAGTGGGGCAATGGAAGATGATGTGTTCTGGGGTCTCATGAGGAGCACCACACAAGAGGCAGTCAGGGGAGTCCACCATGTGTTTGCGAAATAGGTTGGCCCGGCATTGTATACGCCCCTTAATCAGCAGCCAAAAGAACATTTGAGTTCTTGGAGGTGCCGAGTTCTTCCATATGAAGGAAGAAGCCGGGTCATTCGGTTGCCCTTTGGCCATCAATAATTTGTAGATGGCAGATGTGTCCAGCTTGTCATTTGATTTGCTGAAAGGAGATAGTCTCTTATCTGGTTCGTCTGATAGTTGTGTGGCATCCAGGATCTGCACAAGGCACTGGAGCTCCTCGTGTGCACGTGCCCGATATACGGTTGCCAAAGCTATCTTGCAACCTGGTGGCGATGGCTTGCTGAACAGTGCAAGACTTGTTGATGCAATGGGAGAATAGCGCCGGGAAACGGTCCTCAAGAGCTTCGTCACCTTCCCATACATCAGTCCAGAACAAAGTTGACTGTCCATTGCCCAAAACGACAGTCGTTAAAGCTTGATATAGAGGGAGCAGCGTTTTGAGTACTTCCCAGTGACAGCCCATGTTAGGGCCTTGCATGTTGGCGATGTCAACCTTGTCCTTAATCCATTGAGCCCAAGCCGAAGACTCCGCACAGTGCAGCCTGTGGATTA
Organism: Hyparrhenia diplandra; assembly: GCA_015847255.1. Lineage (NCBI taxonomy): Eukaryota > Viridiplantae > Streptophyta > Magnoliopsida > Poales > Poaceae > Hyparrhenia > Hyparrhenia diplandra. The sequence goes on from JADLZK010008551.1 coordinate 78,984, forward strand.
GATTCAGAAGTAGACAAATGTTGTGAGTGCCAAAATCTCTGATGCCCAGCCCCCAAGTCTCTTGTAGTGCAGACGTTTGGCCAGGCCACTAAGCATTTCCCAGCCGAGAAGTCTTTGTTACCAGCCCAAAGAAAAGAGCGGCGTCGTTTGTCCACCATAGCAATTGTTTCTTGTGGGATTTGCATTGCTGACATGATATAGACTAGCTGTGCATCAAGTACTGAGTTTATAAGGACCACACGTCCCATGTTATTGAGGAGGGAAGCTTGCCAAGTAGAGAGGAATTTATCCATGCGATCAACGTAGGTTGCGAAAGCGGACGCCGGCAGCTTACTAGCGGAGAGAGGTAGACCCAGGTAGTTCTGAGGGAAGGACTGCAGGCTGCACCCAATGATGGCAGCACACTGGGTGGTTACAATTGGATCCATACTGATCGGCACAAGGGTGCTTTTTTCATAGTTGATTTTTAGTCCTGTTGCCGCAGAGAACATGTCTAGGATTTCTCTGAGAGCATAAACATCTGTTGCATCTCCTCTCATCACAATGAGGGTGTCATCCGCGTACTGTAGTACTGCACAGGAGTTGCCAGCGTCGATCGGGTGACGCACCGAGGCTGCTGATTTGAGTAGTGCCTGCAAGGTATCAGCCACCAGGAGGAAGAGATATGGAGACAACGGGTCTCCTTGACGGAGGCCACGCTTGCAAGTGATCCAAGGCCCGGGGCAGCCGTTCACAAGGCAAGCAGATTTTGAGGAGGCAAGGATATCCTGAATCCAGTGACACCAACGTTCTTGAAAACCTCTTGCTCTAAGGATGGTGTCCAAGCTCTCCCAGAGGACTGTGTCAAACGCCTTAGCAAAATCCAGTTTCAGCACCAGTGTTGGAACTTTTCTTTTGTTGCAAGCTTGGACCAGTTCGGCCGCAAAGACGAAAGTCTCAGAGATCGATCTGCCCTTCATGAAGCCTGTTTGGTGGAGGTCGATGAGATTTCCAATTTCCTTTTGCAGCCTTCTTGTTAGAATTTTCCCCAGAATCTTGACTGAGCAATTTTGCAGGCATATTGGTCTGAAGGCATCAACTGCCACAGCCCCTGGCTTCTTCGGAAGGAGAACCATATAGGAGCGATTTATTCTTTCTAACTGAACTTGCCCATTGTAAAAGGAAGTCAAGAACTCCATGTACTGTTGTTTGATGGAGCTCCAGGTTGCTTTGTAGAAGGAGGGACCAAACCCGTCAGGCCCCGGCGCGCTTGAGCTGTCCATAACCTTGAGAGCTTCGATGACTTCAGCTTCCGAGAAGGGTGTTGTCAGGCTGTCGGTTGGCTGCTGGTGGCTCTGAAACAGCGGATCAACTTGAAAATTCCAGATTGCTGAACCGGGCTCGCCAATGATGTTGCTGAAATAATCGGTGAGTGCCTGTGTCTTCCCCTCATGACTAGCAATGACTGAACCATGCACTTCCACATAACGAATGTTGTTGCTTCTTAATCTGACCGTGGCTTGAGCATGATGAAAAGCGGTGTTGGCGTCCGCTTCCCTGACCACCCTGAATTTACTTCTCTGTTTCCAGTAAGCTGCTCTTTCTCTGATAGTTTGAGCGAGGCAATCTGCACAAGACCTGCGTGCTTGTAACTCATCAAAAGATAGGGGACGCTCCTCCTCAAAGGTGTCAAATAATTGAATTAGGAATTTGCAGTTTGAAATGAGGTGGGGGGCGCCCTGATACGCCGAGAGTAAACCTTTGCCGCTGCTCGGACCGATTTGAGGCAAGCTGCTAGCTGGCCAGCAGCGTCGTTGCACCTGCGTGCCTGTGCCCAAGCCGGGAGAATAGAGGGCAGGAAGGTTTGTCTGAGCAGCCAAGCATTTTCGAACCGGAAAACCTCAGGTTTTGGGATTTTTGTGGACATGGACAGGAGGATGGGAATGTGATCCGAAGTCGGTTTAGCTCTTGGGGTTAGGTAGGTGTCCGGGAAAGAGGTGGTGTGATGCAAGTTAACTAGCACCCTGTCCAACTTGGCGAGGATGGGAGGATCTTGGCCGTTGGACCATGTGAAGCTATGACCGAGCAAAGGAATTTCCATTAATCCAAGGGAGTCAATGGAGTCATTGAAAAGGTTGATGAGTGAGTGGTTTATATTGTCGTTGTTTTTTTCACCGTCCGCGGACCGGATTAGGTTGAAGTCTCCGATGACGGTCCAAGGGCCACCAATCTGACCGCCCAAGTCAGAGAGCTCCTGAAGGAAAGCATTGGAGGATCGATGGTCCGAGGGACCATAGACATTGGTGATGACCAGCGAGAAATCCGACATGGTGCTTGAGAGGAACACGGTTAGGGAATGGTTGCCAGTAGTATGTGCGGTGTAGCTCCAAGAGTTTGGGTTCCAAGCTGTAACGATCCCTCCCCTGGAGCCAATGGCTGGGAGGAATCTGAAATTGTTGGCAAGGTGGGAAGGCAGGAAGGTTCTCACCTTGAAGCGGTCGATTTCGTGGAGCTTAGATTCTTGGATACACATGATGGAGGGGTTAGCAGAAACAATTGCATCGCGAACCACATTGCATTTATCCGAGTCGCCTAAACCGCGAACATTCCAAGACATTACAGAGAGAGAGCGATTTGCACGAGAAGCAGAGTTACTCATTTAAATAAAAAACAACACCCAAAGAAACACAGCACAACCTCCCGTATGATGAACATAGCTTAACAGGAAGGGAAGGTAAACAGCAACAAGGAGCAACGTAAAAAAGACGAACAAGCACTAAGAACTTGGCCTGCTTGGGTAGTGCACTGGACAGCCGCAGATCCCGTGCACCCGAAAGGTATGGGGTTTGACGTAGGCGATCATTCTGCAACAGTGTGCACCACGCCAACAGCAGCCGCCGAGGAGCAGCCGGCAGTGGCAGCCAGAACAAGCTTGCGGATCTCCTTGGTGTTCATGGGAATCTTGTTGCGGGACAGGATGTTCCTCTTGGCCACGCTTCTTTAGCGCCGAGGAGCAGCTTTCGAGAGAGTTCAGGAGCGCCTTTGCGTGACGTTCAGCTTGGTTTGGGACGTGAACGAACGCCTTTAGACTTGGCTGCGAGGCGAACGCCGGTGACGAAGGAACTTGGCCTCGCCTCGAGAAGAGACCCGCCGCTAAGGCGGGGTGCGGGCGAAGGGCGCCGCAGCCACCGGGGCATCGCGTTTTGAGGAGGCGAATGTCGCGGCAATGCGGGTTGCCGGGGTTGGATACCGGAGCCGCTGGGTGTTGAGGTCGGCTGGACACGGAGGACTCACGGGGACGAAGTCTCGAGACCGCGCTCACGCGGGAGTCCACCGAGGCCGAGCCCGAGGGGTCCCGCAAGGCGGGACTTTGCTGCTGCCGACATTGAGGCAGCGGGTCAGAGTGAGCGCCAGCCGAACGCGAAGCGGCGGTCGCGCCGGCTGGGCCCCCGACCGACGCCTTGAGAGGGAGGATCACCGCTACCGCCGAACCCCGGCGGTAAGGCCGAGACGCGATCCCAGCAGACCCACAGGCGTGCGGATGGAAGCCCCTGTCCACCGGGGCCAGGATGTGAGAGCCCCGCCGGGGCGCGCGGCGGGCGGCGCAGGAGGAGGCGAGCGGCAGCCCAGACGACGGGGAGTGGGAGGCTCGTTGAGCACCTCCATGCCGCGCCCGCAAACGGCGAACTTGTCATGAGGATGCGAGGGACGGAGCCGAGCGCAAGAGACGGGGCGGGTGAGAAGCGAGTTCGAAGTCCGCACATACAGAGACGTCGCGCGGGCCGCACCGCGATGGACGCGAGCGAGCGCGCCGCCCCAAGGCAGGAGGGAAGCGAGCTTCATTGCGCACGAAGGGCGGTCGGAGGAGCGGTGGTGGCCAGAACAGTGGCAAGCACGGCAGCGAACAGGGTCGCGGCAGCTCTGGCCAGTGGTCCGGGCGATAGACATTTGAAACACAGGTCTTTTCGCAAGAGTGGGTTTATGTTTTTCGGGGCCCGAGTCGGGCGCCCCGGCGTTGAGGCCACCTGCAGGTAGGTGGGCTTTAGCGCCTGGAGAGAAAGCGCATTAACGTTTGTGACAAGATTGGAGGCCACTCCCCGACCGGGAGGCAAGGTGGAGTTGGCAGGCTTGCAAGCTGGCTCATTCAAGAGGTGCAATGCACCGAGCCCACCAGATCCCCGCCATCAGATATCGCCACAGAGGGGGGGTGGGGGTTTAATGCCGGCCACGTGCATTGCCGTTGCAGGCGGCTTGGGTAGCCTGACAAATCACGTCAGAGTAAAATCTTCCTCAAGCTCGGACGGCAAACGTTCAAACGCAGCAATGGCGGCCTCCAGCGAGCCATGGAGGAAAAAAACGTCTGAACCCAGATGAATGGCACCCACAATCGAAAGAATCTTGGCCACATTTGAAGAAGAAACATAAAACCGAAAAACACCCGGACGAACGACGCACGGTTCTAAGGCGACGGATAAGGAGCAAGGATGCGCCGCAAGGATTTCTCGCACAAAGTGGCAAGTAAACTTCGGATCACGGAGGGTGGGGTTAACCATACCGCCAGGGAGGATGACGGAGCAATGAGGTTCGGCACGATGGTGGTGTAGCACTCGGCGAGGATCTTGCGCCTGCAGGGCTTGTCCCAAGAAGGGCGTCGGGCGAGGGCATTCGACGTTGCAGGCCAGTGAAGCACCTCGAGTTGAGGACCAAGGGACGGCGCAGACTCTCGACGGCGACCTCGGGGGCGAGCGAGCAGCAGCGGCGCGGCGGCGGCGCAGGGGAGCTTTGGTGGATGGTGTGGAGGATGGGGAGGCGGCGGAGCTGCGGGAGCGGGGTGGAGGCGGAGGCGAGGAGGAGGGGCAGCGGCGGCTGAGGCGGAGGGCGCCAGCGCCCACGCAGTCGCCAGGAGAGGAGGCCATCTTCGAGGCATGCCATTTATGTTACCCGTAGAATGATGGAACAATACCGTATTTGTTTGACACCGAGTGGGTTGAATTCAAGACAAAGACCATACGAAGAATATTTTCATCGAGAGTAGCATCCTGGAAGCTTATTCCTCCTAAGAATTGACCCAAATGAAGCCCCTTCCCATTTTTCATCCACATTCAATGACTGCAGTTGTATTCAAAAAATCTTTATTTTATTGACATACTAACAAAATTGCTCTTGCATTGTAATGGAACAACAGAGAAAACAATTGCATGTACAAATGATTGAACATGTAGATAATTGCTAATGCATGCAAATTAAATAAGACATAGAACGAGTTCCTAATAATCAGCCTCAGTGGTGGTTATAGGTGGAAGTTGGATGTCCAATGGATACCCCTAGTTCAAAAAAATGAACTAGGAAGAGATGGTCCCCCACCAAAAATTTGAATTTCTAGTTCATTTGCTAAAATCCATGGACGTCCAAATTAGATTAGTCAGTGGTGGTGATGGCATGGCAGCAGGTACACCATCATCATGAACTCCAATGGGTAAATCCAAAAAAGGTTCAAAAACTGCAAACTTTGTTCCAGCCAAGAGGTAGTTGCATGCATTTTTGCATTGAATATAAAATTGCAGAGGGACCAATACTTACATGAATTGCAACAGATACATGCTTGAATCTATTTGTGACAACTGAATCACAAGAAACATGCTGAAGTCTTGATGTTAAGATTGTAGATCGCAATTGGACATTTTCCACATTCTTCAACAAGGTGAACATGAAAAGAAAAGGATATTTGAGACTGAGTTTGACTTGCAAGTATGAATAGATTACTGGCACAATTCATGAAAAAAGGTTTCATGCTTAGACTGAGTGGAAGTCAAAAGGAACAAACCTGGCCCTTGTCAAGAAGATGAATACACACATAAGAAATTCTGAACTGTACATTTGCTATTGGCCGTTGAATTTTCTCAAATTTGGGATTATCGTCATGTTCACATATTAGTAAAACTCTTGCTAAACCATCTGCATACACTTCATAGCCAATTTTGAAAACTCTCAATCCAAATGATTCATCAAATCTTTGTTTTCTTGAATTGAGTCCATCACTGAATGAGAAATCCAGATTAAGCCTGCTATTTTTTGGCGCATCTTTAAAAATGGCTTCCATGGGGTGATTTTATCTATTTTAATTTCACGCAATGCAGGTGTATCTGGAGAAGATCAATCATAGTGTTACTTGTTAAAAACTATGATTAAAGAACCATAACAAAGATTAAAAGCACTAATGTGTTAGACAGGGACAGGAAAGAAGAGCAAACGGTCATGTGAATAACCAGGAGGAATCTCACCAAAAATACTTTTCCTAACTATACACACTGCAACTGAATCAGTGTGGTGCAAACCACTGATGTGGGCATGTGGCCAATTAGTTTTATTTTATATTAGTTTAAAACTTTTAAATAGTGTTAGGGGTAGTTTGAGCTCATGTGTGAACTACCCACTTATATTTCAATTACCCCTCAGTGTACTCCCTCCGTTCCAAATTACAAGACAGTTTTAGCTTTTCAAGATGAGTTACTTCAACAATATATCTAAGTGCCTAGACAAAATTATTGTATATAGAAAAGCCAAAATGTCTTATAATTTGGAATAGAGGGTGTAGTTATAACCTAGACTCTAGAGTGGGTTGTTTTCTTCATATGTATATACACATGATTGTATATCTTCCTGATTTGGGGTATCGCAAGGGGATCGAATTGCACATTGTACAAACCATTCAAGCTAACAAAGTAACATCCAGACAATAAACCACATCCTGCCTAACAAACAAATCGAAATCATTTTCAACAAAAATCGAAATCGACTTGATGGTAAAGGAAATAGTAAATGTCTAAGTTTAGAGACATGTATAACAATATAATATTGAAAATTAATGATGTTTCTTTATGCTTTCCAGTTTCATTGGTTTTGTAATTAGTAACAACCACCAACAGACCACACTAATCAACAGAATAAGTAACTATATGTTATTAGGAGTCAAGAACTTGCCAACAATGCGGACAACCAGTTTGCGAGGTGAACTTAAATCATCCCAAGCATATTGTTCTGACTCTTGAGGGCGTAATACATCTGAATCAACTGAATCCTAGAACAAATTAATATATGTATCAGTAATATCATTAAAATGATTGATCCCCTGATACAATAGAATAAAAGAGCTAAGAAAAAGGATCTGCACCTTCTGGAAATACATGATAGATGATTCACTCAAGTAATTTTCTATTTGATATGGGAGTGCAACCTTTGGTGGTTTGGTGAAGTGTAAGACAAAAGAGGTTTCTCTTGAACAACATCAACAGAAGCAAACCGTTTCAGCTTCCCAGCATTCAAAGGGTCTCTTTTAATACCATCTGCCACCATTCCTTCTGATCTTCTAAATTTCAAAAAAAACGACCAATTGATGAAACACAGATTGGTCCAGACCAACTGTATCCAGGTTCTTTTGGGCAGAACTGGATAAAAATGTGAGAATCCTCAAAAACATTTCTGTGCTTCTTAACAAATAAATCAAAGTAATTTACTTCTCGCTTTTTCCCAGGTTTCCATGTCTGTAAGGTAGCCCGCTGTTTAGCTTCAACTGTCAATCCATCAATGTCGTGCTACATAATTGGTAGCCAAAACCATTAGTATCAGATGAGGGCAACTACAAACATATTATCTTGGATCTCAACAAAACATGTTACAGCATAGGTGACGCACCTCAATAAAACATTGACGAACAGCAATTGCAGCATCAGACTCATTTGAAACAATATATCTTGGAACTATTAGTACTATTTGTGATGGCACAGGAAAGTTATAAAGAACAGGTTGCAAAGACACTCCAAAAGCAGCCATACGATGGGGCAATATATTATCTTGGATTTCAAGAAAAATTCAGTGAAGCCTGACAGTGCTTCCAAATCAATAATAACTTCTGATCCTTTTTCACTATGTAGTCTTATTCGTAATTTGCTTGACCTGCCATGTATAATAAGTTACATAGTTATAAACATGTTTTGAGAACTCAGTGCCAGGGAAGCACATTGATTTGCATTTACATTTACAGTAACACCAAATATATATAACAAATAAAGAAAATGGAACCACCTTCCTGACTTTATATTCTATATCATCAATAATCAAAATTATCTTAGCCAATGAAGAATGCTTCACAATAAACAAAAGTGCTAGCCTAAACGTTTAAACGGACTAAACGGTACTTATCGTTTAGCTGTTTATTCGAGCTAAACAGCCATTTAAACGGACTAAACGGTGATTAAACAGGATAAATGGCTGGTTAAAGCGGACACGGCAAGGCATTGTGTAGCGTTTACGGAGCATGTAAACGAAATAAACGGACGTGTAGGGGAACAGATATGAATTAAATGGTCCTCACCTTGAGTAACACTGGATCAAAAGATAAGAAAAAATGTGTGCTTGTAAGTTGTAACACTGAACAGAGCATGCACATTGCTGTTTATGAAGAACTTTCTGGCAGGAACCATTAAACTAACCATATGATTGTTAGCGCATCAGGTGGACAATTGGCCATATATCAATTATTATTGTATATAGTACTGAAATAATTGTGTTATGATCAGGCAAGTCTATTATTGGGCTTTGGGCTAGGGCTAGGGCTAGGGCTAGAGAAAACAAACCAGCTCAGGCTCAAGTGACAAACTAACCATAGAAGATTGACTGTTTGCAAAAGCAAACTCTACGGTACAAGAAATGGTGACTGAATGAAATTTTGTGACACTGGTTAGCTCCGCTGTGTTGAATCAAGAACCATTTTTCTGTTGGCCCTAACTAACTAGTATGGGAAGGGAATATGATGAGAGGGGAGGAACCAATGGAGCTAGTAATGTTCCTTTATTCAAACTCACAAAGGTTACATAGCAAAGGACCTACACAAGTCCTTTTATAGGCTATTTAGGTCGGTTTGCTACAGTAACCGACCTGCTACAGTTCTAATACAACTCAAACACAGCTAGCAATAACTATGTTCTAGCTAATTCATATACAAAACCAATTTTGCTCCTTCACTGCCCCTGCTGTTTCTACTACTAGTAGAAATGAAGCCTCTAGAGGACAGTAGCAGCTCCTCCCAGCTGTTGCTGTGCATGTACTTTAGTCAAAACCAAATTGCCTTTTTACTCAAGAAAATAAATTACTCATCCAACAATTTCAATCAGCAGAGAACAAAGCTAATGTGACTGCTTACTTTATAAACCAGGAGCTCATTGACATTGAGGGCAAAATACAACCATGTTGGGGAGGAAGATTGGTACTGTTCATTCCAGATTCCAACCTGCAAGATTTCCGCATTTCATGAGCAACCATGTAAGGTTGCTTACATAATACTTATTTTATTTTATTGCCAAGAACATAGTACTCAAATTTACATACACAGGTAGTGGTTTTGATGTGAAGCTGTGCACTGTAGCATGTAGTCACTGGTATTGTGTAATGTGTATCTTGTGAATACAGCAACCTGCACAATCAAGAGACTGACTATCAGGTAGATCATCTGAAGTCTTCAAACTTTTTAATTCCCAAAGGCTTGCGGTTTCGTTCTCAAAAAAAAAAAAAAAAAAAAAAAAAAGGCTTGCAGTTTCATCAGATATCAATGGGAAATTAAGAAGCAATAACATCAAAATAGCCATCCTACCTCCAACAGACCTTTCTCCTGACGTAGTAATCTTAAAGAAGAATGAAACTTCCCAGGAACAAATTCTAATTGCATGTCAAGAAACTGAGCTTTACTTGTGTGCTTTTGCATTCGCTTAACCCAGTCACTACTATTAACTGTCTTAGACTTTGAATCATATGAAACCAGTGTGACTGAGAAATTAAATAGTGTAGGATTCACATAGAAATAAGCACTTGAACCACTTAGGATCGTTGCCTGCTTGCCAATACGCCAAAAGCCATCTTCTATGACATTTCCTGTATTATATATATAAAGCGAATAAGTAAAACATATCCTTCTGTTCTTTTCTTCCTTCAATAGGAACATCCACTTTTCCAAAACTAAATACTCAAGGATAAGAGTTTACCCTGTTGGCAATCTGTCAAAACCACATGTATGTCTGTTTGCAAGAAATTATACACTTGTACAGTTGGATATATGAAAATTTCTCTCTGGAACTGTAAAGCAACTGGTGCACTTCTTTCAGAAACGTGAATTCCATTAAGTAGGCTGCACAGGCACATCTCTACCAAGAATATGAATTAAAAATGAAGATCTGTAACATGATGACCATTGGAAGAAACAGGGCAACTTAGAGAGCTGAAAGAAGACTTCATGGAATCAACATTGAAGGCTTTCCTTAGGTTATAGTTAAGCTTTTCTATAACCCCAGATATTCGGATGGTTTTTTCACGGTGATGTCCTCTGACCACTTCACTAAAGCTAGCTGGCCAATATTTTCAGAATGTTCTGAAATATCAGGTCTAATTGATAACATAAAATTTCCTGAAATGGATTGTACAGCTGTCAGATAAGTGTAGTATAATAACTACTACCTAACCTGAATAATTGACATTTTAGTCTCATGCACCTGGATGCTTAATAAAAAGTTGCAACCACAAGAAGCATGAACAACACATTGTATATGGGGCGATAATATTTGAACCTAGTTTATAATCGGGATTGCATTTTTATTGATATTTGAATATTAGAGCACTACTTGGCTCTTAATTGATAACAGTAGCACTGCATAGTTAATTCCTGTTTGTAAGTATGTACTCCTTTTTTTCATATATATATAAAAATATATATCGCTGTGGGATCTCCCTCGGTCTTTTACGGTCAAAAAAAAAAAAAAAAAAAAACAGTAGCACTGCATACAAAAAAATAGAAAAATATATGAACACTTGGGTTATGATACACATGAAATTTCTGATTTGTGAGAAACCTTAATGCAAATAAACTTGCATGTTAGACTTCCTTTGTTGGAGTATGTGTATTAGGCCCATGAGGCTAGGCCCATGTGGCCATGTATGGAGAACTATATTGCTACCCTTCTAGGGTTAGCCCAAGTAATGAGAATCACAAGTTCTAACATGGTATCCACTAAAAATCGATCCTCTTTCTCCTTCCCTCCTCCCTCCCCGCCGCCACTCCCATGGCGGCCGGCCGGCCGGCCATCGCCCCTTCCCGGCGCGCAGCCGCCCTCTCCCTTCCCTCCCTCTCCCACGCTGGCTGCAGGGGCCGCTGGCCGGGCGCTGGCGCCCGCGCGTGGCCCTGGGCGCGAGCGCGCACCGGCCTGCTCGGCGCTGGCGCGCCTCTGGCGCGGGCGCGCGACCGCCGCGGACCCGGCCACGCTTGGGCGCGACCGCGCGAGCCCGGCCACGCGCGGGCGCGCCACTCAGGCGCGGGCGGGAGTGCCTCCCCGGGCGCGACTCCCCGTCACCTCCCCGACGCGATTTCCCGCACCGGAGCATACCTGGGCGCGGGCGGGAGTACCTCTCACGGACGCGGGCAAGTCCCCGGGCGCGGACACCTCCTCGGACGCGGACCTCGCTGCCATCCTCGTCGCTACCGGCGGCCCTTCACCGCCGGAATCCTCCTTTGCCCCAGCGGGGCCTCCCCTCCTCCGAGCGCCCCGCTGGACCTCGTCGCGGGTGCCGGAGCGTCGCTGGCGCGTGCGAAGGATCGCCGCCGCCGCTATCGCCGCTGCCGGCTGCGGTGAGGCGGCGCCACCGCCGATGGCGCATATGGCGGCCGCCGGCGGCTTTGGCATGCACCGGGATGCGCCACCGGCGCCGCGCCACGACATCGACGCCGCCCCTTAGCGCCGCCCGGCCGCCATCGTGGGCGGCCAGCCCCATCTTCGCGGCGCCACTTCGCTTGGGGAGCGAGGGTGGTGCGGCCGCCGCAACCATGTCGGCGTGTCGGTCCATGGCGGCGCGGTGCCTCGCTCTTCCACCCCGCCTCTGCGTTGCCGCCTTTCCTTGGGCGTGCGGCGGCATGCGGCGCCGCCCGGCTGGCGAATAACGCGGCGCCGCATCTCGCCCACGACCCGGCCGATCCCCCTTGCGGCGCCCGTTTCAAGACTCCTCCGCCGGGTGCGCCCTTGCTACTACTACTCCGCCGCTGCTTTGTCTCCTCCTGTTCCTCCTCCCTCCGGGCGGCGGGGTGGGGGCCGTGGCGGCCGGCCGTCGTCAACGCGGTGGCGGCGGTGGCGGTCGGACTCGCCCGGTGCTCCACCAGGGGACTCACCACTCGTCTCCGTGGGCTACACCTCCCGGCGCTCGCCCGGGCATGTCGGTTGGGACCCGGCGGCCTGGGCCCCCTTCCACCACCCGTGGTCGAGGACCGTGTGGCCCTTCCAGGCTCTCGGCGGTGAGCCTCGCCCAGCAGCAGCCATGCTCGCCGGTGCTCCACCGGATCGCACACCACGTCTCCGTGGGCTACACCTCCCGGCGCTTCGCCCGAGCATGTCGGTTGGGACCCGGCGGCCTTGGCGGCCTTGACACCTCTGTCGGTCCCGCTTGGATCGCCGACTCGGGGGCCACTTACCCACCACTCCCGACCCGAGTATACTCTCCTCCATTCATCTCCTCCTTCTTCTTCTCATCCTTCGTCTATCATGGTTGCCAACGGCTCGTGTCTTCCTGTCACGTCCGTGGTGCCGCCGGCGCTCATGGCTCCTTTCGTCTTCCCGACGTTCTTGTTGCCCCCTCTATGGTTCATAATCTTCTTTCTATTCGTCGCTTTCTGGTGACAACTCTGTTCCGTCGAGTTTGACTCTTACGGGTCTTACCGTGAAGGATTTGGCTACCCGGCGTCTCTTCTCGATGCGACGACTCGGGGCCCCTTTACACCACCCTTCGTTTTCTCCCTCCTCCTCGCCTTCTTTTTTTGTCACCTTCGCCACCACACCTTCCTCCACTACTTGGCACCGTCGTCTCGGCCATCTGGTCGTGATGCTTTGATGCAGCTCAGTCGGAGTTCCGACATTCGGTGCCCCGGGCTCACGATGAGCACTTGTGTCATGCGTATACCGGGCCGTCATGTTCGTTTTCCTTTTGGTCCTCTTCTTCACATGCCTCTCGGGTGTTCGATCTTGTTCACTTCGCGACCTATGGACTTCTCCTATCCTCGGCATTTTCGGCTACAAATACTATCTCGTGGTGGTCGATGACTTTTCTCATTATTCGTGGACCTTTCCCCCAAAAGGGGCGCCAAGTCCGATGCTTTCCCACTCTTCTCCACTTTTTCGCCTGGGTGTCTACTCGGTTCGGCCTCACCATCAAAGGCCGTCCGGTGTGACAATGGTCGGGAGTTTGATAACTCCACCTCCGTGCCTTCTTCCTCTCCCCACGGTGTCCGATTGCGCATGTCTTGTCCGTATACCTCCTCCCGAGCGGCAAGGCTGAGCGCATGATTCGCACCACCCGCGACATCATGCGCACCCTTCTGCTCCAGGCGTCCCTCCCTGCTCGCTTCTGGGCTGAGAGCCTGCACACCTCCACCTATCCTTAACCGCCTTCCTTCCGCTGCTTCTCCCGCTCCTACACCACACCACGCTCTTTTCGGTACCCCTCCTCGGTATGACCACCTTCGGGTCTTCGGGTGTGCGTGTTACCCTAACACCGCGGCCACCGCTCCCCACAAGCTGGCTCCCCGCTCGACCCTGTGTGTCTTCCTTGGATACTCTCCCGACCACAAGGGTTACCGGTGCTATGATCTCACCTCTCGTCGGGTCCTCATCTCGCCATGTGGTGTTTGATGAGTCGATCTTCCCCTTCTCCACCACCACCACCACCACCCGGCTTCCCCTCCTGACCTCGACCTCTTCGAGATGTGTCCCGGTGACCCGGTGGCCCAGCCACCTTTACTGTTTCCTGCAGGTTACGCTTCACCGTGTTCGGCTCGCCGCCGGCGTGCGCCCGACCCGCACCGGTGGCCTCGCCCCTCCGGCGGCCCTGCCGCGGGCCGGGGACACCGGTGTACGCGTTCTCTCGGACCGCCCGCGCCCAGCCAGGTGTGCGTTGCACCACAGGGCGTTCGGCGAGACGATGCGCACCTACCCGGCGCGGGCTCGGCGGTCCCCCCACCTCCGCCACCGGGTGGCCTCTCCTTCGCCAAGGCTCCACGGTCACCACCGGTGGTGTCTTCTTCACCGGCGACACCGACACCACCGGTGGCCTCCTCCCCAAACACGCCTACTCCGCGCGCGTCCCCCCCAGACGCGTCTTTGTGTCGCGGTGTACCACCCGCAGCTCCTTCACGCGCGACCAGCGTCATGTTCACCCGATGGTGACGCGGCACACGGCGGGTACTCTCCGCCCTGAGCTCTTTGCGGCGATGCCGGCGACTCGCCGGTCTCTCCCCGGCTGCCCTCTTCCGTTCGCTGGCGGCCTTGTCGGACCCTCACCTGGCGCCCGCGCAATGGAAGAGATGCACGCGGCTCTACTCGCCAAACGGACTTGGGATCCGGTGCCCGCCCGCCCGGCTCCAACATCGTCACCGGCAAGTGATGGTACCCTAGAGCGGTACAAGGGTCGCTGGGTTCTTCGCGGGTTCACTCGGCCGGGGAGTTGACTATGATGAGACCTTCGGCCCGGTGGTGAAGCCGCCACCGTCCGCACGGTGCTCTCTCATCGCTCTTGCTCGCTCTCCCGGTGCATCATTTGGATGTCAAGAATGCCTTCTGCATGGGAGCCTTCATCGAGACAGTCTCCTGCGGTCGGCCGGCGGGGTTCGTTGACTCTTCTCGTCGACATGGTGCGCGGCTCAACAAGTCTCTTTACGGCCTCAAGCGAGGCCCCTCGGGCGTGGCACTCTCGGATTGCGGCCTTCTTGGTGTCACTTTGGGTTTTGTGGAGGCCAAGTCGGATCGTCCACGTTTATCTACCACCATGGAGCTGAGGCTGCGTACTGCTGCTCTATGTTGATGACATTGTCCTCACGGCTTCCAGTCCTTCACTCTTTGCGGTGCATCATCGGCGCTCTCGGCCAGGAGTTTCCTTTGAAGGATCCGGGCATGCTCCACCACTTTCTCGGGGTCCCTTTGTTGAGCCTCGTCCCCTGGACTTCTTCTTCACCGACAATACACTCTTGATATCCTGGAGCGAGCAGGGATGACGGGTCGCAAGCCTTGCTCCACTTTCCGGTTGACACACGGAGGCAAGTCGTCGAGGTCGTGGCGGTCCAAGAGCACACCCCACTGCGTCTGCATCGGAGTCTTGCGGGGTGCGCCGGTACCTCACCTTCACTGCACCGGACATCACCTACGCCGTGCGGCGAATTTGCCTCTACATGCATGATCCTCGAGAGCCCCACCGACCGCTCTCAGCGCCTCCTCCGCTACCTCCGCGGCACCGTTGACTACGGTTGCTTCTTCACCGATCTCCCTCCACCGAAGTTGGTAGTCTACACCGACGCCGACCGGGCCGGTGTCCCGCACACTCGGCGCTCCACCTCCGGCCACGCCGTCTTCCTAGGGCGGAAACTTGGTGTCCTGGTCGGCTAGCGTCGGCCGGTCGTCTCCCGCTCCGGTCTGAGGCGGAGTACGCGCTATTGCTAACGGCGTGGTCGAGGCTTCTGGCTCCGGCAGCTCCTCGCCGAGCTCCACACGACCCCTCTCCGAGAGCACACCGGTCTGCGCGACAATGTCGGTGCCGTCTACCTCTCCACCAACCCCCGTGCGGCACCGGAGGACCAAGCATGTGGAGATCGACCTACACTTTGTATGCGTGATCGGGTCGCCATCGGCGATGTTCGGTCCTCCACGTCCCGACCACCTCTCAGTTCGCCGACATCTTCACCAAGGGTCTCCCGTCCTCGACCTTCGCCGAGTTTCGCTCCAGCCTCAACATCACCAGTGGCTAGTTGCGTCTGTGGGGGGCTCCGTGTTGTACTTCTTTTCGTGTCCAGTCTACAAACTTCGCTGCGACGGTAGTTCAGACTGCGGGGGGGTGTTGGAGTATGTGTATTAGGCCCATGAGGCTAGGCCCATGTGGCCATGTATGGAGAACTATATTGCAACCCTTCTAGGGTTAGCCCAAGTAATGAGAATCACAAGTTCTAACATTCACAAGTGTTCATGTAATCGGGTGCAAGGTAAGTAGTGCCTAATAATTTACCATGAAGGCATCTTCGAAAAACACAAGAATGATCTGTAAGAAGTAGCCAATGAGAGGGCCCTTTTTGGCTCTTGGCTGGGGCTGCAGCACTCCAGGATTTGCTTCTAAGGACACACTTACACTGCAATCTAGTTGTGTTAAGTGAGTTGATCGCTATACCCAGGGTCTGTCGTTTGAGCTGCAGCATTTGAGCTTTTGGCTCAAAAGCTAGTTTTCGTGCTTTTGGCTTCTGGCCTTTGGCTTTTTGCTATTGACTTTTGTAATAAATTTTTCTACTGACTTTTGTAATATGTTTTTTAGTTTCTCAGCACACCAAAAGCCAGAAAAGCTCCTCTCATAGTTTTGATTTCCTCAAAAAGACATCTTTTCAAAAGCCACCTCAACAGTTGGTCTGTTTGTTTCAGCTTATGACAAACAGGCCCCGAGTGTGGCGAGTGTTTTTTAGCTTTACCCTAAGATGTGGGTGTGTGGGCGTCTTGGGGCAGAGATGGGATTTAATCCCTAACCCTCCTGTTTGTACTCATTTCTTCTTCTTAATGAAATGACACAGCTATCCAACGTGTTCGAGAAAACCCATGAAGGCATTGAACATGGAAACTCTTTCTTGCACAAACTACATAGAGGAGTCTGTGGAATAACTGCAAGGTATACAAAGAATGGTATGCAGAATTAACACTACAATAATGTGTAATCAAAATCATTTTTAAGTACTACCATTTTCCAAGGTAAATAATGCTTTTATGGGCAGCCATCTGGGCCCTTTGGGATGGGATGGCGTTGTAGATGGCCCAAGTCCTGTACACTGGACGGTACTGTACCTTTGTGGCATGTCAGTAGGGATAAGATTAGGTTTTTAGGTTTAGGGACAGCTATAGATCTATATAAGCAGGCACCGTGGAACATTTGTAACCGGCAATGAAGAAGAATTAATCCTAAATGCCTCAGCCTAGTCTCCCTCCAAACCAATTCTGCTAATGATCTAAGGATCATATCATCTGGTATCAGCCATATTTAGAAGGTTGAGAAGATATAATGTTTGAACATACACTAAATAGTGAAGCTAATACCCAAAGGGAACTAAGTAAAGTTCATGTAAAGTGTGGTCCTATGGAGGGCCTTTCCTATCCGTTTTCTCCAATAGTTTTCCACATCAATCATCATGCAATGACTTAGCAGCTAATAAGAGCTATTTCGTCATGCAAATGGGAATTATCATGCCAAGCTAATGTATAGATACTTGCCAAGAGCTAGAGACATCAATGCTCTTTTTGGTCCACCAGACAAATCCATGGCGTCAAATACTCCAGTAGATTCATCAACCATATCTCCACTTCCAACTGTGACAAACGTAGCCTCTTCACTACCTTTGTTAGGCCTCTGAAACCGAAGTTCAAGAGGAAAGTCACTCTTATTATGGATCCTCAACAAAGGTTGAACTGAAAGAGATAAGCCTTCCTGCATTTACTTAGCATTATGAGAAGACAAAATTAGTATACAATAATCATTATGTGAGGAAAAGTACAAAAGCATTTGCTTTCCCTACCTCAGAATTTTGGGACACCTTGACCACAATAAATGGTCCAGAAAAGGTTCTCGAGTCTACAAAGTTAATGGAAATAGTTCAAACCAAAAGTTACTTTAAAGCAAGCAGACTCAGAACAAAAATATAACTTTGGAAACATATATCCAAAAATCTAAAAACTACTCAAATTTCTATGAATGAATATTCTCTGACATAAATACCTTTGACTGGTGACATGCGGGTTCTCCATGCAAAAATACCAGACTCATGGAGAGAAATGCTGATTGGAATAGTTGAAAATACCCCTTCCTTGAGTAAGCAAATAGAAACCACATTTTGATCATGTGAAATATTATCATCAAATGTTAAGTGCCTGCAGGATGTGTAAACATGGTGTATCAGACAAAACAGGGAAGGATCAACATCCAGAGGACTGAATGAGTCATGATCCATTGTCCAATGATGACAATGTGCAAAGCATTAAACATATCCCTTGCTAAGATGACAAGAATTCTCTTAAGTAACCAACAAAATAAACAGACCTCAAGAAAACTGAAGTTGACTGTTGCCCAGGAATTATTGCATCCCCATTATCTTTAAAATGACACACAAGTGCCAACCTAGAGCCGTTCTCTATCTGCATTAGCAATGGTTAGTATGGTCATACCTCAAGAAAGAGGCAATAGGAAAAGACAGAGAGAGAGAGAGAGAGAGAAAAACATAAGTATGTATGGAATACGCTACTGTGAAATAATGTGTAGAATATGGCAAAATAGGATCGCAGAGCTGCCAGCCATATCATTAAAAAGGTAGATGTAACAATGTGGTTCATATTCACATCCAAAATGAAATTCAACTCTGGTTATCTTGAATGATATAAACAGAAGTTTGGCCCTGTTCGCTGGAACCTATCAGCCATGGTGTGTTTTTCTCTAACAACAAATCAGCAAACAGTACTTTGCAGCCTGGCTTACCTTGCAGGAGTTAGGAAAGATAGCCGAGCTTCTGACAGCATATGGACCCATCAAGTCTAACTTTCCAACCAAATATAGAAGGATGTCAAACGAAAGTTCATTGATAAATATATCCACCTGCAAGAATGAAGATGAACCTTCTATCAAAAGAAAAGAATAAAAGTGATTAACTATATTGCAGCTAAACAATTCTGTGGAAACAAGCATATTATTAAAGTATCACACCTGCTTTAATTGAAAGGAAAAACGGACGGCCGTCTTTTCGATAGTTAGTTACTGGGTCTGGAGTAAAAACCTAAATCGAAAGAAGCATTATAGGGGAGCGATAGGAGAGATGAGTTCTTCCCTGTGTGTCAGATAGCAAGAACTCAATTCCAAATTTCCTTGCCAGTTTGTAAGAAACAGCAAAATACAATTAGACAGGAAAACAAATATAGATATTAGCACAAGACTGACCACAGATTTCTTCGATGCGATGAAGTACTGTGCTGAGACTTTGAATGAACTTAGAATCCTGATTTTAGATGGGAATATTTGTGTAACAACACGGACATCACTTATGCAGGTTTGAACAAGTGGGAAAACATTATCAGTATCAGAGACTTCATGAGTGATGGTAAAAACAATCTTGTCAACATTGAGGATTACATGTTGAGAACTTGCACCACTTGCCAATCTATCCCTCACAGAAAAAGGCACATCATCGTCCACATCTAAGTAAGTGTTATTGTCCAAATTCATCTGGTTAATGTTAAGTCTTGAAGCATCAGAAAAAAAAGACTCATCAAAAACCTGCACTTTAAACGGATTTCCTGGCTTTTTCACAAACTCTAGCAAGCCATCAACAAATGCAACGCCATAATTGTTTTTCTTGTTGACAAGATGGTACGAACTTCTTGGTATGTAAGGTTTTCCATCATTGTTGTCATCATCAAAACTATCAACCCTGAAAGGAAGTGTGCTCCAAATTGAACACGGCTTGTCAACATCAGAAGAAATTTCAACGAAATCTGATCCTTGAGAAAAACTAAGTGCCAACTCTTTGCCTTCATTATTCTTTACACATAAAGACAAAGAGAAATACACTGTGCGTTGGATCTCCAGCTCTTATGGCGTTTCACCTGGGGAACAAAAGGTGATATAGTATTTCTAAACATCACATATAGGTGCGG
Organism: Hyparrhenia diplandra; assembly: GCA_015847255.1. Lineage (NCBI taxonomy): Eukaryota > Viridiplantae > Streptophyta > Magnoliopsida > Poales > Poaceae > Hyparrhenia > Hyparrhenia diplandra. Next base: position 98,705 of record JADLZK010008551.1, read on the forward strand.
CATCCCTTGTAGATAACTATGATTAATAGAGAGAAATCAATTCCAGTATATAGGATTATAGGTATCAGCGATAACATTAAATAGAGAAATTAATTCTAGTAAAAGGTATCAAGCTATAACCTTAAACAATGCGCATTCACCAGCAAGGGAATAATGGTATGTACTTCCAATGTTTTTTGACTGATACATACATCTGTTGATTAAGATCCCTTATGGCAACAATAGCTCCTGTTATGGCAGTAATCGTGGATTAGCACAGTGTTATTTAGGTCTATAAGATGCATGTAGCATGTCTGTCATGAAGCAGAATTACCATCAGGTATAGTATAATCCATGGGATTTAGCTGTGCTTGGTGGCTGGTGCCACCAGACTGTATTTTCTTCTGAGTTGAACCAGAACTCATTATCACATAAATAGGAGCAAGTAGCGGCGATATCATCTGCAGATAGAAGCTATACTCATTGGATGATTCGTAATTTCATTTCATATAGAACATAATGTGTAGTAGACCTGGACCAAATCTGACTTGGATAGCCATAACCAAATGTTTTATACTCATAAACTGCAATGGATCCATTTCCATACTCCTGATGAGATATTTTTCTCAGTTTATGTTGCCAAAACTGAGTGCCTGTCACAGAAGTGGATGAAAATGGCACATGTTGGCAGAAAGATATATGAAAACTTTTGCAAAGGAATTAGTATATGCCTGGCATGATGATTCATTTCCATATTCTTGATGGAATTAATGATGAAAATAGGCGTAGTATGCAGTCATAAATGTGCCAAACCTCCAATTCTGAACATGGAGAGGAAAATACAAATCAAACCATTTGGTCTACAATGCATAACAGGGTGTCAAATGATGCTAGTTCTCCTAATTTTCTGCATTTTCTACTTGTTTTTCTATTTTTAGAACTATTAGTCACCCATAAATTACAGACAAAGCATAACAAGTCCAGGAGAGAGAGAGAGATTGAGGCACCACCTCAACGTTTGAGAGTGACATTGCCACCTCAAACCAGAAAGAGACCCACTTCCAGACCAATCACCACATAAGTGTTCCAGACCAGAGTGACCATCCAATTTTTTTCTCTCGATCTTGAGATAAGCAGAGAACTGCTTCAGGATCTGATTTTCATGTGATGAAAAATCTAGTGATGAGTCTGTTAAACTTCCAAGTGCAGAACTTGAGCTTGAAGGAGCTTCTTGATCATAACTACTCATATTCTCTGCTTCTACAAATGGGAGATATTCTTGAATTTCAGACTGAGGTGAAAGATCAACAGACTTGCTGGATCGAAAACGAGGTACTGGTACATCTCTCAATTGTTCACAGGAATTCTTGCGGATACTACTAACAGTGGAGATCGAAAGGCGCTTCACTTCAAACAAAAACTCCATGCCAAGATTCATTTTTTGAAGACTCACATCATCAACTTCAAAATTTAATCCCTGATGTGTACCTAAATGCAGGAAAAGATATATAGTTTATTGGCAGCACAATTGAACTAAGTATAGGCACATAAAATAATTACCTAATTTATCCACGATAACAAGAGTCAGGGACAGCCAAGTTAATTCAAGATCGAGGCATTTGATGACACTTAATTGGGATTCCTCACTTTGAACATGAACACCTAAAGGCACTGTTGTTGCCCCTCTCTCAGTATACCTGTCGGTAACAATATAGTCACCTCCTGCAGAAGTTAGAGCTACCTTATCTTTGACTAAGTTTGATGTTGCCCGCAGTGAGAGATCCACAAGCAACCATAAGTAAACTTTGCAACACAGAACAAGCTTAGCTAATGAAATTGTTTCCAGAAAGATCACGCCACCCTGTCAATAGCAGTTATAAAGTATGCCTTAAAAGCAAGACAATGAAAGGCGGATGCCAATCAGGAACAACTCAGAAATAAACTAAATGCTTCTTAGCTGGACATTTTTCACGATAAAAGCATGCAAAACAATGTCAATATAGCTAATCAGAAACCATGTTAGCAGAATCAGCAGAAAAGACTTCAAGAGGAGTGGTGCACCTGGATTTTGCATTTGATAACCTGAAGATCATCATGGATCAACAGCGAGATTTTATGTTTGCTGTGCTGTTTCATTCGGATAGGTAACTGTGTATTCTGTAGTCTCCAACAAAAACTTCTGTAAATTCAATTTTAACTGAATACAAATTTCCTAGAAGAAAAGCAGATATGCGGCGACTTCTAGATTCATGTTGCAATTTCTTGTCAATCAAGTTGATATTGGAACCAACACTAATATGAAAGACACATTCTGATATAATGAGCTGGTTCTTGCTATGCAGTAAGCCACTAGATATGTATCCATGCTGGAGTATATCATTATAGGTACTCATTTGAGATTGATTCTCGAATATCACACACTGAATTCAGATAGACTAACGAATAAGTCTGTGCATCCTCCATTAAGCAGAAGTTTCACAGAAGTACTTTTGATGCAGAACCCAACACCTAGAGCTAATGCATCAAGTAATTCCTGTGTTGCTATGCCCTCAAATACAGGTGAGCTGCTGATGTAGTTTACAAAACTATTGATAAACACAGCAGGATTTATCAAAAGTCCACCACGTGACGCACTAAAGATGATGTCTGCTGACTTCAAATCAAGATGCATTTCAACACCGAGTTCTACATGAGGATCCACTGTGTCTTCCTGGGCAATATGTTCAACAAACTCCATTGTGCTCCCCCTTCATATCTTTTTTTATAAAAACGATGCTAGTCTTCCAATAAAATCTCCAGAATACTTAAAGTTTCCAGGATCAGACTTCAATGCCTCCAAATGCATGCTTTCGATAAGCTGCAGAGTGTTGATAACCACCACAGGTAGAGTAAAGTGAAGTGAGTTAAAGCAGAATTACGAGTAGAATACTTGGTACAGAAATATGACTTAGGGAAAAATTCCATTTGTTGTTCTTAATTCTAATTCTGACGTGTACGCAAATCTAAGTCATGCATTATTCGTCTCTTCAAAAAAACCCTTCACAAAGCATAGATAAATATATATCAATAAACGATTTAATAATGTCAAAAAAACTGATATAATCTTCTGTGCATACCTGGCAAACCATGAAGAGTTCATCCATGCAGAAGAAAGCTAGGAAACCAACCATCCTTCCTTCTAAGTTAGTTGAGATGACACTTCTCACCCCAAAGAAGGAATAGACATAGTTCCTGCAAGGTGAAATAGAAGAATTAAATGCAGTTGAAACATGCAACCTGATTCCACAACAAATAGCAGTTGTACAATAAACAACTTTGATTGTTCATCATAGCTTATTGCTAAGACAACCTTTCAGACTCAACTTCTCATGCCAAATACCAGACCAAAAATATAGTTTATGTAACATACTGAACAAAAATGTTTTTATGTGATTCTTTGGTATGAGAATTTGCTCTTGGAGGAGCTGAAGAAAGATATGCTGGCCAAAGAGCACATTCCACATATGCTAGACTGAAAACTATGCAGGACCTGCTATTCATCTGAGAAAGCAGGGGCTTGTATACGTCTTTGCTATTTTGCAACATATTATATTTATCAAAGAATAGCCGTATACTTGGACCAGCAATCAGTGCTACAATATGAAGAGTGTTCTCTGGAATCACATCCAACATTGCAACCTTTATTCTATGATTCGATGATCTCAATTTGTCAACAAGTCCACTTGTAGAGTCTAGATAGGTATCACCACTGTTCAAAAAATCAGCTGATCTTTCAGTTAGTTCTTTTGGCTGTTTGTGGTGCATGAACTGTCTGTACAGTAGATAAGTTGATGAAGCACACATAAATAATCCAAATCAAGGTTTAGTCTCCCAATTGTGAATCTACATTGCTGGTAACCACTTATACTTCTGTAAGGATCAATGAGAACAGATTTGAATTCAAAAATAACAGAAGGTTTTTCATGATGAATCACACCTGATTCATTGTATGCATTACTAATTATCATCAATTTGACCATAACTCATCCATATTGCTCTTTATAAGGGCAGTTGATAAATCATCATTGAGGTCAAAAGATCCGTCGGCTTGTTGTCGGGAGAAGGGGCTCATACTAGCTGAGTCACACCAGAGGATTATCCTAGAGTCAGTGTCCTTGGTGAACTCTGCTGCTCCAAAAGATGAACTCCTGGGAGTGTTGCTACTGTCTGCCTGTACCAACTTTGGGACAGTGGAAAGGTATGTCTTCAGTTCCCCGAGAACTAGAAAAAATGATTGTGTAGTGCAACCAGCTGAGTAAAGTAAGCATGATGACTTGATTACAAGATGCACTGAAGCTAAATCAATCTGAGTGTTTCTTCTGTCTGATCTTTTTCGTATCGGTGAAACAATCACCGACTGGTAAAAAGGTTACAGACAGTTCCCCAAGGTGTACGCTCACATGAAGCTCCATGTCAACATCATAAGTAGAACCAGGAAAAATATATGTGCATGATGCTTTGTTTCTAGGGCCCATCATCGCCCACACTGACCTCCATAAGAACACAAGAAAACTCCATAAATATAAGAAGGGCGTGAGAATTTTCAACAAGGGAGAAACCACAACTGCTTTTGATGATTCCTGCTTTTTCAGTTGCTGTGACACAATCAGTTTTGAACGTGCAGCGCATCGTGCTCTAGCAATAGCTTCTACAGGAATTTTATCCTCCAGATCAACAACAGTTTCCCATTGATGTCTAATAGTATCCAAGAGTTTCTTGTTCCTTGATACCCCGCCACAGTTCCTTGCTATAATCTTGTCTGAGGGATAACCTACTAATGTCAGCAACAGTACGTAAGCATGGACATAGCTCCTCCAGAAAGCAGCACAGCTTATGGCTTTGCTTAACGAAAACCTTCGGCACATTACTGAGTTGTCAAGCTTTTGTGCAGCAGCTTTCCAAAGCTCTCTGCCATTCCTAACCGCATAATCTTCCTTTTGGCTTGCAATATCCAATATCACCATCACAGAAGGAGCAAACTTTGGTGAAATTTCCCAGCACGCTTTGGGAACATGAATGCCAAAGGCAGAAAGTTGTAGATTATCCAATCGAATTGAAGCAGATACGCCAGTGAAAGATGCACTGCAATCTACAGAATCATTCTCCTTCATCAGGAATTCAATCTCAGCGCATTCAACAGACAACTTATTCCTCTTTCTGGATGACACTAAAGACCCAACCAGTCCTCTGAACAGAGAGCTGCGTAAACCAGGCTCAGGGCCAAACCGTAAGTCGGTTGTCCTCAATACAACAACATGGGAGTCATCAAGGTATCGAACTTGTATCGTGACATCGTCAAACCGCACCTGACCACAGCTCAGAAGCACAGTCGAGAACACTGAAGCTAACTTATCCTCCAGCGAGTCAACTACACCTTCAATCATCTCATGCAACATTTCACCCTAAACAAGTAGAACAGGAAGCGGAACTTTTTGTCGGTGTTTAAGCAAAGCATCGAAATAGCTTGACTAAAAATACAGGCGGGTAATGATGTGCAAGTACCTGAGGGTCCAATGATGCAAGCACTCGCTTCTTCTCCTTAGACACCCACTCCTTGTAGTCTGGCCGCTGCTTCCTGGGCGCCGGATCCCTTCAGAATAGACACCATTGACGCGTCACTCTCTTAGTTAATCAATCAATTTCACAAAGACGCGATAAGAGATACTCCATTACAGCACAATGCCACAGTAGTTCGGCACAAACGGAATTGTACCTGAGGGTGAGCGCGACGTCCACGCCGCGCACGACGGCGTCGACCGCGGGTGCGGCCCAAGGCAAGGCGGCGAGCTCGACCTCGGCGACGGCGGCGCGGTCGAATGTGGCGGGCCAGGACGGGGACTGCCCGGCCCCAGCGGCGGCGTTGAGCGCGGCGACGTCGAGCTGGAGCCCCGCGCGCGCGCGCGGCGCGGGCGCGGGCGAGGAAGAGGCCCGGCGGGTCCACTCGCAGCTCCGCGAGGTCCGCCGCCAGCCACGGCCGCAGCGAGGCCAGCAGCCGCGCGCGCAGGGCCTCCGCGAGAACCATCGAGACACGTAGGGCCACGCGCCGCTAGGGCTCCATTGGCGGGGGCTTTGCTAGCGGCGTGAGCGAGCTGCGAGGGCGAGGCGAGGAGGAATCCGGATTGCAGTTGCGGCGGTTGCGGTTGAGGGGGCTTTGGGGGTGGGCGGCGCGGGAGAAGGGGACAAGGGGCGGAGACGGGAAGACGCTGAGTGTTTGATCAACGGTGACAAAAAGGGAATAACGATAGCGATAGTGACGACGCGTGCAGCTTTTTTTTTTTTTTTTTGAGTGACGACGCGTGCAGCTGAGCTAGAGCTTCCATAAGGCAAAAAGAGTATGACCAATCAGCTGCTGCCATCTTCGATTACTATATATAATTTTTGTTCTCATTTTTTCCCAATAAATGCAATGCTAAAACCAGAGGGAGAAGATTAGTATTCAAAGAAATGTCTTAAAAATTACTATAATTTTTGTTCTCATTTTTTCCCAATAAATGCAATGCTAAAACTAGAGGGAGAAGATTAGTATTAAAAAAAATGTCTTAAAAACTTAGAGCATCGCTAAGAGATTAACCAATTAGCTAAATTTAGTTATTATTAAAAAAAAAAATTATCTCAATAGACTCGGTAAATAATAATTCTATGAGTAGCTCATCATTTCACTTTATTAGTTCTCTACTTTTTTGATAGACTACTTACTAGCCAATTCTTAACCTGAGTCTCTTAGAGTATTATAGTATTTTCTTATCAAATATATTTTAGAGAGTAGCTAAATCAAGTAGATTTGGCTAAGATTTTTTTAAGTAATCTCTTAGAGCTCTGCATACGTGGACAAATAATGAGTGCACCTAATTAATTTTTTCTTTCCAACTTATCTCTCTCTCTGGAACTCATTGAACCTTCTCCAAGGCTCATTTTAGCTAAGATTGCATTCAGAATTGTCCAACATACGAATGTTGATGCTAGATTTCTTAATTATTATGGCAACTACATGTTTGGTTACCAAATGAGAGCAAGTGATTTTGTAAGAACTACTTCTAATAGATCATCTTACCTTCATGTTAATTTCATTTTTAAGAATTGTACAGTATGTATCAAGTTTTTGGGGGCAAAGGATTATATATCTATATATACTCCTTCCTTCCTAAAATATATAGGAAAAAGTCACATTCCCTCCCCAACTATCACGAAGTTCACTTTTCCTCCCTCAACTCCAAAACAGGAAAACAGGACAAAAAAAAAAAAAAAAAAAAAAACTCCAAAACCAGGACAAATCACCTCCCTCAACTTTTCAAACCATGCATTTTACCTCCCTCGGCGGTTTTTGAAGGCGGTTTTTTCTACATAACCGCGGGTTTCTTCTGATGATGCCAGTGCCTTTGTCTTTTTTTTTTTTTTTTTTTTAATTCGGTTGAATCTTTAAAAAATCATAGTAAATCACGAAAAAAATCATAAAATAGAAAATCAATTTTGTTAGACTCCACATGAGTAGATCTACACAGTGAATATATAATATGATATGCTTTAATACAAAGTTCTACAGTGAATATATAATTAATTAAAATAATTCATAAATTTGCAACTTCTATAATTATTTTGTTGAACTAAAAGTATACCATATTATATATTCACTGTGTGTAGATCTCTCATGTGGAGTCCAACAAAACTAGATTTTTATTTTATGATTTTTCTATGATTACTATGATTTTTCAAAAAGATTCAACAGAATTTAAAAAAAAAAAAAAGACAAAGGCACTGGTACTGTAGCAAACCCACAGTTACTGTAGCAAACCCGTGGTTACTGTAGCAAAACCACCTTCAAACCGCTCGAGGGAGGTAAAATGCATGATTTGAAAAGTTGAGGGAGGTGATATGTCCGTTTTGGAGTTGAGGGGGAAAAAAGTGAACTTGTGTATAGTTGGGGGGAGGTAATGTGGACTTTTTTTCCTAATTAGTGGTAATCAATACTTTTAAAATATGAGCACAGAATTAGATACAGAGTCACTATGACCATCACTTTGTTTGGGCTGATAATCTATATCTATACCTACTAATAATAAAAGAAAAATTTCCGTCGCCCACCAAAAAATTTCGTCCAACCTGCCTGCCCACCCGTCACAGACTTCGCCTCTGTCCGCTTGTCCGCCAACGGAAACAACGAGAAGGAAAAGGAAATAGGAAACCCACAGGACAAAGGATTGAAGATATGAAGTCGAATCAAATCCAAATCTATCCTGCCCCGTCCGCCTACGACTTCTACCCGGCCCCCTTCCAACGGACAACCGGACCTGCTGTGGATACACGCTGGGGACATGCAGCACCTCAACGTCGATGGGGGCACCAGTGGAGATGTACGTGCCTGGCCTTTCTCCTGCTTGGTCAGCCGACCACTAAAATTAGCAGCACGGTGGCGCCGGCGGCAGGTGCCGCATGGAGCCTTGGTGAGGCGGCCTGTTATTTCCTCCGCTGAAAAGTTTTTTTTTTTAGATTTATTCAGGAGGCATCGTGAGGGGGACATGACGTCCTCTCGTTTCCTCCTCGGCCGGAAATCATGGAAGGAAAATAATAGATTTATTTTTCTCTTTTTTTTTTTTAATTAATAATGATAATAATGACAAAAGGTGAGTAATTTTTATAAAATAAAGTACATCTAATGGTTACTAAATGACGGAGCATATAGATTTGATGGCTAGATGTTTCGATTATTGTGAGAATTTCTAGGATTTATCTTTTTTTTAAGCGTGCGTCTGGTGAGGATTAACGTGGAGCCTCCAATTAGTAAACACAAGGCTAATATACTTGACCGTATATCTGAGAAAAATTTTTGGTGCCCATCTTTGGTTCACCCTTCTACAAGTATATCCAGCCTTAGATGTGTACACGCGAGCCATCATACTAGGAGAGTCCTGATTGGACACGTACAGGTACAGCTTGTTCAAGTTGGACACGTACCGCGTACAACTTAATCCAGATCAGCCACATGGCGGTGGCGCTCGACTCTATATCTATACCTATATATTAATAATAAAAAGAAAATTTCTTGTCTCTTTTTGGGTCTGCCAGCCCTTTTGCTTTTTCGGTATGCCTGCGGTGTCCGCTCTTTGTCGGCCTGCCCACGGACCGTTTCTATCCAAACCATATGGAATAGTAGAGCGTATATAATTAGGAATCTAACCAGAAAGATGGCGTATATATGGAACAAAGATGGGAAGAAAAAGAAATTAGAGTAAAAATCAGACAAAAGTTACATATAAAAACTGCTTCCAAATCCAATCGAGACTCAAACAAACAAAATTTTTTCTGCCCTCTTTCTGTCCGCTGCATATATTCCATACAATAGTAGTAATTGTAGACGAAATTTGAGTTTGAGTACAACACAGATTCATCCCTCACGACTCTCCGCTGCATATATTCCATACAATAGTAGTAATTGTAGACGAAATTTGAGTTTGAGTACAACACAGATTCATCCCTCACGACTCAATACAAGCCAAAATCCAACAAATCGAGTTGAGATCGAGATCGCAAAGAAAACAAAAAGAGGCCAGATAAATACGAAATAGAACAAGCACCTACAGAACAAAATAGAATCAACCACAGACCAAAATCGACAATAAAATCCTACAATGCTACCCGGGACTCTTGCTGAACCAGATCGGCGCTGCCGGAGAACAGGTCGGACGACACCGGCAGGGCTGCGAGGCACGGGTGCGGCTGCCGCTCGGGCGGCGTGCGGTCGAATTCATTTGTCACGAGTTGCCGTGGCGCAAATCGACTTTCGGGAGAGAACGGATCCAAACGCGGGGCTTCATCAGGCCCAGCGGCTTGGCTGCGGTAACCATCGGATGCGGCGGGCGATGAAAGCGGCGGCGTGGGGAAGCGAGCAAGGTTTTTACCGGTCGGTAAACCGCGGTTTACCGCGAAAAGCCGATCTTACGGTCCGGCCCGTATCGGACCGGCGGTATAAAAGATTTGAAATTCAAAATCTAAAAATTAAAAAAATCGTGGAAAAAATCTTGTAAAATAGTTTGCGATTTATAGAAGCCAACGGTGCAATACTTTTTCAAATTTGAGTTCGTTTGGTATAAAACAATTTGAATTGAAGTTTGAAAAAAAAAAAAAAAAGCGGGCGGCTGTCAAGGCCCATCAGGCCCATTGGCCGACCTCGGGAGCGGATAAGGTTGCCGAGTCATTTGGGGGTCAAACCGGTCCCCCAGAACCTTATCGCTCCCCCACCCCTCGCTCGCCGCGCCGCCGTCGTCGCCAGCGCCGAGCATTTCTCCGGCCGGGGAGGAAGCGGTTTCCGCTTCGGGAGGAGCGGTTTACCGGCAGCGCCACTGGCGGCGGTTTCCGCCCGGCAGATCCGGTTTCCGGGCGGCTGCGGCGGTTTACCGACCGGCCGGCGTTTCGGGAACCGACCAAGGTGAGTTTTCTTTTTTTTAGGTTGATTTATGTGGTAGTATTGGGATTTATGTTAGTTTTTGTGGTTGGATTCATAGATTTAGGCGGGATTTGTGTTAGGATTTAGAAAATATTTTGGTTAGCTTAGTTTTTGAGTTAGGGTTAATAGATTTAGGAAATATTTAGGTTAGTGTAGGGCAACTATTTCCATTAGGATTTATGATTTCATGTAGGATTTGTGGTAGGATGTATATTGTAGGAATACATTGTTGGTTTCTATTGTGTACATATATTGTAGGTATATATTGTTTGGTGACTTTGTGTTGTCCGTATGGTTTATGCGGGTAGACAATGTGCGGGAGTGGGAGACCGAGACCGGTGCGGGAGCACGGTGAAAACCTTGCTCCGGGTTGGAGGTGCAACTTCTTTGCCCACGCCCGAAAAATCCGGCGGTGGGTGCACAAGGTTCAAGCGGCACTTGGCGGCCGCGGGTGCGAGGTGGTGCATTGCAACCATGTGCCAAGCGGAGGTGCGTGACTACTTCCAGCGGCAACTTGACAAATCCAAGAAGAGTCGTGATGGCGGGACTCGTGACGAGGCGGGCACGTGAGCGTCTTTGCCACAGGGAGGTAACACTCCCATGGGCGAGGATGAATTTGAGGCTCGGATCGCGCGCAAGCGCGGCGGTCGAGACTGCTGAATATGAGTACCCGGCAGGGGTTGAGCAAAGGGGGGGGGACATTATGAGCGTGGAGGGGGTAGTGGTGCGGTGGCGGTGGTGGTGTAGGTGGCGGTGGTGGTGCACGTGGCAATCCATTTCAAAGGATGTTCACGGGCGGGGAGATCTACTTCTACCGGGAGGCGCTGTAGTGGTGGAGGACTACCAGGCGCGGCCCAGCGGTGCTAGCGGAGGAATGACCCAACCAAGGATTGATACTGGGGTCTGGACCTTGAGAAGGGCAAACAAGCCGGGCATGCTATTGGTAAAGCTTGGTCCAAGTTTTTCCATAATGTAGGACAACCCGTAGTCATGCCGACAATCCGTACTTTATTGGTACCATCCAGAGACACGAAGTGGGGTAAGTACCTATACTTGGAGATTGATGGCGTGAGGTTTTCTCATTATTTTTCGTGTTCTTATTATTCCCTTATTGTTTCGTGGGTGAAGGCGTCACGTCACCCTTGGAAAGGAGATCGATGGCAAGTACTTAGATGAGAATGTCAAAGACTTGAAGGATAAGTACCTCCACTTTCGAAGGACTGGCCCACCTATGGCGTCACTTTGATGTGTGATTCGTGGGATGGCCCAACTAGAATGAGTGTGATCAACTTCTTAATTTATTGCAATGGGATCACATGGTTTCACAAGTCAATTGATGCAAGCTGGAAAAATTCTCATTCTATGATCGGAGCAATGCGATTAGGGAATGGATGGAGTACGGCCGTCGAACCAGGGCACCGGTTCTTGATGATGATTCTCGAAGAAAGCGGGCGTCCCCTCTGCCATCAAATATTGTCGGGTACAATTTATATTTTTATATATATATATATATATATATATATATATATATATATATATATATATATATATATATATATATATATATATATATATATACATAAATGTATGTCCACGACACTGCTATTATTTGCTTGTGTTGGTAGTGACCACATAGCAAGCGAGGATCTACGTCGGCGACGGGGGGATGATTGTATCGGTGATTGGGCCCGTAGAAATGTGGGTCAAACTCACTTGGGGAAAAGGAAACAACATGTGTCTTTCAACGTGGCTCCTTGAGCGGCAAGGAAAAGGAAAACAAACCGGTGATGACGATGGCACCACGGACGAAGGCTCCTCGGGTGATGACACGACCCGGCGGTGGTGGGAACGATGAAGGCGGTCTTTGGAGAGTCTGGCGGTGGCGGTGGTGGAGGGTATGGCGGTGGCGGTGCTAGTGGGAGTGGTGGCGGTGGTGGAGGGTATGGCGGTGACGGTGCAGGTCTTCAGTTCCACGGTATCAATTGCACTTGAACCTACATACGCACAATTGCATCGAACCCCACTAATTATGGTTGATTGTAGGCGAGCCGGTTCACACATGCCACTCAAGACCCGGACCATGGCCACCGGAATCGCGCGAGGAGGATGCGGTTCGGCGCGGACTACGGCACTCCACGGTACTCCTCATCCTCGTACGGCGACACCTCGCGGGCTTCTTACACCTATCCCATTCCGGCCAGCGTCACGCTTTCGGCCTATGACTAGATGGGTGTTTCAATGGCAAGACCCGATTTTTACAATCGGTTGGTTGAAGAATGGGAGACAACGGCCGGTATGGTCGGGGATGACTTGGCAAGATTACAAGGCCTTTGCTTCGCCGGCGAGGTATCTCTATTATGTCTACCGCCGAGTATGAGGAGTCGTGCCGATATGGGGGTCCCGTATATGGCGTAGCACCGTTGATTATTTGTATGCCCGATCATGCGGGTATGGGACTATGGGGTGTTCCCATCACATTTGGTTATTGTATCCGTATTGACTTATGCTATTTATTTCCGCATTGTGTGCCCTTTTTTACATAACGATGTCCAAACCAACTATCAAAAATTCCTTCAAAAAAAAAAAAAAAAAAAACAAAACTATCGGCGCGGTTTTTAATTTATACCGCTCAAACCGGGGCGGTATAAATTAAAAACCGGTCGGTAATCCGGATTTTACCGATGAACCGGGAAGTTTGAATTCATTTGAATTCAAATACCAAAACCGACCGTAACCGCCGGTTTACCGGTAACCGGCCGGTAAACCGGAAACCGGACCTCAGGTTTGGTCCGACCGGTCGGTAAAAAAACCCGGCTTGAGAGGCGTCCACATCTTGGAGTCGGAGAGGAAGAGGGCCCGGGGATAATACTGATCCAAAAGAGTACTCCCTCGTCTCAAAATAATTCATCATGTTGACTTTAAGACATCATGTTTGACCGTTTGTCTTATTCAAATTATTTATACAATTTAGGAAATAAATAAATTATTACTAAAGTATCTCTAATAATAAAATAAGTCATATCAAAATAGAAGCGATGTTTATATAAAAAATTTGAATAAAACGGCAAAATCAAATATGATATCTTAATGTCAACATGATGAATTATTTTGAGACGGAGGGAGTAGGTATATTGGCTATTTGGCTTCTCCCGATGGTAATATTATCAGAAAAAGAAAATTAATTAATCATGATACTATGAAAAAAAGTACGGTTATAACAGAAATCCACGAGTTTGATATTCTTTTGTACTATATATACATTTTGGTACATATTTATACTAAATAAAATTACTATACGTTTTTTTAAAACAATGTATTTTAATTATATATATAATTCTCAGGTACATATTTAGAAAGGATTCGTGGCAACATTAACATAGAGTATTTAGGATAGACTCAGGGGACAGCCGTTCTGTTTGGTCCCGCGAGTGTATTCAGCACTCTAGACGGCCATATTTATTCATGTGGCATCTGATTACATAATACGTAAAAAAAAAAAAAAAATATCTATTAGCGGAGTGTGAATTCCTAATAGGTTATTGTAAACCCCACAATAGCTTTTTTTTCCTGACTCAATCCTCTTCTTCTCCTTAGCATTCGGGAAAGACAAGAAATTTTCAGGGCAGGAATCCAATTTCTCAATTCAATAGAATATGGTATGCAAATAAGGATATATGATATATGATAGATATGTTAAAAGCAGGTTTGATTACACCTATTTTTAATCCTAAATAATATTATATTATTAAAGATGTCATAGTCTTTATAAATTAAATTTTAAATTTTATCAAAAAAAGACTATTGTTTCTCCCGTTACAACGCACGGACATATTTCCTAATATATACTAATAAAGAGAAAATTTCAGTCCACCAAAGTTTGGTCCGCTCTTTTTTTTCGTCCGTCCGCCCTGTACGTACGTCTCTCCTCCGTATTGCGTCAAAATTTTCGTCAGCAGAAAGTCCTAAACGGCTCCTTGATGGACTCCTATTCTATTCTTCACATATGCCCCACGTCCTTCCAGAAAAAAAAAAGGAGTCCAGATCAACACCGTTTTACCGAAGCCAATTGCAATACCTCTCCAGCCAATAGATTAAATGCAAGGCATTGGCTCCCCGCATCTCGTCAAATCAAAATTACAAAAATCAAGACAAAAATCGAGTAGCAAGAGGGCCAATCAAGACAAAATCAAAAGTGCACGATCAATCAATTGGTGCCTACTACACACAGAAACCGGGGTAAGGACATGGGCATCGCCGTCGGGTTTCGACCGCGTTGCAACCGCGTTGCTGCTGCCGTCCCCTACACTGCATGCAAGGCTCGCGCTGCCGCTAGCGCAGGCCCTGCCACAGTGTACGTCAGGAGCGCCCGCCACCACTGCGCGCTTAAGGAAATCTCGGCGTGAGAGAGCCGACCGCGCGCCGGCGAGAGACACCACTGCATCGCCGACGGTGCATGCGGCTGTGTGCGTCTGTGTGTGAGAAGCAGGGGAGAGAGACGGTGATAAAACTAGGGTTGTTGCTGGCCTCTGTCTGGTTGTTTTTGGTTAGCCAAATCCTGAACGTCCACCAAGATCTGACGGCTCACACCACTTCTGCATCAGGGTTTTAGCCAGGGAAGTGGGCTGGAAAACTAAATGGGCCGCACAGGCTGCGCGCTAGGCTCTAGCCAGGCCCATAACAGGATGGAAACTTGCACTGTGCTCTGGGTCAAATATTTTAATTTCATTTTTAGCAACTCAATTATTATTTAAGTATAATAAATAACTTTAAAGCCCTCATAATGATATATTCCCACTTCATATATAAAAGCTTAATTATTCATTTTCTTTAGTGATCTATAAGTAATTTTTAAGTATGTTTTCGGAATATTTTTATGAGGATATTTAAGTTTTAAAATAAATTAGAGTTCTCGAATTTCATAGAAAACCTAAACATAGTATACATGCAGCAGTAGCACTCTATATCATTATTTTGATGTTTTCCATACAAAGTTTTAATTAGTTATTTGATATTTTTTCTCCGTAAGAACGCACGGGCATGTTTTACTAGTCCTAATCCTAATAACCGACGAGTTGTTTGGTTCGCACATTTGTAACGGAACCAATCACGGCGGAAACCAATTTAAAGAGTAAATTGGGCGTGGAGAAGCCAGCTATGACGGATCGCCCACGTCGTCAATTTTTACCGTGGCCGTGCGATTTGGGGCATCAACGGCTCGGCGTGGTTGACTTTTGCGCCGTGCCGTTGGTGTGCGAGGCCCCACCACGTCTCTCTGGCGAGCGGGCGTCGTCGGCCGCTTGACCATGCCCAGGCGTTGTCGCCTGCTATTGGCTAGGCGGGCACAGCCCCATCGGTCGGTCTCACGTGGCGAATTTCCTGCGAGACGCGTTGTCGTCCATCTTCGGCCGACGAGCCGGCCCCATCGTCGGCGGCGGTTCGAAGATGTTGTCCATGGCACGGTCGTCGTGCGGCGCTTCGGCGTCTGATGGGACCAGCGGTATGGCTTCCGTCCTGCTGACGCGTTGTCCCGCTCGTTCGTTCGAGGAGCGGCTTGGCCTTGAGGGCCAGCGGCGTCTTGAGGGGCGGCCATGGTCGCAAGCGGGGCGTTCGGCGCCTTGCGGCTTCCTACCCTCTCCTCTTGGTGGGGGACGGCGCCCATCCCTCTCTCTCATATCTCCAGCCGCTCCACCCTCTCTGTCTCTCCCCAATCCCCACCCTCCCTCCCGAAACTCTCCTATGTCTCTCTCTCGACGCTCTCTCCGTCTCTAGCGCTCCCTCTCCCAACGGGAGGGGGGCAGACGACGGCGGCGGCGGGGGCTAAGGGCAGGATGAGCACGCATCGGGCGCGGGCGCGCCGGGCGAGCGCACCGGCGCCGGCGTGGAGGCGGCCGCATAGGCGGGCCGACCAGCGCGAGAGAGGCTACCGATGCCACGCGCGGGCATGCACCCGGGTGCCGGCGTGGAGGATGTTGGCGGGCGGCAGTCGCTGAGGCCAGGCGGGCGCACGCGCGCGAGCAAGCCCAGCGTGGCGACGCCACGGCGGCGACACGCGCCCGGCCGGCGGGCCCGCAGACGCCGGTGAGCTCGCCCTCCCTCCTCCTTGGTGCTCGCGGATTTCTTCTTCCTCTAGTGATTTTTGGGTTGGACATTCATGGGTCGGGTGCTTTTGCTTTCGGGTTTCTTGATTTTGAAACGGGTGTGTACGGCAGCTCCGACGAGAGAGGCCCTCGTTGCGGCGGCCCCGGTGAGGTAGGCGGCGGCGGCGCGGTGCAACGGTGCAGGTGGGGCTGCGGCGACTCCATCCTCTCTCCGCCTCTCTCGACGCGGCGCATACGAGCGGCTGGCTGGCGGGGCGGGCACCCGGCAGTGGAGTGCGGAGGCGTAACCGGCGCATGCGACCTCGGTGGTGGGCGGTGCGGGGTTCGCGTGGTTCTAGCCGCTAGCGCTCGCGCCTGGCGTGGATCGCCGAGGCGCGTAACCTCAGCCGCAGTTGGCCTCTAGAGCGGCGGCGTTTGCCGACTACCGACGCCGGCCGGGTGAGGTCGCGGAGGTGGTGCGGCCGATGCCCCGGGGTGTTGTGGCACGGGGCATTTGGCCGGAAGCCTGGATGTGCTCCGGTCATCGGCACGGCGCCCGCCGCCCCTGTCGCCAGTGAGCGAACACGGCGCGGCGAGACCCGGCGGCTATCCGGCCAAGGGCGCAGCCGCCCCTGCTGAACGCCTCGGCTGGTGCGGCGCGGCTCTAGCCTCCTCCGACAACACCACCGGGCCGGCCGCGTCACCTGTCGAGTTTGCCTTCACCACAAGATCTGCTTTCCGCGGCCACCACCGCGCCGATGCGCAGCCCCTGTGGGCCTCGACCGTGTGCAGGGCTTCGCTCACCACCAGCTCTCCGTCTCACGACGCCTCCGACAACCGCCGCTACCCACCCTCCCATGCGGGACGTTGGCGTTGCAAGTAGGCTATTTCTTTGGATTCTCCTCCCATCTTCCCCTCTTGAGCCGCTTGTGGATTTAGCTCCTTGGCACGCACCATAATATCCTCTCCCATTGTACTCTTGGGGGTCGGGGCGCGGATGTTGATGGTGTGTCAAGGTCGGGGACATGCTCTTCCTAACGACCCATCTAAAAGTTGAGCACCTCCTCGAGCCCCATTCCGAGCCTATCGTCGAATGCATTTGTGACTACCAATAGGTGCTCTGCGGGTAGAATGTTGGTGAGGTGCTTTCAAGATGTACGGACGAAATGTCTATATGGATGTGCTAGTCGTAAGCACCACCGTCTATATGGATGTGCTATCATGCCAAGCACCACCTGGTTTGGGTGAGTTGTTTGGCTTGCTTTGTTCGCTTGGGTCCCCTATAACTGAAGCTTTTAGTTTATACAAAGAAATGAGAATTTAGATGCTGGGCCTCGATTTTCAACATTATGGATGTACGTCAGATGGAAGATTATGGCTCGTGCCTCTATGTGTTGCATATCATTGAGTCGTGCATGTTTCCCATATTTATAATCCGACCATGACTGAAATAGCTAAATGAAAAGATTAGGTTTGTCGGTTACTTTTGTTTGGTTATGTATTGTAAATTGGGTTCAAATTAGTTTTTGTTGTTGCAGAGATGGTTTTGGTTATTTTTGTGCCAATAATATTTGTTTTATACTATTGTTTGTGCCATTGTTAGATTTCTCCTAGATTAGCTACATCTTACGTTTCTTTGTGATTATCGGTTGTTTATTTTCTTTATATAACCTGGTATGTCCGCTATTTTCCCCGAGTTTCAAAAGTAATTATTAGTGTGTAGTGTAGCTAGCTTTTTACGCCACTTGTTGTTTGTTTGATAATAGGTCTACGTTTGCGGGACCATCGGCTTTCTTGATTGGCAATATCTGGGGCTTGAGGATAGGTCTACGTTCTATGGGACCAAGTTGGAGGAGCTGAACCTGAATCAATAACGGCCATTGGTGCAATAAAAATTCTAATTGAAAGGTGACTGATTCTCTTCAGTTATTGTATTAATAAGTTTGCCTTGTGTCTCTTGGTTAGCATACTTAATTAGCTCAAGGGTAGATCGTGCTTTGTGCCTAAGAATAGAGGCTGTGATGAGGCTTCACGAAAGAATGCTCAGTTTACTAAAAAAACTCTCATTCTAGATGGAAAAACAATTACTCGCTATCCTTAATTGATTACTCTATGACTACCTTTTTGTAGTTAGGGGCTAAAAAGCAAAATCAAGTCTAGCTTTTGAAAATAGGGTGTTGAAAATCCTAAGATGAAAGTTGTGTGCTTACATTGCATTAAAATTGCTTTTTGATGTTGCTTTTTTATACGGGTTTATAGTGAATCCCTTTGTTAAATCCAGTAATATATATATTTATATGATAATAAATCTGAGACTCATCCTTTGTTATATGTAACTGTTCAGGTCTAGAGTTCGAGAGATCCATAGCTTCCACACGAGCAGTAAAGGATCACCAAAAAAGAAAGCATGTCGGAAGGTCGCTAATACTACATCGTTCTCTATCAAAATCCTTTTCGAATTATTGTCTTTTAGGAGCTTCAGATCTGGGCGACACTATGTCTTTTTCTTTGGTAACATGCTCCTTGAGATATCAATGCACATGGTGCCGCTGCCTTTCGACAAGTAGATGATTCGAACTATGCAGGTGTTCTTATTTTCAAAGCAACCTTTTGTAGCCCGCAACTTGCTTGACGCCTGTCTAGCTCTTTGCCACAATCGGGTATTGATTTTGAGATGCTGAAGTCAAGAGTTTAGGGTGCTCATATGTGCTTCATGATAGATTCGCGTGTATGTTCTTTGTCGAGATAGATTCGCATACACCCACTCTTGCTTGCCCCTGTATGTTGGTCGGGTTGGAAAGGAGCTTGTTGTATGATATTCTGTTCTGTTTGTTTTTCTTACCATCAATCGGATGAGACCTCGTAACTTGGTCTTTGCTTCCCTTACGCTTTGTTGTAGTTTTTTGCCTGTGAAGTATGTTGTGTCCTAGAAACCATGCTCTCCGGCCACTTGGCCCTAAACTCTCCTATGTATAATTAAGTGGAGCCTAAACCATCCAAATGTACGCCTACCTGATTCAAAAGCATTTGTGATGTTCAGATCATGTCTACAAATTTATCATGGTTTATTCTGCAATGTTTATCTTAGAATAACGACTTTCCCATCTGTACCCCAATTTGACTACTCTGTGGCAAAGTGGTCGGGCCAAAAGGGTGCCAAAACCCGCCATAAGTCTGGTCATGCCGAATGATGATGAAGGTGCGGATGCTAATTTGGATGCTCATTTCGGTATGCTTTCGGTGTGTTCTTGTAGGACCACCCAACCGCTAGCTTATACACTTGAACCGACAAATCGCTACGCATCTAACTTCTTACCACTGCTTTGTGAATTACCAAGTTTTGCTTGTTCCAGTAATGAAGCTTTCTGTAAACAGAGCATGACAGGTATTCTTATTCAAAGAATGAGGTGCTAATCCATAACATTTTCTCGCGTGACTCCTTACGGTGGTGTGCATGATGGAGCCAGGCTTCTGATGGTGAACGCTTCTCTCCAGAAAATTCTCCCCCTCTGGTGAACACTTAGACAAGGTAGGATCCTTAGCTCCACACTTCTTACCTATCCATCCTCTTTACATTTGTGCCTTATCTCGTTATCCGAAGACCGAGAGAAAGTAATTCTAAATATTGATCGACAACGGTAGTTTTAAACCCGCAATTGATAGTATAGTTGTCTATCTCACGGTCACAACACGAGTTAGCAGTTCTTGCCATGTAGTTTCTTTTCAAAGCAATGTTTTTCTTACATGTACGAGATATATATGCAGAGTAGTTGTGCTAAGGCTACGGACATGATTTCGAGTTGACCAGTAAATATGATTATGGCTGTCCTTTCTTTAGATCTGTCCAACTGATTACTTTTCTTACCATGATTCAAAAAAGGCAATAGTAAACTCATTCTTTGACCCACCATATTACACTTCAGTTTGGGTTGTACCACCGAATATCGCTTTGTAGATTTGCTAATAAGAAGCAATGTTCGTGTGTGAGTGCTTAATAGGACCAGACTTTTTGGTTGGTGGCTCGCTAACATCTGCCGTCCGGAGGAGACTTCACTTTGTTTTTGGTGGCGTGGTGTGCTCTGCATCGGAAACCGACGCCTCTTTTCTTCTGTGCTCGATTGGCTCATGCATTGGCCTGTAGACAGAAAGAACTCATTTCAGTAACCTATTTGATTAGGTGTGGTTGTGTGAACTTTTACTTTAGTTTATTGGAACTTATTACTCAAGTGGATCTCGACGACCATGTGCATGAGTAAGAGCACTTCCAAGATTGCACCCTTGCCGGGTTCCTGGTGCTATTGTTGTAACCTATATTGGGCGAGCTGCCCAGACCATTCGGTGCAGCTAAGAAAACCGCTTCTATGCTGTTTGTGGCCCTCCTTATTGAATTCGTTGCTAATATTCCACTATTGTGACCTGTTGTGGCATGAAGTTCCCACGGTTAAGTGGACAATCCTTTGTGAACGTCTCGTGCTGTAATAATTATTTACTATTTGGGCATCCTTCCTTTGTTCATGTGGCCATTCACCGGCGCGCATGGGCGCGCGCCATTCACTAGTCACGATGAATTCGGTTTGCTTCACCATCAAGTCAAGGGGACCCAATAGCGGGGTAACCGATCCTGTCCCTACGATCGACACGTCCAATTCCCGACCCGGCAAGAGCGTCTCCAACAGTTTGGTATATTGGGTTGCCATTCTTCAATTTTTACAAAAGCGATAAAAATTGCCCCCAACGGTTTGCTATATCACTTGACAAAATTTAGCAACTTGGTAAAAACAGCCCCTCGGTGCGCAAATATACGGCGTATCCGACTTGCCATCGGTGTTTCTCGTGATTCGTAGCCGCGCGCGAGATCCAGCGCCGCTACTGGCGGTTGCGATGACGGGCGCGCTGGCGCGGGGGCGAGCGGCGGCGGCGCGTCGCCGCCCCAAACGCATGCGGCGAAGCGGGGGGCGGCGGCGCGTGCGATCATCGGTGAGGCGGCCTGTGTTTTTAGCGATCCTGGCAGCGGGAGCGGAGGATCCGGTGCGCATGGGGCAAGCAAAGCAGCGGCGCGGCCGCCCGAGTGCGAGCACGCACGCGGGCGAGCAGCGGCCACGCCCGTCCAGGCGCGGTGGCGGGCAGCGCCGCGGCACTCCACGATCTAGAGGTGGAAGGACCCATATGTAAATAGAAACTTCTTCGCGTGTTCACTTTGCATAAATGTCGACACATATATTTACATATATATGCTTAGTTAATTTACGAAAAGTGTTGTGTTCACTTTGTAAAGTTATAATTCTATTTTAAGAATGAATTATACCAAACCGTTGGAGAGACACTATTTTTTAACTTGCTATATACTTTTTGCAACTTGCCAAATTACAAGATTTAGCAAGTAGATTTTAGCAAACTCTTGGAGATGCTCTAACAAATGGCACTCCCGGCCCGGCTGTTGTCATCAAGGTGAACCAAGACACCGTGGGGCTGTTTGGTTTAGGGACTTTTTAGTCCTAGGACTAAAAAAGTCTCTTTTAGAGCATCTTCAATGGAGCCCTTATTTGAGCCCCTACTCTAAATTTTGGGGGCTTGAGGGAAAAAACAAACTCGGTGGAGCCTCTAGATGGGCACCTATTTTCCATGCCACCCCAAATTATAGTTTCAAGCCCCTAGGATTAGAAACCCCCTATTCCTCTAGTTCGTGGGTCCCACGCTACTTTCTCCTCTCCTCTCTCTCTTCTCCGGTTTCTTCTCCGGTGCGTCGGCTCCCTCAATCCGCGAGATCTTTGGCACGTCCCGCGTCCGTGCCCTACTCGCCGTCGCCGCCGGCTCCCTCCACGTCCGTGCCCGCCCCGCTTGCCTCCCTCGTGGCGTGGCGCGGCGTATGACAAGGTCCACGCCATTCGGGACGGACCCGCCAGGGCGAGGTACTGCTCCGGCGGCGGGAGGCGGCCGCCCGCGAAGAGATAATTGCCGCCGCATGCCCCTTCGCCGCCGCCATCGGATCGCACAGAGCATGCCTCACCCCGCCGCCGCCGATCAAGACAGAGCATGCCTCGCTTCGCCGGTCGGATCGCCAGCGGATCGCACAGAGCCCGCCGCCCGACGCCCCACTCGCGCCCGCCCACGCCGCCGTGGACGACGACCGCACAGCCCACGCCGCGCAATGTGCGGCGCCGCACGCCCCCCGCGCCCGCTCGCCCGTTGCGCCCGTCGCCGCGCCGCACGCTGGGCCGCGCCGAGCCCGCAAGAACGGCGGCGGCGCTCACCCCAAGACCGGCGGCGCACTCCCTCTCCCAATCTCCCCTCTTGCGTCGCGAGTGGAGCGGTAGAACGTGAAGGAAGAAGAGAGGAGGGAACAACTGACAGAAAGGTCCCACATGGCGATTCTTTGTGGAATGAAAATTTGGGGGTTTTGTTTGGGTGCTATGGCTGGAGTTGGGAACAAATTTGGGCCAACAAAAATTTAGAGTGGGGACCTAAATCCAAAATAGAGGGGCTGATTTAGGGTGTAGCGCTGGAGTTGCTCTTAGTCCCTACCAAACTAAATATAGAGGGACTTTTTAAGACTTTTTCTCTATTAATCCCTAAAAGACTCTTAGAGGGACTTTTTTTATTAGGCCAGTCTCAATGGAGAGTTTCACCTCCCGGTTTTCAAGATGTGAAACTTTGGCATGAAATAGGCATCTCCCTCAATGCACAGTTTCATTACACAGTTTCATAGGCTCAAGGGTCCCACAACATCTCTCTCATTGCATGGTTTAATTGCATAGTTCCATGGTGAAACACTATTTGTGTCTCAATGGGGGGTTTCACACCGTTTCCAACGCATGTGAAACTGTGCCCAAAGGTTTCACCATGGTGAAACTTTTTTCTTCTCTCTCCTAGGAGTTTCATGCAAAAAGTAAAATTTTGCTGATGTGGCGCTGCATTTAATGTGCATGAAACACTCATGAAACTCCCATTGGAACCGGCCTTAGTCCTAGGACTAAAAAAAAGTTTAGTCCCTAGGAACCAAACAACACCCTAATCATCTTTCCCTCTCCATTCCTGTGGCGGGGAGAAGAGAACATTCACTCTCGCGAACGCGAGTAGTATTTGCTCAGTAGTAGCCGTCTTCTACCTTCCTTCCTCCTCCCTTCCTCCATTCCCATCCCACATCTTGCCGCTGTTTCTACCTCCTCCACCGCCGCCCGCCACCGGCCCTGCCTCTCCCCGGCGTCCTCGCCGGTGGTAGGGCAGGGTGCAGACCTCTCTGTTCTGCTCCTCTGCCCTTTCTCTTCATTCTACCATAGTACCTAGCGAATAAAGTATCCATGGGAAGGCCTGAAGTCCTCAGCGCCGTTGCGCCCCCCCGTTCTTTGCACCGGTTTTGCGACGCGGCGTTCTGGCCACCCGCGCCTCCAACGGTTGGGTCACCGGGACCTCAACCCCACGGCGAGGGCATGGACAGCATGCGGCGCCGCTAGCCGTCCCCCACGCCCTACGGCGGCGTCGGCGCCGTCGTCCCCAAATCCACCGCCCGTCCGTGGATCTTGCGCCGCCAGCGGGCCGGGTGGCCTCGCCGTCTAGATCGAGGGCGGAGGGTGCACACGATGGGCGTTCGACAAGAAGGATCCGAGGAGCCGGAGGCGTGGCGTTCGTGGGAGTGGCGGCATCGGCGGTCGCGGCGGCGGTGGAGGCCGCGACGAGAGGCCGAGGTGGCGTCGGTTACCAAAGAGACTTCGCGACATCCCATTCACCAAGATCGAGAGCAGGCGCACCGCCACTAGCCCATCTCGCTTTGTCAACGACGCCAACGTCGGCACCGCTTGCGCCGACAACATCGTCGCGTGGCGTTCAGCGACGACCCGTGTGCCTCGCCGAGGAGGGCAAAGCATGGAGGCGGCGAGAGCGCGGACGAGTTCATGCACGCCTTCAACGACGCCGCAGAGCGCCATCATGGCCCGGTTCATGTCGCCGGTGAAGTCGCCGCGGGCGCCTCAAGAAGGTTCTCAACATGGAGGCCGAGCGGCGGATGCGTGAGGCGGTCGACACCATCCACGGCTCACGCCGACAGGATCATCCCGAGCGGCCGGGCGCATGGGGCGAGGCCGCTAGGCTAGCTTGGCGTGCTCCGTGGACGGCGACGACGTCGCTCTCGCGAGCCGGACTCCACGCCGCCGGTGAGGCCCACACCGCCGCGAGATTCATTCGCAGGGGATTTTTCGTGGACTCGCAAGCCACACGGTGGGTCCCATGGTGGAGCTGTTGTAGAAACTTGTCATCGCGGTTAGGATCTTCCCTCTCCGTCTCTCACGATCACATAGTAGATGAAAGTAGAACACATAGACACAAGGTGTAGGGAGGCTATTCTTTATTCATCTCGAATATTGGTAATTACAACATAGATCTCCCACGTATATATAGTCCTGCCAAGGCCTAAGAGTTTCGGTAAGAGCCCACATATAAACGGACTAGGATTAGGATTCCTCCTTCTCCTTTCCTTCTAGGATAGAGTCCGTGTGTTTTACAACACTCCCCCTTGGGCGATTACCACGATATGCATATGCCTCATCAAAAACTCCATCCGAAAAACCTAGTGGGAAAAAACGGTTCTTGGAGAAAAGAGTACATCGCATTCGTTAATTGCATTGCACATGTTGTCTCATTAAAAACCTTGTGTGAGAAACCTTCAAGTAAAAACTCACGTAGGGAAAAAGAGTATAACATTTAACCTTCTTGGGCATATATTCTTCAGGATATTCTATTCTTCATGAATAGATATTGATCTTCATAATCTATGCATAAACTTGAGTGTTTTAGCAAATATGATCTACTTGATCTTTGTAATTACGTGATTTACCTTAAAGGCAGTTTCAATAAAATATGCTCCCCTCATAAAGCCAAACTTTGAACTTCATTGTTCAAACCACACTTTTTCATAAACGTGTGTAAATAAAAGTTGGCTCATAATTCTTCTATGAATTATATGGGAGCAATATGTTTCATGCATAATGACCACCAATTAGTCAAGTGCAAAACAAATAAATATTATCCTTCGAGAGAAATAGATCCTTTCAGAGGTATGGGGGTAAATAAATTAATATTCAATATCTTCAAGATAATGTATCAAACTTATACTAGAGTTTGAATACTTATAATTAATCCTTAGTGGATTTTTAAATTGTATTCTATAAATCTTGAGATTTTGATTGTACAAATCCGGCCTTGCATTTGGCATTTAGGGGATAATTCAATTGCCAAAACCACCATTATTTTTATACCTTCTATGGTATATAGAGGATATCAACATTACATTGCTAGCTTTTTTCATACACTTTCTAAGTGTTTTGATGACACCTTTACGGTGTTTAATATTCCTCATTTTCTTTCTATCGGGTCTATGTTCACTTCAGGGGATGAATGGTGTTTATTCAAGAATTGGTGGTAAATCCTTCATGAATTAATTCCTTCAAGGATGTACATTCATTCTTATTGAATTATTAATCTCTTCTATGAGATATATTCTCTATTGCATGAGAGATGAGTGATATACACAATGACATTGAGTTATTCACTATAAAATCATTCAATGATTGTAATCCTTCTAGGACATGCTCTTCTTGAGACTTGAATATTCATTCAGGTATATATATATATATATATATAGCGAGAACATTCATTTCTTCTTAACAGAGATTTTTATAAGTTGCGATTTATATTCTTCGGGAATTATATGGATTTTCATAATCCACTAATTAATCGCATATTCGATATTCATTCGTTTCATTTGCCGGAGATACTGCCAGAACATTCATTTCTTCTTAACAGGAGATTCAACCTCAATTGCATTCTTCATTGACCCGATATAATCGCTACTGCACAATTTTGCCATGGACTTTATTTTCCGGATCCGGGTTCTCACAAGAGAAACATTCGCAATTAAAGAGGTAGTGTTGTCGACAACTATTTTCTCTTCTCCCAATACTCTCACAATGTGAGAATATTTTATCTCTGTCATTTCCCAAACAAGAGATGGTATATTGTTCTACATATCCAACACTAATGATGCGCGCTTAGTATGTTGGATTTCATCTTCATGATGATCCTCTTCATGAGGTGCTCAACCTTCTTCATGAGGCGTTCTCTTCATGAGAATGGAGGAGTTCCATTTCATTTCTATTTAACAAGTATATACTAAACTAGAACCCACAAAGCGCCCCCGTAGATTTAGCTTGATAGTATACATAGTTTACTACTAGTAAACATAACTTCTAGTTTATAACTTCAAGTTACTCCTCTCATTTCTAAAAATATCGGCATATGCTCCGCTTCATGCTTTCACAAGAGCATTAGTCAAACTATTAGTTGACTTAGTGCGTGATAGTATTCCTACTTCAAGCTTTAGAAAAATTTTCTAGATCATTTTTCTTCTCTCGAAATAATGTTTGGCATTCAAAATAGGCTTTCTCTTCCCTAATGCCAATATTAGATCTTTAATAGCATACTTCAATAGATATCCCCTATCATGGGCTTAAAACAATTCAAATTCATATATCTCCAACTATAAGTGGAGGCCCATTTATGTATGCTATGATTAGGTTTTTATGGGAAATATTCACGCACATATTTAAACATGGGGGTTATTATTCATTATGCAGTGAGCTAGAATACTTAAAAGTGCACTTAAGAATGTTTATCATTCCTATGAACTCAGGGATGTTCTCCCCCGGTATGCACAAAACATAGTTTAGAAAAACTATTTCATTCTCTAGCTTCTTTATTATTTAGCCTAATAAATTGATCCAAGTACTCATATAATTAAAAATATGGACCATATACTACAAAAATATATAGATACGCAACATACAAGTTCACATGGAATTTCTTCTAGAATTTTCTAATTGCCATTAATGCAAAAATCCCTTAATGCCTTTTCTTCATAAATCCCAAATCATCATAATTGTGTTATCCACTATCTTAGTTCCACGATAATTCATCCCATCAAATGGGTTAGTCTCCATTGAGAAAATTTCATAAACTCACTCCCCCGATCTTAGGGCTGTTCGGCCCTAGATCAATCTATTGCTTATGCATACAATGCATCGAAAAGCAAAGCATTCCTTAGTTCAACGGGAACCATATAGACATAGCATGCTAGCTAGCCAATTTGATTATGAGGGAAGCACAAAGATAGTTACTAGCCACAATTATAGCTGCTGCTATGCTAATATTCATGCAAGAGTGGAGATACTTGTAGCTCAATGAGATACATATGCAGTTGTAATGTGAAACGTTAGAATTCGATCTAACATAATAGATAACAACAAAATGCAAAGCTACAAGCTTACTTGCAATTAGTGCAAGAGAGAAAGTTAACTTCGGCGAAGGAAGGGGACGGGCAGAACTTCAAGTCCCGATACATGCACTTTAAAATTGATTTAGGATGGCTATGCCTATTAAATATATATTATCCACATTTTCTTATGCCTTTATCCAAAATTACTCCCCCTTTTCATGCCATAACTACTTCAAGTAGTAATTGCTTCAAGCATTATCTATGAATATCAATTCTAATGCATCCATAGAATCCAAATCATACATCTAGTATTCAATGATTATGACATGAAAATCGCATATCAATGTACTATTCAATTGTACACCATAAGACTCGGGGTAGAATATAATTTCTAGTTCTCAAGATAAAAATTAAATACTTAGGATTATATAATTTCTTGGCTAAATCGATCCTTCTAAGACCGAGTTAATATGCCAAGTATAGTCCAACTATTCATGTGCTTTTAGAAAATTCAGTTTCTCATCTACCTACATGGTAGTGATGCACAAAGAACTATAACCTTCATGGTTAATTGAGGCTTCTTTGTGGATAAATTAATGTAAAAATTATTTTGATAGGCAATTGGCAATTGTTTATATGAGAAACATATAAAACTAATTTATTCCATGAGAAGTTCGCACATTTTACTTCAAGTAATAACAAGAATTGCAACTAAGAATATTAAATATTTCATATTAGTCTTCAAGCTAACAAATTAACTATTAACCACTTAATTCAACAAGAATTAAAACTTAATGCACCACCACTACTACTATCAATACCGGGATATAAACTTTAAAGATAATAAGCACATGATTTAAGTTCTTCTTCAAGAGAAACTTTATATGTTCCAAATAATATATATTCTCGCATGTCTTAACTTCTATACTTGACAAGCGGTAGCTTCATGCTTTATATTCAATAGTTATGATATGTAGTCACACGCCTTCAAGTAGTGTAACATATGCAAGCCACATATTCAAAATTATTACAACTTAATATCCTGGTTTATAAAGTTGTCTAAAAATTACAACTCATTTTCCATGAGTAATTCTAATGGTAAATTTAAATACTTCATGTATTACATTGCTCTTTGATATTCTATATACAAGAGACATTTCTTTGAGAATGTAGATTAATAAAATCTATTTACCATCTTGTCTTCTAGACATTTAATATAAAGCTTCGAGCTATTTTTTTTTATAGAGCGTTAGACATACAAGCTTGAAAATTCAACTTTCAATGCAATATGATATTCGTAATCATAAATTTGGGATTTTACTCATGCAAAGTGAGTCCCATGATGTATTTGTTACTTCTATCGGCCAAATACTCAATTCAGAGAGTAACTAAGAAATATTTATCTTTGGGTTTACTACACTTCAATGGTAGCAAAATATCCTTCATGGATTAAATAATGACCATAACAAATAATTTACTATACAGAGTAACTCTAGGATATTTCTTCTTCTTTTAAGGCATGCATATTAACATAACTTGGATCATGTGCATTGAAGTTTACTACATGTTAACGAGTAGCAAGGTGCAAAAAGACAGTGGATGGTTACTCAAAAATATTCTTAGGAGCATCCTAACATTTCAGGATTATGGTATATGCAAATTTTTAAAATTTATACCAAGCATTCATTCATCCCAAAAATTCATATGCTAGGAAAAACAAATATGAGTCTCTCAAGGGTGACAAGTCTAAGGTCCGCAGGATTTAGAGAGCTCATAAACCTTGTACCATGTGCTTATCATAATCATTCAAGATTTTTTTCGTTACATCATTAATGTATTAAAAGAAATAGTGTAAACACATGATGAGCGTAAATGAAGTATCGTAAATCTTCCAAAAATATATATAATACATATTCTTCAAGAATATATATGGAGTATATATATAATCTACAGGATTCAGAGGCGCACCGTAAAAATTCAAATTAACACGAACTTTCTTCTCGTCCCTATAGCCCAATTATTCTTATTTAAGCCTTTTACTATTTTTGTTTTTCTCGACCATGCTCGTGATAGCCTACTAGGCCCCATCACTTGAGGACGTTGAATTTGAATCCTATAACAATCGTAAACTTGTTTCTATGTTGGCTCCACCACTACAAACCGTGTATGGTCTGAACTCTTGAGGGGCGGCGTGCAGGCCGAGACCAAGCGCTTGTGGTGGTGTACGATTGTATGTACGGGGGAGGTACTGGCGGCGTCAGGCATGCAAGCCGTGGTGACTTCTATCCGGCCATGTGTACTGCGTACTGTGGGCGAGGGTCTTGACTGCAGGCCATATAGCGAGAGATACACATTCATATGGACCACGTTGCTGCAGCAGCCCGCAGCTTCAGGTTGTGAGGTCAACAACTCGATCAGATTCACTAGTAACGGCGGTGGCATGCTGTCCGTATAGCTACGGTACCATGACGTCTTACAGGCCAGCTACGATGCACATGGGTCCGTGTATAGATGTGAATCGGCAGCCTCGGCATGCTGGCCGACTAGTGTTGCTTGCAACGACAACGACCAGGTTGATTTGCATGTTGAAAAATTCGAGATCAATCTGCTAGACGGACGATCAACAAGATGCATGTACATCTCCATGTAGTGACTGCTATGCCACGTGATGCAAAGATCATGCCGTTGCCTTCTTGGCTTTGTTCTTGTAGATCAAACCCTATATGCAAATCCGATGAAGGATGTACTGTTCATCCGCGTATGGCAGCATACCAGCAGCCACATGATCATGTGCGTTCATGCACTGCCAATCAACGTGATGTCAAGTTTGTTGGCTACAGGACAATCTTGATTAACCATACGCAACTCTCATATATACTCTATATACCAATTTTACATTACCACATGCATGTATGCAGTATATAAATTGGCTCGATAAGGAGCACAAACAATCTGCGAGATGCGATTCCTCGTACCTTTGATTCTTGAATTCGAGAAGAAGCGAGGTCGTCGCTAGGACAGTTCGGCTAGGCCGTGGGGACCTGCCGGCGTGGCGATGAGTCGACGCGGTGCAGATTAGTAGCAAAAGTGGAGGTAGCAGATCCGTTCCGCTAACAACGTCGGGGATGTCGGCGTCGTCGCGAAGTCGCGGCGAGGCGTCGGAGACGACGAGTGTCGGTGCCGAAGATCGGCGGCGGCTTCAACGGCGATGTCGACGAAGAGCTTGTCGTCTCGATAACGTGTTGTGAAACTTGTCATCAGCGGTTAGGATATTCCCTCTCCGTCTCTCAGCGATCACATAGTAGATGAAAGTAGAACACATAGACACAAGGTGTAGGGAGGCTATTCTTTATTCATCTGAATATTGGTAATTACAACATAGATCTCCCACGTATATATAGTCCTGCCAAGGCCTAAGAGTTTCAGTAAGAGCCCACATATAAACGGACTAGGATTAGGATTCTTCCTTCTCCTTTCCTTCTAGGAGTCCGTGTGTTTTACAACAGAGCCTACATCAACGTGTTCAGCATGCAGATGTCTGTGTTCCCTTCCCTCCCCGGTCCAGCAAAGCAGAAGCGGGCGCAAGCGCAATTATTGGTTCCCACACTCATCCGTATCCTCAAAGCTTCCCGTGGTGTTTTTCTTTTTTTTTTTTCTTTTATTTTATCTTTTGTTTCCGTTCCTACCAAGCAGCATAATATTCATCGCCATCAAGATCTCTTCAGTTCCTTCGCCATCGGTTCGGCAGCGAGTCACCCACCGGCTCTGGGGACAACGATCTTCTACCCACCGGCGATATTTACAACATTACCTTTGGTTCGCTGGTGATGCATCTCGATGATGCCGCCCTCAACTAGCTCAAGCCTACGCTCCGCGAGGCCCTTTCGCCCCAATGGCACCATGCGTCTGTGACGCCTCTGCAGCCGTCCGCCGGCGACCTGCTCACCTTTGGCGATTCTAGAACTGAGTTCTACCTTGATGTAAAAGGCTTCTTTCATAGGGGCCTTCTTGTAAGTTTGCTACTTTTAATCTATATACTATAAAAAGAGCGAAGGAATTAGGTGGCACGTGTCGCGATCACATCCGTCAGATTAGAGTGATGATCTCATCCGATGATTCTCGGATATGGACTGACCTTAGGCTACATGGTGTTTCCGTTGCGCCGTGAAGAAGCCACATGCGCCCAACTCGCAGATCACAACCGGGCCTCCCAAACGTCGCGTAAAATCCCGAAAGGCCGTGATGCATTTGCGCGAAACTGGCGAACGCGACGTCGACCATCCGCCTCATCGAGTTCTCACGCGAGAGGAAACCGCGGCCTTCCACGCCAGCTAAGAAACCACCGCCCCGCGTCGTCATCCCTCGCAGAGCCGGCGGCGGGCGCCCTCGTATCCAGCTCTCCCGTGCGTGCGGGCGGTGTGCCTCGGCGGTTGGCTCGTCACCGAGGGGCTGGATACTTCCGTCGATCCCTCTTCGAAGGCATCCCGGCCCAACAAAGATCGATGCATTCTTGCCTTCCTATCTTATTCCCAGCGATCGAGGACGACCTCCTCCGCTGCATCTGCCAAGAGGGCGCCGTGTCGCCGATGCCGCGTCGCGGTTCCGGTGGGGCCGGGCGCGCTGTCGATCATGGAGCGATCTGTCCGGCGAACCGGTCCGATCGCACTCGAAGAGGTGGACGAACGCTCTGCCCGATCTTGGCGCTGGTAACTGTCCGGCGTGCGATCGGAGGCGCTCGAAGAGACTCGAAGCGAAGAACAGTTTGAGGCTGGCGTAGATCATCGCCGCGCAGCGGCTTCCCATGACTTATCAAGTTTGCTGTGTGACGAGATCGAAGATCAAAACCCTATACAACCGTGGCCGGTGGCGCCGTACGTCAACACTACTTTTTTTTTTTTTTTTTTCGAGACCGCGCCGAGGCGCGTTTTTCATTAAGAAGAATAAAGTTCAAACAACAAGATGCAACGGTAACCAAACCATTACCGATGAGGAACCTAACAACTACTGGATACAAAGAAAGGGATTACATATTGACCAATTTGCGACTAACCACCTCGCCAAACCTTGGGCTATCTCCGTCGGCGGCGAGTCCCTCGGTGTTGAGGTCCAAAGGCGGAGAGATCAGGGCTCCATCAAGAAGCATCTCGAAACGGCGCCGCTTAGCCGGCGGGACACCGCCCCTTGAAGATCCCCTGACCTTCTCCACAAGGACACCGCCGTACGTCAACACTACTCACATGCGTGGCACTTCAGAAGCAAGCACCACTGCACCCACATCTACAGCACGGATGTCCGTTGACTCCGGTGCATCCACATCAATGAGTTCCGCAGGATCCACATCATCGCCGGCGCTAGGAATCAATAACGCTCCCATGCACATGGTCTTCGGAGACAGCTAGGCTACAGGTACATTAACACATGTCGCTTGTGTCAGAGTTGTTTTCACATTAGGATTAGATTGCGTGCATGGATCATGATCACCTATTATTTATTAATTCAATCTTTAGTGTTAGACTCTTATAGTATAGATTTGATGTATATATGTACACTGAATTTAGAATGCTAGATGGGAAGCATCCGGAGGGACTCACGCACGTGTAGATTATTTTTTCTTTTTACACAAATCTAATATTGAAAGTAATATGTATTATTTTCTCATCTTATAGATACAAAACTTGTGATGGTACACATACAAATTATTTTGTTCGTTTTTCTTGCGGCGTATATAATGATCTAATATATTAAAAGATTTCTTTTTATTATTTTGGAAAGCTAGCGAAGGGTCATTCATAAACATTTTTTTGTTCTAACGAAGCACTGCCGATCTTGGTGCAGTAATGGCGGGCTCCCCCTCGAAGAGACACAGGAAGCGAAAGAAAAGGA
The DNA here is from genome assembly GCA_015847255.1 of Hyparrhenia diplandra. NCBI lineage: Eukaryota > Viridiplantae > Streptophyta > Magnoliopsida > Poales > Poaceae > Hyparrhenia > Hyparrhenia diplandra. The sequence continues at coordinate 132,384 of JADLZK010008551.1, forward strand.
TGAGGATGGCGTTTTGTGTTGGACTCATTCGTCATTATGTGCTTCAGTTACTTACGACCAAGAGAGACTCTTTGACTTAGTGTTGCGCTCTATTAGTTTAAAGTAGTAATCCAACCTCCATGTTTTTCCAAAAATCTTTTGCGCTTTCTTATAAACTTCATACCTATGTTTGTGTTCCCAATTATACGCATGTGGAATTTTGCCTCCTCAATAACAATATCTAATAGTTTAAAATTAAAAAAAATCAAATCCAGACATAGTGGTTTAGTATTTGTTATAGTGTTGTAGCCTTTGCAAGGTCAACCATGGATATAAATGATCAATTAATTATGCTCATGTTCATGCTCTGATCTTATTATTTTGATGATTGTTGGGAGGTAATGTGGTTGTCATTACACTGCATAATACTTGTAGACAGCTCACCATTAAATTAAAGATTCATCTAACCTAACATTATAAACCACCATTTAGGAGAATATGTAAAAATATGAGCGAGTACCTTTCCTGTTTAGCAAATATATTATTTTCAGCTTTTTGCAATAATACCCTTAATTTCTTTTGGTATGTATTTACATAGAAGGAAAAATTAGCAAGGAGAGTAAGACTTCTCAGTGACCAATAATTACAGGAGACCGCCATTGATCTGCACCTTATCAGGGAGGACTCATGGACAAAAGTAATTCACCGTTAATTTCTTTCAGCGTGTATTTAATTTACAATAGATAGGAAAAAATTGCAAAGGGAAGTAAGACTTCTCAGTGACCAATAATTACAGGAGAGGGCCATTGATCTGCACCTTTTATCAGGGAGGACTCATGGACAAAGTAATTCAACGCTCCATGTGAGTAAAGCTTAAAATTTTACATTACTTATGAAGAAACGTTTTGTATTTGACTGAAATTTTATATTGTATTAGTATATATGTGATAGTAAAAGACAATAAAAGATTACATCTATATATAAGAAGATATCAATTCGTCTAATCTATGTTTAGGTAATGACTAACCTCTATTTATGAAGACAATTCTATTTGTCTTAACGACCAATCAAAAATTATTTAAAACCCTATCCATCGAGCAATAACACATGTTTCTGGAAGGAGAATAAATTTGATACAACCTATCTTAGTATTAGTTAATTACCAAACACCCCAAAATAATTTATCATGTCACCCATCAATAATCATAAGCACGTGCGTGTCGCACGTGCATTGCTACTAGTATTAAAAGTGGTACTTGTCAAAAAAAAAAAAAAAAAAATCCTGCGGCGGACATATTGAATCCCCTTATGTTTTTTTTTTTTTTTTTTTTTTTTTTTTTTTTTTTTTTTTTTTGACAACAATCCTTACGTTATGCGTGTTACATTAAGGAACCATGGAATCCCTCTCCTCAATCCTCATGCCTCCATGGCATCTCATTGATTTGGGCTGGGCCATTTTCTCCAAAAGGATGGGCCGGTGGCTGGAACATGGACTGGCAGGAACATTTTAGGATTAGTATTCAAAAGTTATCTTAAAATCTTAGAGCATCTCCAACAGATTAGTCAAATTATTTTCAAAAGCTAAATTTTATAGGAACTACTTCTGATAGATAGACATAAGGATCATCTTACCTTCATGTTAATTTCTTTTTTAAGAATTCTACAGTATCTTTTTTTTTTTTTTTTTTTTGAAAACACCTCCTTTATTATATCATATCGTAAGAATTACAAACTCCATCCGGAGCTCAATAAACCAAACATATCGACCGACTGAGGAATTAACATAACTCCTAGCTAAGCGAGTGGGCATCATAATTTGCATTTACGCCTTCGTGAACAAATTCCACCTTTGCAAAATTGCCCATCTTTGTGCTTAATATCCTGAATCACGGGGCCATAAACTCGGTTCCTTCTCCTTGGATGCTTCTAACTGCATTAGCGCAGTCACTTGCTATCCTCAGGTTCCGTAAATCAAGATCGCTAGCCAGCGCCAAACCCTCCCGGCATGCAAGGACCTCGGCCGTCTCCGCCTCCGTACAGCCTTCGACAACCAGTGCCGATGCTCCTACAAATTTCCCCGTCTCATCACGCGCCACCGCTGCCACCGAGGCTCTTCTGAAGTTCTTTGAAATCGCAGCATCAACATTGATCTTATGAGAGCCCCTGGGCGGTGCAATCCAGCGTGTAGTTGGTTTATGTACCTGCGGCTTTGCTAGCTTCTGTGGTGTAGCCATCTTCAGGTCATCAATAAATCGCTCCACAAGAGCTTTGCTAGCTTCTGTGGTGTAGCCATCTTCAGGTCATCAATAAATCGCTCCACAAGAATTCTACAGTATCTGTCAAGTCTTTGAATATGAGCACACAATTAAACACAAAGTCACTATAGACCATCATTGTGTTTGGGCTGATAATCCTAATCCTATGAACTAATCATGGGCCTCACCTAATATTCCTAAGAATTCTACAGTATCTGTCAAGTTTTTGTTTGGTTCGCGCATTTAGTAAGCAGAACCAATCATGGGCCTCACCTCCTCATGCCTCCATAGCAAGCATCTCATTAGGGCTGGGCCATTTTCTCCAAAAGGATGGACCGGTGGCTGGAACATGGGCTGGCCTAAATGCTGAAGCTGAGCCCTATTTCATACTTTCCAAAGGCCGCCACCTTCAACATCTTCAGAGACTTAAACTCTGCTTAGCGCAAACCGTAAGTGGCAAACCTTAAATGGAGACGAGAGAAGGGCAGAGGAATTTGTGTATGAGCCGAGAGATGGTGATGGGTGTATGATTGTATGAACGGGCCGAGTCTAGAACGAACTGACGACTTAAATTGCGTGTCCCCTGATCTGTCTTATTTATCTTGTTTCTCCTTGAAACTTTGCTAATAGTTGTCAGGTCTTTCCTACCTAATGGCTTCTTGCTGTCAAGAAAAATCGCCGCTTTAGTAGTGTCACCATTTCTATTATTAATTACTACTAATCCTTGCTCAACAAAATTACTACTAATTCACTTTAAACCACTTTCACACAACCGCAACATTCTGATCACAAAAGGATACATGATTACAATAACAGCAACACTCTGACTCTGATCACTACATCTTGGAAATAAACTTTTTTTTTTTTTTTTTTTTTTTTGAATTCACGGGGAGTTTCCCGGATACTCTTAAGAAGAAGGTGAGGCGCCACTGCGTGAGCCAGCGCTCGAACGCGGGCGGGCAGCCTGAGCCCCAGCTCATCTTGGAAATAAACTAAAAAAACATTAAAAAAAACTTGCACATAAACGACAATGAAAACATAATCAATGCTGGTAGCCGTGGTTAGCTTATTATTCTCGGCTGATCTGAGACGATTGGCTAGCAGCATGACCTGCCGGCGTTCAACAGTGCAGCAAGCACGCTCGAGGCGACGACCTCTGCGTGGCTGCTGCTGCTGCTGCTGCTCGAGGACGAGGACCCGTTGCCGGCGCCCAACGGGAGGACGCGGTGGCGCTCGCTGAAGAACCACCTGGGCCTGCTGCTGAAGCCCTGGGCGTGGCCGGTGATGACAAAGTAGCGCTGGTCAGCTACGAGTACCAACCTGTTCTTGTCACCGCCGCTTGTCTCCATGTCGACGACCATGTAGCCGGCCTGCTCGCTGTCGTCGTCGTCGTCGTTGGTCGCCGTGGCCGTGGCATTCACCAGCACACCTAGCGTGTTCCAGAGACGCTCTGCTGCGCCGAACCTGTTGTTGGACTGGGGCTGGGGCTGGGGTCGGGGTCGAGGCGGCGGCGCCTGCCGTGGCCGCTGCCGCTGCCGCCGTTGCCCTCCTCTCGGCGCGCGCGGACGGGGGAGTAGAACCAGTGGCCGGACCTGTTGGCGAAGCCGGTGATGCCGGAGAGTAGGTCGGTCCTCTGGTCGGCTAGTAGCCTGATCTCTTCGCCGCCGGCCTTGTTGTGGAAGGCGACCAGCATGTAGGGCTCGTCGGCTCGCGGATGGCATTGCTTTTGCTTCTCCACCTCGTCCACTGCAGCTGCAGCAGCATCGTCGCCGCCGCAGCCACTGGCGCTGGCGGCGATCACTACAAGCGTGAGGAAGAGGAGGAGGAGGCGGCAAGAGAAGAACGTACCCCCTCCATGGCCATGGATTGGATCAGTGTTTGTTTGAGCAAAAGCAGTAGGGTATGCTGTGTATCTATATCTATACCTACTAATAAAAGAGAAAATTTCTTGACCAAAATTTCCGTCTGCCTCCTCTGCCCGTATTCGTATCCAACTCGGCCGCGTTATTTTTTGGACTGCGGGGACGAGCTAGAGAAAAAGAGTGCGCAGCGCGTCGGACTGGAGCCTGGTGGTCGCCTGGTTGGGCAGGCGCGTGAGGCCACAGGGACCGGACTTTATCCCACGCTTGTCCTGGTCCGACACGGGCAATAGTTTGAGCAGGAAGAGCATTCGGTGCTGCTAGGGTGGACCTCGTCCTGCGCGCGCAGATCAGTGCCGCGACAGCGAAGCTCGGCATCCCGGCGGCCGCCAGATCGGCGTCCCGATAGCCTCCGCTCCCGGAGGCGAACTCGCAGGCGAACAGCAGGGTTCATGGCCTGAAACCATCATTCGGATCTCAGCCTCGCTAAAATTCTTCCTTCGGCATAGTGGCGACTCCTCTCGCTGGCACAAGTGATTTGGACTTGGGAGCGGCTCCGTTTGTGAAAAGAATTTGAGAGAGAAAAGGAGAAAAAGGGAGGCGAACGAGCTCCTAGCAAGGACCCAATGGATAAGGCTGCTGGAGGCCTCGATCGTCGGCTTTGTATTGTGCAGGCGGACTCCACGAGCCACAGGCACGTACGTGCTGGGAGCGTTCGTTTTTTTCACATTCATCGTTACAAAATCATAGAAAATTACTAAATAATTTCACATCGTTTACATAAATTATCACTGTGTAATATAAACTTTTGTTTCTTATTATGCTTACCATACCAATTTCATACTAACAGGAGGTTCTTCAGTATTGCTGATTGTACACGAGCTATGTACCCGGTTACACCTAATTTTTTGTATATTATTTCTTCACCATGTCTATCAAATATGATATTCCTCAACTGGTCAATGGCGAACATGCTAACACAGACGTCGTCGTTACTGAGTAGCAGCAAAAGAAGAGGATATGCCACCGGCACCAGCACCGATGGGGGTAAACAAGTTCATCGCCTTTTGGGTGCATGTTACTGCGCCTCCTCACATGTATCTCATTGTAACGCATGGGCATATACATACAACAACATGATATAAGTTACTTATCACTTGTTTAAATTTAAATGAATGGTACTAATATATTTGTCCATCACCCGTTGCAACGCACGGGCTATTTTCCTAGTATATAACAAATTGGCGAACTTGGCAAACGGACACAACACGCATGTCGCATTGGGTAACTACACCACTAGTAGCTAGTGATCGAGTTGGACCATGCAAGAGCAATGCTGTACTGTACGTGCCCATCAGCTCATGCACTGGGCATATGCATGCAGAACCACATGTTACTGTGGGAAGCACGCCAGAATCACACATGTTTGTCAGAACCACGAGGCCGGTACCAACATGCTCGCCCCCCTTCAAAATTACCTGAAGAATCCCCGGATGACAAATTTGCCCGTTTTGAAAACATTTTTTCACAAATAGGCCCCGACAAAACTATCGCTGAAAATGGGCCAAAACGGTGGCGTTAGGACTGATCGCGCCGAGGTATGTGGCTCGGCGTTCTCGACGTAGCGCCGAGGTAGGCCCGTCGGCGGCGACCCGGGCGCGATATCCGCGGTGGCGAGTGGGGTCAGGAGCGTCGGCGAGGTTTCTGGCGAGCGCCCGACTTTGACACCCGGTTACTGGCACCTTCTTGCCGAATCCGGATTTTTGGGCTGGGTAGCCCATTTGGGCCCAGCCCAAAACTTCGGCGGCGACGACCGCCGAGGTCTTATGACCTAACCGTTGTCGCGGCCTAGCCCATTCTTTCCTCCCTTGCCGCCACCCGCAGCCAGCATTGCTCGCCTCCACCCGCCGCCTTTGCTCCGCCCCACGAGCCTCCCGTCGCCGGCGCACTCCGCGCCACCCCTCCTCGACCCGCCCCACCCGCCCCTACTCCGCCTCCACCCCGCCTACACTCCCCCCCCCTACGCCTCCACTGCGCCGGCACGGGCACCTCTCGATGGGCACCGGCGGCCGGCCGCGGGCGGCCAACCCTTGGCTGCCAACCCGCGGCGGCCAATCATTTGCCGTCAACACATCACTCCGCCCGTGACGAAAGGACACTTTCGCGAGGTAAAATCTCTTCCCCTCCTCCAGTTTCTCCTCGATTTAGTTAGGGTTGTGTTGAATGATTCTTGGGGAGTGCGAATATGAGATTGATTACGTGACATTTATCACCAAACAATGATAAGTTGGCGTGCTTATAGTGGGTTTGGTAGTTACTGAAGTTGTTATATACATAGATGAAACAACTAGGCTAAGAGAGACTTTATGTATTACTCCTAGATCCATGGACTTACCAATTATAGCTAAAAATTTGGTTTAAGTTACTAATTATAGCTAATTAAATTATGAAACCCGGCCCTTGAGTGAATTGAGGTACATGTGGCCCCTTTACTAGCGCTCGGTGCTATATTTTTCGCCCGGTGTTTTGGGGTATAGTGGGACTCGGCTTCTTGGGTTTTCCATGGAATGTGGCCGTTCCAACACTCTTGTACAAACCACTTGGTAGGCCATGGAGCTTTGGGTCCATAGTTGTACTCCTCGAAGTCACAAGGCGAAAAACCACTCTGAAATGTCATAGTTACAATGTTATTGTCATGCGTACAACACAAAGAAGATCACAAATAACATGACTCGCAGGACCACTTACATAATCACGTTCACCACACGGTAGAATGGAGTAAACATATCCAGCTTGCTTGGAACTTGGAGGAATGCCATCTTGCCACGGTGGCATGTAGGAGGATTCTCTAGGCGGTGCGGTCGCGGCGTCAGCCTTCTCCGCTTCAGTCATTTCAGGTGGGTTCACCGGCGGAGGCACCCAACGAACAAACTTATCATACGGAACGCTCTTCCAAGGGTCATAAGGAAACAACATAATGGAATGATTCACCATATCTTCACCATCGATCCACTGATAGAACTTGCATCCATCTCGACCACAATCAAACTCTCTAGGGGGATGATTTGCTAGTTGACAACAGTAAAAGGCACGCCCCGCGGAGACGGGGATGCCTTGGCGCTTCACAAAGGCCGGCAACCCACGGTGACAAGCGGTGTCGGCCGAGGTGGTGGGAATGGACCTTTCCCATGATGGTCCTCCGGATGGTGCACGAACTCAGTTAGTGGACCGATTGAAAGCACAGTTAGGTTGGAGTGACCGAGATGTACAATTTGAAGATGTGATAGATGTCGGGTCGAGTAAAGGTCCACGGATGACAAACATCTATGGACTAATATTAACAAATTAAATCCATCTAAATCATCTCCAACCATGGTCAAGGCAAGGATGTAACAAAACTACCTATTTTTCACAAAGGCAAAACATACACTAAAACAAGAACCATCCAAGTCATCTACATACTAACAAACTACCAAAAGCGAACAAAATGAGTAGTATACAACATACTTTCGTCCAACAAAACCATGATACCATATCACCATATGACTTAGGGTTATACAAGACAACAACTAATGCAATAAAATAAAGATGGATAGAAAGGAAGAGGGGAAGAAGATTTACCTTGTGGGCATCCGGATGGGAGAGATCGGGCCACGTAATGAGTTTAGGAGCTAGGGTTCATGGGGAGTCGATTGGGATGGTCGGAAGAGAGAGAGAGAGCGGGTAGGAAAGAAAAGGTGGGAGGAAGAAGAATTTGGCGGCGCGGCGGGGGTAAAGTGGCGTAGCTTCGGCGCCTTGATCGACGGCGGCGCCCGAGCTATGTGCCTCGGCGTTAACTAAAAGCGGCGTCGAGTTCTCGGGCTGGACCAACGGACCTAGACCCAGCCCGTACGCCAAACCTCGGCGCGGGACGCCGCGCGCCGAGTTATAGGCTTAAAGCAGCGCGGGGCGTGGCGCCGACCTCCCGACCCCACTCGCCCCCGTGGATGTCGCCCGGCCCGCCGGTCGGTCGACGGCGTGGCCTACCTCGGCACGCGGTCGAGAACGCCGAGCCACATACCTCGGCGCCTTGTCCTAACAGCGCCCGAAGTTTTGGCCCATTTTCAGCGATAGTTTTGTCGGGGGCCTATTTGTGAAAAATATTTTCAAAACGGGGAAAATTTGTAAAAATTTCACCCCCCGCCCACACACACACACACACACACACACACACACACAAGTCACACACACACCCCCACCCCCGTCACGAGTTGCACTTTTTTTTTTTCACTTCTCCTATATATATTTCAGGTGTCTAAATTTGAAGACGATTTCAGGCAACACTTTTAGTACAAGTTAACTTTATTATCAAAATATTTCAGGCAACACTTTTACACATGAACAACAATGAAAGCATAAAGAAACGACAATGAAAGCATAATTCATATACTACTATGGATTATTCTGAAAGCTACTAGCACTACTACACAACTGATTTTATACAGCGTTTGCAAATGATTTTCCGTGACGGTTATTTGGAAAACTGCCACGGTTAATACCTCAATTAACTGTGGCGGTTTTAATAACCGCCACGATAAATCGACAATAACCGTGGCGGTTAGGTTTTAATAACCGCCACGGTAAATCGATAAACCGCCACGGTAAATCGATAGCCGTGGCGGTTTTTATAAAAAACCCGCCACGGTTAATGTGGCCCAACCGGCCAGACCAAAAGAGCCTAGAAAAAGCCCAAAACCAATCTGAAATCGGGCTCATTATATATATAGAGAGGGGAGTGTTAGTGTTTCCCGACCTCGGTGAGACACTCATTCCTCTCTATCTCACCGACACACACTCTCTCTCACCGGACACCGATGGCGGGTCCTTCACCCTCCGCCGCGGTTCCTCCACCGGCGGCGCAGCTCCTCCCGGCTTAGGGCGGATCCCGGCGTGGATGGCGGCGTGGCTCCTCCCGTCGGCACAGACTCCTCCCGGCGTGGATGGCGCCGTGAGGTGGTGGCGCGTGCCCGGCGGCGTGGCTCCTCCCGACGGTGGCGGATCTAGGCGGCGACGCATCTCCTCCGGCGGCGCATCTCCTCCCGGCAGCGCAGCTCCTCCCGGCGGTGCATCTCCTCCCGCCGCGGCGTATCTCCCCACCGTGGCGGCGGTGGAACCCGGCTTAAGCGGATCGGCGTGGCTCCTCGGGCGGCGCCGCTCCTCCCGGCGGGCGTATCACGGCCCGGCGGCCGGATCCGACCCGGCGGCCAGATCCTCCCGGGCCCACGGATCGGCGGCGGCGGGCCGTTCGCGAAACGCTAGCCCGGATCACGGGCCCGTTTGGGCGTGGGTGCGGATTTTTGTTTTTTGTTTTATTTTTTTCGGGGATTTTTGCGTGGCGGTTTTAGCCTCCCGTAGAAAACCACCATGGTTAATCATTCGATTAACCGCCACGGAAAAAAAAAACCGCCACGCAAAATCAAATAGGTAGTAGTGTAGCCGTCGTTAATTAGCTTTATTAGGCCAGTTTCAATGGGGAGTTTCATTCACGTTGTTTCTAAGGCTGCCATATCATACAAAATAAAATGAAACTTAGATGAAACCCCTATTCTCAATGGAGAGTTTCATTCTGTGATTTCATAGGCATTTAATTTTATGACTCGAGGGATAGTTGGTATTATTAGTGCCAAGAGAGTTTCACCAAGATGAAACTTTTCCATTCTCTCTCCTCGGCGTTTCATGCAAAAGTGGACTTTTGCTGATGTGACGTCCTATTTAATGTGCATGAAATGCCTATGAAATCCCCATTGAGACCGGCCTTATTCTCTCTTGGAGAGTGAGACTGTCAGGCTAATAGCATCATGCCTTGCCGTCGTTCATCATTGCAGCAAGCACGTTGGAGGCGACGACCTCTGCGTGGCTACTACTGCTGCCGTCGTGAGACGATGAGGACCCGTTGGTGCCCAACTTGGTGAGGAGGCGGTGGCGCTCGCCGTCTCGGAAGAACCAGTTGGGGGTCGGAACCATCCCTTGGCAAAGCCGGTGATGAAGAAGTATCGCTGGTCGGCAACTACCAGCACCCTGATCTTGTCACCGCCGCTGGTCTGCATGCCGACGAGCATGTAGCGCTCGTCGTTGTCCTCGGCCGCCGGATCGCCGCTGCCCGCCGTGGCATTCGCCATCGCACCTAGCGTGTCCCAGAATCCCTCAGCATCTGTGCGGCTGGTCGTGTTGTTGGGCTTGGGGAGGCGGCGGCGGTGGCGGTAGAACCAGTGGCCGGACCGGTTGGTGAAGCCGGAGGCGGCGAGTGTGTTGGTCCCTTTGTCGGCGAGTAGCCTGATCTCTTCGCCGTCCTTGTTGTGGAAGGAGACCAGCATGTAGGGGTCGTCGTCGGCCAGCGGATGCTCCTCCACCTCCACTGCACCTGCAGCAGCTGCAGCATTGTCGGCGCCGCCGTCGCTGGCACTGGCAGCGAGCACTACAAGCGGGAGGAAGAGGAGAGCGGCAACAAGAGAAGGACGTACCCCCTCCATGACCATGTCCATGGAATGAATCAGCTAGCGTTATTTGTTTGAGCAAATTAAAGGCAGTTTGTATGCTTAATGTATGTACTTGTGCAAACGTACGGCTTGGCAAATGGCGGACACAACATGCATGTCGCATTGGATTAGTTGTACTACTACAGTAGGAAGTTGGACCATGCAAAGAGCCTGTGCCCATGCCCATGCACTGTCCGAACACTGGGCAGAAACCACAACATGTCTGTTTGTTTGTCAGAACGTACCACATGCAAAGCAAAAGGTTCCTGGCCTCCCGGCCGGGTTTCATGGTTCATGCAGGCATGCCGGAACCACACCCACTGGCCACTGCCAAACTCCGGTTGTCTGTTGAAGGAACCCTTTAGAAGTGCCAAACTCCGGTACATGCGACTCGATCATGTAGATGTAGGTCGTACCCTATTCAAAATTTTGTCTTTTTCCTTTAGTTTATCTAGCAAATCTTAATTTTTTTTTGGACAGACTATCAAACCTTAATTGAACTTGCATCATTGGTTCAAAATGATTTTCCTATACACGGTTTGGGACTTGGGAAAACTGCATGCCTTAGTGACAGGATGAGTGTGTAGAAATAACCATAACCATTTTTTACTATATGTTTAATATCCCGTGCGTTGCAGCGGAAGTAAAAAAATAGTATGTCGTCGCTTTTTGCTATTGTTGTCGGGCGAAAAGAAAATGGCACTGGCTGTCACCAAAATTAACTAGACCTTGGAGCTGAACACATATATTCTGGACTGAATTTCAAACTTTGATTATATCATTTTACGTCCTGGAACCGAGCTGCTCACGAGCTCTCTGCTTTCGTTAAGAGGCCTCATGTTTTTTATTTGCCTTCCGTGTTTTCCAGATCTCTACTCGTTGGACCTCCTCTTTGACATCCAACTGCCAAAAACAAAACAATTATTGTAGTGCAAATTAAACTCACAACACAATTGTTGTTTTCAAGCGACAATGAACGCTTTTGTGATCAATAGTGTCCAACCCTTCAATTTAAAACGCTTTGGAACTCAGGTTGGAAAATAAACTAAACAAAAAAATTACACATAAACGACAACAATGAAAGCATAATCCATACTACTACCAGCTAGCCGTACGTCGTTAGCTTATTATTCTCTGGTGAGTGAGATCGACTAGCTAGCCGCAGCATGCCTTGCCGCCCTTGATCAGTGCAGCAAGCACGTTCGAGGCGACGACCTCTGCGTGGCCGCTGCTGCTCCCGTTGCCGCCCAACGACATGAGGAGGCGGTGGCGCTCGCCATCTCGGAAGAACCAGTTGGGGGCTGGAACCACCCCTTGGCAAAGCCGGTGATGAAGAAGTAGCGCTGGCCGGCTACTACCACCACCCTGATCTTGTCACCGCCGCTAGTCTCCATGCCGACGAGCATGTATCCCTGCTGCTCGTCGTCGTCGTCGTCGGCTGGATCGCTGTGACTGGCCCTGGCCGTGGTGTTCACCAGCACACGCAGCGTGGTCCAGAGGCCCTCTGCTGTGCGGGACCTGTCGTCATCGGGCTGGGGAGGTTGAGGCGGCGGCGCTTGTTGCCGCCCTGTAGCTTGCGCTCTCGGATGCCGGCGTAGAACCAGTGGCTGGACCGGTTGGCGAAGGCGGAGACGCCGCGGATTGGCTCGGACGAACTCTGGTCGGCTAGTAGCCTGATGTCTTCGCCGTCCAGCTTGTTGTGCCTGATGTCTTCGCCGTCCAGCTTGTTGTGGAAGGTCACCAGCGCATAGGGCTCGTCGGCGGCCAGCGGATTGCATTGCTTCGTCGTCTCCTCCACTGCAGCTGCAGCATCGTCGCTGCTGCTGCTGCTGGTAGCTGCGAGTACAAGCGTGAGCAAGAGGAGAGCGGCAAGAGAAGAACCACGTTCCATGGCCATGGATCAGATAGCTAGCGTAGCGTTTGTTTGAGCAAAAGCAATATGTAATATAAAAGATCGAGTAGCGAACTGAACTTGGCAAACGGACACGCCACGCATGTCGCATTGGATAACTGTATAGTATAGTGAGTTGTAGCATGCAAGAGCGATGCTGTACTTGCCCATCAGCTCATGCACTGGGTCTGGGCATGCATCAGTTTGAAATCGTTCTTGCATGATGTGAAACAGCAAGAGCGATGCCTGTTCGTTTGAAGATCACACTACGAAGACAGAAAAAAAGAGAAACACCTGCAAACACCCTTGCCAAACACCCTCGCAACTGTTTTTGGGCAATTATTGTCAACTTACCTCCATTATTTGAATCATTATTCCACTCAAATAATGGAGAAGAAGTTATGTTTACTCCCTCCGGTTTGGTATTAGAAGTCGTTTAGGACAGCGAACACGGTCTCCAAAACACAACTTTGACATCTTGTTAACTGATGAAGAATTGGATCAAATATCCAGCATTTATGGCTGTCCTGCTGAAGACCCATGTTGGGTACAAGAACAACATGCTGGTCAGTTCACATATTTCCGTGTACCTTTTTCTCCGATGATCTGAAGCTCCATACAAATTTCCGTGTAGTGTGGCCATTTGATTTTTGAGAATATATTAGTTCCTACTAATTATGACTGCCTACCCAAATAATACAAATAAGTGATAAGCTAATTTTATTGTATACCCTTATTTTTTTTACCTCCATTTATGCAATCAGTAGTCATGATAAGTAGCATTAATTGTGCATAACAGCATGTCAATCAGTAGTAATTCCTATAGTTCTTTCGGTGTTAACTATTGCAGCAAGGGCTGACCCAGTTATGCTTGATGTTTGCAATGCAGACCATCCACCATGGATTTGCAGCAGGGCACCTTGAGGGGAGAACCCATGAGGTCCTGCTGCTCAGGCCAAACAGGAAACAGAAGTGGTACGTCAAGTACTACCACGCCAGCCACACCAGAGGCTTCAACTGCTGCCGCTGGATCAAGTTCGTCCGCGACAACAGGCTGCAGGAGGACCACATCTGTGTATTTGAGCTGATGAAGGGCGCCAAGAGGACGACAATGGTGGTCCATGTCCTCAGGAAGGTTGATAATGGACGGATTGTGCTGGTGACCTAAGTTCATGTGCCGTAGTTTGCTATGTATGAAGCTATGTATGAAGCGATGCACAAGTGTTGTGCAGTCGCTATGTACCATGATGCAAGTGTTGTGCTGTATGTCAGTATGTGCCACTTACTGAAAAACTTAACTCCAAGCGAGCACTACCCTGCTATGAAGCTATGTGTATGGCTAGTTACTGGAAGTAAGATGTGTTAATCTAAGCAATAGCTCATGCAAAAATAAACTTGGCATGAAAGAGACCATTACGGAGGGACAGTAAGCAGTATGACATATGAGACGGCAGGTGCGCCTCTAACATTCAAGAGCAGTAGAACACAGATTAAGGATTTGTGTCATCACCAATAATTTAAAAATGACAATGATGAAACACCTCATGCAAAAGTAGCCAAGGCACGGTAACACTATCATTAATTTGACTCATGTCAACTGAAATTTGACAACAAACAATCTCTGCAGATGGTAGAAGAATATCACGTACCAAGAGGGGAAGATAAATCCACGTGCACAAACCATGCCATGTAACATTAAACTTAGTTCAGTCTATTCTAAAATTCTAACGAGGAAACTGGCTATTGCTCGGTAAATTCTTCTAACTTTGTAGTGGAATAAATGCCATAATATCTTTTCCCAAAAGACACATCTTTTATTCTTTCGAAACGATGGGATCTACACAACAACTTCCAGTACCTGCAAAATAGCAGCAGTATATGGTAAGCAAAGTTTCAGGATATTTAAAGCTCACTGCAATATGAAACACCAAGAGCAAAGAAAAACTCCATGCTGCAAATAAAAAGATGAAACCTCAAGGGGCAAAGAAAAAGCATTGATCGGGGCACAAAGGAAGCAAAGATAAGAAATAGGAAGTTTTATGCAATAGTCATAGAAAACATTTGGATTGGTGGTGCCAACTGCCAAGTTATCGAGAGTGTAGACAAAGAAAGAAACAAAGGAAGGCCTGAGTACACCGATTATTCTTACTGATTGGGAACTATGGAAATACATGAATTTTAAAGATCTGTAGCTAGTATAAGTTTGGAGGGGTGAGATCGAGTGGAGTAGGAAGGGACCCTGTAGCAAAAGCTGCAGTCATAGAAATATGGTAGTGGCTATTTGATACAGGATAGTTTTATGGAGCTGCTGCTTGGATACACAAACTTAGTACGACTTGGTCATGGCTATTTGATGCATGGTGGGGTGCGTCCGTTTTTTCTTAATATGTAATGTTTCATCTGATTTTACAGATCGATGCTTTGTATTCCTTTTCTTGTAATACAAGGATATGATTTTTTTTTTGGGGTGGGGGGCGGCATTCTACATCCGGAAATGATTGCAAAACAAAAGCAATATATATCAAACAAAGAATAAGAAACATAGGTCATGTCTATTATATGGAGTCAATCTTTGCGGGAATATTTCCGATATTAAAACCGTGCTAATGTTTCAGAGATTTTGTGATAGGACCCAGTTACGGTTTTAGGATGAATGAAAAAAAAAAAAAACGAGTATTACCGAAGGAGTACATGCTTCAAGCCAGCACCTTTGGCGGGCTCTACAATGGCCTCTCTTGCATCACCAATCTTTTTCCATTTCCTAACAAATCCCAACAGTAACCACAATCAGTAAATTTTCAATATTGCGTAAAAATGTTTCTCTAGGTAGTGTATTTGAACAGTTATACTAGCCAATTTAATTAAAGAGAATATAGCATTAAAAACTAACTATAGATAGCACATCATTATACGTTTTCCATGCCTCAGAAATGATGGCAAGAACACAGCACACAACCAGCAATGCAAGCATTAGTGTGCTACAGCTAACAACAAAAGCCACACTCTGTGTATATGAGTTTACCTTCTTTTTCCAACACAATTGCAAACTCACAACTAACTGAATATACTTGTGTAATTCAAAATTTAAGGGGAAATGGGGAAAGAATGTGAAAAAGGGGACCTACATCATTCTAGCAGAAGGTCCCCATCAAGTTGTGCAGCATCCAGCATCAACCATCTTTCCCACTCCCTATAAAATCCCAATTTTAATCTCCTTTAATCAGCACCACTAAACTTAGTTAAGAGTAGAAAATAAAGTGTACATCACAAATAGCACCTAGTGTGACCCTGCATTTCTTGAAATTGTACTTTTTTGACAGTAGTAGGTAAGAGTTTGCATGAGACGCTGGTTACATGATCCTAATACCTATTAATAATAAAATGACATGCAATGAGCAATACTAGGTTTGCTAAAAACTACATCTGAATCCAAACCACACTTGATTGAAGCCAACAAGTCAATGGCCAAATCCATCTACAACATACATCCATTCATGAACTTCACAGGCGACACACATTCGCATCAACGATGCACAAATCAGCAGCATTATGCATAAGAAGAAGATTGGATGGCATCAGATGCAGCAAACCACGACTTTAAGCGGGGAAGCAAGGTACCTGGGAGAGCTCGCGCAAGAAGCGCTACGGGCACCGGGTGCCCCGTGAGACGCGCCATCACCGCGCCACCGCCACCGGGACCCCATCATCATCGCCGCCAGAGGCCTGCGAAAACAACACCCGATCCCATCTACCGTGTCAGGTCACCACCGTCCCGCAGGGCTCCACGGGAAGTAGGTTCGTCGGATTGGATAGCTTACCGCGCGGACGGGAGCGGGAGGAGGAGGTGGCGAAGGCGGGACGGACGGGGCGCGCTGGGTCGCGAACGGTCGCGGGCGTGGAGGCATGTGGCCGCTGGCGCCGCTGCCTAGCGGCGGACGGTGGCAGGACGGCCCGGTGGCGGGGCCGCGCCACGCCATGGTTAACTAGGGTTTGGCCGGGCGGGAATGGGAGGAGGAGGATATGGTGGCGGCGGCGGCAAAAGGCAGGGCATAGGGTTTAGCAGCCCTAGCTTGCTGAAGAGGAAGAGGGGAGAGCAGTCGTGGGCGGATTCTGCGCCACTTGGGCCCGCCTCCAGTGGTTAGAAATGGGCTTTGCTAAATAATGGCGCCGTTTTGGCCTCCGGCAACAAACTCTCTGCACTGCTCAAAAAAAAAAAAAAAAAAAAAAAAAAACTCTCTGGCAGCTCAAAGATATCGGGTTCATGCATGCATGCACTTCACTACTTCAGGAAAACAAGATACATGGGAAACGCAAAACTGGAGTGCAAATTGAACTTACAACGATTGTTGTTTTCAAACGACAATGAACGCTTTTGTGATCAATAGTCCAACCCTTTAATTTAAAACGCTTTAGAACTGACAGTTTGGAAAATAAACTAAACAAAACAAAAAAAACTTACACATAAACGACAACAATGAAAGCATAATCCATACTACTACCGGCTAGCCGTACGTCGTTAGCTTATTATTCTCGATCTGGAGAGTGAGATCGACGTACTGGCTAGCCGCAGCATGCCTTGCCGTCCTTGATCAATGCAGCCAGCACGTTGGATGCGACGACCTCTGCGTGGCCGCCGCTGCTCCCGTTGCCGCCCAACGAGAAGACGTGAGGAGGCGGTGGCGCTCGCCTTCTCGGAAGAACCAGTTGGGGGCTGGAACCACCCCCTTGGCAAAGCCGGTGATGAAAAAGTAGCGCTGGTCGGCTACTACCACAACCCTGATCTTGTCACCGCCGCCAGTCTCCATGCCGACGAGCATGTATCCCTGCTGCTCGTCGTCGTCGTCTTCGGCCGCTGTTGCTGGATCGCTGTCACTGGCCGTGGCCGTGGTGTTCACCAGCACACGCAGCGTGGTCCAGAGGCCCTCTGCTGTGCGGGACCTGTCGTCGTCGGGCTGGGGGAGGTTGAGGCGGCGGCGCTTGTTACCGCCCTGTAGCTTGCGCTCTCGGATGCCGGCGTAGAACCAGTGGCCGGACCGGTTGGCGAAGGCAGAGACGCCGCGGATTGGCTCGGATGAACTCTGGTCGGCTAGTAGCCTGATGTCTTCGCCGTCCAGCTTGTTGTGGAAGGTCACCAGCGCATAGGGCTCGTCGGCGGCCAGCGGATTGCATTGCTTCGTCGTCTCCTCCACTGCAGCTGCAGCATCGTCGCTGCTGCTGCTGCTGGTAGCTGCGAGTACAATCGTGAGCAAGAGGAGAGCGGCAAGAGAAGAACCACGTTCCATGGCCATGGATCAGATAGCTAGCGTAGCGTTTGTTTGAGCAAAAGCAATATATATGTAATATAATAGATCGAGTGGCGAACTGAACTTGGTAAACGGACACGCGCGTCGCATTGGATAACTGTATAGTATAGTGAGTTGTAGCATGCAAGAGCGATGCTGTACTTGCCCATCAGCTCATGCACTGGGTCTGGGCATGCATGAGTTTTGAAATCGTTCTTGCATGATGTGAAACAGCAAGAGCGATGCCTGTTCGTTTGAAGATCACGCTACGAAGACAGAAAAAGAGAAACACCTGCAAACACCCTTGCCAAACACCCTCGCAACTGTTTTGGGCAATTATTGTCAACTTACCTCCATTATTTGAATCATTATTCCCCTGGGCGCCGGCCTCTACGTCGGCCCCGGCAGCATGAGCCTGAGGCTCTCCGGCGGCGCCGCCCAGATGCATGGCTTTGCAAACCAAGCCGGCCAGTCCTCTTCATCAGCAGCAGCTGCTGCGCAGTTTGACCACATCATGCCATCGTCTTCAGGCTCCAGCTCCATGTTCCGTTCTCAGGCGTCGGCCTCCTCGTCACCTTACTTCCTCGGCGGCGGCGCTCCACCTGCCGCCCAGGATTTCTCCGAGGACGGTTCCCAAGGCAGCCAGGGCCCTCTGCTCCACGGCAAGGCGCCGTTCCATGGCCTGATGCAACTCCCGGAGCAGCACCACCAGCCGGGGTCGGGCAGCACCAACGCCGCCGTCGCCAACGGTAATAACCTCCTGAACCTCGGGTTCTTCTCAGCTGGCAACAATGGTGGCACGTCCGGCAACCAGGATGCGCGCCTCGTCATCCAAGACCAGTTCAACAGCATTACCGGCGGCGGCGGCGGTGGAAGCGCAGAGCATGGCAACTTGATGGCATCCCTCAGAAGCCACCTCAGCGGCGGCTTCTCTTCCCTGTACAACAACAGCTCATCTCCATCAGCCGCAGCCGGGCTGGCCCAGAACTCGGCGACGGCTCTCCTGATGAGGGCGGCACAGATGGGCTCGACGTCTAGCACTGCTGCCCACAACGGCGCGCTGCTCCGTGCAACGGGCTTTGGCGCCGGCAGCGGCCAGGGGACTACTGGTACTGGCAGCAGGGCCGCCGCAGGAGAAGGGACGACGTCGTCTCACGAGGCGCACTTCCATGAGCTCATCATGAACTCTCTGGCTGGCGGCACCGGCAGCGGCACCGGCGGCTTCTCCGGCACTACTGCAGGGTTCGGGGGCGTGGACGACGGCAAGCTGAGTACAAGAGACTTCCTCGGCGTCGGCAGGGGCGCCATGGCGCCGCCCGGGCTCCACATCGGCGCCCTGGACCCGGCCCAGATGAAGTGATGGATCAGGGAAGCAATGAAGAGCAACGACAAGAGACAACAACAAGAAGGAAGTCAATTTCCGTGTCAGGGAGGATCGAGTAAAAAAATTTAATCTAGTTTTATTTTCGTTAATTTCCGTGTTCATATGCATGCTTATGCTGGTTGCATGCATGCAACTTGTTGGTTTTCGTTATTAATTGCCGTACACTTTTTGGTTTCAAAGTGTTTACTGTTTAAATTAACTTAGCTGGAGAGTGTGGTCTCTCCCGTGATATGAAGCTCGATCATCATGTGGCCTGAGGCCGGGGCCAGAGACCAGAATCTAAGCAGGATGCTTTGGACGTTTACTCTCTCCATTTATACTCTCTCCATTCTAGGAACAGCGCGGCCGGCCAGTAGTAGCGCAGGCATGCATGCATCGCTAGGAGAGAGAGAGGGCGCAGGCATGCCGCATGCAGGCTTGGCTGCTCCGATGCCTTGTGCATGCAAGTTAACGGTAGTGGCAAACGACGTCGGGCTGAGGACTGGATCGAACCGAAATTGCAAGTTCAGGGACTAAATTGGCCCTTTTGATAGTTGAGGGGACGGATTTGAGCTTTGCATGGAAGTTCAGGGATGATATTAGCCATTTTGCCATCGTTTTTAATAAAATACAATAATTAGAATTACACAGTACAACGCAGACACTCACAACACGCATGCACACTCACCCCTATGAATACACGTACGTAAACCCTACCCCTATAAGCACCTCCGAATGATTGAGCACCCGGTAGATCTGGAGATTCCCGAAGTCACCATTGGCGCCTCGTCGCCGACGGAAACGCGTCGCTTACCACTGAATGCTGGTTTTGCTATTTGTCTCTGCATATCTCCGTAGCACATCAACCCGATTTTTTTAAAAAACTACAAAGGTGAACAAAGCAATAAAAAAGCGCAATTTCAGTTACACCGCATGTTCAGTCATTCAGAGACTAACTATATTTGGTGGAGAGCTTTGCTTATTACAGATCTAGATACAGCTTCGCTTTACTTGCACGATTCACCAGTTTTCAGCATGGTTCTCCACTAGAATTCCTCTCTGAATGTAACAACAGCAGGTGTTGATGGCGAATGGCATCCATTTGACTTGCTGAAGCCAAATGTCTTTATTTTTATTTATTCTTTTTTATTAAAAAAAGAGAAACCAATTTTGTGTTTGATTGGCAGTGCCTCTTTCCTTTAGGGAATGAAATGTGTGATGCTGAAGTCAACTTTACCTGTGTTACAGTTCAGTTTCAGTAAACTAGCATCTGCATCTGAACTCAACTGAAGCCTGATCTCTTCGCCATCCTTGTTGTGGAATGCAACCAGCATGCATGCAGCTCCTTTGGGCTGGGCCACTTTCTCCAAAAGGATGGGCTGGTGATTGGAACATGGGCTGGCCTAAATTTGTGCTGAAGCCTACTGCGTACTTTCCAAAAGTTGCGTACGTGTGTTCATAGGGGTGGGTGTGCGCGTGCGTGTTGTGGCGTCTGCGTTATACTTGTATCAAAAAAAAAAAAAAAAAAAAAAAGTGACAACAACGGCAACTGTCAAATGAATATTCCTCTCTCTCAAAAAAAAATGTCAATGAATATTTTCCTCAAAAGGGGAAAAAAATTAAACTGGCAAATGATTGAATATGCAAAGCCTGCAAGGGTTCTGAAAGAAAGAAGATTCGCTAATCGTAGAAGATAGCTGTGACCAGAGTGAAGAGAAGATAGCCGGGCCAACCAGCTGGACCAGCTGCAAGGCATCTTGGCCCCTCCATTTGGGAGCTTGGCAGATCAGTGTTGACAGTGACACACAATCACTCGCTTGGGTTAGAGAAGAACCGTTCCAAGGTACTAGGTGCTTCTTCTCCCGGAAAACAAGTGATCCTAGCTAGCTGCCTTGCTTGGCTCGACCGGGTTACCTGCCGGTTTGGATGGGTTTTATGAGTCCACAATTTCTGCAGAGTTTTCAGCATGACTAAGCAGCAGCAGATAAAGAAGCCATTGGTTTGCGGTATTCCTCTGTCGAGACCGGAGATGATGGAGATTTGTGTCGCAGCTATAGAGTTTAAAATTCTTGTCCCTTTTAACTTAGCTGTACTCATGTACTAATCACTCTGTTTTTATAATACCCTAATATGTCCATAATATAAATGAATGGATAATAAATAAATAATCCATGCCTGTTTTGTTTGAGAAATCGAAGAAGAAGAAGAAACCTCCCTCCCCGTTGTTTCTGTTGTAAAACACGCGGACTCTATTCTAGAAGGAAAGGAGAAGGATGAATCCTAATCCTAGTCCGTTTGTATGTGGCTCTTACCAAAACTCTTAGCCTTGGCAGGGACTATATATACGTGGGAGCTCTATGTTGTAATAACGAAGATTCAGATGAATAAAGAATAGTCTCCCTACATCTTGTGTCTACTTGTTCTACTTTCATCCACTACATTGATTGTGAGAGACGGAGAGAGGGAATGTCCTAACCAATGATGACAAGTTTCATAACACGTTATCAAGACGACGACAAGCTCTTTCGTCGACATCGTCATTGAAGCTGCCGCCCGATCTTCGGCAGCGGCGCTCGTGCCGGCGTCCGCCCGCGACTACGCCGGCGGCGTCGACATCCTCGGCGTTGTTAGCGGAACGGATCTGCTACCTCTACCGCTACTAATGCACTTTGCATCGACTCATCGTCACGCCGCGGCAGGTCCCCACGGCCTAGCCGAACTGTCCTATCGGACAGCCTTCGCCTTTTCTAGAATTCAAGAACAAAGGTACGAATAATTAAGTAATTAATTATTGGATTGAATTAGCACCACAAGAAGTGTATAGAAGTATTTGTGTTTTTGCTATTCAATCGATCGACCGCCGAGCATGAAGCTAAATTCTCCACAGGCCAACGTGTCAGTAGCACTTGCCAATGTAATATTTGTTCTCCCTGAGGTCTACCGGTTGCCTAGAAGGGCACCACGTGTTGCTTTGCACTCAAGCCGCTGCAACTAGTAGTGCACGTTTAACCGCCGTCTGCGACACATCCTAGACGAACACGGCCTGCACACCACCGGCCGCCCATGTACGTACTGCGTGACTCATCTTGCGGCTTGCATGTCGCGGACAACCGTACGCAGCCCGTCACCTGCATGTAGCAGTTGCAGACACACGTAGCATGGTACTGAATCGTGTCGTGTTGTACCTCTCGGAAAGCTCGTGACATGCTCACATTGAATGTGATCCTCACTTGGAGTAATGTCAGGACTCGCATATGCTCCGCCGCACGGGGCCGATCCGACAATGGGAATTTGGCAAGGTTCACAATCCGCATCGCCTACGCCTCGAAGATAGAGGGGCCGACTAAAAACGCTGAAGCGTTATGTAGCCACAGCATGGCTAAGCTTGCTGGCTAGGTGAACGTGTCGGATTTTGTTGATAATAGCTTCTGTTTATAATATATTTTTTTATTTTGGAAACAGTAATACATTAGAAACATGGTTTAATGTTTATGAGCTCTCTAAATCCTGCAGACCTTAGACTTATCACCATTGAGAGGCTCGTATTTGGTTTTCCTAGCATATGAATTTTTGGGATGAATGAATATTTGGTATAAATTCTGAAAATTTGCACATACTATAATCTGAGAAATGTTAGGATGCTCCTAAGAATATTTTGAGTAACCATCCACTATCTTTTGCACCTTGCTACTCGTTTACATATAGTAGACTTATATGCACATGATCCAAGTTATGTTAATATGCATGCCTTAAAAGAAGAAGAAATATCCTGGAGTTACTCTAAATAGTAAATTATTTGTTATGGTCATTATTTAATCCATGTAGGATATTTTGCTACCATTGAAGTGTAGTAAACTCAGTATTTCTTAATTACTCTCTGAAATGAGTATATGGCCGATAGAAGTAACAAATACATTGTGGGACTCATTGCATGAGTAAAATCCCAAATTATGATTATAGAATATCATATTGCCTTGAAAGTCGAATTTTGAAGCTTGTATGCTTAATTTGCTCTATAAACAATAGCTTGAAGCTTTGTAAATGTCTAGAAGACAAGATGGTAAATAAAATTTTATCAAACTATATTCTAGAAGAAATATCTCTTGTGTATAGAATATCAAAAGAGCTATGAAATACTTGAAGTATTTGAATTTACCATCGAAATTACTCAAATGAAAATTGAGTTGGATTTTTTAAACTGACTTTATGAAACAGGATATTATTAAGTTGCAATAATTTTGAATATATGGCTTGCATACGTTACACTTCTTGAAGGCGTGTGACTACATATCATAACTATTGAATAAAAAGCATGAAGCTACCCCTTGTCAATTACGACATGCAAGAATGTATATTATTTGGAACATATAAAGTTTCTCTTGAAGAAGAACTTAAATCATGTGCTTATATATTTGTTATCTTTGAATTTCATATCCTGAAGTATTGATAGTAGTGGTGGTGATGCATTAAATTTTTAATTCCCGTTGAATTAAGTGGTTAATGGTTATTTTGTTAGCTTGAAGACTAATATGAAACATTTAATATTCTTAGTTGCAATTTTTACTTGAAGTAATATGTGTGAACTTCTCATGGAATAAATTAGATTTATATGTTTTCACATATAAACAAATTGCCTATTGCCTATCAAAATAAATTTTGTATTATTTTTATCCACAAAGAAGCCTTGATTAGCCACGAAGGTTATAGTTCTTTGTGCATCACTACCATGTAGGTAGATGGCAAACTGAATTTCCTAAAAGCACATGAATAGTTGGACTATCTTGGCATATTAACTGGTCTTAGAAGGATCGATTTAGCCAAGAAATTGTATAATCCTAAGTATTTAATTTTTATCTTGAGAACTAGAAGTTATATTCTACCCCGAGTCCTATGGTGTACTTTGAATAGTACATTGGATATACGAATTTCATGTCATAATCATTGAATACTAGAAGTATGATTTGGATTCTATGGATGCATTAGAATTGATATTCACAGATAATGCTTGAAGCAATTACTACTTGAAGTAGTTATGGCATGAAAAGGGGGAGTAATCTTGGATAAAGGCATAAGAAAATGTGGATAATATATATTTAATAGGCATAGCCATCCTAAATCAATTTTAAAGTGCATGTATCAGGACTTGAAGTTCTGCCCGCGTCCCTTAGGCCGAGTTAACTTTCTCTACTACACTAATTTCAAGTAAGCTTGTAGCTTTGTATTTTGTTGTTATCTATTATGTTAGACTGAATTCTAACGTTTCACATTACAACTGCATATGTATCTCATTGAGCTACAACTATCTCCACTCTTGCATGAATATTAGCCTAGCAGCTATAATTGTGGCTAGTAGCTATCTTTGTGCTTCTCTTATAATCAAATTGGCTAGCTAGCATGCTATGTCTATATGGTTCCCGTTGAACTAAGGAATGCTTTGCTTTCGATGCATTGTATGCATAAGCAATAGATTGATCTAGGCCGAGCAGCCTAAGATCGGGGGAGTGAGTTTATGAAATTTTCTCAATGGAGACTAACCCATTTGATGGGATGAATTATTGTGGAACTAAGGTAGTGGATAACACAATTATGATGATTTAGGATTTATGAAGAAAAGGCATTAAGGGATTTTTGCATTAATGGCAATTAGAAAATTCTAGAAGAAATTCCATGTGAACTTGTATGTTGCGTATCTATATTTTTGTAGTATATGGTCCATATTTTTAATTGTATGAATACTTGGATCAATTTATTAGGCTAAATAATAAAGAAGCTAGAGAATGAAATAGTTTTTTCTAAACTATGTTTTGTGCAAACCGGGGGAGAACATCCCCGAGTTCATAGGAATGATGAACATTCTTAAGTGCACTTTAAGTACTAGCTCACTGCATAATGAATAATAACCCCATGTTTAAATATGTGCGTGAATATTTTCCATAAAACCTAATCATAGCATACATAAATGGGCCTCCACTTGTAGTTGGAGATAATTGAAGTATGCTATTAAAGATCTAATATTGGCATTAGGGGAGAAAGCCTATTTTGAATGCCAAATATTATTTCGAGAGAAAAAATGATCTAAAAAATTTCCTTAAAGCTTGAAGCGGGAATACTATCATGCACTAAGTCAACTAATAGTTTGACTAATGCTCTTGTGAAAGCATGAAGCGGAGCATATGCCGATATATTTTTATAAATGAGAGGAGTAACTTGAAGTTATAACCCGAAGTTTTGTTTACGAATAGTAAACTAAATATTACATACTATCAAGCTAAAATCTATGGGGACGCTTTGTGGGTTCTAGTTTAGTATATACTTGTTAAATAGAAATGAAATGGAACTCCTCCATTCTCATGAAGAGAACGCCTCATGAAGAAGGTTGAGCACCTCATGAAGAGGATCATCATGAAGATGAAATCCAACATACTAAGCGTGGCGCATCATTAGTGTTGGATATGTAGAACAATATACCATCTCTTGTTTGGGAAATGACAGAGATAAAATATTCTCACATTGTGAGAGTATTGGGAGAAGAGAAAATAGTTATCGACAACACTACCTCTTTAATTGCGAATGTTTCTCTTGTGAGAACCCGGATCCAGGGAAAATAAAGTCCATGGCAAAATCGCTTGTAGCGATTATATCGAGTCAATGAAGAAAGCAATTGAGGTTGAATCTCCTATTAAGAAGAAATGAATGTTACGCTATATCTACGGCAAATGAAACAAATGAATATCGAATATGCGGTTAATAAGTGGATTATGAAAATCCATATAATTCGAAGAATATAAATCGCAACTTGTAGGAATCTCATACTAAGTATTAAAGTCTAAGGTATAAATATTCTGAATGGATATTCAAGTCTCAAGAAGAGCATATCCTAAAAGGATTTGCAATCATTGAATGATTTTACAATGAATAACGCTATGTCATTGTGTATATCACTCATCTCGATCGAAGAGAGAATGTATCTCATAGAAGAGAATTGTTAATTCACTAAGAATGAATGTACATCCTTGAAGGAATTAATCCATGAAGGATTTACCAGTCAATTTTTGAATAAACACCATTCATCCACGAAGTGAATATAGAGGCGAGAGAAAGAAAATGAGGAATCTTAAATACCGTGAAGGTGTCATCAAAACACTTAGAAAGTGTATGAAAAGCTAGCATGAAGTTAATGATATCCTCTAAGAATACCATAGAAGGTATGAGAATAATGGTGGTTTTGGCAATTGAATTATCCCCTAAATGCCAAATGCAAAATTTTGGATTTGTACAATCAAAATCTCGAAGATTTATAGAATATAATTTGAAAATCCACTAAGGATTAATTATAAGTATTCAAACTCTAGTATAAGTTTGATACATTATCTTGAAGATATTGAATATTAATTTATTTACCCGCATACCTACGAAAGGATCTATTTCTCTCGAAGGATAATATTTATTTGTTTTGCACAACTAATTGGTGGTCGTTATTATACATGAAACATATTGCTCCCATATAATTCATAGAAGAATTATGAGCCAACTTTTATTTACACACGTTTATGAAAAAGTGTGGTTTGAACAATGAAGTTCAAAGTTTGGCTTTATGAGGGGGAGCATATTTATTGAATCTGCCTTTAAGGTAAATCACTGGAATTATAAAGATCAAGTAGATCATATTTGCTAAAACAACGAAGTTTATGCATAGATTATGAAGATCAATATCTATTCATGAAGAATAGAATATCCTGAAGAATATATGCCCAAGAAGGTTAAATGTTGTACTCTTTTTTTCCCTACGTGAGTTTTTACTTGAAGGTTTCTCACACAAGGTTTTTAATGAGATAACATGTGCAATGCAATTAACGAATGCGATGTACTCTTTTCTCCAAGAACCGTTTTTTCCACTTTGGGTTTTCGGATGGAGTTTTTGATGAGGCATATGCATATCGTGGTAATCGCCCAAGGGGGGAGTGTTGTAAAACACGCGGACTCTATCCTAGAAGGAAAGGAGAAGGATGAATCCTAATCCTAGTCCGTTTGTATGTGGGCTCCTACCAAAACTCTTAGCCTTGGCAGGACTATATATATACGTGGGAGCTCTATGTTGTAATAACGAAGATTCAGATGAATAAAGAATAGTCTCCCTACATCTTGTGTCTACTTGTTCTACTTTCATCCACTACATTGATTGTGAGAGACGGAGAGGGGAAGGTCCTAACCGCTGATGACAAGTTTCATAACAATTTCATGCCTGACTGACGAACTAGTCAACATTTCCGGATGGCAAAAAACCAGCAAGTCACAGGACACTCTTTCCTCCCATAAAAGAAAGACCCCCGAACGCAACGCCCTACTGCTCTCTGTCTCGTCTCTGATCAGAATCAGATGTGAAATTGCCAGATATGGTTTGGCGTCTTTTTGGATTTTCGGCAGATGAAATCCAGATGTCTGAATGCAGAGCAGGAGTCGGATCATCCGGCACTCTAGTTGCCGGCTCTGACTCTGCCAAGTTCTTGTCGCCGGGCTCCGTGGTCAGCCGCCGGCCGGTTCCCGATTTGATTTTCGCCCGTCGGCGTCACCCTCTTCCTTCTTCTCCTCTGTGTGTTCCAGCCTCCGATCCGCTCCGTCGTCCCAAGAATAGGGATCGCAGCTAGTCAAAGGATTAGGATTACAGCTTGCGACAAGACACAACTTTTCGCCCTTGCAAAATCCAATACATGTGGTGGCTACCGGCCACGAGCCTCGCGTCGCCCTCGCGTCGGGCGGCTCGGGCGAACGGCCGCGCCGCTGCCGCCGCTCCCCTCCCTCCCCATCTGCCTCGCCGCCGAGAGCGCCGCCCGGAAGCCCGGGCGCTCTCGAGGATGGTGGCGGCGGGTTGCAACTCGGCCTCGTCGCCGGCTCGACGGAGGCGGGCGCTGTTGAGACCGCCCCCGGCGCTTCCGGGCGGCCGGGCGGCGGTGGCGGCGCGGCGGTGGGCGGATCCGGCCTCTGCCATACCGCCGGGCGAGGAGCTCGGGAGGTGGAAGGGGGTTGGCGGCGCGGCGGCATCTTCCAGCGGCGGTGGCGGCGGGATCCGGTGGCGCGGCGGCGCCGCTGGTCTCGCCGAGACGCGGCGTGGGGCGCTAGATCCTCGTGCTCGGATTTGTGCGTCTTATTGGCGCCGTTGCGGCCCGGGCGCGGACGGCGATGGGGAGTGCATCACTGGTGTTCCCCCTCCCGTCTTCAATTTGTCTGGCAGGCGGCGGGTGGCGCGGCGGTTGGTGGCCTTATTTGGTGGGGACGCCGGGGTCTTCGGCCTCGACCGCGGCGTTCCGGCGCCACGGCGTTCGCGGGTCTCCGGCCACGGTTTGGCTCCGCCATGGTGGTGGGGCCATGGCGACTCAGGTCGCTGCGAGGCATCATGGTGGTGCTGCGGGGCACACCGGTCGCTCCTCCGTGATGTTGTCTCGGTCCGGTCTTGGCTAGCCGCTGCGGGGCTGACTCTTTACGTGCTTTCGGGTTGGGGTGGGCTTCAGGCGAAAGCCATGGTGACGGCGTCCATGGGCGTCGTTCTCCCCGTTAGGGGGCGCCGGTCGGAGCCCGTCCATCTATTGCATGAGAGGTTTACGGGTGTAATACCTGCCCACGTTGTGGACGGCGTTGGCGGCGCCTTTGGCGTCGCGTCCTTCATGAAGGCGGCGCCAAAACCGGTCTCGGTGCTTGCGGCGGTGCGTCGTCTTTGGTGCGGGAAGGCTGCCTTGGTGGACGTGGTCCGAGGGTGGTGGTGATTCGTTCGTGGTTGCGTTGGGAGGTGCTGACCTTGGGGGTGCGGCGATGGTTGCGGGGTTTGACTTGCAGGTGAGGGGGTCGTGTGGTGGCGGTGGGCCGGGGACCTGCGGGCGTTGGGGGACGGTCCTCGTCTATGCCGCGTCCTTCCCCTCTGGACTTTGGCGCCGGCCGCGCGGGCGCGCCGAGGGAGGCTGGACTTCGGCATGGAGCTTGGTTGGTGGGGGTGACGCAGCCGGGCCGCTTGCGCGGGCGGGCATGTCTATCCTCTCGGTGGGGCTTCGCGGGGGTGTGGCAGCGACGAGTGGGTCGTCGTTTTTTCCTCGGGGTGTGGAGAGCTGGTGGAGTTGCCTGGTGAGCTCTACTTGTTGCGAGGTGTCTCGTGTCGACGTCTCAATCCGACCCGGCGTGTTGATGGAAACTTCGTGTTGATGGCCCAATCCAACCGAGTGGTGCTTCATGGTTACCTTTTCTTCCATCCTCCTCGCGATAGTTGAGTTGTTCTAGTGGAGGCTAGTAGTGTCGGGTTGTGTCGATATCCCAATCCGACCAACCATGGAGTTGAGTGGGGCGATTGTGGCGCGAGTTGAGTTGATTTTGGTACCAGGGGTGCAGACGGAGTAGGGTACCCTCCACAATTGTATGGTTTTTCTGGCCCGGTTTTCAGTCAAAAAACTGGGCTGGCACTTGTCTTTTTTTCTTTATTCGTCTAATAGAAATGCGGCAAAGTTTTTGCCGTCCTTTCGAAAGAAAAAATCCAATACATGCGACAACATGTACCACCAGTTTATAGTCTTGGCCAGGTGAAAAACACACCAAGGTCGACAGACAGACAATATGGGCGGTGGAAATGGTCGATCGTGAAATCAAATATTATGCATCCAAAACCAAGACTCGGAAATTTCACGGGACGGACGGACTTTGGGAGGCCGTACGTATTTATCGATCGTCCCTAGCTTGGCCGGTGCCCGCCCGCATTGCTTCGCTTGGCACGCACGGAACTGTTGCTAGTCGCCTTCCATTGATGCGTCGCAGCCAGGAAACGAAGAAAGGTACCTGTCGCCTACAAAAATTGAGAAGGAGCTAGATCGTCCAACGACAGCGTTGTTGTTGTTGTTCCTGGTGGTATTATTATTAGCATTGTAATAAGTAAGGGAAAAGGAAATGTAGTGGACGTGGGCCACGTGGGAGTCTCCATCTACCTCTCCTCTCGCACACTACGACGTCACAAACAAGAGATCGATCAGGTAGTACTAGAAACACAGGCGCGGCTTTGCCGCACCCTCGTTGAATTGGACCAGTATTACCAGTTCATATCTAGAAGTTTGGAACAATAATTGCTTTGTTATGAGAAGAAAATCTAGCTAATTGAGATGTGTGTACCAAGGAAGCAAAAACAATATTGGATCCCAGTCAGATCAAACTATTTCATAGTAGATCAGTAGAGTTGATGTTATTCTAAAAAAAAAAAAAGTAGAGTTGATAGCTGATGTTATTCTCAACAAAAAAAAAAAAAGTAGAGTTGATAGCTGGGGACACCCACCTGAATTTTATTCATGGTCCGAGTGATTTACAAAGTCTCAAAGCAGGAAAGGAAGGCTATGAAATCTACATTACTGAATCAAAGGAACACCACTGATCTACCAGAGTTGTAGAGGGCACAGGCAGCCTGTAACGCCAGAGGTTGGCTTCTACTTTGCATGAAGCAAGAACCTGCTGCAGGTACAGAGCTTCATTCCTGAAGAAACTATTCCTAGGCTTCCAGAGTTATCGACAATATAGGGCCAGGAACATTGGAAACTGAACATCAGGACTTGTAGCAGGCCTGGCAAAGAGTACAAGATTGTTGATTGGCTTGTCTAGGTTCCGATTAATGCCAAGCTTTGTCCAGACCATAATTGATTAGTATTAAGTATAATCAGTCGCCTATCTATCTATAACTCTTATAAAGATAAACCCAACTAGATGAGTTCTCTACATGCAAGGTGTCCACATCATTCTCCAGTCTCCACCCACTACATATTCTCTTTTTAATGCAAAGTGTACACATCATTACCCACTATGTCCATGTCATCTCTTATATTAATTACAAAAAAAAAAATCCATGTCATCTCTATCATGTAAAATAATTTAAATTTTTAATCTATTAACATACAAGTTATACCTATATACAATATTTGCTTCATCACATATTCCTCTATAATATAACCAAATATTCTATACTATTTTTTTAGGAGAGCTGATTAGTTAAAATAACTTTCAAAAAAATTCTTATATATGTATACATAATATTCTATATAAAGAATAGTATTAAGAGAATCTCGCTGCAACAGCGGGAGTATATTTCTAGTATTAAAGAGCATACAAGCATGAGCAATTGTTTTAGTGCATACTACATACCTTTCACATAGTCCTTTTACCTTAAGTCTAAAGTTGATATTTATTTAAATTTGAAATAAAAATACAAGGCATAGAATTATTACTTTTTGAGTCATAATTTAAAAGGAAGATATAAATTGTTTTCGAGATGACAACCCACACATTCACCGCAATTAAAATACTAGATCAATAGATATATGAGCTGTAGACAAAAAATCAATTGTTCGCATGGCTGTAGTTGTAGAAAACAAAAAAGGGTCATGCCTACAGGCTATAGCAGTGACAGTGTTGACTAAGATTCACACTCTGGCACTGTGCTAAGATCTGAATTTTTTAAAATAAAGTAAAAATATTTAACTACAGAGTGTAGCCAAATCGCTTACAGGAGAGAGAGATAGCAGCGTAGCTAAAATCCAAATTACGAGAAGTTGATGAGTTGGGAAAGTCATGTGGAAAGCTTTAGCAATCAACTAAAAAATATAGCATAATAACAAAGATGGAGGTATACTAGACTTGCTTTTTTTTCCTCTGCCTGCCTTATAGACTCAGGATGTTGCACTGGAAGAGGTGTCTGAAATAGTATATAAGGCAAATATTATGTGCTGTTTGAGTTTAAACTCAAAGCTTTCAGCAGAGCCAAACATATTTAAATTGCTCAAGTAACACGTCTTCTTCATTGATAGACTCATTTTTCTCTGCTTTTTTTGATAAATATTAGAGCTGATTTGGACATGATAACTCGGGTATCTTTAGCATGATTCAGGATAACATCTAGCATCAAATGAACTTTGCTACTCAGGATATACAGCTACACATAACCAATGTTAAATTGGAATATCTACTTACATGGATTTCAACTTTTGGGATAGTCTAGGATTTCCACTCAAATAACCAACCCCAAAATTATAGCGAGCACTGTAACTTTTGGGATAGTCTAGATTTCCACTCAAATAATTCAAGATGTAGCTGGCTCCATAATATCTTTATAGGCATTTTATCAAGCACATGATGTGCACAGTAAGAGAGAAGAAATAGGCAAATAGCTAGAAACGACATGTAGCGCGTGCACCTGCCCAAGGGCCTGCCAATGCATGGTAGAAGTGGCACTGGAGGTGTTGGAGCCTGTGGCGCCGGTGAAGCGGCCGAGTAACATGCCGGTGGAGAGCATGTTGCAGCGCGCGCGTGCCGTCGTCGTGCGGGAATGACTCGAATGAGAAGGGAGGACGGGGAGGTTGCACTTGGCTCCCTGCTCTACTATCGTTGTTGGCGCTGCGGGGCCGGCGGGGCGGTGCGGTCCGCTAGGGCTAGGGGCCGCCGCCGGGCGCTGGGCGCCGCATCGCCTCGGCTGGTGGCTGGTGGTCGGGGACCCCGGGACGTCTTTGCCGCCGCTTGACGGGACGAGGCCGAGAAGGTTCCCCGAGGTTTTGGGTTCACAAAGAAACAGTGGAGACTAAACCGATCCGCAATCTAACGGTCACCATCTAAAGTTCGCCGGATCGAGCGGTCCAAGCATGCTAACGGGCGACGTGGCCCTATTGGGTGCCAGCGGTTTTGGAAGCAAGATTCCTATTTGGAGATTGTTATCTTTTAATCCATTCGAATGGGATGGTTCATCGCCTATCCATTAGTCTTTCCCCGTACTGCATCTCTTCATCATTTGGTACTAGTGGAGAGTATATGTAACCTACCTTTACAAATCCATTGTCGGC
The DNA here is from genome assembly GCA_015847255.1 of Hyparrhenia diplandra. Lineage (NCBI taxonomy): Eukaryota > Viridiplantae > Streptophyta > Magnoliopsida > Poales > Poaceae > Hyparrhenia > Hyparrhenia diplandra. Next base: position 165,372 of record JADLZK010008551.1, read on the forward strand.
TTGTCTCCGAAAGTGCATACACATCTAGGGTTCTAGCACGGCGCGGCTACAATGATTTGCAAGCGTAGCCAATAATAATTCTTTAGTAGGACAGTATTTGTTTTAATTGAACAATCGAGTGAACGTCGACATATACATACTTTCCGAGGATCACGGGTAGTATCATCTTTCAAAAGTTCGAGTTTTCTTATTATAAAAAAACTTGATCCGTGGTGGCTAGACCGCCGCCGGGTATTCGGCTTAAGAAGAAGATCTTCTCACGCAGATCAAGAAAACCCCGAACCCCCGCCCCCACCCAGGCCCGCCCCTGTCAAATTACAGACACGGAGCGAAGCTAGAAGCTATGGGCCCCCTTTAATCCAACTCTAATAATATAATGATGATTTTGCTCAAAAAAAAATAATATAATGACGATTCTAACTAACAAGTGTAATGCATAAAAAATTCTTATGAAACAAGATCGCAGATCGCTGCATCATATGGGTTTCCTAAATCCCAAACCTAAATTAATCGAGACTAAAGATTAGGGATAAAAGCCTGTATAGGAAGACAAATTGCAGATGCCAATTGCCACAGACAGGCGTCTAGGCGCTAGTGATGTCCAGGGTACCGCCGATCGCTACCACCGCATACCTCCCGGATCGACGCTTACGGCAAAGATAATGAAGTCGCGGCAAGCTGAGTCGCGTGGACGCCGTGGAAGCAGGATCGACGCTACGCGGACGCCGCCGAACTGCATATGGCACGTACTTGGGGCCATGGGCCGTATATGGTATACTATACTATATACTAGTACCTTGTAACCTATTTGGGGTGGCCCCCCCCGACCTCAAGGGCCCCTGTTCGCTGCTCGCTGGCACTGCCTCGGGGGCGGGCCCGGCCCCACCCGCATTACACAGCGGCTCTAACTCCGTGAGAAGAGCAAGCTACGTGATCCGTGCTTTGGACGTGGGCGCACGAGGGAGTTTTTTATCCAACACGCGGCAGCATTTAAATGGCCGTGCGGGGGCAGCCGGGAGTCGAATCCAGATTCGAACTCCCGACCGGGAGCTTCCCACACTGAAAAATACTTATAAACAAGAAAGAGTCTTTTTATTTCAAACAAAAAAGTTGTTTCATCAGCGCCTTTTTTTTTTTTTTTTGAGAAACGTTTCATCAGCTTTGAAGGCACTGATGGATGATCCAAGCTGAGAAATCTAGCTATACACAAAAGCTAGATGGATGATGATGATGATGCATTTCATCGCGCCAACCCAACTCGCCATGACGATGAAACGGGACCAAACCTTAACCGACAACATTTTTTCCTCTCCTTTTCCTTTGCTCACAAGTAAAATCAAATATGTACATCTTTTTTCTTGCAAACACAAACAAGCCAAAAAGTCCAAAACCACACAAAAACACGTTCACATCTCCCAACTAAAAACCTCCCAAATTCTTCCCCACCTTTAACTTTCGTGGCACCGGGCAGATTGTTGCTTGGGATCTTCCACAAACCAGGCCTCTCGACCCATTCTCCGGGCCCACCGGCCGCAAACTGGTCACCGACCACATCGCAACCACACTCAGCCGGCCACGTCACCCCGTGCCAGCCACTACTACTGCCTACTGTACAAATGGATGCAATGCAACCTTTGCTTGCAACCGATAAATAAAAAAAAATTAAAAATAGGAAAAAAATACACAGCGCCATACGTACTTCGACGTAGATACGGCGTATAAAAAACTTTCCACGACGTACACACTGTCGTGTACCGCTCTAGCCTAGGCTCGCTACGTTCTACTCTAGGTAGGCATTTGTCGCTCGCTCACGCCGCGCCCATGTGCCTCGTCTCCGGCGCCGCCGCCGCCGCCGCGTTGGGCGTCCACGACCGCAGCGGCGAAGGCGACGAGCCCTTCCAGTAGCTCGCGTGCGTCGTCGTTGCCAGCTCGGGCGTGCCGCCGCCGCCGCCGTTAATGTCGTCGGAGACGCGCCCACCTTGACGGACCCGTCGAGGCTGCCGCTATACACGACCCACCGGCGCGGTGCTTCGCCGCCGCCGTCCTCCTCCCTCGTCCATGGCGGCGCGCCTTGACGGGCCCGGTGTGACCCGTAAGCACGGCGAGGCGTGCGTGGTCGGCGCCCTCCTCGCGGCGCCACACGTTGATGGTCCGGTCGGCGGACCCGCCGACGACGACGCGTCCACCGGCGACGGCGAGGCACAGCACGGCCATCTTGTGCCCCCCTCAGCGCGCCGCCGTTCCTCGGGGGTGCCGCGCGGGCGCCGCTGACGCCGCCACTGCCAGTGCGACACGGCGCCGTCCGAGGACCCGACGTACACCACGCGGGCCTCCACGGCCACCGCGATCGCCGTCACCGCGCTTGTCGCCCTCCCGCAGCACGCGCTCCATGGTGTGCCACGTGTCGTCCCTGATCCCGGCGGCCCTTCTTCTTCTTCTTGGTCGCCTTTGGGTTCGTCCCCGCGCCGCCACACCTTGACGGTGCCGTCGGCGGAGCCGGTGAGCAGTGGCGGAGCTTGACACAAAAAGCAAAGGGGGGGGCCAATTTATACAGGACTACTAGGTGATTCAGCGTCTTGCTGATAGCAGCATCTTGAGCAAGCTAGCCTCCAAGGCCTAGACATAGAAGACACACCTATTTTTCGCTCGATGAAACAAGTAACAGTGAATAAAGATGTACTTAGTGAGGTTAGCATGGAGGAAGGGGGCCGGCGCCCAGGTTGGCCACCACTAAGCTCCGCCTGTGCCGGTGAGGACAAGCGCGTCGAAACCCACGGCGGCGACGGCGTTGACGGCGTCGGAGTGGGCGTACACGGACTCGAGGCACTTCGAATCCGACACCCGCCACACCTTGAACGTCCGGTCCCACGACGCCGAGTAGATGAGCCCCGCCGCTGCATCGAGGCTCAACGCCGAGACGGCGTCGAAGTGTCGCATCCACAGCCCACTATGCCGCCGCCGCGTCTGCACGTACTGCGACGGCCGCAGCGAGCTCCGCACCACGTCACGGAACCGCGGCAACGACCCCACCCGCCGGTGCTGCGCCGCCATGGCGGCGGTGTCTTCCTTCTCCTTCTCCGACGACGAGACGCGCCGCCACACGCGGACCTTCCCGTCCTGGTGCCCCGTGTAGATGCGTCCGTCGGCGGCGACCACGATGGCCTTGACGAGTCCGCTGCCGGACTTGAACCCGCCGAGCTCGCGTCGGTCTCGCCACACCCGGACGTTCCGCGAGTCCGTGCCCGTGTACAGCAGGTCCCCGCCGCGGCCAGCGAGTACACGTGTCCACCGCCTTCCTTGACGAGCGAGCCGAGGAGCCCCGTCCGGTGCTTGTTGGTCGTCTCGTCGTCGCCACCGAGGGGGCGAGACCGGGGAGCTGCGTCCATGGGGACGCGGCGTACGGCGACGCCGCCGTGCTCGCGCTCGTCGTCGGGGTGGAACACGTCGTGTTGTTGTTGTCGTCGTAGGTGTCGTCGTCGTCGTCCGAGTCGTATGATGTTGAAGTTGATGACGACGACTTGGTCGTCGCCGGAGTCGGCGCCGCCGCCACCGCCGGGTCCGGACGTAGAAACTGGAGCAGCTTCTTGTGGTTCCCCATGGCGCTTGAAGAGTACTAGAACCGAGGCCGGCCGCGACGATTGATGCAGGAGACGACGCGAACGCGATGGAGCAGGCAGTAGTCTTTGTTTCTCTGTGTGGTGGTGTGGTGTCGTGTTCTTACGGTTTTTGTGATTGAAGGCGCTGTTGGGGTGTGGGAGAGGGGTATATATAGAGCAGGTGGGGGCGGTTGTACGGTCAGCGTGAGGCCGTTGTGACAGGTGGACGGCTGCGCGGAGGTGGGTGCGGTGTGGACGCGTCGCGCGCCTCGGCGTCGGGGACCCGGCCGGCAGCCTTGGCAGGAAAGCGTGCGCTGTGCAAGCACGGGGCGTTGGGCGTAGTGGGACGCGTGGCGGGACGAGGAGACGTGCCAGTACAAATGATTGCGGCGGGGACAGACTTGGTGCGCGGTGCACTGGAACGGCCGTCTCGACCGAACGTATACATGTACTGTACCAAACTCGGTGATGTGCATGCGTGAGGTGAGGTCTACGTAGTGCTAGCACGCTACCATACGCCGTACATGACCACGTGTCACGCGTCCGCCCGTGTGGCAGAACGGCGGCGGCACGAGATCAATACGTACTACCGGAGTACTCCGTACGTACTGTACGCTACGGTTTTTCTGCTGGTTTTACGGCTTCTGTTGACTCGGAAATTAAATCACGACCTTGTGGTTGCTGGTTTTACGCTAATTCAGGCAATAAATCACGACCTTGTGGTGGGCCGGTGTACGTAGTTGTTACATCAAAGAAGATTTTACGCTAATCCAGGCAATAAAGCCGTAGGAAATGAGCGTCAGATTAACTTACGACGACGGATGGTCGACCGTCGAGAAGCTACCGGAGCAGAGCTAGTAGCAGAAGTGAATAGCCATGTAGCGTCAGCAATTGCGTGGGCGCGGTAATTAATCCGGGAGGCGGTCGCGGTGGCAAGTGGCAACGGATCTGCGTGCCTCGGCCTGGTGGCAAGTGGCGGGTTTTGACCTGCGCTCCTGCACGGCGGCAGGCCGGCACGGGCGCGGCCGGGTCAAACACGAATGCGCAGCGCAGCTTGCATTTTGTTTGACTTTCTTTTAAGCAAGCATTTCAGCGGTAAGCAGATTCTACCCATGTAAAGTCTAAAGACGAAAAGACTCTATTACAAGCACTCTATAGTCCCTAATGCACAATTTATAGTCTTAGTTTCTATAGATGAAACCAATTATTACTCAACATAAAAAATAGATGATCAGTTATGGCATAACTATGTGATCCACCCTACACCTTCACCATGCGTATACAGGACACTCCATGGAAGCAAATTAAATCAAATACGTTTGAACGGACACGAGCATGTGAGTGGTGTTCCATTGGACTCTTGGAGCATAAGCACAAACACCTTCATGGCACACCTGGGCAAGCTGCGCCGCAAATCACCAATACAAGACAACGCCATGGCATCAGCGAATCCAAATCAATCATCAATCGATCTCAACAAATTCAACTGAATGTCCAGCGTACATGGCTACGGAGGTAGTTGGAGCATCCGCCACACGGCGCGTGACGGAGTCAGCGGAGGGGGCGACGGAGCTGATGGAGGCGGCAGGGCCGTAGCGCGGCATCTGCGCGGGCGGAGCTCAGCGGCAAGGCTGCACATACGGGCTCGCGGTGGGCTGCGGCGTCACGCTCGCGCTCCGAGCTGCGTTGCGCTCAGCGTCGGCGACGGCGCTTTGGGCGCCAGCGGAGCCCTGGCGGCGCGAGCATGCGCCCTCGGCGCAGGAAGTGGGCGGACTGTTGATCGGCAAACGGCGGCGAGAGCAAGCGCCCTCGTGTATGAGAGCAACCGCGGGAGGAATTGCGGCGCGGGATCGATGGAGTAGACTCTGGCCTCCCCAACGCGAGTCCAGTAGAGTCTTACGGCCTCGAAGCGAAACAAGGACTCGACGTCTTATTTAGGCGTCGTTTCACGCTTTTTCTTTCTTTCCGCCGATAAATAACCCGCCACATCGTTTTTTCTGCGTGGCGGTGTAATTAATATCATGGACTCTATCGCAGAGTGCGACCGCAAAGTGCTCCAGAACATTCAGCGGTGCGCACTGCATGGTAGAGTCTATGGTCATTAATTACATTCGCCACGCAAGTAACTTCCGGCTGATGTGGCGGGACATTTATCGAGCGAGAGGAGAAATGAAGAAACGACGTCTAAACAAGAAAACGACGTCTACGCAGCGATCGAGATGGATGAAACCAGTCGCGTCCGCGTTGGGAGGAAAACCGTCGTTTCTTCACGCCCCCGTCTGATCCCGTGCGCCCGGCTTTCCCATCGGCGCACCGTGCGCGAACGCAGCTCGGGCCGCGGCTTGGCACCTCCGTGGGGAGACCATCCTTGCCGCGTCGCCGCCGGCCATGCCGCCGTGGAGAGCGCAGCCGCCGGCGGGAGCTCGCGCGTCGCCGCCGTCATGCGTGGCCGCGTCGCTCGCGCAGACCACACAGGAGGGCCGCCCTCGGATCCCGCACAGCCTCTGGCAGGAGCTCGCGCAGCCGTCGCAGATTTCCGCGGCCGCCGCGGACCACGCCGTCGCTGGCTCGCGCTGGTGTCGCGGAGTCTTTTTTAGATTCCGCGGGCGTTGTTGCCGGTAGCGCCTCTGGTCCCGTTCCTGCACGCGGTCATGGCTCCCGTGGTGGGCACAACGGCCATGGCGTCTGGGACCTCGCTGGCGCACAAGAGCTCGCCTCTAGCCCCTGCCCCTCTGGCCTCCCTGTGCACATGTCGGCTGCAGATGGAAATCTCGTTCTCATCTCCGTTCCCCTCCCTGCCTCTCATGCACGCACTGTTGCAGAGTTGGAGAAACAAAAGATCCGGTAGGTATGGGAGAATGATCGCTTGATTTTTCTCTGGACTCTAGGTGAAAAAATATTGCATTGGGAGCCATAATTTCTTTGATACGCGATCTGCAGGCCATGACTCTACCGGCAGTAAGTCAAGACCGCTGAAATCTTTTAATGCAAGTTAACCTTGGATCGTAAGATTTGCAATGGAGATCCGCTCCTACTGTGTGCTTAAGTACGTGAATGAAGCTGTGAAGATGATGGTGCCACGTCACGTCTCTTAACCTGCGTGACAGGGACGCGTGCAGTGCAAGTGCAGATACTCGATACGCTACTACAGTATGAGCTACTCCTTCATTAATTAATTAATTATTATTGTGTGTGATTCATCATGTGGGGAACGGGAAACATGTGACTCGTGCTGCCTCCACGGGAAACGTTGCTGGCATCACACCTCACACGGCAGCTAGCGTACGCAAACGTAACGCGTCTCGTTATGTTTGGCAGTCTGGGCATGCCTTGTCCCCCGTGCGAACGGAACGGGTGCGTGTGCCACCGCGCCGGAGGGGTCGGATACGCCGAATCGGGTGTCGTTCAATTCCGTCGTCGTCGGTTGCACACGTCGACTCGTCGAGTCGCATTTATTTGTTTCGGTGGATGTCATGCATACGTCATGTACATACACCACTGGTTTTTCCGTGTCTGGCTTAACAGTCATGGTACAATACCTTTTCTCTTCCAATAAAACAGTACTATCAGTTAGCTGAGGCTCATCAGCCGCTCAAACCAACAGCAGAACACGCAGATTCAATTTGCCTAAAAAAAAAAAAGCCTCACTAGAATATACTCCCTCCGTCCCTTTTGGGATGTCACTATGGGGTGCGTCTTGGCCAAACTTTCTCAACTTTAACTAGGTTTGTAGAAAATATGTGCAACATTTATATCTCAGATAAATTTATTAAAAACTAGACTTAAAGATCTTTTCAATGATACTAATTACTTAAGATAAATATTTATATATTTTAATATATAATCGCTTGGCTATTTGAAAACGTTGACTTCCGGAAGACGATAACCCACATCTATTTAGGACGGAGGGAGTAAGCACGGATTGAATATAGGCATTTTGGCGTGAGGTACAACTACACCATGATTTGAAGCTGCTAGTCGATCTATCGCCAGTTTACGAGAAGATTTACAATCCGGGATTGCGTGATGGTAGCTGTGTGTGTGTCTGACAAAAGAAGAAAGAAAGGTGTCGCTACTACCGTGAGCTACCCGTACTCACGGTAGTAGTGCTTGTATACGACGTCTCCTGGCACGCGCGTGTGTACGTGTCGACGCCTGAGCTTCTTCTGTACTGTGACTCCACTCGGTGGGTGATGAAACGTACAGTACGTGCGCGCACGAGATGAGTGCACTGTTGTGACTGATGGACCCGCTGCACCGGGCAGTCAGGCAGAGAGAGCTCGACGATGTGGTCGGTCGGGGAGGTGAGCCCCCACCTCAGGTGACGGCAATGATGCACGACAAGGCCATTGGACTTTCCGGCATGGGGACAGACAGACAAGAGCGCGTGTTGGTAGCAATTGTTGGGATACTAGGCAATTTCCAGATTAATTCCAAAATATAATTTATGACAAATAAACCTACTAGATAAAGCATGTCAAGCATACTAGCATGACAGATCAAGATATCGCATATACTAGTAGGTGCGAGATCATGATATCACGTAGCATGATCATACAGTGTGTAAACCCAACTAGCACACCGTGATAGATTGGATCTCGAGAATACACGGGGCGACGTTGAGGACAACGTAATGAAGAGGTTCAGCGACGCCGAGGTCCTCCAGGTCGTCGTCGCTGCCGTCGATCGGCGGTCGCCGCTTATTCGCCTTTAAAAGCGACGCCGCCGAGGTCCTCCTCAGTCGCTGTCGCCGCCATCGATCGACTGGGCCGCCGCTGAGGAAGTCGAAGAAGCCGTTGATGAAGACGGGCGCTGGGACGGTCCCTCGCGTGTCCTTCCGGAAGACGAGCCGTGATGAAGATCGGGAGGTCCGCCACAAGAGCGCTTCCCAAAACCTTATTCGCCTTCTCCTTTGCGCAGGATCGCAAAGACGACGGTTCCGGAGACTGCCGCCCGGTTGCTAGTGCACGCAAAGCAATCGGCCGAGTAGCTACGGCGGCACAACAACAAGAAGAGGCAAAAACTCTATCTCAATTCTCTAGAGTTGAGAGGTTGTCCAATCAAGGGACTCCTCTCTAAACCAAGATGAGATATTAGATCTCTTATTTTTGGCGTGGCCGGTAGGCTGCTTACATATCCCGAACATCGTGTCGCGATCACGATCGGTTTAGGACTCTCTACTCAGAGTCAGTTCAGGACTCTACAACTTGAGAGCCAAGATTACCAAAAATAGAATGGGCCTTTGAGATCTCTCTAGGAATTTTCGAATTTGTTATTGGGCCAAGCCCATCTAAATTCCAACAATCCCCACCGGATCTCAAATACCCATTTTAGAGTTTTGCCAATTCTCATTTCTTTGTTTAATATACCAAGATTTCGGCAGAGACCGTGAAGTTGAACTCGCCTAGGTCCTTAAGCTACACTTATTCACAACTTTAACAATGGACTACGTCTTGAATTGCAAGTTTTGTGCGAACAAGCTTTACTTAAAGCCTTAAGCTACACTTATTCACAACTTGAACAATGGACTACGCCTTGAATTGTAAGTTTTGTGTGAACAAGTTTTACTTAAAGCCACACTAATACCTGGCTGCCAGTAGCCTTACCCCATGGGTGGAGCATATACGTCATACTCCCTCGGTCTCTTCATGAGCTTACTAGAGACCACCCAAGTCTCATAGATCGCGACGTTTAACAGTCAAACTCATATAGGTATGTTCTTTCAAGAATGCTCAGAGGATAGCATCTTCGCTTGTTAAAGCCAATAGAACATATTAAGGCATTAGCCAACCCGCCATATAAAGTGCCTCAACGCATTTGAGAGTTATTGCATCTTCACTTAGAGAGGGTTATAAATATACTCTCCTCGCTTTTACCAATAGCTTGTTCTTCCCGCATCCTTAGTCACGGGATCTCGATCAAAAGGTTGGGTTACTACTATCAGTAAACTCATATGGGTCTCATACCCATCTCCCTCGATGCAATTTCTATCACATTACGTGATAGCCCTTTAGTAAAGGGATCTCGCCGGGTTTTTATCCAATGCGTATATAAAATACGCTTATTACTCCGGAGTTTCTCGCCGACAGACTTCAAACGTCTTTTAACGTGTCTTGTTGACTTCGCATTATCCTTAGCACTATTCACTTTAGTGATCACCGTTTGATTATCACAGTTCATAAGGATAGCGGCATTGGTTTCTCTACCACCGGCAAGTCGACAAGAGCTCACGCAGCCCACTCGCCTCTGCAGATGTCGTATCCAAAGCAAGAAGTTCGCTTCCATGGTTGATCTAGTCAAAATAGTGCGTTTTACAAGACCTCCATGACATCGCGCCACATCCAAGAGTAAATACATACCCACTAGTAGCGTAGATTTGATCAATATCGAAATCCGGTTAAGCATCACTATATCCCTCTAGCACAACTGGGTGCCCGAATAGTGTATGCCATAACTCATTGTACCTCTAAGATAGCACAAGACCCTCTCTAGTACATGCCAATGATCATCACCCGGGTTGAACATGTACTCACTCAACTTGCTCACAAAGAAAAGAGATATATCTGGTCTAGTTGCGCTAGCTAAATACATGAGTGAACCAATTATCTAAGAGTATCTCAATTGATATCTAGCATTTCTCTTATTCTTTCCGTATTGTCACACTAGGATCATAAGGTGTTGGAGAAGGCTTTCTATCTATAAAACCAAATCGGTTCAGGACCTTCTCAACATAGCGAGATTGCAACAATGTAATCCCACTCTCTTCCTTAATTAGCTTGATGTTTAGAATTACATCGCCTCTCCTAGATCTTTCATGTCAAAAAACTCTTAGACAAGAAAGACTTGACTTCATTGATCACATCAATGTTGGAACCAAAAAGTAAGATATCATCAACATATAAGCATAATATAACAGATTTGCCCCCACCATGTCGATAATACACACTCCTATTAGCTTCATTGACAACATAACCGGCACTAGTTAATGTAGTGTCAAACTTCTCATGCCATTGTTTAGGTGCTTGTTTCAAGCCATACAAAGATTCTAATAACTTGCACACCTTTTGCTCTGCACCTTTTACTACAAATCCATCAGGCTGATCCATGTAAATCTCCTCATCCAACTCTCCATACAGAAAAGCTGTCTTTACATCCATTTGATGAATGATCGGACCATATGAGGCAGCCAAGGATAGTAGTGTTCGAATAGTAGTCATTCTAGCAACGGTGAGTAAGTATCAAAGAAATCCTCGCCCTCCTTTTGAGTATAACCCTTTGCCACAAGCCGAGCCTTGTACTTGTCAATAGTACCTTCAGGTCTAAGCTTCTTCTTGAACAATCACTAACATCCAATTGGTTTATAACCGAATGGTAAATCGATAGCTCCCTAAGTTCCATTAGAAAGAATCGAGTCCATCTTACTATGAACAAGCTTCTTTCCAATCATCTACATCCGGAGATGCATATGCCCTCGATATAGAGGTGGGAGTATCATCCACAAGGTACACAATGAAATCATCACCAAAAAGATTTTGTAATCCTTTGTTTCTTGTTCCTCATCGGAACTTTATTGTCATCCTTCTCAAGTGATTGTTCAAATGACTCAACAGGGTATTCGATAGGTATAGTATCATCGGGAGCTAATCCAAAGAGAGAATCTAACATTGCTACGCATATATTTCAAAGGAAATATATTCTCAAAAAACGTAGCATCACGAGATTCAAAGATAGTATCTACAAGCATATCGTAAAACTTCGGATCTTACTACTAAAAATCGGTAGGCAATCAATGTTGTTGAGCGTATCCAAGAAAGATACAATCTATCGTCTTTGGTCCAAGCTTACGCTTCTTATTAATTGGAATATTGACTTTCGCCAAGCATCCCCCACATGCGCAAGTATGAAAGTGATGGTTTCCTACCAACCCACATCTCATATGGCGTTGTCTCTTTATTTTCGTTTGGAACTTTATTCAGGACATGACTCGCAAATCAATATAGCTTCCCCACCATGCCTTAGATAAACCGCAAAGTATCTAACATGGCGTTAACCAAATCAGTCAGCGTGCGGTTTTTCCTCTCGGCAATTCCGTTGGATTCGGACGAATAGGGAGGTGTCCTCTCGTGAATAATACCATGTTCCGCACAAAACTCATCAAATATTATAGAAAAATATTCACCACCACGATCCGACCTTAGACATTTAATCTTTCTCTCTAGTTGATTTTCAACTTTAGCCTTAAAGATTTTAAAGTAGTCTAATGCCTCATCTTTAGTTTTCAAAGCAAGTAAATATAGCAATATCTAGAAGCATCATCAATCAACGTCATGAAATATCTTTTTCCACCTTTAGTCAACACACCATTCATGTCGCATAGATCGAATGTATGAGTTCTAGAGGTGCCAAGTGTCTCTCCTCCCCGCCTTGTGAGGCTTTCGAGGTTGCTTAGATTGCACAATACGGCTATGGCACTTAGAACCTTTGGCAATAGTGAAATCTGGAATTAACTTCAAGCTAGATAAATGTGACATCAAACCAAAGTTCACATGACATAAACGAGAATGCCAAACACTTGAACTATCATTTATTGTGCCACAAATATGATTCAGCGACTTATTGCATAAATCGCTAAACTTAGGCGGAACAAGCCGCCATAGTCGTAACCCTTACCAATAAATTGTCCATGCTTAGACATGACTACTTTATTGGACTCCATCACTACCTTAAACCCATCTCTTAAAAGAAGAGAAACACTAACAAGGTTCTTGCGTATAGTAGGGACATGTCGCGACGTTCTTCGCTTATGCGATTTTACCTAAAGTAAACTTCAGTTCTATCGTGCCAACACCACGAACGAAGCATGTGACCCATTCCCCATTAGGACGAAGAACCTTGTAACTCTTTATAAGAAAAAAACAAAGAGATGTCAAAGCACACACATGAATACTAGCACTGTATCAACCCACCAACTTGGTGATTGAAATACGATAGTACAAGTAGGAACATTATCGTACTCTTCATCGGCATTGCTAATAGTCACGAGGTTGACATTCTTATTATTCTCACCGAAAAAATGACCAAGCTGTCCATAAGTGAAGCAAGGCACCTCATCATTATTTTTTTCTTCTTCTCTAAGGTAGTTGCTAACTTGGCATTGGAAGATTTATTCCCTTTGTTCTTGCCATGTGGGTTTTCTTGCACAATATTAGTGCTAGAATGGCTCTTGTTCCCCTTCTCAATAGTATTCTTCACCCGAATCTTTTCCTCAACATCAAGAGATGCTATCAGGTTTACAACTGATATTTTCTGTCTCTTGTGTTTTAGAATTGTGCCGAAGCTCTTCCATGAAGAAGGCAACCTAGCAATAATGCATCCGGCTACAAATTCATCGGGTATGACATACTTAAGGAGTTCAAGTTCTCTTGCCATGTGTTGAACCTCATGCGCTTGCTTGACTATAGATCGGTTAGCAACCATCTTGTAGTCATGAAAGCTCTCCATAATGTACAACTCAGATGTACCAATGGTTGCATTCAGTTGATCCCACAATGCCCTCTCATCTTGAAAGTGCAAGTTTGCATCTTCTAGATGACTAGCAAGACTGTTTAGGATTGTTCTTCTAAGGATAGTGTTGTCTCCCCGAATCTTCTCTTATCTCTAGAGATATTCCCCCGAGGCGATCCAACAAGTAATCCGTAACATCTTAGCCTCAAGCCGTGAGCATGGCCTTAACTCGCCACCTCTTCATATGTGCACTAGAAAACTTTTCTAGTCTCAAAGACGTCGCTGAAAAAAAACAGCCATAGTTAAATCAAGAAAAGCCTATAATAAGATTTTTGGATTGTTGGGATATTAGGCAATTTCAGATTAATTCCAAAATATAATTTATGACAAATAGACCTACTAGATAAAGCATGTCAAGCATACTAGCATGACGATCAAGATATCGCATATACTAGCGGGACGTATCATGATATCACGTAGCATGATCATAGCAACAGTGTAAACCCAACTAGCACACCAGATAGATTGGATCTCGAGAATACCCGGCCGACGTTGAGGACAACGTAATGAAGAGGTTCCCAAAAGCGACGCCGAGGTCCTCCGTGTCGCTGCCGCCGTCGACGATCGGTGGGCCGCTTATTCGCCTTTAAAGCGACGCCGGAGGTCCTCCAGTCCGCTGTCGCTGCCGTCGATCGACGGCCGCCGCCTGAGGAAGTCGAAGAAGCTGTTGATGAAGACGGCGCGGGGACGGTCCCTCGCGTGTCCTTCCCGGAAGACGAGCCGGTGATGAAGATCGGGAGCGTCGCGCTAAGAGCGCTTCCCAAAACCTTATTCGCCTTCTCCCGCTGCAGGATCGCAAAGACGACGGTTCCGAGAGACTGCCGCCCGGTTGCTAGTGCACGCAAGCAATCGGGCTGGAGTAGCTACGGCGGCACAACAACAAGAAGAGGCAAAAACTCTATCTCAATTCTCTAGAGTTGAGAGGTTGTCCAATCAAGGGACTCCTCTCTAAACCAAGATGAGATATTAGATCTCTTATTTTTTGGCGTGGCCGGTAGGGTCGCTTATATATCCCGAACATCGTGTCGCGATCACGATCGGTTTAGGACTCTCTACTCTGAGTCGGGTTCGGGACTCTACAACTTGAGGGTCAAGATTACCAAAAATAGAATGGGCCTTTGAGATCTCTCTAGGAATTTCCGAATTTGTTATTGGGCCAAGCCCATCTAAATTCCAACAGCAATAGCAATCGATGCCCATGCATGGATGCAACCGCGCCGGCCGTTGGCACCGCGCCACCTGTCCGAGTGCCACCATGTGCCGTGGACCCACTCCTACAGTCCTAGTACGGTCTTGGCACTACAAGTCCCCGGTGTCCGTCCCACTCCCCAGCGATGCGATGGATCTAAAGATGGCCATTTGGCCCGCGGACGCCGCCCGGTCCGAGGCCCGGCAAAATGGGCCCGGTACCTCGCCCGGCCGGTCCCGTTATGTAATACGGGCCCGCGGGCGGCCCGGCCGGATGGACGGGGCCGCCATGGGCGCGCCGCCCGGGGTAAACGGTGGCGGTCCGGCCAGCGGGCACGGTTGGTGTGATGACGGCCCGATGTCGCCCGGCCCAGTGAACTCCGTGTACGCTAACAAGCTTTTTTTTTGACAAAGGCACGCTAACAAGCCCACGGCCCACCAAATCCCCACCCTATCTCCAATCCCGCTCCTAGCGGAGGCAACGCGAGGCGGCGGCGCTGTGCCAGCGGTAAGGCGGCGCCGGCGCGCGCAGGAGCGGGAGCAGCGAGCAGCGGCTTCAGCGGCGGCGGCGCGGCGGCGTGGCACGAGCACCCCTCCCGATCAGCAGCGCGAGGCGGCCAGCGCGAGGCGCCAGCCTTTGTCAGCGGGCGGCGCCGCGGTAGACCCTGGGCGGCGGACCCGGCGAATCTGCGGGCGGCGGCGCCTCAGCTACGGCGGCGGCGGCGCCGCGCAGCGCCCAGCCTTGGCCACCCCGCGGCAGCGCGGACGGAGGCATCCATCGCGGCCGCAGCGGACGGCGTCGCCTCGGCCGGGCCCGGCCCGATGCCCGTGGCCCGACGCGCAGCCCGTGGCCCGTAAAATGGCCCACGGGCCGGGCCATGGGCGAGGACGCGGCCCGGAGCACGGTGGAGGCATCGGCCCGGTGCGGCCCGTGGCCCAACGCGGCCCGCAGCTGGCCGGCCCGGCCTGGCCCGGCGGGCCGGCGGGCCGCACCGGGCGGCCCGTTGTACATCTATAGATGGATCGGTCGATCGATTTCTCATCTGAAACGACCGAACGGGTGGATGTCCGGCCGGGGCCATCAACCAACCTCGCGACGGGCCGGGTAGGTCTAGTACGCATCAGAAGCCCGGCTACACGACACGACGCGGACGCTACGACGAGACGCCAACGGCCGGAAGAAGCCATCCGCCGCTCGACGGCCGAGACGGGTCGCGCGGCACCGCCTCCGGTCTTGAGCACGGCCGGGGGGGGGTCAATCGGCCGCCGTCGAGCTACACCTCCGCCGCTCCATCGGGTGGGTGTGCCGCATGGCGCCATGCATGGTCGGTTTACCCTTTTGCACCCGGATGAGCGGATCGAAAACGTACATACGCACGCACGTGATGGGATCCTCGGATCGTGGTGTACGTACATGCGCACACGGCGACGCGTAGCTCGTGAGGTACGCGGTGGGTGCCCGCAGCCGCGGTCGTCTCCACGGATCGCAGGTTTCCGTGCCTCCGGTCTCCGGATCCACCGCGCGACGTCCGCGGGCCCCGGGCGGATGGGGCGGGCGGGCGTCGGCCGGCGGGCCGATCGGTACCTTTACGGTGGCCGAGCATCTCCAGTCATGGCCTCTAAATTGAGCCCTTAAAATTTTATTTGCATGCTTGACAAAAAGAAATAGGGGCCTAGATTACCTTCCAACTCGGAACCATCCACCGAGACCCTATCTCCTCCCCGCAAAAGCAAAAGAAAAAGAAAAAAACTTCCTACATCTCGTCCCCGGGGCCGCCGTCCGCCACCGCGCCTCCATCCCCAAAGACTCGCCACGCCACGCCCGGGCGCCGGAGCCGAAGCGCGGCCACGACCCGGAGGAGCGTCCGGCTCGCCGCGCTCGACGCCGCCCCCGCCGCAGCCGCTGGTACATGGCGAACGAGCTCGACCGCGACACGGGCCGGGAGTAGCTGGATTGGCGGAAGTTGCCGGCGGCGGCGAGGTCGACGGGGGTGCCGCCTCCGACTCGTCGCGACGAAGGAGCCCCGCCGTCATCCGCCTGTGAGGGCCACGACGGTAGCGGCCCGCCGGGCGCGCTCCGCCTTCGGCTGCGCGTCCGTGATGGTGGCGGTGGTGAGGAGGAACGCCCACGCCGAGCGCCGGCGCGGTCACCACCTGCCGCTGGCGGGCGGCGCCGCCTTGCTCCCGAGACCGTCACCTTGGGGTTGGGGGGACCTCGACGAGCTCGACCAGGATCTCTACCGCCGACGGAACGAGCTCGAGCACCGGAGGGGAGGGGAGCCACGCGTGGAAGTGGAGGCGAACCCCATCTCGACGGGCGCCTACGCCAGATCCCGGGCGCCGCCCCCACCAGCGAGGCTCAAGGCCGCCGCGCCCCCAAGCGGGCTAGCCCCAGCCTGCCTGCAAGGTTCAAGGCCGCCGCGCTAAGCTGGCGAGCCGCATCAAGATGGCGCCGGCCCGGTGTGCCCCATCCCGACGGCGCCGCACCAACCCCGCCGGCGCTCAGACGACCGGCATGGCCCTGGCCGGGCGTTCAGCTCGACGGCACCCCTGCCCATCTTGATGCGGCGGGCGTGCAGCAGCGAGGGTGGTGTGCGGCGGCGGGCAGCACTTTGCGCGTTTTAACGCACGGGTGGATGCGAAACGGGAAAAAAAAATTGGGACCCACGGGAATAGGGGGATCTAGATCTGGGGTTCAAAGTTTTATAAAATTTGAGGTCTTATTTAGGGGTTCTATTGAAGTTAATTTTTTGTTCAAGCCCGTAGAATTTAGAGTAGGGGCTCAAGTAGGGGTGGGTTGAAGTTGCTCTTACGGGATCGTAAAAATGCGTGCCCGATGCATCACTGGGTGCGCCGCCGCTGTCCGCCGTCGCGATCGCATCGTTCGTGCCGCTTGCCGCCGATCGCCGGGCGCGGCGAGCGCGACCCAGGACGTGGATGCATGGTCGCGCGATCTTTATCTCCCCGTTGTCCCGCTAGCGTTAATGCAATACACGCCTGCCACGTCGCGCGGATCGCACTAGTGCGCCGTACGACCACCACTCAGACACTGCTGCCTCTGTAGGAAATAAGGATAAAAGCAATTTCCACTTTTCAAAAAATCAAACAGTACCTTTTTTAAAATTAAAATTCAAACATATCTAAATATAGATTCTCTCCGTTTTGAAGTACGGAGTACAGGATGAGAGTCTTTTTTTTTTTTTAAATAAAGGCAGGAGCTCTGCCGCTCAATTAAGACGAAAGAAATGTATATACAAGAAGGGTTGCCGAAAGTACCACGAGAGGATGCACGATGGGCAAACCCACCCACGCGACGCGGAAGAGCACAAACTGCCATGAGTCATCGTTGCCGAGCATGGTTGCAAAGCGACCCAGCAGCTCTAACTTCCCATGGCGTACCAGCACGAACCCTAAAGAAAACAGGCAAACAACCCAACACGAGATGCCATAACCGGTCATCGTTGCCAAGCTCGAGACAAGAGCAGCTCCGACTTCCAATCTTGATCCTCTCGCCTCGCCACCGCCTTCCGCTCGACCTCCGTAGTAGTCCAGTCCACGAAGAAGGGGGTTTGCCTCATGTCATCGTTGCCAAGCCACATCCCCTCGACGCCGCAGCTCCGACTTCACACCGCAAGCCCTCCACACGCACACCAAGCACCAAGAAGGAAGAGCATCAACCGGCGAAGTCGCGGGTCGAAATGAACTTCAAAAGCGACGCCTTCAGGAAGGGAGTGACGTTAGGGACGCCACCGCCGCTCATCCAAGATGGATCGAAGCGCCCATGGAAGATAGTGCCGGAACGCGACGCCCTCAACAGGGGAAGCGGCGCCCACCGGCGTCACCATCGCCGAGGCTTTCGCCCAAGATGTCCCCAAAGACAGAGTCCGGCCAAGACCCCGGTCGCAGCAAAGTCGTCTCCGTTGTCGCCGCTGCCCTCGCCATCCCGCGGAACCGCACTAGAGAGGCCTTGATGCGCCGGCTGCACGCGCGGCAGCCGCGATAGCTGCGTCGCCGCCACCCCCTCGCCTAGGCACACGGGACCGGGCATCACCTTGCACAAGACGTCACCCGCCCGCATGCCGAGACCGTCGCCGCCGGCCCGGCACTTGCGCCAACGTTGGCGCGCCATTGTTGGCCGCCGCCGCCACGCGTGTGCACCACCGTGGACGCCGCCCCAGCCCCATGGGCCCCGGATCCAGCCGCCAGGACGGAGAACCCGTGTCCCAGGCCAGTGCAGCCGCCCCACCATGGATGGCACCACCGGCGCCGCCCCCCGACGTGGGGGCACCGGATTCGGCCGCCAGGGGCATCGGATCCGGCCGCCCAGCCCTAGAGCAGCCCTGCCGGCCCCAATGGTGGCACCATGCGAGGGGGAAAGGGGATGACGGGGGGGAAGAAGATGGAGGAGCCCACCGCCGCCGCCCCACGGCTGCCCGGGCCTCGGCCGGCGCCATCGCAGACCCGGCCAGGCGGCCTTCCCGAGCCCCACGCGGCCCGGCGGCGGCGACGCCCGCCGCCCGCGGCATCCCGCGCCGCCACGCAACGGGACGAGAGGAGCACGCCCCCGCCGCCGCCATCCCGGCCAGCCGCGCGGCCTTGCCGGCGGCCCGCCCGGCGGCGCGCAGCAGGAGAAGGGAGGAGGGAGGGTAGCGGCGCGGAGGCGGTGGCGGTTCGCGCCGCCCGAGCCGCCGCGTGGGAGAGCGGCGCGGGGGCCCTGAAATGGTAACTCCATCAAAAAGCAATGATCTATAAATTAAGACTAAAATATTTTGTAATTAGAAATGTAGCGAGCAAAAGGCTAACTTGCTCTTCATTGATTAGTTATCTTGCTTGATTTTCTAGTAAAACATAGTTGGAAAATCGTCTACCAATAATATTGAGTCATTTTTGACAAACTAATTATGTTTAAAAAGCATGCTACGGATTTACCAACTGTTTATTTTATTTACCAAGCTCTTGAGATAATGATGCTCTTATCTGTTAGCTGAATCACATCTTGATTTTTTGCATCTCTAGATAAGTCAGCGCCGGCCGTTGGTGTTGACAATTACCACTGCTCGGGATATAATTAATATAAAGTACTAGCCATCGTTCCATCATTCATGTCAATTTCAGTTACCATCATGAATTCACGGCGAGCAAATGCAGTGGCTTGGGCTGGCCGCCCAAACTCGTTGTCATTCGTCACCTACCTGTAGCGATGGAGCAGTATGTAGCTGTCACTGTACAGTGTACACTATACATTCTACGTAGACAGCCAGCACAAATCCCCTCTCCTTTGTTGTCACTATACAGTATTCTTGACACTCTACAGGCAGCCTTTTTTCAGCAGCCATCCGAAACTGTCAATGCACGCACATGCAGGCCATTGCTGACAAATTAGGGGCATGCAGCTACCACTGACCGAGACAGATTGATGCTCACCCATCTATCAGTATATCCTTTCGGAACCTGCTTATTAGTCGTCTACCAATGTTTAAAGTGCCGTAAGCACTGGAAATTTGTGCTAACTAGTAATAGTTACATCAAGCTTCTCTTGGTCTTGTTCCCTATTTACACAGTTGCAGCTGATTTGTCGTTAGGAGTAGCTTTCATGTCCATTTTTGCAGACTGTATGTGTGTCTTCTCCCTCCGTTCAAATTGTAGGTCGTTTGACTTTTTCAATCTCAAGTTTCATCACTCGTCTTATCTAAAAAATTGTGCAAACACAGTCAAATTTAAGTCATTCTTAAGGACCTTTTGTTAATAAAGCATGCCACAACAAAGAAATGATATTTTGTATAATTTTTTGAATAAGACGAATGGTCAAACTTTGGGTTGAAAAAGTCAAACGAACTATAATTTGGAACGGATTTAAGATTTTTGGCTAGGGTGCTTTGCTGCTTTCAGGTCTTGAATTATTGGTAGCCCTGCATGATGTGTGGCGCTGGTGCACCTGCTGCTAGCTGCAAGATTTTCTTGTTGTGTGCCATCTGCATCATATAGGTGGGCGTCATGCACATTGCAAGATGATATGGGAATTGAATGGATCTCGCCATCTGCCCTATGTGGTGCCGTCATGCACACTCTGCCTCCCCGTCCCAATTTAAATCAGCCTTCTACAGTTGTTTTAAATCAAACTATTTTGAGTTTAACTAAATTTACAGGAAAAACTAATGTCTATGACACCAAATTAATTAGTATCATTCGATATGAAGAAAATATATTTTGTAATATACTTATTTGGTGCCATAGATACTATCTAGTTACATGCATGCTTACACGTCCATATATTTCTCGATGTAATTGAACCGTATTGAGCAAATAGAGGTGACGGTTTAATTGGTTGGCCGGACGACACAACAAACCATAGAGCAAGATCTCTGAGAGTCTCTGACTGCATAAACAATGTAGAGGTATATAGTAGGTTCTAGCTAGATACATTGTTAGGTGAAACAAGAACATCAAACACTGTGAGTCTGTTACAACATGTAAGTGTACTAATAACTTAGTAACGTGTGGCCTACATGCAGCAAATTAACGCATCCCCGTTGACTATATATATATATATATATATATATATATATATATATATATAAATTAAGATCAGTAGCTAGTGCCGACGTGCCAACACGATGTCTTGGCTTTGACAACGTGTATTGCGAGATGGTGTCATCCCTGCTTCCTGCACGTAAGGAGAGGATTACTATATTTCTTAATAAATCATTTGCCCAGGGTTCGTGTCGTTCCTCTAGCTCATGATGCAGATCCGTCATCGATCCTACGTAATACGTGTACAAAAGATTGAGACGACACTACAGTAGTAAAGAAATGGCGGCAAAGCGAGATTTGCCGTCCTGTCGGGTAACAAGCTAGCTAGCTATTAAGTGATCGATCTCCGGGGACGACTTGGACAATAAACAAAAATGAGCCATGCGTCAACAAGCAGATCCAAATCCACGTCACTAGTGTGTCGAGTATAAATATGCATGGTTGTGCCATGTGGTGTGTGGGCAGACGTGCATTGCATACTTTAATTTGTACGTACGTTTATCTATCTGGTACAATACACGCGTAGTATCGATCTCTGATTATTTGGATGCGTCAGCAAGGAAGCAGCAGATATTTTTGGTGCCGGCACAGTATATATACTTGTATTAAATTGTTATATACTATATTTTTTTGGCGCCGGGACAGGATATATACTTGTATTAAATTGTTATATTATATACTTACTCTGTTTCAAATTGTAGGTCGTTTTTGTTTTTCTAGATATATTTTTTGCAATGCATCTACACATAGTGTATAACTAGGTGCATAACAAAAGCAATGTATGTAGAAGTGCTAAAATTAACTATAATTTGTAATGGAGGGAGTACTTATATTCTAGATCGTATGTGACAGATATGCACACTTAGTACGTAAGCAAACAGAAACGTCACGTTCTAAAAACAACTATATATATACTCCAGTGAGCCGAGGGAAGGGAGGCGCGCGGGGGCGGTGGCATAGCAGCCTCGGCTTGGCAAGTGCCGCACACCAGGCGGGTTTGACCTGCGCGCCTGCACGGGCCGGGTCAAACAACACGAATGCGCAGCAACTTGCATTTTCTCACCCTGCGTTAGCTAGCGTGACAGGTACTCGTGCAGATCGATACGCTACGGCTATATGAGCACTACTCAGATTCGCTCATCACTACCGCCCGGCATCACTAACGGAATTTAGTCCACCGGTAGTGTTGAAGCGCGCTTCGGCAGTGATGAACCGTCCAGGCGCGAGAAATCAGAAATTCTACGGACTCGACCAATACCGGCAGTGAAGATTTATATCACTACCGGTGCTTATTATGCCCTGGCAGTGATCTGATGGACTGGACTCATATCACTGCCGGGTGCAAATAAGAACCGACAGCGATCTCTCTGCATGCACTGTTGGTTGTTGTCACTGAAAACTATGGTGTGACCGATTCGGTAGTGCTGTGCCGGTTCACTCTCGGTTTTAAAAAATTACCGGCAGTGATAAGTTGCCAACTCAAAAAGGTGACAGGAGTGTTCTCTCCTTCCTACTCTATACCATCCCAAGAACAGAGGCGCTCGTTTAGACCCTCCCCACCAGTGCTGCGACCGTTCTAATCCATGAAGGAATCGCTTGTATTTGAAGAATGGCTTGACGGTTTTTGGTTTAAGGTTAGTAACAATCATCTGCTCCTTTGATTTTATTCCCTAATTACCTTTGTTTTGATGGGTACATCCCTTGATTCTTGTTCTTGTTCTTTCTACATTCTAGAGCCGCGAGCTCCAATTGAACTTAATTTCTGCTAGGCTTCCAAGCAATTTGTGGAGAATCCATCATCTATAAGGTTGGTCGCCTAATTAATTACGCCGTTTTCCTGTGGTGCTATAATTATTTCTTGTTAGTATGTGAGTCGAGATTTTACAATTTTGCCGACCAAAATAGTCCATGTGTCACCTACCAGCCACATTTTTTCGAGCTGAATTGATCAAGTCTTCAATTTCACTTTTTTTGTAGAGATGGATCGAGAGTGGATGTATGGGTCCTGTGCAAACCGACGGTTCATTCATGGAGTCTCCCAGTTTCTGTGTGTTGCCAGAGCTCATGCTGGGGTTGGGAAGTATATTTTTTTGCCATGCTTGGATTGCAAGAATCAACGGAAATATGCTAACACAGAGTGTATCTGGAACTACTTGAATACACGGGGGTTCATGCGAGGGTATAGCATATGGACAGAGCATGGTGAGATTGGTTTGAATGTTCGCAGAAAACAATGATGATCAGGCCATTCCTGCCGTGCATAAGGAAAACAATGATGATCGTGGAAAACAACGACGTAGCCATGCACGAGCAAGCATGAGGGCACTACTGGCTTGCTTAGTGATACTCTTTGCCGATGACAACGACGAAGAGGATGGCCTTTCTTTTTGTTGCTACGTAATGCAGAGACCGGATTTCTTACTCCCAAACAAATTGAAAAAGCTAGAGAAAATGAGGCAAGATGAAAAACGCCATTGTACAAGGATTGTGAAGTGAGCAAACTGGAGGCCAACATATTACTGTTAGACTACAAATCCGTAGAAGGGGTGAGCGACAAAGGCTTCGATTTCTTGTTAAGTGTAATCAGGAAATTACTCCCAAAAGACAATGAGTTGGCAGAGAAGACATAGGCCAAGCGGATGATCGCCCCCTCGGCCTTGAGGTCAAAAAAAAATCCACGCATGTGTCAATGATTGTATATTGTACCGTGGAACAAAATACGAAAAGTTGGATGCATGCCCCAAGTGTAAACAACCACGCTACAAGCATGGGCCATCAAATGAAGGTAGCAAGAGCAGAGGAGGTCCTGTTAAAGTCGTTTGGTATTTCCCAATAGCTCCCCGGGTGCATAGGCTGTTTGCATGTGCAAAGTCAGCCAAGCTGTTGCGCTGGCATGGCGAAGAGCGTAAGAAAGACACCAAGATGAGGCACCCAGCCGACGGGCGTGACTGGAGGACTGTCAATACTATGTTCTACAAGGAGCTCGGTGGAGAGGTAAGGCACCTTTGGTTTGGTTTGAGCACAGATGGGATGAATCCTTTCGACCAGGTTAGGACCAACCATAGCACATGGCCAGTGACACTCTGTATATACAACCTTCCGCCACACCTCTGTATGAAGCGTTCGTTCATCCAAATGCCACTACTGATCCAAGGGCCAAGACAGCCAGGGAATGACATAGACACGCTTCTAGAACCAGTGATCGATGAATTGGTAGAGATGTTCAGTACGGGTGTGAAGAATGTTTGGGACGAGTACAAAAAGGAACATGTCACGGTCAAGGGAATACTAATCGCTACAATCACTGACTTGCCGGGCCGAGATTGCTTATCTGAAGAAAAGACAAAAGGCTATACTGGATGTATCGAGTGCTTGGATGAAACACATGCGGTACATCTACCGGGCAACAATAAAATGGTTCATATGAGAAACCGTAGGTTCCTACCAGAGGGACGCGCATACCGAAGGAACAAAAGAACTTTCGGGGAATATGAAGATGGGACGGCTCCAGATTATCGAGACGGGAAAGCGATGCTTCGAGAACTAGACAAACTGAATTTTATCCTTGGGAAGAGGGAGGGGCGAGTGCAGTACACTGAAGGGAGTATCCGGAAGAAAAAGTC
Organism: Hyparrhenia diplandra; assembly: GCA_015847255.1. Classification (NCBI taxonomy): domain Eukaryota; kingdom Viridiplantae; phylum Streptophyta; class Magnoliopsida; order Poales; family Poaceae; genus Hyparrhenia; species Hyparrhenia diplandra. The sequence goes on from JADLZK010008551.1 coordinate 189,874, forward strand.
GATTTTTGAAACCGCCCATGGCCACTATTGAGGGTACGCCACTGTCTTGATCCCATGCACCTTACTAAAAATGTGTGTTTTGGCACCCTAAACCATTTGATGAACACTGGGGGGACCTCGAAGGATTCACTAGCCACACGGGAAGACATGGAGCACTTGGGAATCATAAAGGATCTGAATCCAGTGCGGCTAGAGAATGATCAGGTTCACCTTCCACCGCGACATGGACCTTGAACGTGGCGCAAAGAAAAAGTTTATCTCCATCTTCAATGAACTCAAACTCCCAACAGGCTACTGTGGTAACCTGAAGAGGCTAGTGAACATGAAAGAAGTGAAGTTCAACTATGGCTGCATGAAGGCCCATGATTGTCATGTCATTATGACTCAACTGCTCCCTGTTGCTCTACGTGGTCTCTAGGTCCCCCCAAAGCTCACTAGCGCTATCCTAAAGTTGTGCTCGTTCCTCAATGCGATCTCAGAAAAGGTCATTGATATGTCCACGCTGGACCAGCTGCAGCAGGACATAGCCGAAGCACTAAGCGTGCTTGAGGTGGAATTCCCGCCGACTTTCTTTGATATCTCAGTGCATCTGCTGGTTCATCTTGTTGAACAAATTAGAGCCCTTGGCCCAATGCACCTACATCAGATGTTCCCTTTCGAAAGGTTGATGAAAGTTTTTAGGAGGTATGTCCGGAACAGGTTCGGACCAGAAGGGAGCATGGTTGAAGGATGGTCAACGAAGGAAGCCATCGAGTTCTGCACATATTATCTAGACATGGAGAGGGTTGGACTTCCAGTATCTCGTCACGCGGGAAGACTATGTGGCAAAGGAACGATCGGGCCTAAATCTGTTACAGTAAGAGACCCTGTTGCTTTCAGACAGGCACATTTCGCTGTTTTACAGCAAGTTGAGGATGCGAGGCCATACGTTGTGTGGCACAAGGCAATGCTGAAAGAGCAAAATCCCAACATGACACCGAATGGGCTATATAAGAAACATACGGATGAATTTTGTGATTGGTTGCGAGTAAGCTTGCTTGGGAAAGAGTTGGGTAATCAACTGGATTTCTTGGGTATAGGGCCTAAGAGTACATTTGTTATGTACTAAGGGTATGAGATCAATGGATACACATTTTACACAAAAAAGCAAGATGGAAAGAGCCAATACCAAAACAGTGGTGTTTGTTTTGAATCTGTAGACGAAAAGGGCATAGTGGAGGATACCTACTATGGTTACATAGAGGAGATATGGGAACTAGACTACGGTCAGCTGAAGGTAGCTCTGTTTCGCTGCCAGTGGGTTCGGAAATCAGCCATCAACATTGATGCAGAGGGGTTCAATACACTTGATCTCAGCAAGACCGGACATAGAGAGGACCCCTTCATCCTTGCAAAAGATGTTACGCAAGTTTTCTATGCACCGGACAACAAAACAAATGGAAAGCTACACATACAGCTAGAAGGGAAAAGGAAGATTGTCGGAGTGGATGGAGTGACGGATGAAGAAAACTACAGAGGGTATCACGAAATGCCTGCATTCGCCGTTAACGTAGCCCAATCGATCGTAGATGAGGGTGAAGGTGAACCTGCTTAGTACAAGTTGATCAATAATTATGGCCCTCAGCTCGATCACTATTGTTCACTATATGTAATCGATGGAGTTAGATTATTGTTAACTAAATGTAATCACTATGTTTGGACAAATTAACGTTCTTCACCAACTATGTAATCTATGGAGTTAGTTTATCTATACTATGTGCCTCTGATTTGCAACGGTGCTTTCAGTGAACCGATCAGTAGCCAAAACAGAGGAATTTTGGTTCACTGCCGGTTCAGAACCGAGAGTGATAGCCATTATCACTACCAGGAGCTTTCACTGTCGGTTAAATAACATAACCGGCAGTGATCGGAAAAAGCCTAAGATTTGTATGGTTCCTATGTTACCCGTGGTTCATATGCTCTCAGGTGTCCTATCGGTCTCAAACTTTTTCCAAGTCTTTCACAATCAGTGGGTGAGTCATCCCAAAATTTTGAGATTTTTCAGAGTTAGTTTGGTAGTTTTTATACTTTAATTGATTTTCTGTGCGACGAGGCCAAGTAATTCTAGGTTGAACTGAGAGTACCCTAGAAAAGAACAGGCACCAAGCCAAACTTTTCCACATGGTCTCATTTGGCCTAGGAGTCAAATTAATGCACATATACATGCTAAATTCTTGTGTTTGCATGATGTAATTTGCCATTTTCCGCCCCGTTTAGCAGGAAGGAAAAACCTAAAAATGAAAATATTCACCAGAAAAACCTAAGATCTTGTGTGGGGCCATATTTTGGGTGTAAATGACTGCAAAAAAAAAAAAAATTCAAGCCATTTACACGTTGGTGGATGACACTTGCTTCACAAAGGTACATGCACCTTTCCAACTCACCATAACTATACACTTAGGTTCCTATGTTACCCGTGGTTCATATGCTCTCAGGTGTCCTATCGGTCTCAAACTTTTTCTAAGTCCTTCACAATCGGTGGGTGAGTCATCCCAAAATTTTGAGATTTTTCGGAGTTGGTATGGTACTTTTTTGCAGTTTAATTGATTTTCTGCGCGACGAGGCCGAGTAATTCTAGGTTGAATCGAGGCTATTGTAACACCCAGGTGTTAGCTTTAAGCATAAGCATCAATTATGCATTCATAATCATGGTTAGGTGATAATGACTTTCTTGAACCCTATTTCCAAAACCCCTTTTACCCCCTTTTTCGATAGATTCAAAATTATGTAAATTTTTGGGGTGCTTCCAAAAGCAAAAAAGTGTGTAACTTTTTAAGATGTACAATTTTGGTTTTTGAAGTTTTTCAAGTTGCTATATAAATTTTAAAGTAATTTTAAATCCCAAATCAAATTCAAAGTTGCCCTATAGTTAAATTTTAAAATGGAGGCCGAATTTGAAAATGTTCCAATTATGAAAATTATAGATCTTGAAAATTAGAGCAACTTTGATTTTGAGATTTTCAAGTTCTATTCAAATTTTGGGAGAATTTTGATCAAAACCGAAAAGCTAGGGTTGCTACGATGATTCGGGGGAGAGGAAAACAGGGGCTCGGCCCTATGGCCGCCGCCAACGCCGGCGTTCATCTTCGCGCCGCCGGCCAACCATCGCGCCTTCTTGCCCCCGCAGACACGAAGACGAGGTCGCGAAGCTCCGGTCCACGTCCCCATTCCCTCTCCTCTATAAGTAGGGACGGCGGGGTCGTCGTTTTCTTCTTTTTGGAAACCGCCGCCGCCGGACTCACCTCCTCCCGCCGCCGTCATTCGTCGCCGTCTCAACTCAGCTCGCTGTCCTCTTTTACCGGCAGCACCGCAACCCTCTCACGCTCCTTTGACCTGGCCATAAGCCCTTTCGTTGCTCCTAGCATCACCGCGAGGTCGTCTTCCCCGGCAACGTCCCACCGCGCCGCCGCAAAGCTCGCCGACGCTTTCTCCCTCTCGGTGAGCCTCCGGTTGCCTTTCTTCGCAGATAGTTTCCCTTTGACGTCGTAGTCACGCTTGTCTTGCTCCCCGCCCGGGCCGAGGCCCCCAACACCGGAACGCCGTCGCGCCGCCGTGATAAAGCATTTGTCGCCCGTCGTCGAACCCTCTCCGGCCACCCTCCGTCCAAGCCGGCGGCGCACCGCGGACCGTGGTGAGCTCACGCCCCGTCTATGCTATTCGTTTAACCACTACCGTGCCACGGGCGAGGAACGCGCATGCCGCCGCCAAGACGGCCACCGCCGGCGCCATGGCCACGGGCGCGACGCACCGGCACGGGAACGCGATCTTTGGGCCTCTCGCCCATTTGTAGTCATTGGGCCGGCCTACTAATGAACGATTTCGGGCCTTACACACGATCTTGGGCCAAACAGTTACGGGCGCGACTTGTTTACGGTAATGGGTCAAATGGAACCCGAGTCTTTTTCTTTTTAAGATTTGTTTTTCCAATTTCAATTATGTGAATAGTGCCTAATTTTGTAAATTTCATATAAATTCAAATATGAGTTCTAAAATCATAAAAATTTTTATGTAGCCTTCCCATCATATGTACTACCCGAGAAAAATTTGAAACTTGAGTTTTGAATAGTTCTTGCATGATTTAAAATACATTCTTTAATTGAAAAATGCATCTTCCATGATTTTTAGAAAATAAAATGTTTATTCAAAAATCATGAAAATTTATTTGGTGCTGTTTTTTATGCTATGTTCTACTTGTATAAAAGTTTGGAGTCATTTTGAAATGTTTAAATTATTTTCTATTTTATGTTTTATTTTATTTATTAGAAAAAGTGAGTATTTAGTGTTTATTGATCTAGGTTTTGTGTGATTTTGGGATTGTCTTGTGAAACTTGGATCATACCATAATCAAATAGTCCTTGAGAACTCCTTAGGCAACGGTGATGATATCTTGTAGAGTAGTTCAACAAGTTGGTTTTGTTGGGTTGCAACTTTATCGTGAAGGAAAAGTTAATTTCGATTGCTTATTATTTCATGCACCTACAAGCATCATATTTAAATATATGGCATCATGTAAGGCATATATTATTATTTCATGTAGAGAACGAAGGTGATCGAGAGATTATTGATCAAGTTTCGAAGAAGGTTATCTAGCCGATCCGAGTATTGAATATCGTGACCCGTCTCCGAATTCGGTTATTTTGTCAATCAAGGCAAGCCCCGGTGCATTTAAACCTTTCCTTGTGATTTACAAAGTTTTATATCACCTTTGCGTAATCTATTGCATTAGGTGATAGGAGTTGAGTGACAAACTAATTGATGCATTATCAATCCTTGATTATTGCAATATCATCCTTGACACCCGATTTATTAAAATGCTAGTTATGCTTAGCCAAGCTTAATTAGTTAGACTTTTGGTCAAAACGTGAAAAGTATTTGATCATGGCGAAATGGGCATTTATGAAAATTATGTTGAGATATGGAAATTAATATGAGATCGGTCGGGTAACTTGCACCGAGAAGGAGTCTCTGTGTAGTGTTTCCGACTTGTCGATTAAGGATCGTCCGTTGTAGGTCTGAGTGAATCGGGAATTTTGAACGCAAGTTGCGCCTGAGGCCTTCGGACAGAGGGCACGTCTGCCTGGGCGTCACCCCATGTCAGTCGAAACTAGTACTGGCCACATACTCCGGTAAGCCTCGATCTCGGGGATGTGTCAAATCGGAAACGCGTACAACCACGCACCGGGAGTGGAGAGATGGCGGGAGCAGTGTGTACCCTCGTGGGGAGGCCCTAGATGCCCGTGGGTTAAATTCCGTGGTGTGAGGTGTACCGCGTGTGCTCGGGTGGTGTAGGACGCGATTCCGTTTTGAACGATCCGAGTAAAGGTTGATATATGCAAGCTTAAGTGCTACATATGTCGTGTGGAAAGAACTCCCCACTGTGTTATAATCAATTCGAATCGTCCGTGCTTCTCGGGAGAAGAAGACCCGTTATTCCCCGGCTTTGCATCGTAGTTTATTTATGGAACAATGGAAAGTTGGAATAAGGGAGATCATGGATAAGAAAGGTTATTCTTTATAGTGCTACCTAGAGAATAGTAATCTAAAGTAAATGATGATTAAAATGTTGAAAGTAAGGATTCACTATTAGTAAGCTTTTTCGCAAAAAGAGTCCTTGATTCTTGCTAAAAGCCTTACCTTGAATCCTATTAGACCAACATTCCCTGAGTCTTCTCTTATTTTCTTTAGTCGGGTAAGTCTTGTTGAGTACTCCGTACTTTCGGGGTTTGTTAACCCTTGTTGCGTGTGCCGACTCGTGCTATTAACCAAGGTTATGTCGGTGGGCACGACATGATCTGGTTGTCTTCTAGTCTACTCGGCTTCATAAAATTAAATAAGTTAAGTTTACTCAAATGTAACTTATTCACATTTTATAAAATTAATGTTATTATTCTTCCACACTCGATCTATATTTTTTTGTGATAAAAGTGGTAATGCTGTAGCTACTCCTTTGTTGATCTCGGTATGAGGTGTAATCGGGGTTCCGATGACACCCGATGTGCTTCTTAAGTTATTGGGTGCATCCGCACCGCTGTTAGAGATCCTTGGGACAATGACAGTGCAGGTGGGCCTAGTAATTAGGAGGTTCTATCACAGCTATCCCCGAAAAGAACAGGCACCATGCCAAACTTTTCCACATGGTCTCATTTGGCCTAGGAGGCAAATTACTGCACATATACATGCTAAATTCTTGTGTTTGCATGATGTAATTTGCCATTTTTCGCCCGTTTAGCAGGAAGGAAAAACCTAAAAATGAAAATATTCACCGAAAAAACCTAAGATCTTGTGTGGGGGCATATTTTGGGTGTAAATGACTGCGCAAAAAAAAATCAAGTCATTTACACGTTGGTGGATGACACTTGCTTCACAAAGGTACATGCATGATCCCTTCCACTCTTACAAATGCCTAAAATTTATAAACCGCCAGTTTATATGTACATCACTTTGCGGGTTAATTACACAGGTGCAAGTGAACATATATCCTTGTCGGGGGAGTAATCGACCCGGCAAGATCGATGTGTTATGCATATATATATATATATATATATATATATATATATATATATATATATATATATATATATATATATACGAATCGGGCGCGATCTTGAAATTTTCCCCAATTCTTTTGAACACCGCGCGACCTATTCCCCGCGCAACCTAAGCCACCACACGATGCCGACAGAGCACCGCCGCCTACCTCGACGCCGTCCCTTCGCCTCCATCGACGCCGCCTCCATCGACGCCGCCCACCTCGACGCCACCCACCTTGACGCCGTCCCGCCGCCTCCATCGACGCCGCCTCCCCTCGACACCGCCCACCTCGACGCCGTCTTTCGCCTCCTCCATCGATGCCTCCTCCATAGACGCCGCCCACCTCGACGCTGCCCACCTCGACGCCGGCCTTCGCCAACCCGACGCCGTCCGTCAACGTCCGTTTCCGCCCCTAGGGGGAGCGCGAGAGCGGCTTTCCCACCCTCCCTAGGTGCTCTCTCACTACCCCTTAGGTGTTCGATAGAATGCCGATGATAACTCGACCCTCACCCTCCCTTTTGTGTAGCACAACCTCCATTCTTCGTGGTATTCCATCTCCGGCCGGCTGCGCTCGCGCCATCCTCATCCACAACGTCGGCCGAACGCGTGCCCCTCCACCTCCACGCCTGCACCTCCGGCCCACCCCTCGGGAGCGAGCGGACATCCGGCTAATACCCACCCCTAAGGTGAGTGCGACGCCATTTTCCCCAACATGTTTGCTCAAATGTGTGTTAGATTGGGCAGCAACTTGATATTTTGTTTTTCTACAACATTTGTACCAACTGTGAACACGGTTGTGTCACAGCCATGGTTCGTCCTCGCAAGTTAGTCTGTCATCAAGTTCAAATAGAACCGGCTGATAACCCTAGGACGGGAGAGCCGCATCAGCCGGCAAACACGGTCGTTGCGAACGAGGAAGAGAATTGGAGCCCGAGCGCCCTTCTGGAATTGGGTCAATGTGACCAAGATGACCAGGTAATGTGGCAGGTTTTATGTGACTAGCTAGGTTGCCATACACACGCAAGTTAATTGAGAGTGTCTTATCTTGCTTGGTACTTTTTACGTAGCCGGAGCAGGTAGTGCCCGAGCCGGTAGAAGGTTCGGTAAGCAAGAAGCCCAGAACCAAGCAAGGCCATACAAGGCTTCCTGAGAAGAATACAATCTACCATATCAGTGAGGTGGATGAATACGGGGAACCAGCCGCACCCCCAATAGCTGTGTCGAAATACTCTAGTGTCTTGGGGGTACTTGTAAGGGTCATCATCCCAATTAAGTACAGGAAGTGGACTGGGAAGGAAGATGATCCGTGGAAGGTTCCTGACGCTTCGAAGAACACTGTATGGGAGAGGTTAAAGGGTTATTTCTCCTTCCAAGAGGGTTGTGACATGGATTTGGTAAAGAAAAAAACTTATGAAACCATGTGTAGATGCTTCGCAACTTTCAAGGGGGATCCGTATAAAAAATTTGTGCTCCAAGATAAAGAGCCAGATTGGGATGGAGGAGAGTACAACTTACAGAGGATCTACTGGGAGGAATTCAAGGAACACAGGCTAAGCAATGAGTTCAGAGAAGTGAGCATGAAGAACAAGCAGAACTCGCTGAAAAACGAAAATCCTCATCGTCTCGGCTCTCGTGGCTATGCCAAAAAGATGCCGGAATTTTAAGCAGAACTGGATGCGATGGAGATACGCCGCGCTAAAGGTTTATAGGTTGATACTGCAGATTGGGAGACAAGATCATTAATATACTGTATGGCGAGGAAAGTACACCACTCTGCAGAAGACGGGAGCTTTAGCACTGAAAATTAACCCATGAGCAACCTCGTCCAGAAGATCTCCGAAGTAACTGAGGAGGTGAAGAAAGGGTCTCGCACTTCTAGGAGGGAGAATGACGTGCTCACCCAAGCACTCAGAAACAAGTCGCACCCTGGTCGCACCAGAGGAGCCGGTGTTGTTCCTTGGAAACTAGCATTCCCGAACTACTCTCGAGAGTATCGGCGCCGCTCGAATAGTATACAGCAAAGTGAGGAAGAGTGGAATAGACGTCTGGCAGCGCTAGTGGATGTCAGAGTCAAGCAACTTTTGTCTCAAAGACCAGGAGCACTACAAGACCCTAATGATGCCTTGAGCCTTCATGCCAAGGGCCACAGCAGCTGCGGATTGACCCCGTTTGAGAAAGATGTGAATGCGCCTCATCCGGTGGATAACATCAAAGACCCTGTCAATGTCAAGTTGTACGTCCGTCAGCAATGGACGAAAGACAAGGTGGCAGTCGGCCAGGCCTGGCCGACCACTGTAGATGGGGTCATCAATGGCCAACCAATTCCACAGGGGTATGCTCGCGTCAGCATTGATACCATACTTGATAAGAAGTATAACAAGATAGTCATTGAGCACCCTGCAGTGGAAGACAGGCCCAAACTTGGTCAGAACATCCACCAGCAAGTTTTTTGGCGCAAAGCGCTACATTAAATTCGGACAAGCGAAGTTGTCATCGGATGATGAGGAGGACCGTGAGTCTAATCCCTCCCATGATACTAATCCTGATAGAACTCCTAGTTCCCCTGATAGACATGTGCCACCTCCATCTTCACCATCCCCAGCGAAGACAGATTCATCCTTCCTCTTCATTACCCCCTGAACATCATAACCCTCCTCACTCTTCATCAGCCCCGCCAAAGCAGGTTCCTCCTCCTCAAGTAGCGCCAAACACAAGATCAAAGGCAAAGGGAAAGGATACCACTGTGGACCAACCCTGTCATACCAACAAAAGGCTGATGAATTCCGTTGAGAAGTCTAAAAACAGAAATTTTCCGACCCCGGAAGGCGTAATGCAATACATTCCTCAATTTAATGGCCTCATTTGTGAAAAAACACGGCAACCAAATGGATCAGCGCCAAGTTCTGTCATCAGAAGATATATTGAAAGAAGACGAGAGGAAGATAAAGAAGCTTGCCGCCTCGTAAAAAAATGACTTATGAAGCTACAAAGCAAACATGTATTATGTCGAACAAGGGACACTACCAATGGCAATGCAGTTTGTAATGGGACGTAATTTGGTTGTGGATGAGCTGGTGATGAACTTGACCGCAGCCATGCGTAAATTGCATGACTATTACCTAGATCAAACAAGGGATCGACATTTGGATGGTTTTGACGTTATCGTCCCTCCAAAGTCTATTTTTCAATATCTAGATGAACAGAAGATATTTGTCGGATGGGAGGTCTTGTTCCAGCTATACCAACAACGCTCCCTCGATGCACAAATCTTGAAGCTGTGGACGATGTAAGTACCTGACTCGCACGGCAATGCAATTAACTACTATCCAGTCACAAATTGTTAAGTTTTGAGCATTACCCATGGTTTTATGCAGGTATATCTCAAAATATTGTGAAGCCATCAACTTATTCAAAAAGTATGGCTTCTTCGAACCCACCAAACTCTCTGAAATCAGTGTCAGAGGCATAAACGGAGAAGACCCGGAAGCACTGAAGAAATGGTTGGAGGATGTTATTGATGAATTTGTGTTCCTCGGGAAAACAGAAATCTTACTAGCCCACAACTGCGAGTATGTGTTCACCGCTTTTAATTCATATGTACGCATCTTTCTCATTAAGATGATTCGATAATTAGGAATTTGTGATTGCAGCAACCATTTTGTCTTCGTTGTTGTCAATCTTGGACGCAATGAAATCTTGGTGTGGGACTCGAAGCCAAAACCACTTTATCTTCTGGATCCACTAGTAAAGTTGCTGAACTGGTAAGTGACCCTAATAACATATTAATTTTGACATCACATGTGTGATGCAAGTTAGTTGCTCACTATTTTCTAACCCACAGTATATATTTGATGCTTGTGAGACTGGTACAATTTTATTGTAACTAGATTCTACTACTACTACTTTTCTAACCCACAGTATATATTTGATGCTTGTGAGACTGGTACAATTGAATTTTAACTAGATTCTACTACTACTTTTCTAACCCACAGTATAAGCTCAACTCTCTCTATATAGGCCCTTTTGTTAGGTCTTTAGACCACTAATCGAACTTGATATCATCATAGTGCATTCTCGATTTTTTCCTTTTCACTCTTTTTAATGTGGCTCAGTGTCCGTGAAACAAAACTCAGGCCTTCATTTGTCCCATTCAAGGTTCAAAGAATGGGGGAAAATATTGTGCCTCGGTTAGATCAGCCATCGGCAAACGATCAATGCGGTTTCTATGTAATGTGGGCGATGTTTAAATTCCTCCACGGGAAAATGACACAACAAGACGAAACTGTGTGTATACTCCCCAATTCATTTGGTTTTTTTGAATAATTCAATAAAATGATCTACTGATTCATATATATTTTTTGAATGACAGCGCAAGAAACGCAACCACCACCAGATCCTACCGTCAGAGATTGCAAAGATCGCAAGAGGAGCTGGCCAAATTCATCATAGATGAGGTATTGTCAAAAGCGGGGACGATTTTCCGTTGCAAAGGTCGTGTTGTTTTGCGTGTGATAATACACCAGAACATTTCAAAAGACTACTATAGTTTGTTGTTGATGTTGTGAGAGATCTGAACATGTGAGCTACTCGATGTCTTGGCGCTGACCAAGACCCCGTGATCTAAACTTGTGAGCTATTGTAATCTGTTAGACTACTTGGGTGCCGACCAAGACCCTGTGATGTGGACATGTTATTATATAATGTTTTGTTGATAAACCCGACATTATACGTTGCTGTAATTACCTGTCACTCTAATTTTCTAACGCTGCCGGCTATTACAAACCGGCACTGTTGGCATAGCAATCACCGCCGGACGCCCAAAAAACGGTAGTCGCGATTGTCTACAACATCGTAGGTTTGAAACAACCCGGCGGTGTTGGCACAACAAACACTTTCGGTTGCAATTGTAACCGGCAGTGTGATCGTAAACATCTCTGTCGGTTGACGCATAGCCGACAGTGTTCTTTACTATGGTACTGCCGGTTGCGATACACAACCGAAAGTGTTTTGTTCATCAACACTACCGGCCCGTTGCAAACCGGTAGTGTTATTTCAAGTCATTCTATCGGGTATTATTGACACCCGGCAGTGCTGCCTCAAATCATCGCCGGTGTTTTGATCCGGTAGTGTTTCTAACCCCACATCACTACCGCTATGGTTCTGCCGGTTCAGTTTTCGGCAGTGAAGAGGAGTTGGAGCCCGGCAGTGATGAGCGAATCTGTAGTAGTGGAGTAACAGTATCGTGTGTGTGATCCATCATGTGGGGAACGGGAAACATGTGACCCATGTTGCCGCAACGGGAAACACTGCTGGCCGGGATCACAGCCCACACGGCAGCTAGCGTACGCAAACGTAACGCATCTCTTTGGTGCAAAGGCGTGGGCAGAGGTGGAAGGTAGGTAGAGGTTGGACATCAATGAATTTTAGAATATAAATTAGAAATAATTTCTTTTTTAAAATTTCTATCTTCTTAGTTTATTCTTTTTAACTAGAGCCTATAGATATTCATAGACATCCCACTCCCACTTATAGGCGTGGGCGTGGGTATGCATGTCATTCTTACATGAGGTGCCTGGAGGATGTCGAGTTGCATTTAATTAATAATTTCGGTGCATGTCATTCTTACATCAGGTACCTGTACGTGCAGTAGTACGTGCACAGGAGGGGTGCTACAGATTCAATCAGTGGCGTAGCTATGTTGGGACGAGCTGAGTTGGTGCAAGACCTTATTTTTGTATAGGTTTATCTATTTCTTATTTTTATTTTGTATTTTACCCTATATTTGTGAAAGAACTATCAATTTATTCTTCAAATTTCAGGTAATATCTCAACGGATGCACTAAAATTGTGTGATTGCAAAGTATGGATGCATTAATGCGATGTGAGTTGTAATGTTCTTAATTTTGGTTTAGTTGGTCATTAGAAGTTCGCCTCAGCTAGTTTTTTTTCCCTAGCTACGCTGCTGGATTCAATTTGCCTCACAATAGTACAAGCACCTATGATCGATTTAGGCATTTCGCATGCGGTGATGATATGCATCGCCAATTTATGGCATGTTTAGATGAGATTCTAGGATACAGATTCTAGATTAAATAAACAATCTTTGATATCTTACTATTACTAATTGGAGGCTCCAACGAAGCCTCCAAGTTAATTCTCACCAGATGTGCTATAAAAATAAATAAATGTTAGAAAATCTCATATTAATCAGAAACATCTGGCCATCAAATCAGAAGACTAAGCCTTCTTTAACCATTGGATTTATTTTATTTTGTATAAAATTACCCACCTCTGCCATTATACTAACTAAAATCTATTTTCTAAATAAAATTCCAGCCCCACGTGTAGTTAGTTGATAAAATATCGGCATAATTGGGGACTACGATTCACCTCGTTAGTTGATATATTAATAATTAATAAAATCAGATCTTTTTTTTTTTATGACATAATAAAATCAGATCAGCTGTGTACGTGACGTTCGCTGTTGGCTAATAATAGTTTAATAAAAATCCAATAGATTCTTAATACTCTATTTATATGACATCGTTTAAAAATCCGATCAAGCTCATCAATTAAGATCGTATAAAAGAAAACCATATGTGCTAGATTGCCGCTAATGGCATCTATCTTCTTTATGTCTGGGTACGTACAAGCTCTTGAATCCCTCCACATGTTTTCATGTCTGCTGATCAGACAGGGCAACATCTTTAGAGGAAGATACAGAAAGCAGGCTAGATCTCATCGGCTTCGTCGCTGGACTCGGCACCAGGGGAGCTTCAGCCGTCTTGCGCTTCATTATAGATCAGGTAATAAATCCGGTAATCTATCTATAAACTCCTTTAAACCTGGGGATGTCCGGGCACTGTAGAACTACAGTACTCTTTGTGAGTATATCTACAGTGGAGCACAGTGCCAGTGGAGCACAGTGCCAAGCCCTCAGCCGTCCGATGTACATCGAACCGCAAGGACAGGTCGCTCTGTGCGAGGGAGCACCTCGCAGTTGCGTGCCATCTTAAGGACACCCAGGCCCTCCCTATATGCCTCTCTCTTGCCTTGCAAACTGGTATAGAGCAGCGAGGTGGTACTAATGCCTCTGAAGTCTGAACTCAAGTGTCTCACCGCAACACTACTACCTGGTCATCGCGCACTCTGCTGTGCGAATTGGGCCTGGCCCGTTACTCAGTGAAATTTACTCCCCTGCAAGTCCAGCCCAGCAGAAGAAGATGACTACATCAGAGTACCATTCGTTGCTCTTTCTCTACCTTTGCACGTATTTTTTTTTTTTTTTCTATAAACATTTGGATGCTGATTACGAGTTTTATTCTTAACTAAAGCACATCACGTTACGGCCAACCAAAAATCGTACACAGAAGAATAAAAATCTATTTAATTTTAATCCCAAAAACCTACCTATATATTTTCACCTCCACTTCATATACCAAATACCAGAAATATATTCCAAAGAATAGTCCATAGGTCTTTGAGTCCCACTTTTATAACTCTCTCATGCATGCTTCTCACTGATTGCATACACACATATATCCAATACACATCACATGTACCTCTTCACGCGAAGCGTGGGGATTCCAGCTAGTTGTTTATTTCTTTGGATCTAGAATATACTGTTTTGAGTTTGTGACACGCCTTCTTGAAAAAAAATAGTTCTTTTATGCTTCTATGCATCAGAAATAATATTCTTTTATATGACATTATTACAAGTGATTGTGTAAATTTTATGAGTTTGTGATTAGCCAATGGTGATATGAGTTTGAGATTGCTTCTATGCATTAAGAAATTAGGCTTTATGGTTAAGGATTTTTAAAAAACAGGCTTTGTGGTTAACTCTCACTACGTCTTGCAGTCTTGCAGCAATGGATCGATCTTGGGACCTAAGAGCGCAGCCGTGTCTCCCATCACGCAGATGAGCCATGATGGTAGCAAGCGCGGTGTGTACAAATTGATTTTGTCATTTTTTGTTTCTAGAGTTCCTGTGCATTTTATGCCAATTTTCGTTTTCATCTGGAGATAGAGAACTGAAATCGATGCTGCTTGCAACGATGCTACTACAAATTGGTTGCCCAGATTTTTTTACGCAATCTGCTAGATTTGATTGTTTCATGGATTTTAATTTGTTTTGTACAACAAGCACCATAATGGATGAAGAAGACATTGTTTGTAGCTTGCATGTCCATCCAATCAAGGATCGCGACTTGAATTGATGACTTCGATTCAGAGTAATCTTTAGTACACATAAGGTAAAATAATTTTTTATGCTTTTATTTCCAGCTTTAAACTCTCCCCTGGTAATTTTCATGGCTAGATATGATACTGCTCTATTATTTGTACTATCCTAAAAAAATAATTTAAAGACTATAGACAATGTGAACTCTAAGTTTACATTCAAATTAGAAACATATGTCGTTATGTTAGAACATATAAAGTTATCCACCTCGACCGTTATACAAGATAAACATAAATATCTCTTAAATCTACTTTTAAATAATAAATGTATATATTGCAAACTACAATCAAATAACGTAAAAGTACGCTCTTTGACCTTTTCTTAAAAAAAGTACGCTCTTTGATATAATAAAGTTCATTTTTTTTTTGAGCATAATAAAGTTCAACATCTTGAGTATCGCATTGTAAACTAAAGATGCCACATTGTAAAGAAGCAGAGACCTAGAACCCTTTTTTAGTAACATAGAGAAATCAATATTTGAACAATAGATTTACAACTCAATGTGTGTACAAGAAATTACAACAAATATATTAAACTTCAAAAGATATAATTTGATTTATTATGTTACAGAAAAGCGATGCAATATATTTTATATAACTTTGGGTTAGGTTTCAACTAAGTAGACATCAAGCTAGAAAAAAAAAAAAAGATAAATCCTAATAACTAGAAATGCAAAGATTGGAGCATCCATTCATAAATCTCCATCATCTAAGCAAAAACATAATTCTCAAGAATCTCCATCGTATTAGGTTGGGATCATGGGTTGGACAAGTCCCCAAGCGCCAGAACCACTCATACTCGATGAGCATTTATTGCCCCTTGCCTCGCATCCATTTGCTCATTCGCCGCTCCCTATTAAAATGCAAATCAAATCTCTCCTTGGTTATTAAGCCCAAGGCTAAAATGATGGAGATTTTTGAATGGAGGGAGTAACATTAATTCTTACAAAAACAAATAAAAAGACAAATTATAGAGCTAGCTAGATAAGGGCACTCCCAATGTAGAAACCATTATAGTTTCTATGGACATTAATTATGTTGTTACCTAAGCGTTTTGTTGATGTAGAAGGTAGTTAATGAAGAGAGAGAGCAAAAATCATAGAAATCTGATCTAAGTTAGAAACCATGTCTACACGAGAACCAAGACATGAAGGATTTGATCGGTGGAGAATGGAGAGAAAATACATGTGATTGGATAAAAATTGTTATGTAGAAACTATCCATTGGGACTATAGTTTCTATATGTAGTGTCTATGTAAATTAATAGGTATAGAAACTACGCATAGTTTCTAGCATAGGAGTGATATAAAATAGGCACCAAATATTACTGCATGTGGCCTGTAAAGCGCTTCCCACAAAGAAATACAATCATATGCCCATCTCTTTTGGTAAACTCTAATATCATTGATAATAATAGCCTTTGGTATTATGTAAAACAGCATAAGGTTTAACCCATGAATCTAAATTTAATTTAGCCACCGATCTAAAGTTAAACTAAACTTACATCTAATTATTTACCAACTATCATGATAGCTAATCTATGCAACCACTGAAATCCAGATCTGAATTATCATTGTTGTTAGTATTCACAACAACCATAGTTTATGCTAATTTTTTAATTAAATGTATTTTCAAAATACATAGACGTGCTATAAAAAGAAAAAAATTATGATATGGATGAACAATAGAGATCAATAATTGACACAGCTATCACAACCGGATGGAGACTACATAGTATCTATTGTGTTTGATGAAAAAAATGAATTAAATACAAGTACCTTTTATTAGTTAGAAATAGTAAATAACTTATGCTTATGTCTCCCATGCGAAGTTTCAACTTAAATTGAAGGCTAAAAAGAAATCAAAATTTAGATTTGTGATATAGTAAGTTATGGATGAAAAACAAATGCATATTGTGTTAACAAAACAAAGAGAAAGCAATATAATTTAATATAAAAATTATTATCAAAGACATTAGCAATAACTAATGCTGACATCCCTTATAAGAATTTAGCCGTGTGGGAGCATGGGTTGATGGACTAGTTCTTTTGAATTGTAGTAGGATTGTTGGGTCCTTTACAACACTGAAAGAAAAAAAAAAATCCCGCGTTCCTTGAGATTTCTCTCCATCCGGATTTTGAATCCCTGTAGATGCAATGATGCACACGCGCGCTAATTTGAGATGAGATGAAAAACGTTCTAGAAGGCATACTATATGTGAAGCCATGCATGCATGTGCGTGATGCATGGTAGCAGTGTGCCTGACAGAAAGCAGAAACAAAGGTCAAAGAAAAGGCACATAGATTGTCCTCTACCGTGAGCTACTATAGCTAGTGCGTGTACGACGTCGTCCTGCCACGGGCGTACGTGTCGACGGCCGAGCTTCCCTGATCTACTCCAACTCTCCACTCCACTTGAGTGAACTGTGGTGGTCTCTGGTCACGGACTGCCAAAAGCGGCAGTGATCGATCTCGACAAAGCAGAGCGCGTGCGTGCGTGCATGCAACTGCGAGCCGTTAGGTCTGCGCCACCTGTTGGAGTGCCCCGATGTGGCGTGGCCCACACGGCCACACCTACAGTAGTAGCGTCCTGGCGCTCAAGTCTCACGCGATGCGATCGACCAACCTCGCAACGGGGGTCGACACGTATGGCTATGTAGCCGGCTACACGACGTGACGCGCTGACTAGACGCCACCGGCCGGGAACACGCCCGCGTGTACTACTAGTAGGGAATGCCATGTGCCGCTCGGTCGCGTCCGCTCCGTGTGTGTGATGCGTTGCGGTGCACGAGCACGGCCGGGGTCCACGACGTACGTCGAGCGATCGGCTGGCATCGATCGACGACGCTCGACCGGGGCCGGGTGGGCCGCATGCATGGTCTATCGGTTGCCATTTTGTACACCCGGGGCGCAAACGTACGTGATCTGACACTAGTGGTGTGGGTGCCCTCCTGCAGCCGCGGTCGTCTCCACAGGTCGCTGGTTTTGTGTGGCTTGGGTCTCCGGATCCACGAGCGGCGTACGCGCTCTCGGAGCGGGGCGGCGGCGGGTGCGTGGGGCGGGCGGGCGTCGGCCGGCGCCACCGATCGGTACCTTTACGGCGGCTTCCGGGGAGATCGAGACAGACACAGACCCGGCCATTCGACGGCCGGCCGGGACCTGACCTGTGTGCTTTCTTTGGTTCCTTAGCGTCCATGCATGACGGCATGAGCATATATATACCGATCATCTGTGTGGGCCGTGCGCGCCGTCGCTGTCGCGCGTCGTCGTCCGTGCCGCTTGCCGGCGCGGTGAGAACTCGGACAGAAACTGGACGGACGTTGATGCAAGGCTGCGCTGGCTGCTGCGCGACCCGCGGCCGGCCGCGCGGTCGATCGAGTCCGTTGGCATTGGCACCACACACGTACGCATCAGGATCAGGCAACGGCCGGCCGGCGACTCGATCGCGACGGACGGGACGACGACGGCCCCCACGGGCCGGCGTGCATGTCCTGATACCTTTCTCATCAGGAAAGGCGAACACGCATCGCTTTTGCTGCGTCTTTTTCTCCTGCTCCGGTGTTCGTGTTAATTTGGGTGGGCCAGGCTTTGCACCTGAACAGTGAACACACGCATGCCACGTCGCCGATCGCACAAGTGGACGCCGTACGAGCACCATTCAGAATCTCAGACACTGCTCCCTCTCCGTAGGGAAGAAAAGAAACAAATTCCACCTTTCAAAAAATTCAATTCTCAATATAACTTCTGTCCGTTTAGAAACAGAGCGCCAGGCATCCAAATGAGAGATCCGGTACTCACTTCGTTCCAGACGTTTTAGTTTTTATAGTCTAGATATATAAAAGCAGTGATCGATAAACTAAAGCCAAAATATTTTATAATTTAAAATGAAGGGAGTAAAAGGTTATTCTGCTCTACGTTAGTTAGTTGGCTTGCTTGCTTTTCTAGTAAAACATATAGTTTATTAAAAACCGGTTACCAATTATATATTCAGTCATTTTGGACACAATTATTATTTTTCAAAAGCATGCATTGCGTTTACTAGAAAAATCCGAAGTTTGATTAAAGGTTTCCAGGCCAAGGGATGTAGAAGCCACCAACAATGAAGAAATCACAAATGTTGTTGCTGAACAAACCGAAGCAAGGAAGAGGCCAGAGGGGATAAAGAAAGCAAAAGAAGGTCTTAGGCGAACTGCTGGAGATTCTCTGATGTGCTCTTTGAACAACGGAAGGGGGAAGAAGAGATACACAAGAAGCTCTTTGAGGAAGACGAGATACACAAGAAAAGAGAGAGATGCGAGTGCCCTAGCATCTTGGTGCACCGGAATGAGGAAGAAGAGAGACACAAGAAAAGAGAAAGATGCGAGTGCCCTAGCATCTTGTGCGCTTGGGGGCATGTGCCCCTAAGGGCAACTTTTCTAGCTAGGTGGGAATCCACGCCTCCTCGCTTCCGTGCTTGCCGTGGCGACCGACAATGATCTTGCTCACGTGAAGGCAGGCATGGAGACGCACCACAGCCGGCCGTGAAAGCCTCGCGTGTCATCTTCATGCAGTCTACCATCTCCGACGTGCTAGATGCAAAGTGAGCTTGGGCGCAACATGTTGGACGCGAAGTGGGCTTGGGCGTGCCCCGAGCAAACACCATCGATGTAACGTCCCACCCAAGCCCACCTACAACTAGCAAACTCTAAGAGTCAAGGTTGTCCTCACTAACCAACACAACTTTAGAGTTCTTTGCCCTTAGGCTTCCGGAAGAGAAGTTGCAACTTGTTGGTATGAGTATTCTATCAATCTTATTAAGCCCTAAGTCGGGTGTCACAACCGACACCACCATGCCATCGCCAAGCGGGCACTGGCTGCTCGGGAGCTTCAAACGGCAGATGGAGATGGAGACAACAACCCCATGGTCAGCCTTGGTAGGGCCAAGGACGCTCTTCCTCGCCGTCCCCGGCCACTAGCTTGCTGGAGTTGGTGGCCCCCTACGTCCCGTCATCGTTTCCCGCCATTTTGAAGAAGGACCAAGTCACGAGGCATAAACTTTTTTCACTCTGCATAAATGCCATGAGACATGTGATTTAGTTTTCTGAGCCTTGTTGATTTGTGCGAAGTCTAGGGTTCCTATGCAAATATGGTTTGATTTTGCGAAGTAAATTATGTCAAACTCCTGGAGATGAGCTCTTTATTTTCTCCCCATATTATTTTGAGAGTTGGCAAACAACATGATTTGGGAAACAAAAATTGTCAAATTGTTGGGGACGCTCTTACATGCACATATTTGTGAGTCGAAAAAGAGATTTACCAAGTGTTTATTTTAACAAGTGTGTACAGAAACGTTGGGAGCCTGTATTTTTGTTTTTAAAAAAATATTGGGGACTTTCTTTAAAAAGCTCTTGAAGACAGATGCTGTTATCTGTTAGCCGAGTCACATCTTGCTTGCGCTCTAGATAAAGCAGCGCCGTTGTTGCTGACAATTACCACTGCACGGGATATAATATACTGTAGTACTAGAGATCGTTCCATATCATTCAAGTCAATTTCAGTAATCACCAAATCCACACGGCGAGCAATGCAATGTCTAGCTTGCATTGGGCTGGCCGCCCAAACTTGTTTTCGTAACCTACCTGTAGCAATGGTGCAGTAGCTGTCACTGTACACTATACGAACTCCAGCACAAATCCCTCTCCACTGTTGTCACGCTCTACAGTATTCTTGATAATTTGATAGCCGGCCAGCATTACTCTATCTTGACACTACTGCAGGCAGCCATTTCAGCAGCCATCCGATCGGAAACTGTCAATGCACGCACATGCATGCCATTTCTGATCACAAAGCTAAGGGGTATTAGCTGCCACTGACGGAGACAGAACCGTGCTTACCTATATCTATCGTCTATCCTTTTGGAACCAGCTGATTAGTCATCTATCAATGAATAAAGTGCAGTCGTAAGCCTTGGAAATTTGTGCAAACTAGTGGTAGTTAGAACATGCTTCTCTTGGGCCTTATTTACAGTTGCAGCTGAGTAGTCGTTTGGAGTAGCTTTCATATGTCCATTTTTGCAGACTATTACAGTTTGTGTGTGCTACCTGGCTAGCTAGGTGCTTGCTGCTTTCAGGTCTTGAATTCTTTGGATCCCTGTCTGGTGTGTGGTGCTGGTGCACCTGCTAGGCAGCTAGCCGCAAGATTTTCTTGTTGTGTGTCATCTGCATCATATAGGTGGCATCATGCGCATTGCAAGATGACATAGGAATTGGATGGACCTCGTCATCTGCCATGGTGCCGTGTCATGCACCTCCCCGTTCCAAACTAAATCAATTTCTAACTCAAACTATTTTAAGTTTTGAATAAACTTATAGGAAAAACACACACTACATAGACACAAAATGAGTATATTCAATATACCAATAATAATAATAAAATAATATACTATTTGTGGTGTCATATGTATATGTGTGTTACCTATCTTTCTTAGAGAGTTAATTAAACTTAAGGTGATCATTTTTTTGTTTTTTTTTTTGGGGAGTAGTAGTTGCTATCTCTGCTCCAAAAAAAAATATGTTGTTGCTAGGCCTGGATCGGAATGCATCGAGAGAGTTAATTATATTAGGGAGCTGCGTTGTATTCTCGGTTAATAAATCCTAGTTAAATGCATGATATACCAGATTTTTGCACATTTGACAAGAAGAACATCAAATTTTAATGAAATTTTATGTTCAACAATGTGAGGTATATACTCTTTTATGATCTTGTTACATACTTACATGCATATTTTTCGATGTAATTGAACCGTATATAGAGCTAATAGAAGCGACGGCTCAATCGGTTGTTGGACACAAGCACAACCAACCATAGAGAGCAAGACCTCTGACAACGTAGCAAAGTAACACATGCCCTCTAATAACCAAGGTAGAGTAGCTTGTTTGTGGAAACACAGGAAGATCAAACACCGTGACACACATGTAAATGTACTAACATAGTAACCTGTGTGGCTCTTACACCAAAATAACCATATATAAACGCATCCGTTGACTATAGAATATCATGCATTAGCTCTAGTACGTGACGACGTGCTAAATCGATCTTTCGCTTTAACGACGACGTGTACTGCGCGAGATGGTGTGACGGAGTATTATTGCTTAATCTTTTGTACAAGTCTGCGTAACGTGTGTGTACAGAAGACTGAGTATTATAGAAATGGCAGCAAACCAAGATTTGCCGTCTTGTCGGGTGATCGGCAAACCAAGATCTGCTACACGTAGTATATATATTTAATTTGGATGCGTCAGCAAGTTAAGGAAGCAGAAGCAGCAGATATTTTTGGCGCCAGGACAGGGGGTATGATATAGTTGTATCATTCGTTATATATTCTAGATCATGTGACACGTCATGCGCTGCTGACTTTCTTTCATACTATGTTTTTTGTATTAAAAACTTGTTCATTTCAGACTTTCTTTTCACGCAGCTGAATCCATCCGCGTATAAAAATGAATACCTACGTACGGTGCCACAGTCGCGTTAAGTTGGTCGGTGCACGCGTGTACATATATACGTGGTTGGGCGGTGTCTACCACCCTGGTACTCGCACGTACGTCGTGTCGTTCTTATATGTACGACGCACACAGAGAGGACGCCGAACACGTTCATCAACACGCAGTGGCGGAGCTGGCGGATTTTGCCGCCTAAGGCCACTTATTCATTGAAACTAAATTACGGGGCTGAAAACAAATTAGTACATAAATCAGTTCCCCTTCCCCATTCAATCTAGAACTGACCGATTGGACATTGGAGAATGGGGATTCAACACGAAAAACTAACCGGTTAAGCCCAACGAAGAAGAGGAGAGGTCGCCGGCGGGCTTGGCCGAGGAGTTGGCCGCCCGGCCTGCCGCGCCGGTGCTCTGGCCGCCGTGCGGTCTTTGGTGGCCGCCCGCCGCGCCGGGTGGTGCTGGCCGCCCGCCGCGCCGGTCTGGTGGCCGCCGCCGCGCCGGGTCGGGTGGGCGCCGCGCCCGGTGTTTCTTATCGCCGCCGCCGCCGCTTCGCCCTAGCCCCCCGACCGCCGCGACGGGAGAGGACTAGGGTTGCAGTCGATCGGGACCTGCTCGGGAGGGAGACAGAGAGACGGGGAGGGAGGGGACGGGAACGGGAGTCGGACTGGCGACGCGAGGCTCGCGAGCGATGCCTGGGAGCAACTGGGCTGTTTCTTTCTTTTTTTTTTTTTTTTGAGAATTAGCAACCGGGCTGCTGGGCCGATGAATTGTTCCAGTTTTTTTTCGGCCCACGCCTAAGGCCATGGCCTTAGTGGCCTTAGGCCCAGCTCCGCCCCTGTCAACACGTACGCGGCACGCGCACGATCCGGGGCAATATGCAAAGTACGGTGCTGCATGCATGACTGCACAAGTTAAATTCTACCGTAGTACTAACTCTCTGAAAGTGAAAGTCGTTTATTTCAATTCGAATTAATATCGACAGTGATTCCTCACTTGTTTAACGTACGCATGCAGTTGATAATGAATATCGTATTAGTTTGCTTCCAATTTAGAAGCAAGCACCACCTAACTGCATGCACATGCATTCACCAAACGAACACACACAAAACACATTTTATCCAAACAACGCTGTTAAATCTTAGAATAAATAAAACAAGCCACTTACTAACTGCTGTTAAATGTTAAAATAAATAAAACAAGCCACTTAACTGCTGTTAACTGCTGTCAAATCTTAGAATAAATAAAACAAGCCACTTAACTGCACTTGTGCACTCACGTATGAATACGCAAACACATCATACGTGAACAATACCATAAAATTCAAACAAATTTATAAAAATATGAGCGTCTGCACAAGTCGAGAAAAAACTTAATCTGGATTGACATGTTTTACTACGCTCAGTTCGCATCAGTATATATATATTCAGCACAATCACAGTCACTACCTCTTTGACATTAATATCGATCTGTTTATGCGCACGCAACATGTCTGTGTACCGTACCTATCCACCGGTCAATTTCAATTTTAATTACCCAGGAAAATTGAAAGTTTGAAACTGACGTCCACATGTACAAATAAGCAGTGCAGTTTCTCATATGCGCATATATGCAAGATGGCTGCCCCAATTAATAAGCTCGTTTTCATCATCTTGTACAGTTGCGTTTGCTGTACACAAGTATGCATGTCACCGTGTGTCACCGTGCACTAGATCTTGGCAAGTTGGCAAGTTAGCATCGCAGCGTCACCCTTCTCCGCGGTTGCTGTCTCCAATGATGGCTGCATCTGCATGTAAGCATATACTGATGGCTGCATGCCTAGCTAGATGATGGCTACATATACATCCTTTTGGGTTCCTGAATCCTGATTGCTCGAACGCAAGTTTGGTTTGCAACTTTGCAGAAGCCTGACTTCACTTTGGCATATGGTCTGACTCTGGAAGCCTTGATTCTTTCTTGAAGAATTGTATCACCCCGGCTACAGGCCAGGACCATATGCTATAGTGAAGTCTGGCCCAGAAGCTCATTTGCAGAGAACACCACCAGTACCACAGCCAAAGAGGCAAACAATACATACCACAAGCCAGACCGTTGCATCACAACGTAGCATAGCGATGCATCTAGGTGAGACCAGAATAAGTCTTTATTATTGTCATTTATTATAGCAACTTCATCATCCCAACGGGAGTTTCAAGTTTGGGCCATCGGATTTGAATGTGTGTTTGCATACACGTCCAGGTAGGTTACAGCAATGTAAACATCGCCACCATCATTGATTCAGGCATCCCAAGGACGCCAACAGCCCAGTGTAGCGGATACTACATATACCACGTCTCACATCCAGTTCAATCTGCACATCTCAACCTCACCCTCAACGGGATTGTTGGACTGAGTCCACGCCACTTATTATTAACTCAAGGCAAAAAAAAAAGTTTTTAGTGCGAGGGCGGCAAATGGCATCTTCTTTATGAAAGGAGTACACAGCAGCTAGACTGGACATGCTTATTCCTTGTTCTTGTCCTCGACGGGTTCTCCTTGCTGGCTGGGCTCTCCTTGTGGGACCAGATCATCAGGAGACAAGTTCAAAGTCTCTGCGATGGAAAAAGAAAACAATCATATATGGTACAGAGGAAATATAAATGCCAAAAGATTACTGACTAAGGTAGTAGAAGAAAGGAGTACCATCACTGTCGGCAGATGCATAGGAAGTTCGACGAGCACGGGCATTCTGTTGAGTGGGCTGAGAGTAGAATTGATGTGGAAACATTCAAGTCAATAGATTATAATTAACTTGGCATGGCATAGCAAAGCAATTCAAGTCAATAGATTATAATTAACTTGGCATGGCATAGCAAAGCAATTAGGATGCACAGTTACTATATCCGGGACTTGCTATGGGGTTATGATGTCGTCTCAAGGTATCAAATAATTAGGAAGTATAATTATCTGTACTGCCTCGCACACCAACTTTGATGAAGTCAATAAGCTACAAGACAATTATATGGATCTGGAACTATCTTACAATAAAAAAGCCTGGGATTTTTTTCAAGCATGTGTCCCGTGCTTTGGTGAATAGACAGACCGTCATGCATCTGATGCGGGCAGAAGTTGCTACCTGAAGCTTTGGTCGAAGTGCTTCAAGAGGACCTTTAGGCTTGTTAGGAACACCACCTTGCTGAAAGAGCAAAGGACAAGAATATATATCACATTTCTCTGAATAATTAATATCAAATTCAATTAAACATTTAGGGTAAAAATCTATTACCTTTCCTAGAGCCCAATCAGCAGAATCAAAGTAAGCTCGTTCATGGTCCTGATAAGATGTTTCAATTTAAGACCATATTAGTATAGTGAAAAGAATGTAAATATGCTCTGCATCTATTTATATATGAGAAAACATAACACAATTTAAGTAGCCAGAGAAAAGCCGTGACATCATAAAACATTGTTATTGACCTTAGATATAAGTGGAGTCTTTCTGGGCAATATTCCTCCATACTTTTTCTTAATTACTGCCTCCTGCAAAAACACATAAGTGGCAGTGAGCCAGTTAGAAGGCAAACCATACAAGTACATGAAACAAAGGCTATGCGAATACTACAAATACACATAAACAAGAGGGAAATGGTGATGCCAAAAGGCAATACCTCTTCTTGTCGTGAGGGCATCCCACTCACTTCATTCTGATCTTGAACTTCTTCTACCTTTTTATCTGAAGCATCTCCTTCAACACTCACTTGGGCAGGTGCATCATCAGATGCCATCCCAGACATAGTAAACTTGAGCTGCAAGAGAAGAGTTCAACTTCATGATTAGTTCATATTCATGAATCAAGATGGTGATCAGGATAATTTATGATGTAAAGGTAATAGATGCACATATGTGAGGGAAATCAGTCTAGATTACCAAGTGCTCATATTTTCCTTTAAAAAGATAATTATTTTCCTTTGTGGCAGAACAGGAGAGCATGACCATAAATTAAACAAGGGGTCTAATGAAAACTCTATGTACTACACCAACATTAATTTTCCATAAAAAAACTTGGTTATGAGAATGCATCCAAAATTTCAAACAATAAACTTCCTTCAACAGAAGTTCAAGAGAAGAGCAATGTCTGAGCAAGTGAATGGCACCACAGGAATGAGGACTGCAAACATACTTGCTACCAACAACAATCTCAACCATAAAGATCCCCAGTCAGAAAGTTACCAGAAGGTTATTAGACAAGACAACAACAAACACTTGTTTTAACAACTACCAAATATAAAGGGCAGACCCAGTGCCGGAGGCTCCCACATGAGTGGGGTCAGGGTAAGGGAAAACCGAGGCAAGCCTTCTGCCCCACAAAATCTGTGGAGAGGCTGCTTCAAACCCACGACCTGGTGACTCAATGAGACAGGTCTCACCACTGCAACAGGCCTGCCCTCCAACCACTACTAAATATACCAGAGATTAACTACCGTTACTATCTACAAGACAGTCTAGAAAATTTGTTGGATATCCTTTGTCTTTGTTAGTCACCATAAAACTTTGTTGTTCTGCAATGGTATAACTTCCAGTAGCCAAATGAACCAAGAAAATTATGTTCAGAAACACACTTAGCCAAAGCTGGTTTGAAAAAAAAAAATCATCCAGACATTCACTAAGACCACCTTTCACAATAACTTTAGGAGCGACACATTTATTGTTGGGAACTTATCAACTGACATTACTTTCTTACTAAAACTGGCATCAGATTTTTTGCTCGAAAGAGACTGAAAAGTATCTGTGCTACAAATTTGCTGGCAACTCCTCTATAATAACAGGACTTCACTAGCTGGCAGACCAATTTATGTATTAAAATATGCAGGTTCATGTTGCCAGATTGTTTGGTTTGAAATATTAAATGCAGAAACTAAGTCAACATAATTTGATAGTGCAAAAATAAAATTCCGAAAAAATCAAGTGTCAAGGAATGGTTAACTCATCCATTTCTTTAAAACATTCATGCTTTACTACAGTGTCATCACAAAGGCCAAAAGAGCATGCCATCTTTTTCCTGTGTCCTTCAACTTAACAATATTTTTCATAGACATGAGTTTATCAGTAAGCAAAAACCTTTATTTTTTTTCTCAAATTCAGCAAACACATCTGCTATCACAGGATTGAATTCGCTGTCTATGCAGCATCGATACAAATACGTGTATCATCATTAGCACCAATGCATGCATATGGCACTTTCTCCCAAAAGATGGTACATGGATACATTCTACTAATTTTCCAGAAAATAAGTAATAATGCCCATCAATCATAACAATAGCTTGCGATTATGCTGTTTCGTTCTATCCTCAGGCATAAGCTTCCATTCCTATGAGCCAAGGGCCAAGCAGCATTTCAGATGCTACACAGTGCCACTTTTCTATCCAGCACGTGCACTATCAGCACCGCACTGCTTGCCCTCTCCACTTTGAATAGGTGACAAGTGATAGGTCTTGGATGACAAAACAAACTTCCGTCACAGGGCCGGTTTGGGGGAAGCTGGTATTTTTGCAAAAGCTACTGCTGCAAAAAGCTCACTTGGTGGACCGGGAAGCTATTGATCTGAATCTAGGAAGCTAGCTTGTTTGGCAACCCAATGTTTTGATACCCAGCTAGTGGCCTGTATACTGAACCTGAAGGGTGGAATACATGAAATACCCTTTGTGGCCTGTGGGTAATGAATGGCTGATTGACCGCGAAATGTACGTGTACCCCATGGCCCTATAGAGTTTGGTTAATGTTGATTGTTTTGTTGGAGAGTACTAGACTTCATAATGAAATGTAGGATGAAGACATTGCAATTACTCTGTATAATCAGGAATGTTCCGCTGCATTACCAAGCATTGCACAGAAGGACACCCTCCACACGACATACATTTACCGAGCAGTACACAACAGACCTACTTTGATGGTAACATGCGTGTTCATCAATTACATACAAAACAGTTAGCTCATTAAAGCACTATCACTCACTACCGACAAAGAGAACACAACACATTTGCGCCGTCCTCAAACAAATCCCATCTATAATAGGCAAGCAGCTAGCACACCATTTCCACTGTCTTAGAACATAAATTTGGCTATAAACAAAGACCACAAGGCATTTGCTATTCATCAATCCATCATGTCCACCACACTAACCGATGATTAAATCGATTCCAAATAACGCGGATCTTCATGCCCGTGCGAGCATCTCGCAGCTGGGTAGTAAATCGGAACAAACAAGGCAAATTTTCCTTTCCCGATCTAGAACTCGTCTACAGCCACAGGCTAAACGGAGAGGCGATGGGAGGCAGCAGCAGAGCACCAATCATACCGTGCGGGGGCCGGGACGCGGAGGAGGAGGAGCGACGGCGAGCCGAAGGCAGGCGCGGTGGATTCCGGGATGTGCTGGTCTCCTGCCGCAGAATGGGGAGGAGGCGGATGGGGAGCTCGGATAGGAGCGGGTGGCGTCGATCCGGAGCTCGGCGAGGAAGGGCGGGTGCCGGAGCAGCTGGGCGGCGAGGCGTGGCCGTCGACCGGGCGGCGGCGCACCCGTGCGGTGCGGAGGCAGGCGAGAGATGGACGGACGGGTGGGGAGGGAGGGAGAGGAACGGAGGACGGATGGCGAGGGTTGCGTGTGGGACGCGGATCCAGGACGGCGGGGGATTTGAGGAATGGCACAAATGGGTAATTTCGCAAATTCGCAAGGGCATATATAATAAATACTCTCAACTCAATTATACTAATTTTAATTTTAATTTTATTTGAAACAACTAGTTGATGACGAAATTGGTATATTGTAGGACAAATCTCTCTCAATCCGATTTACTAATTTAAATTTGATTTGATGACGAAATTAGAATATTTACTACTCCCTCCATCCCAAATTGTAAGTCGTTTTGACTTTTTGATAACAAGTTTGACCACTCGCCTTATTCAAAAATTTGTGCAAAATATCAATTTTTTTTTGCCGTGGCTTTCTTTTATCGATACTAGTCCATAGCGCGCTGTTCGCGCGCGAGATCCGCCGCCCGCAGGTTTTAACGTCTAGAGGCGTAACATTCATAAGTCGGGAGGCGTGCCCGCAGGTTTTAACGTCTGGAGGCGTAACATTCAGAAGTCTGGAGGCGTAACATTCAGAACCGAATCGCCTAACACAACAACGCATATAACACTTATATAAACGAAGGAAGGTCCGGTCGAAGCGAATATTGTCTTTACGGGATGAGGGATGGGGCATAATCCGCCCACACACCGAATTAGTCAAACACAACCATACAGAGCTGTCCGAATAGGAGTTTCCTAACAATACAACATAATCATTAGCCCTAACCTACTGTTCAAGAGAGGAATATGCACGATGGCACCACACTCAGTGTAGAGCATATAAAAAGAACAGGATCAATAATAAAGGTAGCCGGCTAATACAAAGAACCCGGCGGGGCCCTGGACTCATGGTGGCAATTTGTGTTCCATAGTACACAACCAAAATAAAAACCGCATTAGTCTTACATCGAGTAGCACATAGCATTTGTTAGGGCTATGTTTGCCAAAGTTCACATAACCCTCACCCATATTAGGTCCGAGGTGAGGCACACCATAAGCCTCTCGTTGGTTACCACAGGTGCCGCCTAACGATCGGACTCCCAAAGCCGCCCTCATCATCTTCAACGAGATCCGCATGTTCATTAGTGTATAAGTTCCCCGCATATGGGTTCGTATATCAATCATATATTCGAAGCTATATCCGAAAGAGATCGATCTACCCGAGGTGCAAGAGCCATCCTCATGCATACTGCACCGCATTGAATAATACCGGGAACACATTAGCTTGTTAGAGACGTCATTAGTTATATTAGGTTTTAGTTTTGGGTATATCCGAATGGTAATCCTAGCCGCGGTAATCGCTCGAAAGATTTTCGCCTCTATATATTGGGAAGAAAATATGTTTTGATCATCCAGAGCTCATGTGGAATAAACCTCCGTTTTCAGAGCTCATGCATAGACCACTGTAAGCTTATTAACTCCATCATATGCAAAAAAAAAAAAATATGGAATAAATTTTGTTATGGTCCTTGTTAGGTAAAAAAAAACAGTTTATTGCCCGGATTCCTGACCGACTATCGAAAAGCGAGGAAAATTGATCCCAACACACAAGAACTATGAAGTAATAGTATCCGAATTAGTGCAAGATTTGTTCACATAATTTTTAGGTATCACCTAGACCTCGTGGATGATTTATAGAGTATGTCGCATTCTAAACAAATGAATACGGGTTCTATCTAGAAAGAAACTTCGGAGACTCGAGTGGCAGATAAGACATATAAGTGGGTCATGGGAAGTAACACATACTTGAGCAAGCTATAGCACCTGGAAAGTAACACATACAAAGCTTTGCCATAGGAGGCCTTTGCCATAGGAGGACCTGCATTGAATAATACCTGGGAACACATTAGCTTGTTAGAGACGTCATTAGTTATATTAGGTTTTAGTTTTGGGTATATCCGAATGGTAATCCTAGCTGTGTACTGTTCGAAAGATTTTCAGTCTCTATATATTGGGAAGAAAATATGTTTTGATCATCCAGAGCTCATGTGGAATAAACCCGTTCGAGCTCATGCATACGACCAGGTAAGCTTATTAACTCCATCATATGCAAAAAAAAAAAAATGGAATAAATTTTGTTATGGTCCTTGTTAGGTAAAAAACAGTTTATTGCCCGGATTCCCGCGACCGACTATCGAAAAGCGTGAAAATTGATCCCAACACACAAGAACTATGAAGTAATAGTATCCGAATTAGTGCAAGATTTGTTCACATAATTTTTAGGTATCACCTAGACACGTGATGCATTTATAGAGTATAAGTCGCATTCTAAACAAATGAATACGGGTTCTATCTAGAAAGAAACTTCAGAGACTCGAGTGGCAGATAAGACATATAAGTGGGTCACGGGAAGTAACACATACTTGAGCAGCTATAGCACCTGGAAAGTAACACATACAAAGCTTTGCCATAGGAGGCCTTTGCCATAGGAGGACCTGCATTGAATAATACCGGGAACACATTAGCTTGTTAGAGACGTCATTAGTTATATTAGGTTTTAGTTTTGGGTATATCCGAATGGTAATCCTAGTCGCGGTAATTGTTCGAAAGATTTTCGGTCTCTATATATTGGGAAGAAAATATGTTTTGATCATCCGAGCTCATGTGGAATAAACCCTGCGTTTGAGCTCATGCATACGAGACACAGGTAAGCTTATTAACTCCATCATATGCAAAAAACAAAAAATATGGAATAAATTTTGTTATGGTCCTTGTTAGCTAAAAAAACAGGTTTATTGCCCGGATTCCTCAGACCGACTATCGAAAGCGTGAAAATTGATCCCAACACACAAGAACTATGAAGTAATAGTATCTAAATTAGTGCAAGATTTGTTCACATAATTTTTAGGTATCACCTAGACCGTGCGGATGTGATTTATAGAGTATAAGCCGCATTCTAAACAAATGAATACGGGTTCTATCTAGAAAGAAACTTCAGAGACTCGAAAGTGGCGAGATAAGACATATAAGTGGGTCACGGAAGTAACACATACTTGAGCAGACTATAGCACCCGGAAAGTAACACATACAAAGCTTTTGCCATAGGAGGCCTTTGCCATAGGAGGCCCGACGTCAAAGAACAAAGCATTGGCAAGGCTCATCTCCTTCTCGACGGTCTCGGGACACGCTTTCATCGGGCGATGGGAGCGTAGTCGCCATCAAGACCTCGCAATGAGTGTTCAACCAAATGGTGTTCAACACCAATGGTTCTTGAGTCAAGTCCTACAACCGTGGAAGCTGTAACTTTCAAGACCTAATTCAATTACATACGACGGAAAAAAAAGATGAGAATTATAGTAGTTGTGTATTGACAAAGTGAGTCATTTACTTGCAGATTTGATACCTACCCGAGATTTCAATCCCTTCCCACGCCCGCTGGCGTGTGTTTTTATTTCTCTGCAAACATATATGAGTATAAATTCATGGAATCTATAATGAAAAAAAGAAGCTGAGTTAAACCATTCTCTTACTTACATCGAGCTCGAACCCTTTACTTTAAGAAGTGCTGCTGCACAAGAAAGCTCGTGCTACAATATCTTAATCTGCAGATCATATCCTCAAATTACGAAATCAATAACCACCATACTTTTAAGCCCGATAATCAATGGATGTTGGAACATAGAAGAAGTCGGGTCAACTTACTCGATCTTTCCTCGCATTTAGTTCCCGCAATGAAGCACTGTAACGTAAATATTAGGCAGTGCTCTATTTTGCACCACAAAATAAGCACTATTCACATCCAACATTTGGATACTTGGGATCAGAGATAGTATAAAGTATAAAGATGGCATACATAATTTACTCAATTTTTCACATCCAACATAACAGAGTTAAACCCAACACATAAATTGGGTGAAAAACTGTATCCGCAGACCGCCAAAATTGAGCACTTTTCTTTTTTTTTAAAAAAATAGTGTTTGTGGTGCGCAGGCATAACTTGCAGGATAGCATGCCATTCAATTAGATTGCCAACAAAGGAACAGCACACAAGACTAAAAGATCAATGTCAGTGCATCCATAGTGAGAAATGGAAATTGCACTAATTTAGGTCGATAGGTGAGTAGCAAGGTGCAAATTGTTTCTTACGGATGAGCAGCGCGATCGCTTCAATCTTGTTTCTCTCGAAAAATATGGAGACATATTTCATTCTGTATTATTTAGGCTGAAGCACCAAATTGTGATGGAGCGCATCAAGGGGCTACGTCGGGGTCTCTCTGAAGCCTCCGGAATAGATTATCAACACCGTACAATCAGCACACAGATGTGTATGCCAAGAAGAAAAACCTTAAATTAGGGAAAATGAACAACATCGAGTTTGGCTAATTGAAAGCAAGAGCAAAGTTTATGCAGTTTATTAGCGTCGCAGTTCATCAAATGAAGCAAGAGGTTATTAAAGTTCGTGAAATTGTATATTTTAAGACATGGAAATTTCGTCAAAGACATGGTCACCGGGTCACAAGCCTAGAATGGGAGGATGAAGACCAAGCCGCTACGATGATTAATTAACTCGCCTAAGCTGAAGAGGATGGGGCTGGCTCTGTATCCGCAACACTCTGTTGCTTATTTTAGTATCAAGGAAGAAGTTTATTTGCTTAGTTGGTTTACTGAATGGAACCATTAGCATCGCAGCTTATGAAATCGAGCAAGGGGAATCTGTTTGCATTAAATCCAGCTTCCTATCATTGCCTACCAAACCATGAATCAGTCATATCGCACGATATGGTCTGACACGCGCTTTGTAAACGTAAAAAGAAACGGGCAGGAAGTAAACCGATTCCATAAAGTATAGTAGTAAGATCATCGGAAGTACTGCATAAACCGTAATCATAGCTGGGGTCCGAAGAAGCATCTTTGCAAAAATTCCTTGTGGACATACCAAATCGGGGCAAATAACAGAGCAAGCATAAATCTCATGACCTTGGATGCATCGAAACGAAAGGAGATCTAGGCAGTAGTCAGTGGAAACGGCTTACCCGGTGGCCCTAGGCACGAGGATCCGCTGCGCCTGCTTGGAGAAGGCGACGGCCGAGCGCGATGAGGACATGGCGGCGTCCTTCCTGCAAAGAAGGAAACCAAGCCGCATTAATCAGGAAAGAAATAGCGACCCCTCACCCACACCCACACATTCACAAAGAACAAACAAGCATCCAGGGATGGAGAGGCAAGGCAACATACGTCTTCTCGGTCGCCAGGCCATCACCGGGGTTGAATGGGGGGCATCTTCTCGGTCGTAGCGCCGCATCTCCTCCGCCTGGTTCAATGGAGCCGAAACGCGAAGGTGAGATGGCGCGGCCGGCGTGGAAGGGCGGAGAAATCGGAGTGGAGACGCGCGCGGGGAGAGGACTTACCGCGGCGGGCGGTGGAGGAGGCCATGGAGGCCGCGCGCCGCAGGGTCGAGGGGGCGGCGGTCCGCCGCGATGGGCCGAGCGCGGCCGCCCACGCTCGCCGCTCTTTGCTGAGAGGCGGCGGCCTCGCCCGGGCACGCGCCGCCGCCACAAGAGAGAGGGAGGGGAAAGGGAGAGGGAGGAGACGCACGAGAGAGCTAGGGTTTAGACGGGAGCCGGTATATATTTGGCCAAGACGGGCGTGTACGGCGGCAAACGCCCGCCACCCGATCTCCATCGGATGCCCACGGTAAAAACGGAGACGTGGCCACGGTGAGGCCGGGTTGTGGCCTGGTCGTCTCATCTCTCTACATAAGTTCTTAAAGAATGACTTGAATTTGACAATATTTGCGTAAAGTTTTTGAATAAAACGAATGGTCAAACTTGGAGCCAAAAAAGTCAAACGACTTACAATTTGGAATGGAGGGAGTATATATAAATTTAACTGTTCGATGAAACAAGTTTACTCTGCTTCCATTTCATGCCTACTAGTTAGCTTGGCGCAGCAATTGGTCTTGACTTGGACCGTTGACTCTCTCTCTGATTTTCGTACACAGATACAGTTTGTGGAGCAGTGAAGATGCAACGGTTCAAACATGCTAATTTCAAGAGAAATTTCAAAGATGTGACTGCAGAGACTTTATGAGGCTCACCCATCAGCGTCATTGGAAAAATGAAACAATCTCATTACCAGAACTTTATGTACTAGATTGTACTAGCAGGATATATTTCGTTTGAGGCAGGGTCAATGGCCAAACTTGAAAATCTTGAGCTATGTTTCAATGGATCTCAGTTAGGTCAGTGTACAGGCAACTTGTTCTCAAACACATCATTATCCTTTTGTGCAAGAAGGGAGTATACCTGAACAAGAAATATATAGAAGGGGGAAAGCTAATACAATGAAGCAAGCATTCCACACAACAGAAGGAGCAGCTGCAGCTAATAATTGGATGGAAAGCAGAGTATATATTTATTTCATTCATCTAGTTAAATTTACATCAATCTAGCTAAAGAGAAGTCAAATTTACACCAGTAAGAAATATAACCGAGAGAAGAGCCATGCAATTCATCCTCTCTGATTTAAATCTGCTTGAGACACACCATTATGGAACTCCTCTCTACAGTTCGTCGCAGCGATCTGAATGACCATGATCTGTCCTATCAATTGCCATTGAACAAGAATCAAGTCATCAAATAAATCATGTCATTTATCAAAGCTAGGAATGACTGCACCAGCATTCAATATTCATCAAAACATGCTGACAAACCAGTCAGAAATAGAAATGTCAGGTCGTGCTCTACGCAGCATGCTGGTGAAACCGAAAAATCCCATCCTGTGACAAAGGTAAAGCACATGGTGTCCATGAGCTTTCTCTCTTGAATACTTGGTGCAGCATAACATTTCCTCATGCGTACGAAATGTCCATATAAAAAAATTACATTGAGTATCATCGCCTGCAAGAAGATGTGTAAGCATTATATTGCTGCCAATTGACAGAGAGAGATGGATAGAATAGTTATATTGATAGTATTGATAGGATGAGGAAGGAAATCAACGAGCTAAGACAAAAGGGTAGAAACATGTGTGTATTGTTAGTATCTATCGTAGTACTAATACTAAATATGTTTTGTCACATGCAAGTGCCAGCAGGGTTACGGTACTTATATTAAATAAAATCATAGTCATAGATACATACCAGCTGTCATCTTGACCTTCATGTGCTGCAGTCTGCAGCTCACATCCTCCATCGCCGTTCTGCTCAACTTGAATTGCTAGGTCACTTGATGATGGCTGCAGGATGACCTGTAGCTCTTTTGTTGGTTTACCGTCCACACACAAACTAGTTATGCTCAGGAATGCCAACCATTAGCACGACAATAGTTGCGTGAATTAGTAAGTGCACGCGCATGTTTGACTTTCTTGAACAAATTATATGCGGTCTCAACTTTGTCCATCTCCAACAGCTTGTTGTTCAGTTTGCTGTAAACAACTCTCCCAAGACAGAATCCATTCCTAAGTGATTCCTCCACCACAGACACAGCAGCATCAACCTTACCCACATTGCAAAGCCCATTTACAATAAACTCATAAATCTCCTTATCAGGTTGATGTCCACAATCCTGCATCTCTTCCCAAATGTACAAAACAATTCCACTCTTCCCAAATTTAGCGAGCCTTTCTAGCAAAAGCTTATAAGCTTTCAAGGATATTACACAACCTGCCTTCCTACACTTTTTGTAAATCATCAAAGCAGCATGAGGTGGCCCAAATGTACACAATGGATTGATAAATGATGTTATCATCCCTGTATTTGGCAGAACTCCTTGGGCCAACATGTCATCAAACATGTGGAGCGCATCAGCTACCCTGCGACCTCTCAAAAAGGCTATGATCATCTTGGAGTAGGTGTCAATGTTTGGGGAACAATTCTTTTCCAACATTTCATTGTAATACTTGATGCTACTGTCCAAATCCCCAACGGAAATAAAATTGAAAATAAGTGCATTGTAGGCCATCGTAGTTGGACCATATCTCCCATGTACCATATTCCCAAACTCCTTGAGTGCGTCCTCAGTCTGCCCGGCTCTACCCAATCCCTCAATTAGATGGCAATGTGAAACCTCATTTGGAACCAGCCCATCCTCCTGCATCTTTGTCCAAACCTCCTGTAATTTATCAACACTCCCAAACCTCGCCCAGCCACCCATGACATGATTGTACACATCGCTATCAAGACCAAGCAACTCCTTGCGTGCAGCTTGCAAGAGCGAGCTAGCAAGACCAACATGTGACCTCTGGCAAAGACACCTGATGAGAACAGTAAATGCATCCTTTCTGTGGCAGGCTTTCCCAATCCCAAATCCAAATTGGTCGGTACTGAGCACCTCAACAGCCCTACTGACATGCCTGGCTGCAACCAGGCTATCAATGATGATCTCCAGCGTGGTCAGGTCTGGAAAGATGTTGTTTCTGCGCATGATCTGAAGGGCGTCATCCAGAAAATCAAAGAATTTCTTCCTCCCCAATGCCCTGATGACAATGTTGCAAGTGTGGACGGATGGGGGAGGCTTGGAGTTAGTGACCCCCCAATCGAAGAAGGTGATGGTGGACGCACCACCGAGATCGCCGGCGTTGACGACGTTGGCAAGCACCTCTGGTGAGAGCGCCATGGCAGCGCCAATGCCTGTAGAGGATAGAGCCCGGTGGAGCGTGGTGCGGCCAGGCGGCTTGCGGAGGAAGACCCCACGGAGGCGATCTGCGGCAGATAGGAGCATGGTGGTAAGTGGTGGTGGACTGGGGTCAGGAGGAGAGTCCGTAGAATGAAGAACAGTAGGGAGTGGAGGTGGATTGTTAACAGGAGGGGAGGGGAGGAGGCGGAGGGAGGAGATGACCATGTCCTCAGCAGAGGTGGAGGTGGAGTAGCTGCGGCAACTTTGCAGGAAGAGGAGGCACTGAGCCGCCATCTGTTTGCCTCGTTGGCAACCCCTTCCTGCTCGCGGAGACAGTCCTGGTCGGAGCTAGGAAGGAAACCACCACGGGCGGCAGTTGGCTGCGAATCGCAGAGGCTAGGGAGAGACGATGCGGAAATGGAGTGACAGAGGGCTGGGGAGAAGCGTGCGGAGATGGAAATGGCGAGAGAGACAGAGCTTGTGAACCGTGTGTCAAACACCACTGCAGGTGGCAGTACCCATGCCCATCCCACCTGACATGCAGCAAATGTTTGAATTAGTCAAAGGTCAAAACATAAAGGTTTAGAGCTTGCAGAAAGGTTCAAAACTTGTGAACTACGTGTCAAACAAGCACACAACTTCACCATGATCAATCCAAATCCTTTAACAAAAATGTCAAGAGCATAACTTCTGTTTGGTTCAACTATCTCATGCTAACCAGGGATGAGGAGAATTCATTTTGATTTAATCAACTGCAACTGATGGTTCTCCATTCTTACATGAATGAGTAATTTCAGTCAGATTATTCAATAAGCACAGAAGCTGCTAAACAGATACAATATTAAAGACCAGTAGACAGTTCGTACAACTACAAAATTCTTTAAACAATTTCAGTGTATAAGTAAATAATAACCCAAAAAAGAGATACTATATATATGTCTCTGTATCTAAAAGGTCTTACAATTCCTTAAATTCATTTTGAAACGTGCAAAACATGACAATATAAAATTGTTCAAACGAAAGAAAAGGTCTTAAGTAAATAGAATATTACAAATTACAATATTACTCTTAGACTTTTGCTCTAAGTGCATCATTTTTAGCCGGTGACTCAAAATGAGATATGCTATCTTCAACAATCTCACCATTTCTTGTCATTCTCGAGACCCAAACCATAAAGGGGAACTGGCGAACTGTTTTTTTTTTTTTTGAAAGATACGGTTTCCGGCTTTGATTATAATAAGGAGAATAGAATTTGTGACAACACGCGCAAGAAGCGCATCCGCTGCAGCGGACCGCTACGGGGGGTGATAGCCCCACGCACACACACACCAAAGTAAACGACGACCCACTAGAAACGAAACCGGAAATGTCCGAGACATCACGACCCGGTCGATTTCCATGACGACGCCTTGAAAGGTTACGACGTCCAAACGCCGCCGTTGCCCGGCCCAAGGTAGGACCGGTTTTCACCCATGGAGAATGCTACGGACACGGGCGCCCCCAGCGAATGGGAACGGCGCCCGCAGCGCCGCCTTCGCCAAGCTTTCGCCTGGCAATCGCGAAGACCGACGCCGCCCCGATCGCCGGATCCCGGCTTGTTCCCACCATCGCCGCCGCCCACCAAACCGCAGAACCTCGCCCTAAGGGCACCAACGCGGCCACGCACGCCAGCCGCAAAGGCGCATTAGCCAACCCCGCCAGCCAGATGACTGCCGAGCACCTGACCATACTCCGTGGCGCGCGTCCCACGGGCCGACGTCGGTCGATGTCGACCGCCGCCGGCCTGGCACCCATAGCCAACGTAGCGGCCATCGCCGGCCAGCCGCCGACGCGCACCCCCCACCGTGGTCGTCGCGCCTGGCCCAAGGGCCCCGGGATCCAAGCGGTAGAGGAGAATCAGGGCCCCGAGCCCGCGCCGCCGCACCACCATGGCCGGGCGCCACCGAGCCGCCCCCCCCCGCCTGGGGGCGCTGGAGTGGGGAGGGAGGAACGGGACCCGCCGCCACCATCCCCGCGGTCGCGCAGCCTTGCCGGCGGCCGGCTCCGCCGGCGACGGCGGCGCAGGGAGGGGAGGGGAGGTCGCGTGGCAGCGGCCAGGGTTTCCGCCCGGCCGCCCCGTCGTGGGGTGACGCTGGGGAGTCGAAGGGATCCTACTGCTTTTCAATAGTTCTCTACTCTCTTCAGATTATCGCACTGATGAAGTGATGATACCAATTTGGTGAGTTCTATTCTCTGGTCAGTCATAGTAACCACTGTCACCACACTCCAAGAAATAAGTCAATAACCATGAAACTGAGTTGCATCCTGTGTCTCTACTAAAATCATAGGATATTTAGTTGCTAAAACGGGTGCCGGGTGGAAGAAATGCTTCTATTTTTTCCCCTGAACACACACAAGCGCAAGTTCACCCAAAACTCTTCTACTACGTGGCATCCATACGCTGAATCACAAATTCATATATTCATTCACAATCACCAATTACTCACCAGAGATGCAGAGCAGCAGTCAGTACTTAGCAGATGCAGGGCACCGGAGCACCAGGGCACCAGGCACAACAGCAGCAGGAGCAGATGCGGGCACTGGACACTCGGGCTGGGCAGGGGCGCCGGCAGCCCGACCACGGTTCTGCTGTGCTGGAGGAAGGGGACGGGCGGTCCAGCGGCCTAGCGGAGTCCAGCTCCGCTCCGGCGGCACCGAAGCGCGGCGGCGACGGCGCTCAGGCGCTTAGCTGGACGGCGTCGGGGTCAGGAAAGAAGCGGTGGCATCGGCTTCTCATCTGGCACCGTTGCGGCGGCTGCAGCTCCGTCCGGCCAGCCGGATCGCCGAGCGGCCGCCGAGGGAAGGGGGGGTCGGGCGTCGGGAGGTACTGGTGGGCGAATTGACGAGGCACAGGCGAGCGGTAAACGAGGCCCCCAACACGGCCTTCTCGATTGTGAACCAGGCTCACACTGGGCCTGGCTTTTAATGGGCCGGAAGAGAAAGTTCGTGGGCTTTTACTGGGCCGACAGCATGCTAGATTTCTCACTGAGCTCCTCACTGGTTCACCGCACGAGCCCTGTCCGGCTGTCCCTGTCCCTCGATGGCCAGCAGCGGGGGGTCAGGAATGGGGTGGGGGCACACGATGAGCGCGAAACTGGACCGGGAGAGCGCCAGCAACACGCCCCAGGCGGCCGCGGGGGAAGCTGCGCCCGGCCGGCGGCGGCGGCGGCCGCGGCCCGTACAGATGGACCACTCAGGGCCGCGCTCCCGCGGCCGGCGGGGCGGCCGCGCGTCGTCGGATGGAGGTGGGTTGGTGTGGCTCACTCTTGGTCTGGTCTGGCTTCGGTTGTGGGGAGTGGGATCCAGATTTGGTTCTGGCGTTTGGTGGATTTGTGGATTTGGAGTTGGAATGATCTCTGATCTGCATTTGGACAGGTTGGCCTGCTTCGTTGTTTGTTCTGCTTCAATTGACTAGTAGCATCTATTAGATTTTCTTTTGTGCTTCATAAAAGGATGAAACAAATTGTTAAGCACTAAGACTCTTGCACAATCTAAAGCAGATTGAAGTCATATACTACGAACTTCCATCAGACATTTTTTTGAAGAATTTATCATCAGTCAGCACTTTGATTAAAGGTTGCAGATGGAAGACAGGAAATTACCAAATTAAAAAAAGCTATACATGACGATAGTACAATATAATAAACCAAATCAGAATAATTGACATGGTTAGCTAACCCATAATGACAGTCCTTGTTGCAGTTAACCTGTTGCACCGTGATGACAGTTCATAACTAAAACCTACATACACGCCTGATCTGGTTTATGAGGCCTGTTGGCATCTACACATAAGGAGTAATTTGAAATGTAAGTGGATAGTTCACGCTTCCTCATTAGCATAGACATAGGTGCACTCCTTAATAATCGTGTAATTAATTAAGACACATCACGCGATCCGATCTAGCCTACTGACTAAACTAACGAAGTAAACTGGGCTAGTGGGCTACAATAACTTATTGTTACAACTTGAGCAAGCCCTGACAATATGCAGATGAAAATTGCTCGGTCTTGCAGCTTGGTTCCTCATATTGAATCCAATGGGCGAGCACATCAGAGAGGCACATCATGTGATCCGTTCTAACCTAGTGACTCAACTAATGAAGTATACTGCACTAGTGGGCTACATTAACTTATTGTTACAAATTGAGTGCGCCCTGACAATATGCAGATGGAAATTGCTTGGCATTGCAGCTTGTCCCTCTTATTTAATCCAAGGTTGGCTTCTGGACCAACACCAAAGTCATTAGATGGATCTGCATTTGGACAGTTTGGCCTGCTTCCTTGTTTGTTTCTGAGTCACTGCTTCAATTGACTATTAGCATTTATTAGATTTTCCTTTGTGGTTCATAATAGGATGAAACAAATTGTTAAGCATTAAGACTCCTGCACAATCCAAAGCAGATTGAAGTCATATACTACGAGCTTTCATCAGACATTTTTTGAGGACTTTAGCATCAGTCAGCAGTTTGATTAAAGGTTAAAGATGGAAGACAGGACCAAAAAAAAAAAAAAAAGAAGCTATATATGATGATAGTACATGTACATTATAATCAACCAAATCAGAATAATTGACATGTTTAGCTAACCCATAATGACAGTCCATAAATGGTTCACTTAACTTGTTGCACCGTGATGACAGTTCATAACTAAAACCTACATACACGCTTGGTCTGATTTATGAGGCCTGCTT
This sequence comes from Hyparrhenia diplandra, assembly GCA_015847255.1. Taxonomy (NCBI): domain Eukaryota; kingdom Viridiplantae; phylum Streptophyta; class Magnoliopsida; order Poales; family Poaceae; genus Hyparrhenia; species Hyparrhenia diplandra. Next base: position 232,051 of record JADLZK010008551.1, read on the forward strand.
TGCGTCTACACATGAGGGGTAATTTGAAATATAAGTGGATAGTTCACGCTTCCTCATTTGCATAGACTCTTGTAGGTTGATCCATATAACTTAAGCACGTAGGTGCAGCCCTTAATAATCGTGCAATTAAGACACATAATGTGATCCGATCTAGCCTACTGACTAAACTAACGAAGTAAACTGGGCTAGTGGGCTACAACATTAACTTATTGTTACAACTTGAGCAAGCTCGACAATATGCAGATGAAAATTGCTCGATTTTGCAGCTTGGTTCCTTATATTGAATCCTATGCTAGCTTCTGGCCCAGCACCAAAGTCAGCAGCATCAGCTCCCATCCACAGAAGCACATCAGAGTGGGGAGCTAAGCCATGGAGGCTACTGCGCTGAGCTTGGGCAAGTCTCTGCTGGATGGAGCACTTGGCTATGCCAAATCCGCTGTAGCAGAGGAGGTGGCCTTGCAGCTCGGTGTCCAGCGCGACCATGCTTTCATCAGGGAAGAGCTCGAGATGATGCGTGCTTTTCTGACGGCCGCGCATGACGAGCGAGGCGACCACCAGGTGCTCATGACCTGGGTGAAGCAGGTCCGTGACGTGGCCTATGATGCTGAGGATATCCTCCAAGATTGTTCGGTTCATCTCAAGAAGCCATCGTGGTGGCGCCACCCTAGTACGCTGCGGGAGCGGCGCCGCATCGCTAAGAAGATGAAGGATCTTAGAGCCAGAGTTGAGGATGTGAGTCAGAGAAACCTGCGCTACCAACTGGTCAAGACCTCTGGCTCCAAGCTTGAAGGCGGCGCTGAGGTATCCGTGTGGCAGTAATGTCAGGCATGGAGGAAGCACTGCGGCAGCAGAACAAGTCCAAAGCAGATCTCATTCGACTGATCAACAACACGCATGAGGACCTTAAAGTGATTGGTGTATGGGGAACAAGTGATTTTCTCGGGGAGAAATCCATCGTCAAGAGAGCATATGATGGCCTCAAAAGGGACAGGAAGTTCCAGTACCACGCTTGGATCAGTATGGTGCGTCCTCTCAGTACACCAGCGATTCTGCAAGGTATTGTGATGCAGTTCGCTGTAGATTCTCTCGAGGAAGAAACAAAGAAACATACATCTGAAGCCCAAGATCTGCGGAGGCTGTGGATGGCCAAGGAAGATGATTTGGTTGATGAGTTCAGGAAATTCTTGAGTGAGAAGAGTTACCTGATTGTGTTTAATGACCTATCCACTGTGGATGAGTGGGACCAGATCAGAACATGCTTCCCGACTAACAAGAAAAGGAAGTCGACTCTTAGTGTGCACAGAGCATGTTAAAGTTGCAAGCTTGTGTGTTGAGCCGTCGACTTTGCTACCAGAGCACAAGCAGTTGTTCCCTGATAAATCCCTCTATTGTTTCTACTACAAGGTAATATTCAGATCCCGTTCGTCTTCTATTATTATATATGTATATATGCCCGGCGTACTCTTGTTGATGTCCATCTGATAGAGAAAAAAAGTCTCATTTCAATCTAGTTTAGCTTCTCACATAACGAAATAAATGTAATGAACTTAGTTTCTACTACCAACCTTCTTGAACGTCTTAATTAACTGACTGCTTCATATTGGATCTAGTATAGTTGAAGAAAGGACTTTACATGGAAATATGGAATAGAAAACTATTATGTAACATTTCCAATATTTTTTAAATAATAAATAACCTAAACATTTTTTGAGGTAAACAGGAGGGGTTGCCCCTACTGAGATTTTATTTCAGTAACTTAAACATTGGCCCTGTGAAATAGAAAGCAACACCTAATAAATTGTGTGTTTGTACTTTAGGGTTCACAAGATATAACATGTTCAATGGATCCGGGGCCTACCTCTACCACAGACACTCCTGATGACAGTAACCCGGGAATGGAAAGAGTCTCACTTGCATGGAGACAAATGTTCTTGCTTTTAAGGAATCTGCTCTCATCGGGCGACAGAAAGAAAAGTCACAAATTCTCAAGTTGGTTTCAAATGAAGTTAGCCAAGATTTTGAGGTCATCTCTGTATGGGGAATGGGTGGTCTTGGCAAAACCACACTGGTGAAAGATGTCTATCAAAGCCAAGAGCTGAACGCCATATTTGACAAGCGTGCTTGTGTCACAGTAAAGCGGCCTTTCAACACTAGAGAAGTTCTTAATAGTTTGGCTGAGCAACTGAGTGATCAGAAGCAATGGAACCATGACATTTTAGATGGAAAAAAAATACTTGATTGTTCTTGATGATTTATCTACCACCGAAGAATGGAATGATATACGTAGTCATTTCCCAAGAATGGTAACAGAAAGTCGGATCATAGTTACCACAAGATTAAATGAAATTGCTCGGCATTGTTCGTCGAATAGTACACATATCATGGAGCTCAAAATTCTAGAAGAAAAATACGCACAGGACCTCTTCACAGAGAAGGTATTTTGGATTAATTATATTAGTCATAAAAATGGTTGAGAATTGCTATTGTGAATTGTCTAGTTCTTTTCTTTCTCTCTACAGTCGATGTTATTATACACTACTTACTCCAACTGATTTATGCATATAAGTATAATAGAATAATTAACTACTCTTAGTAGTAGCTACTAGTTACGCATTTAAGAAGAATAACAGAAAGAGAGAAAAATTGACTTAAGGAATCCAGCCGATAACTTCTCATGGATAATCATGGCACATAATCGTAGTACAAAGCATACATCTCTTTATTTCAAAAAAAAAAAAAGCATACATCTCTAGAATTGATGGTAACTTGTGTTATTGAGTTTTATTTGCTTCAATCTTCTCGAAACATTTATGTAAGTAGAGTTTGTCCACCAACACATACCATCATAATCATCGCCTACAAATAGCATAAGATGTGCACAAACAGTTCATTTTGCAATCCAAACTTCACAGACTGGACTATTAAGCGTTAGGTCGTGTTTGACTAGTTATATTCACCTTAATCCACATGTATTGATGTGGATTATAGTGAAAACATAACTAATTTCCATCCTAATTCACTCCAACACACATGGATTGAGGTGGATACTAGTGTGACCAAACAAGCCCTTAGGTGGGATGGTTACTAATGAGGCTACATGCGGAGAAACTCTAGTGATGTTGTTTTATTTTTTGGAAAAAAAAATCTCAATTTTAGGTTCGCCTATCCCTTTCAATTTGTGTAATTTAATCAGTTGAAAAATCAGCATGATGCCAGCAAACCAGTAGTGATCAACTTTTCTCTGGTTTTTAATTAGCAGTGACAGTGATCATGGGAGAAACTTTTATATTACATATTTTTGTGCCACATAGCAAAGAATATGCATTTTATAGGTTGCTGTCTGACCTATATGGTGGGTATAAAGCAATTGACAGAGATTGATCCTGATAGGAATAGTTTTAGTGTAACATACTGCCTTGTAAAAGAAACCAGACTAACAGCTAAACAGCATAGTGTAACATACTTAACCTAGCTTGAAAGGACCTATCATGAAGATTACCTATGTTCAGGTATTTTGGGAACAGTTTATCATGTGTCTCAAATAATATAATACATACATTTACCGTTATGGGCTGAAAAACCACATTGTACAGTAATCACTTAAGGAAGAAAGATAGGACATACTAGTATGTATTCCTCAATAGTTCTGTTATATGTGCTGAAATCTGAATCACTTTCAGGTATTTGGGAAGATTAGAAATTTAAATGAGGATTGCCCTGAGTTGTATGAGGTGGCTGAATTGATCATGAAGAAGTGCAAAGGACTTCCCTTGCAATAGTGACCATAGGTGGTTTCTTGGCTAAGCAACCAAAAACTCCTATGGAGTGGAAAAAATTGAATTCACATATTAGTGCTGAGTTGGAAATGAACCAAGGGCTTAGAAATATTAAAAATGTCCTTACTAAGAGCTATGATGGTTTGCCTTATCATCTGAAGCCTTGTTTCTTATATCTGTCTGTCTTTCCTGAAGACCAAGATATTAAACGAAGCCGCTTGGTGCGGCGGTGGATTGCCGAGGGTTACTCAACAGAGGTGCTTGGTATGTCTGTTGCAGAAATAGCTGAGAGCTACTTCATGGAACTCATTGACAGGAGCATGGTACTACCAAATAAAACAACATATTTCAGCCAAAAAGTAATTGACTCTTGCCAAATCCATGATCTCATGCGTGAAATCAGCATCTCAAAGGCAGCAGAGGAAAATCTTGTATTCAGGCTGGAAGCAGGTTGCAGCTCAAACACAAATGGGACGGCACGCCACCTTAGTATAAGTGCCAATTGGTGGGGAGATGAGGCTGATTTCAAGAGCATGGTGGACGTATCTCGTATACGGTCATTAACGGTGTTTGGATACTGGAGGCCCTTTTTCATTTCTGACAAGATGAGGTTCCTGCGTGTCTTGGACCTGCAAGACACTAGGGGTCTATGCAATCATCACCTTGAGCATATTGGGAAGCTTGTTCACCTAAGATATCTTTCTCTAAGAGGTTGTGAAGGTATCTATCACCTTCCAGACTCTGTGGGTAACATGAGGCAACTCCAGACACTAGAATTAGATCAACAAGGATTGCCATGCTGCCAAAGACCATCATCAAACTTAAGCACCTGCAGTATCTTCGCCTTGGTGGCGAAAAGAATTGATCGTGATTACGCCCTTTTTACACTCAAGGATGAGTGTAAGGCATTGTGCTCATGTCAGCCTACATATATGACGGGGGAGACCTGGGATGATAAGTATGTCAGCCTATATACTAAATGCTGGTACGTCATGTCTGGCTTAGCAACACCTTTTGGAAGTGGTATTCCTGTGCCCAGAGGTGCGGGGAATCTGAAGGCCTTGCGCACACTAGGTGAAGTGGACATCGGAAGTGGGAACACCCTAATAAAGGAAATAAAAAAGCTTACACAGCTGCGCAAGTTGAAGGTCACCGGTATCAACAGGAAAAATTGTCATGAGTTCTGTTCGACTTTTGAGGTTCTCATCTACCTGGAATCATTGTCAATGACTTCATTCCGGATTCAAGGTGGTTTACATTACCTTCAGATGCTGTATTCTCACCTCCCAATAACCTCCGTACCCTCATGCTGTTCGGCGATCTGGGCAAAATTCCGGCATGGATCAGGCACCTCCGGAACCTCATGAAGCTAACACTAATGTATACTCATCTAACGGATTGTGATGGCACCATGCAACTCCTTGGCAATCTACCAAACCTAGCCATCCTAACACTAGGCAGTTTAACATTTGTAGCTGATGAAGGCCGTTTCTGTCTCAATTTCGTACCAGAGGCGGCATTCCCGAGTCTAGTGGCGCTGTACCTTTCTTGTGCACAGGTTGGGATCAAATCAGTGGAGTTCAAACAAGGAGCAGCGCCTAAGCTTGAGATGCTCAAGTTTAGATATCATATCTACGATGTAACACCCAATGGTGCTTTGTTATCTGGGCTAGCATCCCTCCCAAGCCTCAAGAAATTCAAGCTCTCCACCAGTGACTTCGAAGGCATGGAAGCGATGGTGGAACATATGCGAGCCCAGCTTGCTCTGAATCCAAACCGGCCTGTTTTGATAAAAGAATGGTAATTTCTCTGACACCACCGCAAAAAAAACTCCAAAATCCTTGATTTATCACAGCAGGACTTGTACCCTCTATATATGCAATTTTGTTTGAACAGTCCATGCCTCTGTCCGTTTTACATTTATCTTAGTACTCCTGTAGTAGTGAACCGTCACTGTCTGTATCTGAACAATTCTGAATCCCTATGGTTAATGTCGTGCAGTATCCTTAGCGCTGAGTGTGTGTGTGCTGCTTCTATCCAAACTGTGTTTGGGTGCGCACGAGTTTTCCTTTGCGCGCGTGTGTGTGATATGACAAATTAATCAGCGAGTTTCAGCCTGTAATGCCTTCGGGTTGGTAATTGTACCTGTACTACAAAGGCTGACGCCTTAGGTATATAAGGGATTGCATTGGTGCATTCTATTGGCACACAGTACATGATACTGTTCATTATGATGCACCTGCGTGCCCAGAAAGCTGGGATTTCTGTGCTTGCCCCTGAGCTTTTCAAGTTTGTTGAAAGGGCAACATTAGTTGTTTTTTAACAACCACAAAAGCATGCAATTCACTATACAGCCTGTTCGTAAATGCTTGCTCCAGTAACAACACTTGCAGGGAATAAAGAGCTACACCGGCTGCTGGAGTAGCAGAAGCTCACAGACAACCACAGACAGAGGTGAGCCCGAATCTGTGGAGTTCAATCAAGGAGCAGCGCCTAAGCTTGAGGTGCTCAAGTTTAGATGTCTTTATCTGAACAATGCTGAAAACATAAGGAGCTTATATGAAACAAGCGTCTGTACTGTACAACATATAGAGGTTGTTCGACAAAGAGTATAATGGAGGTATAACAGAGACGAAGAGGAGAGATTTTTCACCCGCTCGGGCGACGGGGGGGCAGCCCTAGCCGCGCCGCCGCCCGCTCCCACCTCCTCCCTTCCCCCTCGCCGTAGGGTCTCGCCGGAAGCCCGCGGCGGCTCCCTAGGACGGCGGCGGCGAAAGGCTCTTCAGGAACAGGTCGCGAGCTCGCCGTCGGGAGCTTGCTCGTCGCCAGATCTCCTCTTCCCGCCCAACCCTCCCGGCAGCCGGCGCAGCCTGGATCCTCGCCCCCGCACCGATACGCCTCCTCCTTGGGCGGCGGGCTCGGCTCCCGGCGTGTCCGGGTCGCCCCCGTGGCGGTCGACGCTGGGCGTGGTGGATGTTGGTGTCGCTGCGCGATCGCATCAGCACGACGCGGCGGTGGGCGCAACGCGCTGGGGCGCCGATCTCCCGGGGCGGAACCCCCGGCCGGCCGCCGCCCGCCGCCGGCGCCTCTGCCCGGCTTTCGGCGTCGGCGGCCCCTGTTGCTCTCCATCTCCCCCCCACCCCCCTCTTCCCAACCTCGGTTGCAGAAGCTTTGGCGGGAGTTGGCGCCGGGACGGCGGATCCACGCCACCCACGCCCCGATCAGGCCTCCTTCACCGTATCCGTGGGCGCTGGTTTGCCGCGGGACCGTCGGGCCTTGGGAAGCGACAGACGACACTCCGCGAGGGGGCACGGCTCGGGTGACTGTGGTCGGGCCCGGTCCCCCACCCCCCCAACTTTGGCTCATGGTGGTGCGGGGGTGGCCGGGCCTCCGCCCGGTGGATCTGCCAGCTCCCTTTCGGCCATCTTCTGGTCATTGGGGCCCGATTCGCTCCCGTCGTTCCTGCTTCGTCTTCGTCGTCTTCATCAACTTCCTCGGCGCCGCAAGGTTCCGGTCTCGGGTCTCTATTCGACGGTCCCCGGTCCCACGAGTTCGGGGCCTGGGGCGAAAGCCGTGCAAGACCGTCATTGCGATTGACGACGACGCCTTTGGCGCCGTTCACCCCTTTGGGCGTTGATATTTCCCAACTCCCGTGACCGCAGCCCCGTCAATCTCCTCTGGTGAAAGCCTTGCTCTAGTTATCTAGAGCCGGTGGCGGCAGATCGTTGACGCCGTGACCCTCTTGAGGGCGCCACTGCTGGCGGAGTAGAGTCCGGCTCGTGCCATGGTCTTGTGTTCTCCCGTGTGCTCCCCCCGTTGTTGTTTCACGCCTTGAGTAGGTCCGCCCCGGTTGTTGGGTGTTGCCGCCGTCGACGAGTGTCCCCGATGGCGCCTCGTCCGTCGGCGATCTCCTTGGTGGTGCGAATATTATATGCCGGGTGGTGTTTCCACCGCCAGGCAGCCATGCCCCTCCACGGATTCCTCCTCGTGGGCGTTGGATGGTGGTGGTACGTGGGCCCGGATTTGTTGGAGGATGGCACCATCGGCGATGGGAGGTCGTCGTGTCCGAGTTGATCCCTTGCTTGCGCGGTTCCGCCTTCATTCTTAGTCCCCACTCCACCCCCCGTGGAGCGGCGTAGCTACGAGGAGTGGTGGAGGGCACAACGGCAATGGTGAAAACGGCGAGTATGCTGCTCGGCGGGGATGCAGATCGGTGCTCGGTTGCCGCCTTGCGGCGGCCTTGTCTAGAGTTCTCTCGATTGTGCTAAGTTTTCTCTTTCTTTGATGTATGTATCGTGGATAGCCACCGCCTCTCCAATGCAGAGAGCTTGTTGTTGTTTCTTTAGTGGATATGCCACAAATCCGCCTCGGCCGAGGTCGTCGTGACGGTTTTAGTCCGGTTTCCATAATTAACCGGACGACAGGTTTGGCCCCTCGTTTTTCCCAAAAAACGAGGTTATCACCCATTTTGACACAATATAATTCAGGTGGGGAGCGCCTCCACCCGGTGAAAATTAAAAAAAAAAAGAGTATAATGGAAGCGCAACAAACGAGTAAACAAGGTGACATGACATAAGATTAAGTAGAGAGCACACATGTCACAAAGTATCAACACACAAGCACTGATGGCATCATACAGTGCATGAAAGTAAACGTGAATGCATGAAGTAGCGCACAAATTACAAATCCCTTCTCATGACTCTACCCATATCTCACATACACATCACACTCCCGCTTTGGCCCCAAGCACTAATAAAACCTTAAGGATCAACCGGAGAGGTCGAAGCAGACGAGTCGGTTACAGTGGTGCGCGGTGAGATCTCGAATTGTGACGCTATCTGCTCGTCGTCAGTCTCCGGGGTAGTCTCAGGTAACTCCTTTGAAGCTGAAGTATATAGTGGAGATTGAATCTAAGGGGGCCTGTTGGGGCTCAGACAACACAACTGAAGAAGGTAAACTCTCTACTGTCTCCGAAGCGGCTGGAGTAGACACAGGCACTAGAGTGAACGGCGATGCCGACTCACGCGTGAACTCACTGTGTGCCAAACCCGAACTGGGTGTAGTGAAGAGCCGTTGAACCTGAACCTGAGGTAACGAGGAGGCGAACTGCTGCTGGCAGAGACCACATTGTCCTGGAAGTCCATTGGATTGTATAGCAGGGGCATGGGGTGTCTGGAAAGGAGCCGGAGGAACCTGCAGTACTAGAATGAACGCTGGCGCTGGCAAGCCTGTGTGCTGAAGCAAGTGCTGTTGTAGTGCCATGATCATCTGATTATCATGAGCCATCTGTAGCTCTAATTGGTCCTGGCGAGCTTGTATCCCAGCAAACAAGGACATCATTTGTGAATGATGCTCCTCTTGGGTTAGGCGGTTAGGCGACGCGGCGACTCTCGCCGACGGTGACTCTCTGCCCCGACTCCGGCAAAATCTAACCAATCAAAAGGAGAGGAAAGTGGGGGATTCGACGCGGCGGAGCACGCCGGTCATCCTGACCCAAATCTCGGGGCCTGTCCCCTTGATTTGAGGTAAGTTTTTCCGGTTCTCAGCCTAGTCCCACCCTTGTTTTTTCTTCTCGTTTCGCGTCAGGTTCACGTTTTCCGGTGTACGGCAAGGGGGGGGTCCTGATCGCCGGGGAAAAGGCTCCAAAAATCATGAACAAAAACAGAAGGCTCACCATGGCCCCTACGAGGTGGCCGCAGATTCAGAGTTTGGGGGATGAGGGGAGAGAAGACTGAGGGGGTTTCCCGATGAGAGGTGGAGCGAACCAAGGAGGGAGAGACCGCTCTCGAAGTGGGACGCAGAAATTCAGAAGAAGAGGCAGGCGGAGGAAATTCGCAAATCCATCTTCGAATTCAGCTCTTTCGGAAAGCAGAGGGATTCAGAGGGGGATATGAGTCAGGCAAAGCTTCCTGAGAATGCCGAGGAGGTTCCGAGAAAGAGGATCGACACTGAGTTAATGGCTGGCGAGGGGACAAAGTGATGATGGAGCTCGAGGAGGCGGCCATGGCGCTCGAAGAAGCTCTCAATCGATTGCCGCAGGTGGGAGAGAAGGGGAAAGTACAGGGGAGCAGAGGTTCTTTCAAGATGGGCCGGTTGAGCCTAACAGGCCGAAAGCCCAACCCAGCTTTGGATCCAATATTGAAGATCTTTTCAGCCACTCATATCGAAAAGCCCATATCCAGCCACTGGGTTTGGGTCCCTAAGACTAGGGTTTTGGAGGCGGCTGAGATTGGGATCCCGGCACGTGTCGGAAGTGAGGCGCTTTGGTACTCAAGCCAAGAAGATCCGCGGTGGTGGCGAAGACAAGGACGGGCGCTCCTTCGCTGAGGTGCTAGGCAAGCCGATGGATCGAGGAGGCGGGCGAGGGGGGAAGTGGAGGACGAGGAGATGACTGGCGCGGACAAGGGAGAGATGATCGCTTTCGCAACAAAACAAGAGAGGGGGATTTCGATCGCAACGAAAGGTACTCATCCAATCCCAACTACAATCGCTTTGATAGAAGGGAGGGTGGAGACAGGGGGGTACCGGGAACAAGGGAGGCAAGACTACGAGGACGGAGGGAGGAGACTGGAAGAGATGGCTATAGAGGCAAAGATCCAGTAGGTCGCGAGCCCAATAGAGGAAGAGATGATTACAGAAACCGTGAGGATCCAAGGGGTTACAAGCGCAGGGCAAATGAAGGGGGGTCATCCAATTATGAAGAAGATGATCTGAGGCACAAGTTAAACAAGGAACAACAGTACAAAGGGGGTCCTGGTACTGATGAGAGTGAGGAGCTCTGCTTCCGCTGTGGAGAGAAGGGCCATAAGAGCTACAACTGCTACAATCCTCCTCTTTGCTACAACTGCCATCAATCGGGACACATGGCTGTAACAGAACCGCCCAATTTATAGGTAATTAAGCATAAGAGTAGCCACCAAAGTAGTCTTACTCTCATGATTAACCACATATAAACCCGGTAGTCCGTGAAACCTCAAAGGATTTCAAACATTCCAACAACATACAACCAAGATCGTAAAGATTCAGTGATCATCATCCACAAGTTACATAAAGTTCGCAAATCTCATACATCGAGTTCAAATAGTGGTTATTACAAACCAAGTTCAAATTCAAGTAGCGGAAGCAAATATAGTTTTGAAATCACGTACACCATACTTAGTTCAAATAACATGTGCCATACTAGTCATTCCCGCAAAAGCACAAGAGAGGGAATATGGAACGCCTTGCCCATGGCTTTACTCTTCATCAACAGCAGGGTACGGACAATTCTTGCAATAACCATGATAGACCCGACCATCTGCAACAATGGGAATAAAAACCCCGAAAGTACGAGGATGTACTCAGCTAGACTTACCCGATATAAATAAAAATAAGAGACTCTGAAGGATTATGCAAGGCTTTCTTCGTGGAGCTGGCTGGACTCACATTTGCATAAAAGCATGAGCATTATTTAAACCATTTTAATCCTTCTAGCAGCAAGTTAAAAGTTGATTATCTTTAGGTTTGCACCTATGCTAAACAAGCACTTGAATATTACTAAACAAGCAATATAATATATATAGTGAGTCGGGTATGGCATTTCTTTGTCAAACTTTTATAACCATTATCATCTTTCCAACATCATGAAGCTACTTTGTGAGGGAAGAACAAATCGGTTTCTCACCGCCCGGGAGAGATGGCGATCCGAATCGATTACTACCCTACCGGGAAAAGTTCCTAACACCAACCGAAAGCACAATCGGATCATGGTAGCTCAAGATCACCTTTGGTACCGTTCGGGATTCAAATCGCGCGGGCGTGGCGGGGCCGCCTCATCGGGAACCAACCGAATTGCGTGTCGATCAAGCCTTGCTTGCCCACGGTCAACTCGTGTCCCCACACATACTTCCTCCGGTCCATGAGGCGCACCAACCGGCCGCATCCGGCCCGAATCGAGCTACTCGGCTTTTCTGGCGCGGCCGACAACCTCGGGTCGGCCAGCTAAGTGCTAGGAGTCATTCAAACACGACTGATGTCCGACAAAGAACGGTCCTTATTCGACACAGAGGGGATACAACTACCTCCTCCGGTCTCAACTTCATACATCATCATTTGGTTATTTTCCACGATAGCAAATATAGCCAACCGTGACCAACACTTCCACCTGGTGGCAAGTGACCGGAAATCACTTGCATTACCGTGACTAAGCATGACTCGCACCTAAACTTAATCAGGGTAAGGATACAAGGTAGAATAAGGATAATATATATGCAGCAACGGTAGCAAACAATTCCTATACTTAATGCATCAAACATATAAAAAGACACAAGGTGTATTTTAATTAAAGCATAGGAAAGTAAGCATGCGGGGCTTGCCTTTCACGAACGAAGTGGGGAAAGTGCTCGGGCACTCAGGAAGCTCTGCGACCTGTCCCGCGCCTTGTGGAGCCTCCTCTTGCTGCACCTCCAGATGGTGTAGCTCTCCCTCCTCCTGCTGCTCCTCCAGATGAACTAGCTCCTCGACCGATCCTGATATGAATGTATATGCAAACCATATATAAGAATGAGGAATGCACGATGAATGAGAGGAACATGGGGCATATGCAATAATGGAATTTAGTTAACTTTTATCTCGGTAGAGAAGATATGCACACACACATCCAACACATTCAGCCATTCACCAAATCTGGACAACACGGAACAGCAGCAGAAAATAGAGCATAGCTTTTATTTTATAAATCGAAATGCAGCAAACTTAGACTCTATGGAAAGCTTATCAAATTATCTACAACCGCTATACATCTCACTTTAACAGATTCAGCCATCTAAATCACGAAAAACAGAAAGATAGCAGAACTGTCCTGATTTGACAGGGCAACAAACAACTAGCATAATTTCTAACATAAACATGTAAACCCTACCAAACTGGCACAGCATGTAAATAAGATCACTATCTACCAAAACATGTCACTAATCATCGGCAATGATAAACTAACTCACATGAGATGACATTTGCTAAACAACATATTGACATAAGGATGCAAATTGCATTAATAGGCCAAATAAAACATAGCTGCGTACGAAAATGCACAAACTCACCAAACCAACTTAACCATCAGATTCTAGGCATGAAATGAGCAAGAAAACATATTCTCTTTTATTTTTACCGTGGGGTCATCATGCTCAAAACAAACAATTAACATGCAACCTGAAAAGAACTGTACAGCCAACTATCTCAGAAAATCCTGTAAAAATTACAGAAGCCTACTCATACTATCAACATGATGGCATAAAAATTTCACAGCAAAACAATGTATCTACCATCCTACACAAAAATGACAAGAGGCATGGTAAAACAAGCATGAAAAATACTTTGTGAAACAAACAGTTTGAAACCACAGATCCACCTTCACTGCTAGCTACTTCACATCAAGATAAGTACCTACAAAAATTCCCATGGCCAAATTCACAGTAATTATTTTCTTATGATTTTCCCAAAATTTCAACATACAAGGCACATAAATCAAAAACAATATTTCTACCACAGAACATAGGGTCCATACTATTTTTCCTGAACAAGGAATAGGAAATAAAGACTATCTAAACAGGAACCACATTTTTCACACATCTATTTATTCCGATAAACATTTATCCCCTTTTCTAACAATATAGAGTAATAAATAGATCTGCATAAAAAAACATCACGAAAATGGCATTTCACATTTTTATACAGTATATCTACTGAAAACAAACCTGACAAAACTTGTTTCACTCAAATCCGAGTCAAAATGAGCAAGTTATGGATTTTACAAGCATGCATGTAAATCTGAAAAGAAAAACGAAAAAGAAAAGGATCTGACAGCTGGGCCCCGCGCGTCAGTGACACAGAGCAGGCCACCGGCGGCTCGACGGCGCCTCGCCAGCGGCGACTATTCAGCGAACCCTATATACCAAAAGACTCGCGAACGACGAGATATACAAGATGGTACCCTTGGTGCGAGCTAAAACGGACGTGGCATGCACGACGGCAGCGGCGGCGCACAACAAGGCGGCGGCGGCGGCAGCGGCGGTTCCCTGGCCAAACGGGCGAACCGGCGCGTGAGCATCAGCTCCGCGACGACGAGGCGACCCAAAACCCATACTCAATCGCGAAGAAACAATGGCCGGGCGGCCTCGACCTCGCGGCGCCCATGGCGGCGACGGTGAGCTCCCCGGCGACGACGGCGTTGCGACTCAACGGCCGCGGCGTTGTTTCGAACTGCTTTAACCATAGCTAGCGCCGCGACGAGGCGACCATGGAACGCAAGAAATTTAACGAAAGCGGCTCAACCGCGGGGAGCGAGCTCGCGGTGGACGGGCGTTCATGGCGGCGGCGGACCGACGGACGGAAACCCGCGAATCGCGGCCTTACCCTTGCTCGGCGGTGGGCGCTAGCATGAGCACGAAGCTCGGGACGGCGGCTAAGCTGTGTGCGAGGTTTGGCGGGGCGGAGGAGCCGCGGTGGCGGCGCCGCGCGGGCGGCGCCGGGGAATGGGCGGCGGCGACCGCGGCCGCCGCTGCCGCGTGGCTTCTCGAGGACGGCTAAATGGAGGGGCAGGATGGATGGAGCTCGGACAGGCCCGAGCACGGCTTAAAGGTGACGGGCGGGCGAGGCTCGGTGGAGGATGTCGACATCCCGGCCGGCAGACGTCCTCCACGTCGGGGCGCTGCTGGGGAGGAGGGGCGGCGGTGTCGGCCGGGCCCCCCCGACAGCGTCATGCTGCTGTGTTTGCTCTGCTGCTCATAAACCGTGCCAAATTTGCAAAAACTCAAAACAGCAAAAGTGTAGAGCACAAAATTTTACACAATCCCTATATAGAGAGTTTTTTCGTCTAATTCTTCCTAGTTTTTGAACTACGGTCAGTCAAAGCAGTGCCACAAAAAAGGTCAAATCTGCTCCAAATCAAACTCAAACCAATCATTTTTAAAATTTTAAACAAGCTCCAGCCATTTTCATGAACTGAGACCTCAACACCTTTTTGTTCTACAGGAAATTTGCCACACTTTTCTTTTTGGGTGCACCCACATGCATACACCCTAGCCAGGACTTTTCGAGAGGTCAACAAAAACACTTTTTTAAGGTCAAACCAAAGTCAAACAGCCATACAAAACATAATTAGCTAAAGTGATCAGCATGAACATGGATCCAAAGTGGATCCTAAACATGTCTATGTGTGTTTAGTGATCAATCATGTCATACACTTTCACTAACATAGCAAGATGAGCATACACCACAAAAATTTGAGCAAGATTAAACAAACAAGGGCATGCATTATTTCATGTTCATGCATGCCAAGGTGCAAATGATGATTATGCTCATGTAATGCATATGCTAATGACATGCTTAACACTGGGGTGTTACAGCATCCAACTGTCCCGCTGACAAGGAAGGAATCAAACTCAAGCTATGTGCTTATGGCCTACCAGGTCAGCTGTTCTACAGTGTGCGTTTCCCAGTAGATGAGGAGGAGATGAAGAATGGCCCAATCACTGCAGTCATGACGATATTGAAAGGCAAGGGGACAGTTGAGAATGTCACAACAGGACTGAAGTACCTCATCAACTCGACTTGGGACTGGCGAGGTGAAGAGAATTGCTCCCGACCGGTTCATGTTTGTGGTCCCAAATGCAAATGACTTGGAGTTCTTGACAAGAGTGAAGGAATTCAAATGCAAAATCTCAGACATGCTAGTAACAGTGGATAAATCAGACCTGATGGTTGGATGCTCTGATATGCTCTCTACTTGTGTGGATCAAGATCATGGGCATTCCTTATTGGGCAAGGAAAGAGAAGATTGTGGAGGAAGTGGCTCAGTTAGTAGGGGAGTTTGAAGAACTTGACAAGTCTACTCTGAGGGGCCTAGGTCCCATAAGAGTGAAGATCTCTTACAAGAACCCACAAGAAGTCAAAGGCACATCAAAGGTTTACTTCAACAAGAGTGGTTTCTGGATCTCGTGGCTGCTGGGCTCTGAAAAGAACAGTGGCCCAAAGAAGGTGAACAACAATAGGAATAAGAAGTATGACAAGGAGGATACCGATGAGGAGGATTATGATGATCTTGATGATGAACAGGATGATGCATATAATCCTTTCCAGCCAGAACCTAACAATGAAGAAGGTGGTGGACAAGAGAGGCCAGAGACAAGCAAACAGGGGGAACAAAAAGGAAAATCAAAACCAATGGGGGGAATTACTTGATGAACCAGTTGATAAAGAAGTTACCAAGAAGCAAGTGGCGAGGTGATTGTTGAAGAAGAGTCCTTGATGATGCTAACAGAACAGGTTCACATGGAAATTGGGGTTGAGGATGCTCCTATACTGTCACAATCATAAGAAGTTGAAGCACAGAGTGTTGTCCATGAAGAGAAAGAGACTGGGGCCATGAAGATGGCAACTGAAACCTCAGAACAGGAAGAGGGGACAGACAAGACAGCCATGATACCAGTCCAAGCTAAGAAGAGGAGCGCCAAATTTGAGGGGAGTGACACTCCAGTGCTACTGAAGGCCCAAAAGATCAGATCCAACAAAGATGGTCAAGGTACTTCTAAAAACTCTTTTGCTATCTTATAGAACATTGACAATGATCATCTTGCTGAGGTAGCTGTAGGATGTAACATTGTGTTGGGGGAGGGTCCAGCTATGGTTGATGCTTTCATTAAGACACTAAAAGCTAAAGAATTAGCTCAAGCTAAAATTTTCAGACTTGAGAAAGAGAAGGAGGCATCCAAGGAAAAGGGGGCTGAAGAAGTTCAAGAATGTTTGTCAGATGATGATTGTCCAGATGGACATGTTGCTATTCTGGGGGAACTAGCAAGAACTGATGAAATTGTTCAAGACCTGCCCCTCCCAGCCATGGAGTCTAGGAGAGGTAATAAAAACACCCCTCATAAATGAAGATCCTATTTTGGAATATAAGAGGGCTAAACAGGTGGGGGGAGAAAGAAGTGGCGGGGGATATTATGTATAAGCACCAAGTGGATGTGGTGGGTCTTCAAGAGACTATCAAACAGAAGTTCACTCCTAGAGAATTAAAAAATCTAGCTAAGGGGGCAGACATGGAATGGAAGTGGATTAGTCCCAATGGCAGATCAGGGGGGCTCTTAACAGGAATCAAGAGAGAGTGTTTGGAACTAATAGACTACAATGAGGGGCAGTTCAGTCAGTTTCTGAGGGTTAAGTGTGTAGACACAAATTTTATATGGGGGTTCACAAATGTGTATGGCCCGGTTCAAGTGGATCTTAAACCAGACTTCCTTAGGGAACTAATGGAGCTGGTGTTGAATGCCGATTGTCCAGTTATTGTTGGTGGGGATTTCAACTTGGTGAGAGAAGCTGCTGAAAAATCTTCAGGAAACATTAATCAGAGCCTGGTTGACCTTTTTAATCACTTTGTGGGGGAATCTGGACTTAGAGAATTACATAGAAGTGGGGGAACTTTTACATGGACAAATAAACAGGCAAGCCCAATCATGGCGATCTTTGGATAGAATCTTTGTTTGGTGGATTGGGAAATGCAGTTCCCTCTGGTTACAGCAAGAGCATTGATTAGAGTGGGATCAGATCATAACCCACTGCTGGCTGAGACAGAGCATGAATTGAGGGGGATTACTAAGACTTTCAGGTTTGAAACTGCTTGGCTACATCAGGATGGTTTCAAGGAATGGTTGATAGGCAAATGGCCAACTAGACACAAGACATATATTCTTGATCATTGGAATATTACAACAAGGCTGCTCAGAAGATACATGAATGGGTGGAGCAAAAATTGGGGGAGTGACCAGAGGAAAACTAAACAAATGTTACTAGGATGTATTGAAAGGTGGGATGCTTTAGCTGAACAAAGAGAACTAAATAGTACAGAGTGGTTGGCTAGATATGAGGAGGATGAGCTAGTCAAGATTTATGAAATGGAGGAAATCATGTGGCATAGAAGAGGGGGTGAAAAATGGCTACTCGAGGAGGATGCTAATACAGGTTATTTTCATCAAGTGGCTAATGGAAGGAAAAGGAAATGCCTAATTAGGAACTTAGTGGATGAAGATAGAATAATTGAAGGGAATGAAGATCTTAAGAAGTATATAACAGATTTTTACAAGACTCTGTTTGGGGGTAATCAGAATCCAGCAATTTACATGAGTGAGAGCTTCTGGTCAGAAAGGGGGCATATCCAACCATCAGACAACCAATGGTGATTAGACCTTTTACTATGAGAGAACTTGAGGAGGCTGTGCAAGATATGAAAACCAATACTGCACTAGGTCCCGATGGTCTTCCAACGACTTTCTACAAAGGTTTTTGGGGGCAAGTCAAGGCCGACATACTATAAATGCTTAACCAACTACACAGGGGGCAACTCGACATTTCCAGGCTCAATTATGGCATCTTAGTCCAGATCCCAAAAGTTAAAGGAGCTAATCAGATTAAGCAATTCCGGCCTATTTGTCTGCTTAACGTAATCTATAAAATCATTACCAAGGTTCTTATAATTAGGTTGAATAGGGTAGTTAACAAAATTGTGGATTCTAGTCAAACTGCTTTTATCCCTGGAAGGAACATCCTTGATGGGGTTTTGGTCATCCATGAAATCCTCCATGAGATGAGGGTCAAGAAGATGAAGGGGGTTATGTTGAAGCTGAACTTTGAAAAGGCATATGATAAGGTCAACTGGAACTTTTTACTAGATGTCTTTGCAAAAGGAAGAAGTTTGACAAGAAATGGATTGACCGGATTATGAATGCATCAAAGGGGGAGAGTGGCCATTAACATAAATGGTGAAATTGGGGAGTTCTTTAGGAGCTACAAGGTTTGAGACAGGGTGATCCATTGTCACCCCCTGTTGTTTAATCTTGTGGGCGATGCCCTTCTCGAGATCCCGAATAAAGCTAGTGAAAGGGGTTTTATCAAGGGGGTGTGTGAGCATCTAGTGGAAGGGGGTCCGACTCATCCGCAATATGCAGATGATACTGTGCTTTTCATTCAAAATGATGAGGGGGTTATAGCACACTTGAAATTCTTACTTTTTTGTTTTGAGGAAATGTCTGGAATGAAGATCAACTACAACAAGAGTGAAGTAATTACTGTTGGCCTTAGTGAGGGGGAAAGCCAAAAGGTGGCAGATTCTTTAAACTGCAAAAGGGGTGCTTTCCCGATGAAGTATCTGGGGCTCCCTATAAGTGATAAGAGGCTAACCAAAGCAGAACTAAGTGACTCTGACATTAAGTTGGAGAAGAGGCTCCGGACATGGAAATGTGGTCACTTGTCTTCAGGGGGTAAATCGATTCTGATTGATTCAAGTCTGACAAGTATCCCTATGTACACTATGGGGTTCTACTGGTTGTATGAAGGCAACCATCAGAAACTTGACACTCACAGGAGCAGATTCTTTTGGGAAGGGGTTGGAAATAAGAAAAAGTTTCATATGATTAAGTGGGATGCTTTGGACAAGCCAAAAGATTTTGGGGGATTGGGCTTCATTGATACCAGAGCCATGAATACAGCTCTGATTTGCAAGTGGATCTTCAGGTTAAAGTCAGGAGAAGATAGTCGGGGGCTAAATATCCTGAGGAAGAAGTATCTAAAAGGCAAGGGCTTTCTACAAAGCTCAAGCAAGGGGGGTTCTCAATTTTGGCAAGGCTTGCATGTTGTTAAGGAATGGTATGAAAGGGGAGTGGCACATATTGTCATGGGGAGAACAAACTAGATTTTGGTCCGACGTCCGGATGGGGAGGTTTCTTTGAAAGTTACGTTCCCGAGACTCTTTAAAATTTGTCATGACCAGAATATCTCAGTCCAAGCTGCATCAGAGTTGAGGTGGAATCTGAGTTATAGAAGGTCTTTTGGGGATAGAGAAACACAAGAATGGAGAGATTTGATGGGGGTTCTAGAAGGAATTAGTTTGGAAGGGGGACAAGATTCGGTTACCTGGAAACTACAACAGTCGAGCAAATACACTACTAGAAGTCTCTACAGATTCATAACTAACCCTGGGGTTATTGACACCCAAATGATGGATATATGGCAATCAAAAATTCCTCTGAAAATAAAAATCTTCCTGTGGATGTCATGGCATGACAGAATCCAAACTGTCCAACAACTAAGAAGAAGAAACTAGAATGAGGCCTCAGTTTGCAAGTTTTGTGGGAAAGAGGAATCGGTTGACCATCTTCTGTTCCAATGCCCTATTGCAATGGTCACGTGGTGCTGGGTTAGAGATAGCCTGGGGTGGTCTGCTATCCCAACATCAATAACAGCCTTTAATGATAAACTTGCTGAATATAGCGATAGTAATATTGTGGGGGTGCTTTGGTGGTTGATGGGGGCTGTGGGTTATTCCCTTTGGAAGAGCAGGAATGACCTAGTCTTTTCTAATATCGTGTTGAAAAACTCTAAACAGGTGGCGTTCAGAAGCATGGGAATGATGAAGCAATGGCTACTGATGGACAAGAAGGATGTCACCAAGAAAGAGGAATGGCTGTCGAAGTTGAAGGAGGGAATCGCAAGAGGGTGATCGATATCTGAAGTTTCAAGTTTGGAGCTGGCGTGTGATCAGGCTTTTTCGATGGGTTTGTTTTGTTTAGAGCAGCATCAAGAGGGTGATCTGCTGTCAGGGGGTTCAGTCTTTTTTTCTAGTAGTTTGCTATCTGGGTGCGTTTGCTTTGTTATCGAAACCTTAGTAAGCAGTTGTTCCTGGTTGTTGCGCTTGAGATGTAAGCTGGAAACCCCAGCGTAAACAGTTACCTCTTTGCAGCTTTCAATATAAGCTGGGCTTTGGCCTTTGTTCTAAAAAAAAAAAAAATGATGCTCCTCTTGGACTCTGCCTTGACGCCTCAGCTCTGCTCGCACCTCCTCTGCCTGTCTCTGCTGCTTAGCTGCCCAACGCTGCTGGTCAGCTCCCATAGCCTCCACCAGGGCGAAGAACCTGTCATCACTAGAGGATGGTGCCTGAGAAGCCGAACCCGAACCACTAACCTCTGCGTCGTGAGCACAGGGAGACATCGGCGGTGGCTGGGGAACCAGGTCTCTGTAGTCCTCGTTTGAACTGTCAGTGGATTCAAGGTCAACATCCTCGTCAAGCAACTATGCCACCTCTACCTGCAAAGTGTCCCTGACGGTGACAATCTTGGTCGAGGTTAGGAAGGAACCCACCGCGGGCTGTATAGCGGAGACAAGGGGGTGTCTGGAGAGGAGCCGGAGGAACCTGCAGTACTGGCGGAATGAATGCTGGGATGCCAGTGTGCTGAATCAAGTGCTGGAATAGTGCCATGTTCATCTGCCTAAAGTGATCCATCTGTAGCTGTAACTGGTCGTGGCAAGCTTGCATCCCAGAAAACCAGGTCAGCATTTGTGAATGGTGCTCCTCTGACTGTCTCTGCTAGCGGCTCCTCTGACTGTCTCTGCTGCTCAGTTGCCCAACGCTGCTGCTCTGCTCTCATAGCCTCCATCTGACGTTGCTGCCTTGCTGGTCTGTTCTCATAGCCTTGAACAAGGCGAAGAACCTTTCGTCACTGGAGGACGGTGCCTGAGGTCTGAGGAGCTGAACCCAAACCACCAGCCTCTGAGTTGTGTGCACGGGGAGACATCGTCGGTGGCTGGGGAGCAAGAACTCTGCAGTCCTCGTCAAGCAACTGCGCCAACTCTGTCTGCAAAGTGACCCTGACGGCGACAATCTTGGTCAAGGATAGGAAGGAAACCACCTCAGGCAGCAGTATCCGTGGCCTCTCCTTCGCTTTGTTCACTGCAGGGGCAGATCCATGCAGATCTAAATCAGGGTATATGCAACCAAAAATCATTATGCAATACAATATAATAAAAGCAAAATCCAGTAGAAACTTCAGTACAGCTACAAAACTTTTTTAAACGACTTTGGTATATAAGTAAGAGATAACCCAAAAAGAGAATTGGATCTATACCATTGAAAGAACCAGAGTTTAGAAAAATAGCATTCAGAGCTCCCTCCGTTACAGTTTTTGTAGCATCTCTGTTAACTTCCCGTTAACACACACACCACGCAAGAACAGCACACACGCACGCGCAACAGAACAGGAATCTTTGGATGATATTCTTCTAAACTCTGGTTCTTTCAATGGTATAAATCCAATTTTCCCAAATAGATACTATACTAAGGGTACTAAAAGGTCCCATAATTCCTTAAATTCAACAAATAAGTTTGAAACGTGTTCAGACATAAGAAAAGGTTAGGACTTCTGGCATCGCTGCATTCTTTTTCAGTACCTTGTTTCTGTAAGCCGGTAGCCCCAGCACTGAGATCATTGGCCGTTAAGCTTTTTGTAATAAAGCCAGGTGAGTGTCTTTGATCTAAAAGAAGAAGAAGATTACGATCCTAATCTAAGGTTTTAGCTTTACGTGTATCAGTTTTAGCCACTGAGATATTCTATATTCAACAATCTCACCATTTCTTGTCACTCTCGAGACCCAAATTGCAAATGGGGGAAATTGACCTACTGCATTTCAATAGCTCATTACTCTCTTCGACTCTTCCTATTATCATACTAATGGTACTAAGTTGGTGAATTTTATTCGCTCAGTCATAGTAATCACATGCCATGAAAGTGAGCTGCATCCCGTGTCTCTACTAAACTCACAGAAATTCTTCTACGTGGTATTCGAATGCTGAATCAGAAATCTATATATTCACAAATCACAATCACTAATTACTCACCAGAGATGCAGAACAGCAGTCAGCAGTTAGCAGAGGCAAAGCAGCGGGAGCACATGCAGGGCACTAGAGCAGCGGCGGCGGCCGGCGGGCACTGAACACTCTGGCAGGGGCAGGGGCCGCTGGCAGCCCAGCCACGCCGCAGCTGTGCCTGTGTGGATGGGGACGGGCGGTCTAGCGGCCTAGCGGAGTCCAGCACAGGGAACACCGCAGGTCCGCAGTGCGGCGACGGCGCTCAGGCGCTCGGCTGGACGGCGTCGAGGTCAGGACAGACGCGGTGGCATCGGCTTCTCATCTGGCAGCACTGCTGCAGCTCCGTTGGGCAACTTATGCGCCGAAGCCGCCGGCGTTACTCCGGCCGTCCGGGACGCCGTGCGGCCGCCGAGGGAAGGGGGCGTTGGGAGGTACTGGCGAATCGACAAGGGCACAGGGGCCCAGGCGAGTGGTAAGCGAGGCCCAACACGGCCTTGTCGATTGTGAACCAGGCTGCCATTGGGCCTGGCTATGACCGGGCCAGAGGAGAAAGTTCGTTTCCTGGGTAGCCCGGTCGGTCGCTGTCATTTCTTTTTGAAAAATTCCGGTCGCTGTCATTGTCAGCGTAATTGACAGGAAAGCGAAGACACAAACCAAACAATAATTGAGATCGATTTTTCTTCACAGTTCACACAATGTGTGGTGGACGGACTGGTGGTGGCTGGTGGGAGTGGGTGCTTGGCGAGCAGCGGGGTGAGTGTGAGTAACGTGGTGGGGCCCAGGACGAGCGCGAAACTGGACCGGCAGAGCGCCACCGCCACGCCCAACTACCAAGGCGGCCGTAGGGAAGCACTCAACTGAAAGCACTGAAGCAGCGCCCCTCCTCGGCGGGCAGCGGCCAGCGGGCGGCGCGTACCGGCGGACCAGCGTCATCGGATGGAGGTGGGTTGGTGTGGCCGTGTTGCTCGCTCTTGGTCTTGCGTAGTGGGATCCGGGTTTGGATTTGGATTTGGTTCTGTTGGGTTTGGGTGGGTTTGTTGATTCGGAGCTGGACTCATCTGTATTTGAATAACTTGGCCTGCTTAGGTGTTTCCGAGTCGCTGCTTCCTGCTGCAATTGACTATTAGGATTTATCAAATTTTCTTGGTTAAATCTTAAATAAAAGGACGAAACTAATTGCTTTTTTTTTTTTTTTTACATATTATGTATATATGAGGACTAAGATTCTTGCACAATCTAAAATAGATTAAAGCCATATACTAGGGACTTCGTTAGACTATAATGACAGTACATAATTATGGCACTTAACCTGTTACATCCATGATGACAGTCCATACTCTATAACTAAAACCTGCATATACACCTATCTAATCTGATTTATGAGACCTGTTGGTGTCTACGGAGTACACGTGAGGGGTGATTTGGATAAATTAGTTCACATTGCGTGATCCAACCTAGCCTACCGACCAAACTAATGAAGTATGTACTGCTGTTCTAGTGGGCTACATTAACTTATTGTTACAACTTGAGCAAGCCCCTGACAATATGCAGATGAAAATTGCTTGGTCTTGCAGCTTGGTTAGTTCCTCTTATTTGTTCCAAGGCTGGCATCTGGACCAGCAGCAAAGTCATTAGCAGCATCAGTTCCCATCCACTGAAGCACATCAGAGAGGAGAGTTAAGTGATGGAGGCCGCGGCGCTGAGCTTGGGCAAGTCGGTGCTGGATGGAGCGCTTGGTTATGCCAAATCCGCTGTAGCGGAGGAGGTGGCCTTGCAGCTCGGCGTCCAGCGTGACCATGCTTTCATCGAGGGGAAGAGCTTGAGATGATGCGTGCATTCCCGAGGGCCGCGCATGACGAGCGAGGCGACCAACAGGTGCTCATGACTTGGGTGAAGCAAGTCCGTGACGTGGCCTATGATGCCGAGGATATCCTTGTTCGGTTCATCTCAAGAAGCCATCGTGGTGGCGCCGGCCCTAGCACGCCTGGGGGAGCGGCGCCGCACGCCAAGAAGATGAAGACGCCGAGAGCCGGGGTTGAGGATGTGAGTCGGAGAAACCGGCGCTACCAACTGGTCAAGACCTCGGCTCCAAGCTCGAAGAGCGGCGCCGAGGTATCCGGTGTGGCGGCAATGTCGGGCATGGAGGAAGCACTGCGGGCGGCGTAACAAGTCCAAAGCGGATCTCATTCGACCGATCAACAAGAAGGATGAGGACCTTAGAGTGATCGGTGTATGGGGAACAAGTGATGTTCTTGGGGAGAAATCCATCGTCAAGAGAGCATATGATGGACTCAAAAGGGATAGGAAGTTCCAATACCACGCCTGGATCAAGTATGGTGCGGCCTCTCGTACAACAGTGATTCTGGAAGATATTGTGATGCAATTTGCTGTAAATTCACTTGAGGAAGAAAAAGAAACATACATCAGCTCCCGAAGCTCAAGATCTCGCGGAGGTTGTGGATGGCCAAGGAAGATGATTTGGGCGATGAGTTCGGGAAATTCTTGAGTGAGAAGAGTTACCTGATTGTGGTTAATGACCTATCCACTATGGATGAGTGGAACCAGATCAGAACATGCTTCCCGACTAACAAGAAAGGAAGTCGACTCCTAGTGTGCACGGAGCATGTAAAAGTTGCTAGCTTGTGTATTGAGCCATCAACTATGCTACCGGAGCACAAGCAATTGTTCCCTGATAAAGCCCTTTATGCTTTCTATGACAAGGTAATATTCAGATCCTTAAAATAATCTCGTTCTGGTCTAGTTCAGCTCCTCACATAACTAAATAATTATAAATGTAGTGAACATAGTGTTTTTTTTTTTTTTTTTTTTTTTTGGTAAATGTAATGAACTTATTATCTACTCCCTCCGTTCCAAATTGTAAGTTGTTTTTGGCTTTTCTAGGAACGTAGCTTTTGCTATGCAGATATGTCTATAGATATATAATAAAAGTTATGTACCTAGAAAAGCTAAAACGACTTATAATTTGGAATTAAGGTAGTACCTACCAGCCTTCTTGCACGTCTTGAAAACAAACTGTTCAATATTGGATCTAGTATGGTTGAAGAAAGGAATTGACATGGAATAGAAAATTATTACATCAACATCTCCAATATTTTCTTTTTGAAAAAAAGTAACCTAAACATTGCCTTGTGAAATAGAAAGCAACACCTAATTTGTGTATTTGTAATTTAGGGTTCACAAGATATAACGTATTCAGTGGATCCGGGGCCTAGCACAACCACAAACACTCTTGATGACAGGGATGGAAAGTATCTCACTTGCATGGAGACAAATGTAACTACTTTTAAGGAATCTAAGCTCATCGGTCGACAGAATGAAAAGTCACAGATTCTCAAATTGATTTCAAATGAAGTTAGCCAAGATTTCGAGGTCATCTCTGTATGGGGAATGGGTGGTCTTGGCAAAACCACACTGGTTAAGGATGTCTATCAAAGCCAAGAGCTGAACGCTATGTTTGACAAGCGTGCTTGTGTCACAGTAATGCGCCCTTTCAATCTTACAGAAGTTCTTAATAGTTTGGCTAAGCAACTGAGTGGTCAGGACCAATGGAACAATGATATTTTAGATGGAAAAAAATACTTGATTGTTCTTGATGATTTATCTACCACCAAAGAATGGAATGATATACAAAGTCATTTCCGTAGAATGGTGACAGAAAGTCGGATCATAGTCACCACAAGGTTAAATAAAATTGCTAGGCATTGTTCCTCAAATACGACACACATTGTGGACCTCAAAGTCCTAGAAGAAAAGGACGCTCATGACCTCTTCACGGAGAAGGTATTTTTAGCTTAGTTATAATTTGTCATATAGAATGGTTGGGAATTGATATTTGTGAATCCTCCAATAATTTATCTCTCCAGTCATTGTTATACACTAGTTGCTCGAACTGATTTATGTATACATTAAAATAGGAGTTAATGCATGAGTGGTCCCTAAACTTGTCAAGGGATGCCATTTAGGTCCATGAACTTCAAAAATCTATTTCTGTGTCCCTAAACTTGTTAAGTGGTGCACAATGGTCAATATGGTCCAAAAAATGGACCTGTGGTGCAACATTTAACAAGTTTAGGGACATATGGTCCACCACTTAACACGTTTAGGGACCTAGAATTATGTTTTCAAAGTTTTTGAGCATAAGTGGCACCCCTTGATAGTTCAAGGGCCAGTATTTAGCTCTTAAAAAAATTAACAGTAGCAGCTAGTTACATACAAAGAAGAATAACAGAAAAGAGAGCAAAACTAACTAAGGCCTAAGGGAGTTGACGAGCAATAATCATGGCACATAGCCGAAGTACAAAGCATATATCTCTAGAATCAATGCTTTTGTTATTTACTTTTATTTGTTTCAATCTTTCCCAAACATTTATGTATGTTGACTGTCCACCAACACATACCATTGTGATCGCCACTCATTTTATTTGTAGACAGAGCGTATAACGCAACGGTTCGTTTAATTTTGTAATCTAGACTTCACAGACTTTAGACTATTAAGCGTTAGGTAGGATGGTCACTAATGAGGCTTCATGCAGTGGACACTCAAGTGATATTGTTTTATTTTTAGGAAGAAAACATCAATTCTAGGTTTGACTTCGATTTCGGCTATCCCTTTCAGTTTGTGTTATATAATGAACTGGTAAGGATAATAGCATTTTCTGTTGGTTCTAGAATCGACAGTGATAGAATGATAGTCAATGACTGTTTCTGTAGTTTAATCATGTTCAAATCAAAACTCAGCATGATAGACTTTTTTTTTGGTTTTTAATTGGCAGTGATTATGGCAGAAACTTCTATATTACATGATTTGTTGGTTGTAGCAAATAAAGAATATGCATTTTATAGGGTTACATATGCAAATGTGACGTCTTACTTATGGTGGGTCTAAAGCGGTGACAAACATTTGCCCCGACGGGGAATGGTTTTAGTGTAAAACAAACCAGGCCAATACAACAACAACAAGAACAACAACAACAACAAAGCCTTTTTGTCCCAAGCACGTTGGGGTAGGCTAGAGATGAAACCCATATGAAAACCCACAGAGCTCAACCACCAAAAAAAGAGAAGGAAAAAAAAAAAAGGCAAAAGGAGAACCCAAAAACGACAAAATAGGGGAACACATAAAAAGAGATAAAACCCACAAGAACCAGCAAGAACTAAAGAGGGCACAAGAAAAGGTCAAAAGATTAAGGAGGAAAAGCGCAACTACAAATCAGGGTTCGGCACATGAATTGCACACTTCCACCCCTTCCTATCCACGAGCTCTTTATCAATATTCCACTCCTTCAGGTCCCTCTTCACAGCCTCTGCCCACGTCAAGGTTGGTCGACCTTTACCTCTCTTCACATTCTCGGGACGCCTAATTATTCCGATACGCACTGGTGCCTCTTCAGGTCTTCGTTGGATATGTCCAAACCATCTCAAACGATGTTGCATAAGCTTCTCCTCAATTGGCGCCACTCCTACTCTCTCGTATATCATCATTCCGGACTCGATCTCTTCTTGTGTGGTCACATATCCAGCGTAACATACGCATCTCTCGCCACACTTAGTTGTTGGACATGTCGTCTTTTAGTGGGCCAACATTACGCTCCCATACAACATTGCGCCGGATTGCTGTCCTATAGAATTTGCCTTTTAGTTTGTGTGGCACCCGGGGGTCGCATAAGACACCCGAAGCTTGCTGCCACTTCAGCCATCCAGCTTTAATTCTATGACTGACATCCTCATCGATGTCTCCCTCCTTCTGAAGCATTGATCCTAAGTAACGAAAAGTGTCTTTCTTGGGTACCACTTGACCATCAAGGTTAACATCGCCATCCTCATACCCCATGGCACTGAAATCACACTTCATATACTCTGTTTTAGACCTACTAAGCCTAAAACCTTTTGCTTCCAGCGTCCGCCTCCACAATTCCAACTTTTACGAGACACCACTCCTACTCTCCTCAATAAGTACCACATCATCGGTAAAAAGCATACACCATGGGATATCTCCTTGTATGTCCCTTGTGACCTCATCCATCACCAAAGCGAAAAGATAAGGGCTCAAAGCCGACTCTTGATGTAGTCCTATGTTAATTGGAAAGTCATCGGTGTCTCCATCACTTATTCGGACACTTGTCACAACATTAGTGAACATATCTTTAATAAGATTAATGTACTTTGTTGAGACTTTGTGTTTTTCCAAGGCCCACCACATCACACTCCTAGGTACTTTGTCATAAGCCTTCTCCAAGTCTATGAAGACCATATGCAGGTCTTCCTTTTGTTCCCCGAATCTCTCCATAAGTTGTCTTAGTAAGAAAATGGCCTCCATAGTTGATCTCCCGGGCATGAAACCAAAGCGATTTTGGGTCACGCTCGTCATCTTCCGCAGGCGGTGTTCAATGACTCTCTCCCATAGCTTCATTGTATGGCTCATGAGCTTAATTCACGGTAATTAGTACAACTTTGAACGTCTCCTTTGTTCTTGAAGATTGGTACTAACGTACTCCGCCGCCACTCTTCGGGCATTCTGTTTGTCCGAAAGATGGTGTTGAAAAGCTTAGTCAGCCATACTATCGCTATGTCTCCAAGGCATCTCCATACCTCGATAGGGATACCATCAGGGCCCATCGCCTTTCCTACCTTCATCCTTTTTAGCGCCTCCTAAACTTCATATTCTTGTATCCTTCGTACAAAACCCTTGTTGTTGTCATCGAAGGACTCATCCAATTCTATTGTAGAACTCTCATTTCCTCCATTGAACAATTTGTCGAAGTACTCCTTCCATCTGTTCTTGATCTCTTCATTCTTCACTAATAGTTGGTTTGCTTCATCCTTGATGCATATGACTTGGTTGACATCCCTCGTCTTCCTCTCACGAATCTTGGCCATCCTATAGATATCTTTTTCTCCCTGCTTTGTGTCCAACCGTTGATAAAGGTTGTCATAGGCTTGACCCCGGGCTCTACTAACCGCTTGCTTTGCAGTCTTCTTCGCTATCTTGTACTTCTCTATGTTGTCTGCACACTTGTCATGATGTAAGCATTTGTAGCAATCTTTCTTCTCCTTGATAGCCTTTTGGACATCTTCGTTCCACCACCAAGTGTCTTTAACTTCCCTTTGTTTCCTTGACTCAACCCAAACTCTTCTGAAGCTATCTTTCGGATGTATGTCATCATCTTCCTCCACATGATGTTTGCGTCACCTTCTTCTGCCCAAGGGCCCTCCTCGATAACTCTCTCCTTGAAAGTTTGGGCCATATCCCCTTTAAGCTTCCACGACTTTGTTCTAGTGACCTTGTTATGCTTATTCCGTTGTAGACGATAGCTACATACATTTTATAGGGTTACATATGCAAATGTGATGTCTTACTTATGGTGGGTCTAAAGCAACTGACAAACATTTGCCATGACAGGAATGGTTTTAGTGTAACACGTGGCCTTGTAAAACAAACCAGGCCAACAGCTACATACAACAACAACATAGTCTTTTGTCCCAAGCAAGTAAGCTCGGAAATACTTGCTATAGAGCAGCAGAGCTGGCTGCTGCAGCAGCAACCAACACTTGTAGGGACTGAAGAAAACCAGCAGCAGCTGCTGCAGCGGCTGGTGGAGCAGCAGAAGCGAGCAGACATGTTCGTGTCATCGTGTGGCACACATGTGTCTATAAAAAAATCTTCTATTGCAGAAATAACATGATAAAATTAAAATTTTAGTTTTCTTTTCTAACAATACAAGCTATCAAGATAATAAATGATCACCAAGACATGACTAGGGTATACCTTCTCACGAGAACCTGAACCTAAATAAAATTCATGTGTCTTGTACAACCATCTGCTTGCCTCGCGAACAAAGCCCCGTAATTGTGTCACTAGTGACGAAACACTGACGCTAACTTTTTTTTTAGAATTTCTACCGTCTAAGCTGAATCATATATATCTCGACACTTGAACATAGAGGAAAGATAAGAAGAGCCCGACGCAGGACTATATGGGCCGGACGCAGAGAGAAATTACTAATCGGCCCGTGGGCCGTGAATGTGAATCGCGACTCATCCTTCTGCAGTTGCATGCGACAGGTAATTTTTCCGGAGAATATCTGCTAATCTTTTTTTTTTTCGAAAGCGTGCCGTTGCACGTGTTTCATTAAGTGAAAATGAGAGTTTTACAGACTCCAAGGATGGATGCGGCGAGCGACCGTCGCCATCCTGGAGGGCACAAAATACACAGATCACCAGCTAATGGTGGGATAGAAATGTCGTACTAAGAAATGAAACAATGGTGCGACGAGAGGGCTGGTTTGATTCAGGCGATGAGCGCAGTGAGCAACGCCAAGCTGCGGAATCCGGCCCTGACCCATGCGCCAGCCTCCTCCAAGATGGCTGAAAGCAGCTGGACCGACGTGGACGAACGCCGGTCAAACTGTCAAAGGTGCGGCGGTTCCACTCCTTCCATAGGCACCAGGATACGAGCAGCAGAGCAGCACCAGTGAGTCGAAGCTTCGTCTCAGTGCCCGCGGCACCGATGTCCTTCCTTGCAGCCACCAATCCAACAAAGTGCCAGTCTGCTGAGGCGGTGCTGTCGGCGAGCCTAGTCCACACCTCGCGGCTATAGACGCAGGAGCAGAGCAAGTGGTCGGTCGTTTCATCCAGTTGGTCGCACAGCACGCAGGCAGCACCAGGCTGAAGGCCGTGACACTTCCTACGCTCCGCAGTCCAAAGACGACCGTGGCGAGCCATAAGAAGAATTTCACCTTTGGCGGGACTGCAGCACACCAGAGCTCCTTTGCCCCAGCCATTGTCTTCCAACCAGTGAAATATCTGCTAATCTCATTTTGCCAACAACGTAGCAGATGATGCACGACCATATCGTGATTGCTTGTGCGTACAGCATACGCATGGATGCATGCGCGCATACCTGTCTTTGTGTATATGTGTGGAAATCTGGAACTGATGCCATACACTTACAGAGTTACAGGCGGCCGTTCATGCTGACAGATGCACCATGCATCATGTCAGTGTCACCCATACGATTGTTTCACGGCAAACGGCTGTCAAGCTCCCATTTCACTACAGTATGTGGTAGGAGTTGCTGTGGGTGCTGCATGTCACTTGAGGCAACATCAGATGAGTCCTTCCTTGTCGTCCACACATCTGTCATCTGAATTAATAGCAGTTGCGAACAGTTCTCATTCAGAGCCGTTTCGAGCAGCAATTCTGAAAGAAACAGCCTGTGTAAAAAAAAAAAAAAAAAAAAGAGGCTTACTTTTTTTTTTGCGATGCCTCTCATCCAGGTACAGTTGTATTATCTGTTCATACACACGCACACCTACACACACGCACACAAAGAGCTTGTTCGACAAAGAATTTAATGGAAGTGCAACAAACGAGTAAACAAGGTGACATGACATAAGATTAAGTAGAGAGCACACATGTCACAAAGTATCAACACACAAGCACAAGAGAGTATCATACAATAATATGTCTAGATACATATCTAAATGGATAAACCAAAAAAAGTCAAAGCGACTTATAATTTGGAACGAAGGAAGTATAGCTTAAGGTGTGTAGGTGCAGCCCTTAATCGTGTAACAAGAGGCACATCAAGTGATCCGGTCTAACCGGGCGGCTCCTCATGGTTTGTAGGGGCGGTTTTGGGAGCCACCCCTAACCTTCCGTTCTTAGAAATGGAGGCACTGCAGGGATAGTTTCCCAGCCGCCCCTGCTAATCGATTTGTAGGGGTGGCTGGTGATTGAGCCAGATTTCGTGTTTCAAAAATTCAAAAAAAATTGCAAAATATTTTTTCTAATAGCGACTTTTTTCGCATAAGATAACGCGCTTTGCGGCCGTGGGGGTTCGAACCCATGACCGACTGCTCACGCGGAGCCTCCCGTACCACTACACTACGCACTCACTTGTGTGTATGAGTCATTTCGGTTCCCCACATATTATACAAACGAGTGAAATTTAACTATTTGAGGCCCTAAACAAACTCAAATAAAAAGTTGTCAACTACAAAGTTTCATAACTTTTTGAGATCTACAATTTTCATTTAGCGAGTTTCTCCGTCCGAGGTCATTTACAAAATTTGAATTTCAAATTTGAGAGATTTCAACATAGTTTTTGCATGACAAGATCATTTCAAATAAAAAACTTGTTAACTACAAAGTTTCATAACTTTTCGAGATCTACAATTTTTATTTAGAGAGTTTCTCCGTCCGAGGTCATTTACAAATTTGAATTTCAAATTTGAGAGATTTCAACATAGTTTTCGCATGACAAGATCATTTTAAATAAAAAGTTATCAACTACAAAGTTTCATAAGTTTCGAGATCTATAATTTTCATTAAGGAAGTTTTTTCCATAAGAGGTCGTTTGAAAAAAATCAAATTTAGAATTTAGAAATGGAAAAAGTCTACATAACCTCCTCAACTATTGAGAGTAGACTACCATCACCCCTAAACTATGAAACCAGATTTTCTACCCCCTGAACTATGTAAAACCGGTCAAATAACCCAATAGGTGGTTTTGGACAGTTATACAATGATAGTGATTTTGTCTTTTTATTTATTTCCACTGATTTTTTAAAAAATATAGTAAATCACAAGAAAATCATAAAATGGAAAATCCAACTTTGTTAGACTTCACATGAATAGATCTAATGAACATATGATATGGTATGCTTTAGTATAAAGTTTTTTTATAGCTTTATATCTATGCTTTTTCTGTAATGTTCACTGTGTAGATCTACTCATGTGGAATCCAACAAAATTAGATTTTTCATTTTATGATTTTTTTATGATTTACTATGATTTTTCAAGTTTTAGCGATAATAAATAAAAAAAAGACAAAACCACCGTCACTGTAGCAAAACCATCATTCAAAACCGCTTAGGGGATTATTTGACCGATTTTTAAAAGTTTACGGGTAAAAAAATCAGGTTTCATAGTTTGGGGGTGAAGTAGTCTAGCCTCAATAGTTGAGGGGATTATGAAGACTTTTTCCATTTAGAAATTGAAACCCCACATTTTGAGGCA
Source organism: Hyparrhenia diplandra (assembly GCA_015847255.1). Classification (NCBI taxonomy): domain Eukaryota; kingdom Viridiplantae; phylum Streptophyta; class Magnoliopsida; order Poales; family Poaceae; genus Hyparrhenia; species Hyparrhenia diplandra. The sequence goes on from JADLZK010008551.1 coordinate 265,534, forward strand.
TCAAATAAATTCAAATGAAAAAAATTGTTAACAACAAAGATTCATAACTTTTTGAGATCTATATTTTTTTATTTAGGTCATTTTTCCATCAGAGACCATTTTAAAAAAAATATTTTCTTAGCGCCTCATTTTAATATTTGGCGTCTATTTATAGGTGGTGCCTCAATATAGAACCGCTTCTACAAATCCAATTTATAGGGATGGCTAGATATTGAGCCGCCCTACAAATAGATACCATTTGTAGGGGTGGCTCGTAACAAAAACCGCCCGTACAGATGGATTTGTAGGGCGGCTCCCGCAATGGGTCCCGAGACACCCATTATAGGGGTTGCCGGTGATAGAGCCACCACTACTAAAAAATGGGGCGTTCCTACAAATCCTTTTCTACACAGTGCTAATGAAGTATGTTGGGCTAGTGGGCTATATTAGCTTATTGTTACAACTTATTTTTCGAGAACTGATGATTGGATCCATATTTCATTAAGAAGGGAATAGAGTTAAACCAGACACCCTCAGCAGTTTTGGCGTGATTGCAAGACGCAAGCTGCCAAAACAAGCTAAGCCGTGAACTGGCCAAACCTGTCAATAACATTGTACTATACGGCCATCGTTGGCGCGATGGTCGGAGTACTTATTGTTACAACTTGAGCAAGCCCTGACAATAGCAGACGGAGATTGCTAGGCCATGCAGTAGTGACTGAATACATTGATTCACATGGTGCTCACCTCCCAGAACAAGCCACATCAAGGCGCTTAGGGCAGCAACACGCCTAGACAACAAGGAGCTAACGAAGGCCTTAGCGGCAATTGTTGATGAATCTGATGCAGTGGAGATGGAGGCTCAGTGAGCTTTTGCAGCTAGAAAGTTGTAGCATTTGTTAGATTAATGTTACCTAGTTCAGTGCCAATGCCAAGGGGGCTTAATAATGCGGAAAGAAGAGAACAAAATTGCAGTTCTATATGCCTACTAGCAGCTGAAACAAGACATGGGAGTCTGATGGACTGGGATCATGATCAAGATCAAAAGAATTGTAGCTGGTCTGTAGTGGGGGAGACTTAAAGCCCCCAATAGTCGTCAAATCTTGTAGCGAGTAATCAATCTCTAATATCCTAAAACCTGGCAGGGAGCGCCTCTCGCGCATGTAATCTTTGTTGTATGCTAACTCCTTATTATTAATCAAAGTCAGGTAACCTGTTCTTTAAAAAAAAAAGAAATTGCTAGGCCTTGCAGCTTGGTTCCGCTTATTTAATCCAAGGATGTCTTCTCTAGACCAGCACCAAAGTCCGCAGCACCAGCTCCCATCCACAGAAGCACATCAGAGAGAGGGGCTCTAAGCCATGGAGGCCACGGCGCTGAGCTTGGGCAAGTCCGTGCTGGATGGAGCGCTTGTCTAGATGACTATTCATGTACTGGCTGTTGTGCCACGTGATGTACTGCTTGACCTCATATCATTTCTTTCTAGCCAACACAGATCATGTTTGGTTGTGATCATTACGTGCCTGAAATTATGTTTGGACGCCTGATCATCATACCCAGTCACAGCTTGCATGCACGTGCATATTCTATAACTATCTGTTAGCTTCCTTTCCCTTGGCGCATGCGAGATACAGTACATCCATCCTTGTGTATTAGCAGCCGCCCAAGATATCTCACGTGTATACACAAATAGCCGATATTAATATCGGAAGCGTCCAAGCACTACCGGATTCGCCGTCTTTCCGGGGAAAACGTTTCCGTGAGCTAGATGTGCGAGCTCACGGGAAAGAGGGGGCTCTTTCCCGTGAGCACAATGTCTAGCTCACGGAAAGAAGCCACCACGGCAACCACCCTTTGCCGTGAGGTGGTGTGCTCACGGAAAGGCCACGGCGTGATGCCGCCCCTCCTCCGCCCCCCTTTGCCGTGTAGCTCTCCGTCTAGCTCACGACAAAGGTTTGCCGTGTATGTTCTTTGCCGTGAGCTGTGGCTTGCTCTAGGCAAAGGACCCCCTTTGCCGTGAGCAGCCTCAAACTCATGGCAAAAGGACCCCACTTTGCCGTGAGCGAGGAGGCCGGCTCACGGCAAAGGCTGGACCTTTTTTTATATTTTTGTTTTTGACCTCCAAACTTTTTTTGCAGTTATTATACATCATATGGCACTCCATGTTTAATTTTGGTAAATTTTGTCATTATTTGGTATATTTAGGTAATTATTTTCTTCTAATTTTTTAAAATTAAGCCAAATTTGAAAAATTAAGCCAAATTTTTTGAACTACAAGTGATTAAAATTTTTTATTCAACACAAATTAAGGCCTTGTATATAAAAATAAAACCAAATCTCAAACATCTTATTGCGAAAAACACGAACCATAACCCATGCTCGAAAGTGGTTTTAAAATTATAGAAAAATCAACCGAAGTCAAAAAAATCATGAAATTTGATAATATGTCATGATATCTTATGCCGAGGCTACGATAAAAAAATTGGGAAGGTTTCGCACAAGTTGGCACACCGTTGTTCACAAACTCCAACATCTACGTAGAAGTTTCATGTTTGTTGAGAATGATCCGTTTGATTTCATGTGGATGTGGCAAACAAATTGTGGTTTGGGTATGAAACTTTTTCTATATGCAATAGACATTAGAGTTTGTGTCATGTGAATTTTGGTGATTTTCGGATCATTTTGATAATTAGAGATAAAACCACATGAAATAATGGTCAATTTTTTCACTAAAGCATCAATTATGTATGGGTGAGTGAATGTGACAAGGTATTTTCAAAGTAAGTTCGAACAAAATATGAAAATATATGCTAGAAAAAAAGAAAGAGAGGGAGCAAAAATATATTTTCTGAAAATATCTTTGCCGTGGCGAGTTAGGGTTGCTCACGGCAAAGGGGCGCCTTTCCCATGAGCCGTTAGGGTTTCTCACGGGAAAGGCTTGTGACAACGTGGCGACAATTTTCCCGCTCGGCGGAATTCGATTTTTTTAACCGTCCTTTCCCGTGAGCTGTCAGGGTTGCTCACGGAAAGAGATGCCCTTCCCGTGAGCTCCCGATCTAGCTCACGGGAAAGGCGTAAATATATATATATATATAGACCGGATCTCAGCTCACACACTCCCACACTCACTCGCTCCACTCGCTCCCACACACGCCTGCCGCACTCCGCCACCCACGCCGCCCCGCCTCCGCCCGCGCCCCGCGCGACCGCCTGCCCGCGGCCGACCCGGGGCTGCGCCAACACCGCCCGCCCGCGCCCGCCACCACAGCCCCGCCAGCGGCGCCCCGCCCGGCCGTGCCGCGCCGCCCCCGCCACTCCCACTGCGCCGCCGCCCCCTTCCCTTCCCGCGCCGTGCCCTCACCTCCCCCACCCCCTCCACCGTGCTGCCAGCCCCTCACCCCCACCACCGCGCCCGCGCCGTTCGCCACCACCAAGGCCAAGGCCGGGCGGCGCGACCCATGCCGCCTTGGGAAGGAGGAAGGGGAGGGGGAAGGGAGAGGGAAGGAGGAGGGAGGGAGGAGGAGGAAGGAGGGAGAAGGGAAAGGGAGGGGAGGAGAAGGAGGAAGAAGGGAGGAGGGGGGAGGGGGAAGGGAGGGGAGGAGGAGGAAGGAGGAGGGGAGGGGAGGGGGGAGGAGGAGGGGGGAATAGGGAGGAGGAGCTCGCCGCCATCGGTCCGCCTCATCCCTATCGCCGGTGCCTCGGGCGCCGGGAGACGGGTTCGGACATCCCCCGTCGCCGTCTTCAACTTCGCAGGTTGTTGGCCATCGAGCCATGTCAAACTTGGATCAATATTGAATGTGAATATGTGTTTGTCGGCCATCGTGCTATATGCTTGTTTTGCGGGTTTTAGAAACCTCACCGTGTAGGGGAGGTTACGTCAAATTTTTCAACTAAGCCCGTTTTTTTAGAAACCTCACCGTGTAGGGCAAGATTGGTGAAGAGCCGCCGCCACAGATCGTCTTCGCTCCACCACCGGTCTTCGCTCCACCACCGGTCTTGGTCCACCACCGGATCCTTATGGCACTCTGTGTGAGTTTCTCTGCCTGAACTCCAAATATGAATGTGAATGGAAATGATCCATTAAATTGAATGCACCATGAGATGTGCATATGGACATGTGGTTGTCAACCATCGAGCCGTTGTTTTGTTGCAGGTTTTGGAAACCCCTCCGTGCAGGGGAGGTGCTGCCGAAATTTCTAACACTTTATCTTATTTTTTTTAAGTTAATACAATCTATCTTGAATTTTGTCTCACAAATGCAATATCTTTGCCTATGTGCAGGGTCAATCTCACACCTCGAACACATCTCCGAACCCTTGGGACCAAGTTGTGGAGCAACAACGAGGCAACGGGGCCCTTGGCAAATGAACTTGTGATGATTTAGATGATGAACTTGTGATGTACTTTGCAACTTGAGTGATGGTTGGACTCGTGAACTTGTGAAGTCATTGTGAACTTCAGTGATGGTTGAACTTGTAAACTTGTGACTCTTATGTGGATTTTATGTGATATATGTGCCATTGTCGATTATTGAGCTATATATGTGATATCTGAGAAATCTGTGATATATATGTGTTATATATGCAATATATATGTGACAAATATGTGCTGTAATAAAAAATAAAAAAAATAAAACTCTTTGCCGTGAGCGGGGAAGCCAGCTCACGGCAAAGTGATAAGTCTTTGCCGTGAGTTGATGTCGGCTCACGGCAAAAAAGGCCTCTTTCCCGTGAGCTCCGCCCGTTAGGGCTCACGGGAAAGGGAGGGAAACCCCCGTTACGTTCTTGCCTTTCCCGTGAGCTGTGCCGTTAGGGCTCATGGGAAAGGGGAGGGAAACCCCCGTTACGTTGTTGCCTTTCCGTGAGCCGTAACGGGGACTCACGGGAAAGGAGGCATCACCGTTGCCCCCGTTAACCCTATCCCGTGAGCTAGGGGGCGCATGGGAAAGGCTAAGCCGTGAGCCCCATGTCGGGGGCACGAGAAAGGCCCTTTCCCGATGTTTCCTTTCCCGACTTGCCTTTCCCGGCGCCGGGGAAAGCCTTTCCCGTGAGGAAAGCGCACACGGGAAAGGGGGCGAGTCCGTAGTGAAGACCGTTACCTTCTCCTGCTTATTCGACTCTTGCATACCAAAATTAATTATCATTCTGATCTCTGACTCTGCTTTTGAATTTCTTCTTTCAGCAACGGATTCAGTCGATTAGGGACGCATCGGCTGCAAACAGCCAATCGCGCGTTTGCCGCCGATCTCAACTGCTGTGGAGATACTTTAGCTAGCGGATACTTTATCTGGACCAGTGGTTCTGTCGGCCTTGGTCCCTTTCCTTTTCCTATCAGCCGACACTAGTCTTCGTTATCTAGTACAAACTCATCAGAAGTAGTATCTTGAACCGAATCGGGAATCTGCAGTGTCAAAAATTTTTACCAATAATGACTTTCCGAAACTTCTCGGCTGATTCTTGTCGATTCTTAATCAGGAGATCAGCTTGATATCTTGAAACTGAGAGAAGATCGCCAGCAAAATGTATACCACACTGACCTCATGGCCCAGCCGGCCCCTCAAGATGAGATGTCTCCGATTAGCACCTCCACTTGTGGCGATTGAAATTGCATTACAATCTGATACTTCCTCTTTTAGATGATGCTCACCGTGACGAAATTCAAGCAATGACCATTATGTCTGGCTCATAGACGGCCGATAAATATTTGCCCTGTCGCTTCTGTCGGCTTTAAATATCGATCTGATGATTCCAATACAGTCGATGGTAGAAACAAGGTACCAAATCTTCTCCTCTTTGAGTTGATGGCCCTCGTGAAAACCAATACTGATAGGCTGGCTGACATTTGATGTTCAACCAGATAAATTAATCCTTCCTTGTTCATGATGGTAGCCTTTAATTGGCCAGAATATTTAGATTCGGCCATAACACAACTGATGGTGTTTCTATCTCTACCTCGAAAATTGCTTGTCATAAGCCGATGCCTGTCGCACTAAGCATGTAAACTATGGGAATTCACGGGTCCCCCAGCTCGGACTATGGGAATTCACGATTATCTCCTTCTAGTCATGTGCGACTAGATGACGCCGGTGCCGGTGCGACTAGCTTCTGTTACCCATGAACACTGGTTTTTCCCTTGCTATTGGCCATCTGTTACTCATTTGCGACCAGCCAATGCCAAATCATTGCTTGAACACTTATCAGCCTAGGTGTAGATAATAACGAAATACTCCGGCCGCCGTGTGCTGATAACACCATGTGTTCCACTTCAACTATTCGTGTATTGACTAACACGATCCGGCTGATAAACAAGTACCTCATGGAGATTAGGTAACTGCGCCTTTGATTTATATTACGGCTCTTCTCTGAGCACAACAAAGCCGAACATATCTTTGATGAGATATCAGCCCGATCTGATTAGATTTCTTAATCCTCATCACTGTGCCTTTAATCTTGCGGAGATCGCTGAACAGCATGAACGTCTGCCTGCCCGCACATATACGAGCTAGTTGGCTGTCGTGCCTGAGTTGCAGTCCGTCCCCATGCCAAATAACCAGCCATGCACGAGGTTCTCTTGAAAAATTAGATATGTATTCCAACTCCTTCTGGTCACGACATGTCTGCGTTTCTCTTTAATCTCCAAACTTCTCGTTGTATTTTATCTTCATTTGCGTGAGGACGAGCGGCACACGGACTTTGTATCTCTATTTCCTTCCAGATATATTAAACAATGATTCTCAATTGGTAATGGATATTGATCTTGATTTGCATCGCAGTTGGACTCAACTTTTTGGACTTCCTGCTTGGGCAGCTTGGTTTGTCTTGTGACTCTCCTTTTCTTGAGGGCTATCTTCCAACTCATGTAGCCATGATTAACATTAGAATTAATCGGCTTTCCTTGTTTCAGAGTGCCAACCATGTCCTTTCTTTTGCACACTGACCTATGAAGAGCCAAGAGAACCTTGTACTTCAGGTGTACCGATGTGCAAAATCAACTAGGAATCCTCCGGAATTTCTGAATTTGAATGCATCCTTCAACGTATTGGCTGGCCAATAAAAATGACTTTGTTCAGCTGTCACACCATCGGCTATTCAGCAGATATATATTCTCAGCTTCCCGGTCAATAATCCCTTTTCTGCCTTTCGCAAAAAAAAAAAAAAAAAAAAAAAAATCCCTTTTCTGATCGCACACCCATCTGGCAGTTCTTGGCACCTTGTTGTACGATTGTCAGTCTGATGCCGGTGCTTACCGGGCTTTTTCGAGCATGCCTAGACTGCTTGTTGGATCCAAAATATAACACTCCTTCCCGAAAATCGACGATCAGCTGAGCTTTCATGAGTTACGCACCCCTGATTGCGGCTTTCTTCTGAATACAAAGCCGAATATAATAATACACTTCTGACGAGGTATCGGCTTAATCTGAATATTTTCTCAATCTTTGTTGCTGGTCTGACCACATCTTGAGCCGATATCTTTGCCTCTTTGAGAACTACGGCATACACGTTGCCCAGTGCTCAACTGATGCCATATTCTTCGAGTGGTAGAGTGCAGGGGCAGTAGCCTTCAGCTTCCTTCAAGTGATACACAGAACCATACGTAGAGGAGCACTTGAAAGTATGCATCGAGCACGCACACGTGTGCTATGTGAGCCATCTGGCTCGCTATTCCGCCGTATCTAATTCTGATTCCCAATCAAACCATATTTTTCCTTTTTGCACAAATCCGGCCAGACGCGCACATCATAGATGTGAAGAGTTGGAGATCTCATGCCGCATAATGTCGCGTAACGATGGATGAAAACGTGTCTCACTGGGCGTGCCAAAAAGTATGTTGACGCAAAAAGCGGTCACGCCAACATACTTGGTCAGGCTGGAAAGACCTGAGCCTGAAACGAACGGGACGTGCGTTAATTTGACCTGCAATTGACAAGGAAAAGAGAGCTTATCAGTAATTACGGGCGAAGCGTTTGGGTGTTACGGAACAGTTCGAAAAGGCGACTTCAGAGAGTCGAAATCATGCATCGACTGATAAAAACTCATGAAACCGGCTAAATCTATACAGATATGTAAAGCATGAGCATCAAAATAGCCGATTCGTACGAGCTGTGGGACAAAGCGTAATATAACATGAGTGTTGACGGGTCCTTTTTGCTACGACCGATCAAATGTGTGTCGTTTAACCAGATATCACAGCTTGTCATGATATAAAAAGCAAGATCATTCCATAATATAAACAACCAGCTATCACAGCTTGTCATGATATAAAAAGCAAGATCATTCCATAATATAAACATATATGAGGAATATCCGAACAATCTTACTTGAACATAAAAGATAGAATGCATGCATGTGTTGTTCGATGCCTAGACATTGGGAATTCGAATCTAATCCAACCGCCCGAGCGCTGGCATTCATAGACCCTTGATGCGCGCTGGACAATCCACGGCATACAATACTTGTTAAAGCGTAACGTGTCGGCTAAAATAGCGAATCGGGGTCCATGAAACGTGAACAAACGCATCTAAACATGACTAGACCTTACATGGCTAAATAAATCGGGTAATCCAGCGGTTATCTATTAACCCGTCCACCCTAATCATATCTAGATGAATTCGAACCCGCAGCATGTAACGATCTAGATTGATAGACTGGCCAATAAGCACGCGTGAAAACGACCATCAATGGTAAAAGTAAACAGATCAAGCATAGAGACGATCATAGTCAATATAGATCTAAGGCCAAAGCACTTATCAATCTAGTCGGGCAAAAGGTGTGTTCATATGTAAAACATAAGCAAATCTCAGCATGAATATCACGGGTAATTTAATGAATCTACTAGACTTAGCTAGATCTAATAGAGCCGATAACTCAATGCTAAGGCGTCCACGACCGATAATTCGAGGCCATCGATCTTAACAAAGCTACCTCGCCATCGATTACAAAGTCCGGCGGGCGCTTAGGTAAGATATAACGAAGGTTGTCGGGACTTACGGCGGCGGAGCGGATGACGAAGGCTGCGGGAAGAACTTCGGCGACTCGACTAAGGACTTCGATAGGTGGCGGGGCGGTTTGTTTGTTGTATTGATGTGTGTCTCCGATTACAATGGCGGGGCCACGGCGCTATTCGGCGCCGCAGCGCGCCGCATCGGTAGCCAGCGCACAGCGGCAGCGGGCGCCGGGGGAGGACGGGGTGGGCGGAGCGCCCGTGGCGAGCGCCCGCGGCCGGGCGGTGGATGAGAGGCGGCGCGCCGCCGTCCCGAGATTAGGGTTGGCGAGGTGGATGAGACGGCGGCGGCGGCGGCGGTTTAGGGTTCCGTGAGCTCCCCGGTCCCTTCATCCTCTCCCGGGCCGTAGAATCCGGCCCGGCCGGCCGGCTGCGGCTGATCGTCGACACGGTGGCGGCGGCGGTGGCGGTGGGCGCGGCGGCGGCGCCGCCGAAGCGGCTGTGGGGCGGACTCATCCGGTTGGGTATGGGTAGGCGGCGGGGCGTCAAGGTCGGCCATGGCGGCGGTGGAGCTCGGAGGCGGTGGCGGCGGTGGCGGCTAGGGGTACGGTTCACCGGCGGGGGAGAAGAGAGGGGAGGGGAGAAGGCGGACGCTGCCGGGCGCCCTAGGGCTAGGCGCCGGGCGGGGCGGAGGCGGCGGGGCGGGGCGTGCTCAAGGAAGAAGATAAACAGTTGCGGTGTGCGCCGTATTGATAGCGGCGCGCGTGCGCCGCGTAGTCTGGCCCCGCCAGGGCTTATATTTATACTCATAGACTTGCCTCAGAAAAATATCTAGACAAAAGATAATAATACTAAGATACACGGACTCATATTTCCTTTCTAGAATCCTTCCTAATAAAACTCCCTTGGCTGACACGTTCTCTTCTGTTGCTCTCGTAGCTGGCTTTGTACATGCACGGTTGTGATATGTCCTTGCTTCTTTCACCGTAGAATAATATATTTCCTTCTTCTCCGTGCATAGACTCCGGTGGCGCAAGTATACAGCCAGAATATTCCCTAATCAGCAATAGAAACCGATTTGTCCAAGCCTGACGTTGCCGTCCAAATAGATCACGTAGCACGGTGGCGCAAGTTTAGTGCCTGACTTTTCCGTGAACAATTGTTCCTCTTAGCTTTCTTTGTTTCACGTGATGGCCTTTGAATATTTAAACTGATTTGTGTTCCCGTATAGGCGTATAGCACTTGGACTGGACCATGTACGTACGCCCGGCTGCCTTCCTTCTCTTCCCTTGCATGTATTCTCATGATGGGCCTCTGAATGCCATATTTCTCTGAATATACTAAAGAATATTTCCTTGATAATTCTCGGCTTAACTAAGTTCTGGTGCCAGCACACTAGATCTAGCCGATTCAACGCACGGGATTTAGCTGAGCCGATTCTCGGATCAATGACGACAGCTTTGTCGATTGCTGACTCTTCAAGATCTTGCCGATCAGCTGTTTACCGACTATGCTGACGTCACCCTTGCCGGTCGCTCCTTTCTTTCTTTCTTTCTTTCAAGTCGGCAATCTCCGTTCACCACGATTTCTGGGCTGAATCTTCATTGACCAAAATCTGGTGTCAACAGCACCGCCAGTCCTCACATCGCCAACAAAAAGGCGAGGTACTCCTCCTCTACGTCTCGGCCACCACTCTCGTCTACTTCGTCAGCGAGGCCCTCTTTGACACCAAGACCTGCTACCCACAGATCCAAAAGCTCCTGTACGCTGTGCTCATCATCAAACGGAAGCTCCAACACTACCGACTCCCACCCAATAACAGTAGTGTCAAAGTTCCCTTTCGGCGAGATCGTGCATAGCCCGGAGGCAACAGGGACGGATTGCCAAGTGGGCCGTCGAGCTCATGGGGCTCCACATCAGCTACGCCCCAAGGGGACGCCATCAAGTCCCAAGTCTTTCCCGACTTCATCGTCGAGTGGACCGAATGCCAAGTACCGCCTGAGCACATCGACCCACGAGTGCTGGATGATGTACTTCGACGGTTCGCTCATGAAGACCGGGGAGAGGGGTCGGCCTCCTCTTCATCTCGCCACAGGGTGTGCGCATGAGGTACATGGTCTGACTCCACTTCCCGGCCTCCAACAATGTCGCCGAGTACGAGGCCCTCATCAACGGCCTCCGATCGCCCTCGAACTCGGCATCACGAGGCTTGGCGTGCGTGGCGACTCCCGGCTCGTTGTCAACCAAGTCATGAAAGAGTCAAGCTGCCTCGACCCGAAAATGGCCACGTATTGCGGAAGTGCGTAAGCTCGAGGGACAAGTTCCACGGCTGGGCTTAACCATGTCCCGCGCCCGACTCAATGAAGCGGCCCGGCGAGGCTGGCCAAGGCGGCCTCGGTCGGCGCCGGTCCCCAAACGGAGTTTTCGCCTCTTATCAGTACTCTCCCTCGATCTGACTTTAGGGGGAACCTCTAGCGCAGCAAGATAGCGTTCCGGCGCCCGATCCGCTCCCCAACCTACTAGGACCAGAAGTGATGGAGATCAACTCCGCCCCCGAGCCGAACCTTGAAGACCACGACCGGAGGATCCCCTACCTCGAATGGATGGTGGAGGGCAAGTTGCCCGCCAAACGAGACGAAGCCCGACACATCATGCGACGGTCAAAGTCCTGCCACATCATCGAAGGAGAGCTATACCGAACGCGGCGCCTCGGGGTCCTACAGTGGTGCATCCCCATCGACGAGGGAAGAAAGCTCGTAAAAGGAGATCCATGCCGGGTCTGCGGCCACCCCACCGCGATCGCTGATGCCAACAACGTCGCCCAAAGGTGCGAAGGTTGCCAATTCTTCTCTCGGTAGACGCACCTCCCCGGCGCGGGCACTCCAAAGCGATCCTGATCACTTGGCCCTTCGCGGTATGGGGGTTGGACATGGTCGGGGCATTGAAACCGGCGCCGGGGCTGCTGCACCCACCTCCTTGTCACCATCGACAAGTTCACCAAGGGGATCGGCGAGGCCGATCACTTTCGAATCCGATCACGAGGAAGCCGTGGCCTTCTTCGGGATATTGTCCACCGCCTCGAGTCCCCAATTCCATCATCCCGACAACGGGACCAACTTCACGAGGGAAAAAGTTCCTCGAGATCTGCGATGACTACCATATCTCGAGTCGGCGGGTGGCCGTGTCTCACCCGAGAACAAAGCGGCCAAGTCGAGCGAGCTAATGGTCTGCTCGCCGAGGCCTCAAGGCGCGCATCTTCAAGCGCCTAGTGAAATTCAGGTCCCAGATGGGTCGTTGAGCTCCCCGCTGTCCTATGGAGTCTGCGCAGACAATGCCTAGTCGGACCCACGGGGTTCACCCCTTTCTTCCTCGTTTACGGGTCCCAAGCCATGCACCCCACCGACCTCGACTATGGGGCCCCACGAATTCAGGGATACGATGAAGCGGGGCAACCGGGGCGGCGTAGGAGGGCGCCATCGATCAGCTCAACGAAGCCCGAGAAGTCGCTTTGCTCAAGTTGGCCAAGTACCAGCAGGCCCTGAGGCACTATCACGCCCGACACATCAGAGGTCGGGCGTTCAACGTTGGGGACCTGGTCCTCCGACGGGTCCTGTCGACTAAGGATCGCCACAAGCTCTCGGCGCCGTGGGAAGGACCTTTCATCATTGACCAAGTTCTCCACCCCGGCACATACAAGATCAAGGGGACAGACGGTCGAGTTCTCACCAACGCTTGGAACATAGAGCAGCTACGTCGCTTCTACACCTGATTGCATTATGTACCTTACATTTCGCATTATGTACATTGTGTTTCATTGTTAATATTAATACAAATCATCTCTGTTCTGTGTACTTCGAATGTGCAAACACAAGAACTTTTAGTAGTAACTGAGCAATGCTCGACCTTTAGATAAGGCCAAGCATTGCTCGGGGGCTACCAAAGGGGTGCACACCCTCGGTTTTTCAAAAATTTTCCGCTAAAAAACCTGAGTCATAGACACCCGAGAAGGTCTCGGGTCAAGACGTAGTAAGCTCAGCCAAGCCCAGCTAAATCTCAAAGTCCTACGCCTCCGACGAGCTACGGCACGGAGATTTAGCGGATCTCGAGTTCTCACGCCCCAGCGGCTACCGAACAAAGGATCTCGGACAAGGTCCAGAACATCTCATCTCGACCCAAGGCCCGCATGATAGTCTAAGACTAGGCGCCATTTCTTTTCTACTCGAGATCACTCTGGCTCGCCCAATCCCTCACGTTTGCCCCTTGGACCTCTCGCGCAAGTCTAGGCCCCGACTTAGGCAAACAACTCGGGAAAAAACAGAGGAAACTCACTCAAAGTAGAAAAACAACTAATACTTAAAATGAACCAAAAAGTATTATTTACAAACGATTGCCCAACCAATGGGATTTTGTTCATTGACAGGACACAGTCAACTATACTACAGGATCATCGAAGAAGTCAAGCTCATCCTTGATTCTGCTGGCGAGCTCGTCGGCCATCGGGACGACCTCCTCTTTGATCTGGTCGATCATACTCGTCCCCGGTGCTCTGACCTCCCGGCACGACAGTCGCACCCGCCCTAGGGGCGGCGCCAGGTCCGACATGCCCAGTCGATGTCCCAGGGGCAGGGGCTCCGCCAGCTAATGGGGCCACATCTCTAACTTTCTAAACCGGAGCCAAGATCTGGCAAGAGAAGCAGGCCATGTCATCCAATATCTACAGTACAGTACATCAAAAGCGCTGATGGAAGTTCTAAGGCCAATCAACTACTTTATACACCTGTAGCAGTAGCAGTATATCTTCTAGAGAATACCAGGAGCCTCATCTATACGAATAGCAACTATAAATATGAACCACCTGACCCTTCCCAAAGATTCTTGAAATATTTCCGTTCAGAAACACCCCTTGACCCTTGGGCTCCCTCCAGCTTCTTGAAACATTCCATCCATCCATCTAGCGGAGAAGAAAGGAAGAGGTAAACTTCAATACTCCTACATCTATTATCTGATTCTATCTTCCTGCATTACTCGCCTATATAGATCAAAATGGGGCAATAGCACGAAATCGAAACGGATATAGGAATAGCCAATAGGTAGATCTACTGCCTACTACAACACTTAAGCCCCCGCTCCCTGGTTCGAGGAACCAGCAGAGCGCGCCGTCGTCCGAGCAGTAGCTCATCACCTGCCATCCGCGGATCACAGTGGCCGTGCGGTCCCCGGACTCCCTCTAGAACGCCTCGTACATCGGCGGCTCGCCACTGCATGCACAACGCGAGCCAGGCTTCAGTTCAATTCTGTCCGAGAGGAAGTTACCTCGTGCTGCGACGACCCTGCGATGTGACGCACGGCGCGATGTTGAGGACGGCGTCCGGCGCGAGCGCGACGTCACGGTTCAGCGCCTCCCAATCCTCGCCCTCCACTCGCTGTGCTGCGACACCGGCACCGCCCACGCCCAACCTCCCCGCACACCCCCACCGCAGCCGCCCTTGGACGTTGCTGCGGAGGAAGAACACGACGCAGGCGACGTTGCACGCCCGCGACGCGCAGACTCCGAGCCCAGCCAGCGTCCCCGCTCGCGGACCCTGAAGCTCGTGCGTGTTCCACCCGGCCCGTGGAGTTGGAGGCAACGGCCGCGGTGCTGGCCTCGGCGGACACGGAAGAGCATGCGCGCCTAGAGCACAGGCCCCGGCGCAGGGCCTGCCTACCGTCTCTCTCCTTCCCCACTACTACTCGCCCGCGGGATGCTGAGTGACCTCTTTATTTCAGATTGTATTAAAAATTAATAGAGGTTGTTTGATTTTACAATTCCTCTTTATTTCACATTGCAGATGCAAGGAAAACCAGTTCTACGTACTCTCAGAGCTACGCCCAAAAGGATTAGACTATGTTATATGCGTACGGATATCAAGAATGTGGGAATTCACAGGCAACAATGAACAAAATGATATCAAGCATCTTGATCTTGTTCTGGTTGATGAAAAGGTATCATGAAATGTGCGGTACAGAACATACAATATCTGCCTCAGAATTAATATATTGCTAATAATATTTTTTTCCTTCCCGTTACCACAGGCCAATGCAATCTATGCTGAAATTCCACCTGATGCAATTCCTTTTTGCAAACCTCATCTACAAGAAGGCAAGATTGTCTATATGGCGAAGATAACAGTAGAGAAAGCGAAACCAACATTCAGGGTTGTGGAGCACCCCTACATGATCAAACTAAATAAGAGAACAATGATTGTCACACCAAATGATCAGCCAGACAGCTTTCCAAAATACACATTCTCACTTACTCCTTTTACTAGCCTGCCTCAATACTACCAAAAGAAGACCGAAAAATTTCTAGGTATTCTACCTTTCCTCACAATTCAAATTGATCATTTCATACTGCATTTTTTCACAAGATAATACTTTATATTACAGATGTTATCGGAAGAATTATCGCTGTATCAAATGCAGCAAATGTTTATTCAAGTTCAGGAGATTTAATCACGAGGAGAGTAATAAGACTCCAGGATCTCAGGTATTTTCAATCTCTATAATACTAATAACGAGATGCGTATTAAAAGATCGATATGAACAAGACCTACCTACTGCTATTGGCTGCATCTGTTCTGTTTTCACTTCAGTTACTACACATTTTACATTTGTTGCTTTACACCAGCCTACAACACTGCAGCCATAACACACTCGAGCGGATCCTAGATCTCCTATCTTTTTTGTTTTGACAAGTGTAGCAGCTTAAATTGTTCACAACAAAAGCACGTTTCATTGAAATGTTTTTTATTATTACGATTTCTACTTATGATTTTCTTTTGCTACAGTGGAAACACATTCGATGTATCACTTGCTAGAAAAAGAGCCCAAGAATTTGATGGAGAAACAGTACTACAAGTTGGACAACAAAGTCATGTTATAGCAATATTTGTTGGCACTCTAATGAAAGTCTACAAGGGAGAGCATTATTTTTAAGTGGCACATCAGCATGCCGTTGGTATATCAACCACAATGATATCCCTGAAAATCAAAGCTTTCCAAAAAGGTAAAATAACATATATTAATCTATATATGCATTCTATCTATGTTGCACATATCAAAAGCTTCTAATTTAGATATCTCCCATGCCTTTATAAATTTCAGCCTTCCACTTGTATCTGAACCAATTCAAGAACTATATCTTCCAAGTGAAGGTGATAACGAGCGAAGCTTCGAGCAAAAGACATTGCTGCAATTAAAGGATATAGATCCTTTCACCGAGAAGGTAATTTTATTATCTATTTACAGTCCAATACATTAAACCTTACAGTCCTATAATTAAAGATTTATATCCAGCTAATTATATATACAAACTCTAAATTCATGCAGGACAAAAAATATGAATGTACCGTTACCATCACTGCAATCACAGAGAAGAAACCATGGTGCTACCGAGCATGCACAATTGATAATCATACTATCAAACTCCAAGAGAACAACTTCAAATGCACTAAAGAAGGTTGCTCAAACACCCAGTTCAATTGGAAGTAAGACAATTCTAATTCTCCATTAAATAAATATATATATACACACACATACACTAAATACACAAGATAATTACTAAATCCTTTACTTTATTGTTCTTTATTCTTTCCAGATACAAGATACCATTTATGGTTACTGATGGAACATACACTCTTGAGTTCATGATCTTTGACAAACGTGGAACATAACTCATTGGTAAAAATGCAGAGACTCTCAGGAAGCTATATGACATTACACAGACTCCTCCAGAGGTCATATCATTGATAGGTCACAAATTCACCTTTATAGTCAAGGTTCTATACAAAAGCATAAATGCACTTGAGCCCTCATTCGAAGTTGTTCTCATCAAGGAGAAATTTGGAAAGCATCCAGTCCCAGCGATGTCTCAATTATACCAATCTTCAACAGTTGCATCTAACTCAGCTGTGTTTGCAGAACATGAAGAATTACCGCTACTACTTCCCATCGCGTCAAAAAATATTCAAAGCCAGGTAAAATTCTCAAACACTATCTCAACACCTTTTGTATCAATTCAATCTTATGTGTCAATGGTAAATTATTCTATCTGATAAAAATTTCTTAGATAGCATGCTTTCAACAGAGTTTCCTTACTTCAAATCTTAAGAGACTCATTGTCCTTAAACGCTTAGATGATAACATAGCTTAGTCCAGCTGCAGCATGTATCAAAGCAAAGATGAAACAAGACCTCCCTGAATAAGTCTGTACATGAGTCTTTACTAAATATATAGGATAAATTGCCGTTTCAGACACTGCACAATATATTCTTTTAATATAGTGTCTCCTGCTCTTCATAATGTATTCTTTTAATATTTGAGTACATATATATATATACACACACACACTAACAATACAAGTACAGGCCACTGGAGAAACGCAGACCATGGACCTTGATCCACCGAGGTATACATTTAAAATGCCTAGTCATATGCTTTCACAAATTTGAGTTATATTAACCTCTCATTAATTTATACTGCAGCGTCTCTGGTAACATTATATCAGGGAAAAGAGGATATGAAGAAAGTGCTAGCAATAATCAGGTGTGCTCCTAACACTTCCGCACATACAAAAATGATTATATCAAAAAGACCAGGAAACGGGTAACATAAAGCATGCACCCTGTTGTTGTGGCCGCGCGGCGCCGCGCGTGGTTTCTAGTCCGGGGGTGGAACGGCAGAGGTGTCTAGCGAGGCGTTGGCTCCCGACCGCGTATCACGCGTCTTCAGCTTCTTCTCCGGCCACGGCTTGGGGACCCCACGGACGGACCTACAAACAAAAGATGTTAGCAATGACACATGAACAACAACCAGACTGAGGGAGGCCGACACTTACCGAGATGAAATCCACCGCCGCTTATTCCCGGATAGCTCGACCGAAATGGACTGCGGTCGCGTCTGCGTGGCAGCACCCAGGGGCGTGCTCGTCGGCGCCCGGCACGCTCGGCGTCGGCAGTACCAATGCCCGATAAGCGCCCGATGCGAGCAGCGTAGCCTCGGCGAGGTGGCCGGCGGCTCCGGCACTGCGGGACCGCCTCGGCATGGGCCCGATTAACGGCGGCAACCCAACCACCGTGGGTCCCGGCGCGAAGCCGGCGGCGATGACCCGCGAGCGAGCGAGCGCGGGCGCTCCTTGCGGCCGGCGGGCGAAACGCCGATGGCGTTCGGGATGGTGAGAACCCCCTTTCCCGAGCGTCGGGGCTCCCGCACCGGCCGACCCGAGAACGGGGGCACTCACGGCGACGAGTAACACCTCCGCCCGACGTCGCTTCTCCCGAGCCGGCGGTAGCTGGCCCGACTCATCCTCCTCCTCGTCTACCAGCGACCCGGTCGACCGACCCGCCGAGTCGGTCTCCTCATCGTTTGACACTCGGTATCGTCACGCTTCCTCCGGACATCCCTCCGCTTTCGTTCCGCACATGATGTGCCTCCCATTCCTTGATCCGCGCCGCCTCCTCGGCCTCCATCCTCCGCCTCTCCTCGGTGTGGGCACGGCTCGCCTCCCTCTAAACTACATCCTCCTAGAAGTGGGGGCCACGAGATTGGCACCCCGTTCAACGAAGTGCCGACCTAAGTAAGAAAGGCTCGGAAGTCAAAAAACAGAGGAAGGGAGAATGCTCGAGGGCGAAAATACGAGCAACAAGTTTACCGGCTTCACGATCTCGACGGACGGAAGCGCCACCGGAAGGCCGACCGCGGGGTAAATAAACGATGCCCCGAGTGCCATTCGGAGGTGAAACACTATCATCCCAGAGTCTAGCGGTCCCAAAGCGGTGACCATCCCCTCGAATGGGAATTGCCCTTCCATCATCTCCCACATGCGGTAGGCGCGACGCCTCAAGGGGGGAATCCCCCTCTCAAGATAGGCGGCGATGACCACGGAAGCCGACACGCCGGCACCACGGAGTCGGAGGATGGCATCGAACGCCGGCCTCAGCTCCTTCTTCCTCTTCTCCGAGGATCCTGCCGCCCGGTTTTGGTTGGCTTCATGAAAGACCTTCCCCGTAAACCTAGGCGGGGTGGGCGGGATCGTTCTTGAGGTAGAACCAACCATCATGCCACACCTTGTTCGGCGTAGCGCACTCGGCGTGGATGTAATGCCCGCCCCGATGCAGCTTGAATCGGAGCCCCACGTTGCCGATCGGGACGGGGGACTTCATGGAGCGGTCTGACTGGAGGTAGAACCCGAAGTAGTAGGTGAAGAGACCCCAATGAGCGTCGATGCCCAGGAATCCCTCGCAAAGGGCAATGTAGAGGGACATCTGCTGGACCCCATTGGGGTTCAGATGTTGCAGCTCGAGACCATAGCCGTGGAGGATGCCACGGATGAAGTCGCCAGCGGGGACCGAGAACCCCCCGGGGAGCCTCCACTCCTCTGCCTCGGTAAGGCGGGGGAGCATCCCCTTCGCCGTCGGGGCCTCTAGCTGCTCCATCATTGCTATCAATTTGGTCCAAAATGCCATGGCAAGGGCGGGGCGAAGTGGCGCAGAGCTTGGGGAGAAGAAGGCGAAGAGAAAGCAAGCTCGGCGAGACGGAGCGCGGAAGAGAGGCAAGGGCACAAGGGAGCAGAGTGGTGGCGCTAAGCTAGAGATGAAAACGAAGGCGCGACGGGACGAAAACCCTACCCCGGTATCCCTGTACATATTAAGGGGAGGGGGAAGACGCAATTAATGCAGCCCATTGTTGACGGTAGTTAACGACAACTTTTTACCCTCAATTTTTGCATGAAATGATACAAAAGGATTTACAAACACTAGATGTAGGGTTTGATTCTATCAAGTTCCACGAGTTTGGTGTCTTCATTTGTCTTGCAGGTATTTCATAGGATTTCACTGAATACAAGTATCTCAAATGATGGATTAGAGTACACCATTGCGAAGAGCTCATCAAGACGATCGAAACGGACTTATTATTTGCTATATTTGGAGCTCGAAATAAGAAGATATTATTTTTACAAATAATGAAAGATTCTAGAACATGACCTGCGGGATTAATTGGGCCTAAATCAGAATTTGGCCCATGAAGACATATTTATATTATAATGAGATATGATGAAAGGATTAGTACCACATTGCTTGCTAAAGCTAAAGGGGGATCGGGGAGACCCTTATATATAGAACCCCAGGCCTATAGAATTAATTAATTTATTTTCTAATTCATTATTCATCTCATTGATTAGAGAGGGGTCCCAATGTAAGGAACTCTCTCTCTTCAATGTAGATCTAGGACTAGACATTCCAATGTAATAGATTAGATCTAGTTGAGAGTTAGGGAGAGCGGAGATGCGCTCCGGTTCTGGAGAGTCTTCAGAGTATGGTATGTCTTTGTATCTTTACTCTACAAGATTTATGCTTTAGTATATTTATCTTCTCTATTTACTTTTATGCCTTTCATTTATATATGGTTAGTATAGTTGTTATGCTTTAGCATAGGATCTTCGCTCGCATCGAGTGCTCTAGTTATAGACATAATTAGAGTAGTAACTAATAGTGTAGACATGGTGTCTAGATTAGAGGTTACCTGAGATTGCACCCAACCCCACGGATAGTTTGTGGTAGCCCTGGTGGTGACAGCCACGACGGCCGGCGTATTCCACCATGTTCGGGTTGGTGTCTGTAGGACTTTGTTAGAGCTTCCTAGCCCTCTTCTCATCCCTTTACGTGGCTAGTGTTCGATGTCTGAAGTGTTAGTGTGTGATTGCTATATTTATCCATACTTTAGTTATCTTAGAACCAAAGTAATAGAGAAGTAGTTAGGAACCTTTGCCTCTCCCGTTGTCCTCTTGATTAGCTAAGCTATTCATTTATCATAGTATCTTTTAGACATGTTATTATTTTATGCTTTATTAGTCATAGTATTATTTTATGTATCATTTATCACTTACCCCTCTTTAGTCTAGTCGGTTTACTAAGTTAGCAGATACATAATTTTGAGTTATTAGAATCTTTACCATTAGCTTCCTGTGGATACGATACCCTAGAATACTCCCTAGGGAAAAGCTATGATGGTGTTACGTGCGCTTACGAGAATCCTTCATATTCTTTTTAGCGTTAACAAACATCAACAAGCTTTTTGGCGCCGTTGTCGGGAAGCAATTGGCGTAAAGATTTTAATAATGATCTTGATATCTGCTAATTTAGTATATCACTAGCTTTATTAGGATTACCCTTGTTTCGTTGAGTTATGGATTAGACGGGACACAAGATGCCGTTGCGACCTTCCGGTGAAATTCCACAAGAAAGGAAAGAAGAAACATTGAAGAACCTAGGATTGGATAAGAAGTCGCCGTCACAAGAATTCAATGCACACATCTCAAGTGACATACACATAAGCTGCACATCATGGTAAGTATGATCAATAAAGGTGAGAAAGTCTTGCTCATAGACTTTAAATATTGAGTAGTTATCATTTAATTTCTTGCATTATATTGCATGTTTACTTTTATTATTTTATGCATTCACTCCATCTAGTTTATGTCTTTTTTATTAAAACCATTGCATGTTTAGTTTCTTGCATATATTCATGTCATTTGCATCTAAAATAAAAAAAATCTCACCATGATCATGCTTCTTCATCTTTATTTGAATAAATCTCTATAGTGCTTTCATGTTACCTTTGTTTGCTATAGTATGCTTAGGTTTTGAAGTATTTTCACACACCTTTTAAATTAAGCATGGTGTTTGGTTTAAATTGTGTTCTTGAATTAAAGTAGACAAGGTGTCTATTTTGATTTTTTGAACCACAAGGTGTGATGAGTTTGCTTCTAAAAGCTTTTTGAATTAAGCGTGGTGCTTTAGGTTGAAATGCTTTCCTAAATCGAATTAGACGTGGTGTCTAGGTTGATTTTTGAGTCGATGGTATATTTTAGTAGACATTGGCTATTTTGTTGGACTAACCCCTGCGCAGAAAACTTTCAAATCCAATTCGGGTAAGTCAAGAGATGAACTCACATCTGAAATGAAGCAAGGCGTCACGATGAACTCCAACAATTTCGCACAAAAGTTCGGTAAATATCAATTCATTCACTTTATCTTTTTTTGCTGCAAGTTGTCTTTGCCTTGAACCATATTAGAGTGTAGCTGCAATTAAAAACCTTTTTAAATCTATGCTAAAGTAATTAAAAGACTATCCTTTTATTAGCATAGATAAAAAAAAAAAATATTTATCTCATGTTTATTTTTATATAACCTTTTTGTCGTATGGTATGAAAATAACAAAAATATGTGAGCACTTGAAGGTTCATATGTATATGTTCCTAGGACTTGTTCCCTTCGGGTATTCTTGGTTACTAATCATTGCAGGATAAGAGTCAAGAACAAAGGATGAACAACATCCAAGGACATGGAAGTTACAACATACTTTGAGGAGTACGACTATTTGATGGTGCAATCAATCAATAATCGATATCAACAATGCGCCGCCAAGGAAGGATGTCATCACCTCCATCAGTCTACCTCATCTCAGCACCTACATGTCAACCTAGCTTGGGGAGATCACCCCAAGTTAGCAAGATAAGTATCTCTTTATTATCCTACTTATTATTACTAGCTTATACTTTTTCTTGTTTTTAAAAGACATAAAAAGATGCATAAAGTTTTTAAATCAAATAAATGTTTGTCTTAGATATATGCATGTTTTTAAGGTGTGTGTTAGAATAATGCTTGCTATGGATATGATGAATAGTTGCTCTGCTTTAATTCCTTTTTACCTAGTTTTAAGTTTAAATTATCCTAAGTTTTCAATTTCTTGTTTAAGATTTGAGTTTTGCTTTGAATTTGAAACTTGTGGGTAGTATATACTTGATCTAAGTCTAGGTAATTGAGAGATATGATATAAAAAGTCTGAGCTGTTATTTATCTTGTCTTATGTGAAACTATATTTTCGGAGGTTAACTTTTCAAAAAAATAATATATATACATAAGTCTTTATAAATAAAATAATATATTTTGCATTGAGTATTGTCAAGCTTTGTTGACCCTTTGATACTTGTCATTATATCAAGATTGTGCACATTTATCCACCTAGTCAAAGACATTTTAATAAAGCTCTAGTGTTTTTATTATCTCTTCAATTGTTTATCAAGTTATGAGGCTTGGGCTATATATATATATATATATATATATATATAAAGAGAAAGGGAGATGAAAAATAGACAAGTGTCCTACGGGCGAGTAGAGCCTACCTCCCCCTAAGAGAGGAAAAAAGGGACAAAAGTCCTGAGGGTGAGTAGGGCCCACCTCTCCAAAAGAAAAAAGCAAAAAAGAGAAAAAAAGAGAAGAAAACGAGAAATAAAAGGGACAAGTGTAGGAACTCTCATAAAAAAAAAAAAGAAAAAGAAAGAAAGAAAGTTTATATATAGCCCGAGGTTCTCTTCAATATTTTCAAAAAAGAGAGATTGTTTTGAGGAGCAAAAGTAGAATTAGTACACATGCACATCTTGATTATATGACTTGTTTCTTTGGATCCATTGTTTGACTTTACAATATATGTAATTACAATTGAGAATTTTGAGTTTTATTTTGAAAACTTTGCAAAAACTCTGAAATATTGGTTGATCAAAGACTTGATACATCGTGCTTGACTTGATTGTTCTATCTTTCAATTGCTCAAGACCCAAGTGAAAGTGAAAACCCAATGGTTGAAGATCATGTATACTTTTTAAGGCGTGAAAGCATTGAAGCAACTCTTGATCCTAGTTTATTTTTAATAAATAGCTTTGCTAAGGGACTAGCAAAGGGTAAGCTTTGGGGAGCTTGTTGACGGTAGTTAACGACAACTTTTTACCCTCAATTTTTGCATGAAATGATACAAAAGGATTTACAAACACTAGATGTAGGGTTTGATTCTATCAAGTTCCACGAGTTTGGTGTTTTCATTTATCTTGCAGGTATTTCATAGGATTTCACTGAATTCAAGTATCTCAAATGATGGATTAGAGTACACCATTGCGAAGAGCTTATCAAGACGATCGAAACGGACATATTATTTTGCGATATTTGGAGCTCGGAATAAGAAGATATTAATTTTACAAATAATAGAATATTCTAGAACATGACCTGCGGGATTAATTGGGCCTAAATCAAAATTTGGCCCATGAAGACATATTTATATTATAATGAGATATGATGAAAGAATTAGTACCACATTGCTTGCTAAAGCTAAAGGAAGATCAGGAGACCCTTATATATAGAACCCCGGGCCTATAGAATTAATTAATTTATTTTCTAATTCATTATTCATCTCATTGATTAGAGAGGGGTCCCAATGTAAGGAACTCTCTCTCTTCAATGTCGATCTAGGACTAGACATTCCAATGTAATAGATTAGATCTAGTTGAGAGTTAGGGAGAGCGAGAGATGCGCTCCTGCTCGAGAGTCTTGAGTTATGGTATATCTTTATATCTTTACTCTACAAGATTTATGCTTTAGTATATTTATCTTCTCTATTTATTTTTATGCCTTTCATTTATATATGGTTAGTATAGTTGTTATGCTTTAGCATAGGATCTTCGCTCACATCGACGCTCTAGTTATAGACATAATTAGAGTAGTAACTAATAGTGTAGACATGGTGTCTAGATTAGAGGTTACCCGAGATTACACCCAACCCCACGGATAGTTTGTGGTAGCCCGGTGGTGGTGACACGACGGCCGGCGTATTCCACCATGTTCGGGTTGGTGTGCGTAGGACTTTGTTAGAGTTTCCTAGCCCCCTTCTCATCCCTTCTCGTGGCTAGTGTTCGATGTCCTGAAGTGTTAGTGTGTGATTGCTATATTTATCCATACTTTAGTTATCTTAGAACCAAAGTAATAGAGAAGTAGTTAGGAACCTTTGCCTCTCCGTTGTCCACTTGATTAGCTAAGCTATTCATTTATCATAGTATCTTTTAGACATGTTATTATTTTATGCTTTATTAGTCATAGTATTATTTTATGTATCATTTATCACTCACCCCTCTTTAGTCTAGTCGGTTTACTAAGTTAGCAGATACATGATTGTGAGTTATTAGAATCTTTACCATTAGCTTCCCTGTGGATACGATACCTAGAATACTCCCCTAGGGAAAAGCTACGATGGTGTTTTGTGCGCTTACAGAATCCTTCATATTCTTTTAGCAGTTAACAAACATCAACAGCCGCCCCGCCCGTTACCCGCCGAAACCGAGACGTGGGGGCGTGGTGCCCGATATATGCACATCACGTCGCCCACTCCTACACGCCTGCGTAGTAACGCGACGCGACAGAGTCGAACCATCGCGAGCCTCGTCAGATACAGCCAAACAGGGCAAGTGAGCCCAGAGACAATTATGCCTTCCGGCCCATTGACACAACAGACAAAAAGGGGTCAAAGGCTAGCCCGACAAGGAACGTCGGCCACCCTAAGTCACCACGAATAATGGGCGAGTCGGGACGCGCCCGACGACTACTACCCCGGAAAAAGCCGCCCGACCCGCACTCGGGGGCTCCGACCCCCACCCGACAACCATAGAATTTAAAGCCTCCACGGAAGTCAACCACTCCCATGGAGCCTCGGGGCTACACGGCGGGAGTGCGCCGCGGCGCACCCACCGGGCCGTGGACCATATGAAGGCTACGACAATGGCACGCAGTGCCAAGGGCAGATCCCGACTTCTGCCGTAGGCACTCGGGGGCTACTGTCGAGTACCTAAATTAGGGGTACCCAACTTACCGCCATTTTGAACTCAAAAACACACTAAGGGCCCAACGAAAAACCCATGATGGCCTGGCCAATCCCCTTGGGCCGCGATAAGACCCATGAAGCTGTCGCCGACAACTCCACGACTCGCCCGACTTCTTCGGGCCTATGCGAAGGCGAAGCGCCACGCCCGGACAAACTCCCCGCAAGGAAGGCGGGGAATGTTTGGCCCGACGACCCTCACTGCGCCCGATCTCCTCCGAATGGATCGATGCGGAATGTCGCCCGACAAAGGGTTCTCCCTTCGCCACTAAGGAACCGCATGGGGTCAACTTGTCCACTGCCTAATCGACACGCCCGTACAAACTATAGTGGGGGCAGTGTACGGCCACGCCGTTCCCCATCATCTGCCCGCTGAACGAATAACACCGGGCTGGACCGCCCTCGACGCCGTTTCACCACGGCCCAGACGTACATCCAGTTGCCAGGCACGCGCCGTAACCCTCTGATGAAGGCAAACAGGCTACGCAGTAGACCTACAGGGGCATTGTCACGTCCAAGTGGCTCAAGGTGGCCTCACGCAAGCCGTGTCCCATCCTGAACGACTAGGAATAGGGCGAGAGGTGGAGGGCCCCACCAGACAGAACGAGTTCAACGAGTAGGAGTCGGCGCCCGACCTCCTCCGACAACGCCGGTTCACCCGGCCCCTACACAAACACGTACATTTCACAGGAATTTCACAGGAATCGTCACGATATTCTCTGCGTCTCTGACGCAATCATCGCCCCGGCCATGCCGGTCAACCCGCAGACGAGAAAGGACATCTCGGTCGGAAGGGCGAGCGAATCATACCACGACATCTTCGAGGATAAGAAGCGCACGCCCGCTCGCGACCAAAAGGACGCCGAGGCACGCACGCCCGCTCGCGACCAAAGGGGCGCCAGGGCACGCACGGTCACACCTAGCTACTGAGGGGACTACCTCATATTCCCTCTGTTTTTTGTTTTCTCTTTACGCCCTTCCTCCACGTGTGAGCCCTTACGTGCATCCCCACGAGACTATAAAAGGGGCGTTTGTGGCGACGGAGGGGCGGAGGTTCGAACTCACACGTAAACCCGCATAGCCACTCGCAACACACACCGCCATCGATATTGGCACTGGCTTCAATCACGAGACTTGGGAGCTCCTCCCTCTCTCGGCCCCTTGTACGACTTCACCCGATATTGAGCACAGGGCCTCGAGCCACGATTGGACGTAGGGACCTTCAGCCCGAACCAGTATACATCGCTGTCTCCCTATGTTAGCCATCTGTTAGCCACCAGATGATCGTACTCGATCACCCGATTTACTGTGCCGTGGTTTTAGAACCACGACATATATATATTTGCTTCTCTTTCTTTCTGTCTTTCTCTCCCACAGGGCAAAAAAAAATGTCTTGTTGCACCATGTATAAATGCACATACATTACTTGGATTGGGATCCAACAGTGGCTAGCTGCTTCTTTCCTGGAGGATATCTTTTACTATACTCCCTCCGTATTCGTAAAAGATGTCATTTAGGACAAGGTTTGAGTCAAACCTTGAGAATATAAATCATGAATAACTCTCAAGTTGTTGAGTTTGAAAATATAAAAATTATATGAATAGATTTGTCTTGAAAAATACTTTCATAAAAGTATACATATATCACTTTTTGATAAATATTTTTATAAAAAAAAAAATCAAAGTTGTGTTTTGAAGACCGTGTCGCTATTCTAAATGACATCTTTTTACGAGTATGGAGGGAGTACATATATAACGTCTCAGTGTATAGTGTGTTGTCACTTTATTGGTGGACATATCACATATATGTAATTGGTACCGACGTACCGTGATAGCTGTGTACCTTATGGTACAGTTGTCCTTGCACTTTTCTCTCTCTCACTCTCTCTGGTGATGGTGGTGGTACACGATGTGTACGGCACTTGGGTCAGCAAAGATATGCTTTGCATGGAGTATGTCTAGATATTTAGGATGCATGGACCAATGCAATGTCCTCATTGAAGAACAAAGATATGGGCATTTAGCGTATGTGCATTTTTGCCTGGTGCTTTAGGGCACAAGTGCATCACCAACCGTGTTGACACCCTTTATTCAAGGAGGAAATGGATCGAAACTGGCCTCCACCTTGCAATGTGGGGCACTTTAACCTGGTCGGCAGATTCTATACTCTTGAATTCTTGATGCTTCTGAGGGAGAGGGAGAGAGAGTGTGTGTTCCATGCATATGTTCTTGATCCTTGATTTGTTCAAAAAAATTTTAAACATGCTCACCTACACAAATGCACCTCTGCGGTGTCTCGCTATCCATAGACGCGCCACCTACCATTGAAACATTATCTAGCTGAAAATATGCGCATATCTTGTCTCGGTACTCAAAACTCAGGTGAGTAGGTGCCACCACTAAACCTGTGAACTTGGTTCCTCTGTGTAATAAACATGTGAAGATTTAGGATTTTTGTCCATGCATGGTTGCTTGTGCTTGGCTGATGATTACTGTTGATGTCCCTTGGCATTCCTTTCTACTTTGGACAACTCCTGGGATATAAGTAGTGTGTGATGAAATATTTTTCCCCAATTGAACAAATGTAACCTGCTAGGGGATCGGAGATGAGTGCATGGTAATATTCTCCGGAAAGGTATTCCATTTCCCATCACGAAGATATTGTGTACTCTGTAGTGAAATGACGTACTCATGACTCCTGAGTATCATGCACGTTGCATGTAAAACTAATTTCACGATCAAAGATCTCTCCATAGTCAAATACGGAGCACGTCGGGCCCAGCAGCTGCTCTCTCTCGAACCCTCTCCTCTGCTACAGTTGGGAGAGGCAACAGGGAGGCGAATCGTGCTCCCACCGGAGAGGTCGCCGTTCCCCTCCGCCTCCGGCGGCCCTCTGGGCCTCGGATGCGCGTGGGAACGGTGGCTCTCCGTCCGGCGGTGTAGATTAGGTCCTAGAGCTTCTAGGATTAGGTTTTCGACGGCGGCGTTGAGGCGGCGGCGGCGGCGGCGTCATGGAATAAAGGTCTCCCGTGCTCTTCCTCGTCTCAGCGGCGCCCTCCGGTGCCGACGACGAGCGCGTGGAGGTAAGGTCTGTTCTTGGATCTTGTATAGGAGTCTGAGCTCGCTTGTGTTTCGTTGTCTCCCGGCGGCGGAATCGGCGGCTCTTGCGTTCTGCGCGGCTGGTGGAGCGGCTGTGGGTGGTGCGGTGGTGTGGATGATGGATCTGGGAGTTCTAGCCAAGACAAGCTCAGGTCCGAGACCATGGAGGTACGGGGTGTATCCCCGGCTGAGGGAACTCAACGGCGGCGGCTTTCTCGTCTTCGCCGGTGGAATTCTACTACGGCTCTTTCAAAGCTTTCAAGCGATAGTGCTTCCTGCGGTCTCTGGGTGCTGGCTTCTGCTTCGGTCTGGACCTAGAGTCATCTTCCATGGCACCGGCCTCCGGCAGCGACGGTCGTCGACGAGCCAGGCGGACTGGGGGCTTCCCAAGGACTTCTTTGTAATTTGCTTCTCTTCTAGGGGCCCCTGTGTAAGTTTGGTTGGGACAGCTCTGCTCTGTACCCGTTGCGTATGTATACCAGTTTGTACGGTGTCTTGTATGCTTTCGTTTTAATACAGTCTGGTTTTATCAAAAAAAAAAAAAAGAATACGGGGCACATCTCATGAAGCCCACATGTGCATATATAAGGCTAAGCAAATACTGTAACCTCAGGAAGGCCGCAAAGGTCGGCCCATGTCCTCTTTTATGGGCCAAAATAAAGCAGTCCTGCTAGGCTCTTGTTTATGCAAAACAGGCCCATATTATTCCAGAGGCCCAACAAAGCCTGCATGACTGCTTCCATTGTATATATGCTCTGTAGTTGGCCTTCTCCTAGGATTACTGTCGATGCACTCTAATCCAATCTCGGCGCATACTCTTATTTGTTCCAACTCTTTGTTTCCTTGTGATATCCCCACCATGTTCCTCCAACTTTCAAGTACCTATAACCGTGAGTTTTGTGTTACAAAAGAGGGCATGTTTTTTTTTTATAGGAAATGATATATATATATATATATATATATATACACACACACACACACACGGCAGCTACACGCTAGGTGTAGAATCCATTCTACACCCACGAACCAACCAGCGCATCCTAACTCAACCAACGAAACCAACCGCCAGCGAAACAAAGATCAAAGTCCCGACCTATGGGGACCCCGACCTATGG
This sequence comes from Hyparrhenia diplandra, assembly GCA_015847255.1. Taxonomy (NCBI): domain Eukaryota; kingdom Viridiplantae; phylum Streptophyta; class Magnoliopsida; order Poales; family Poaceae; genus Hyparrhenia; species Hyparrhenia diplandra. Next base: position 295,401 of record JADLZK010008551.1, read on the forward strand.
CTCCCGACCTGGGCGATTCTAAAGGCGATCTCGTTCCCGGTTCCGATCTAGGTCACCGCCACCGGTGATCCTAGCTCGCTAACGCCGCCGCCGCCGCCCCCGGCCCCCCCGCCCCGCCGCCACCAGCTGCGGTGTGGCGCAGCCACCGCGATACCACCGTCGGTTAGCCGTTCTTGGCGCCGCCGCCTACGTAAAACCTCTAGGGTTTTGCCGCTTAGGTTGTTGTCCCGGGCATCGAATCGGTTGGTGGCTGCGCCGATCAACGCCAAGCAGCCATCTCGTTTGGTGCCATCGAAGCCGTTGTTATGGCGTCACCGAGAGTGGCGGATCGGGGTGGGGGAGAGAACCCTAACCCTAACGTATCGGACTTACTCCAAAAGCTCAAGCCGTCGGAGGAGGAAGTCACGATCCCGAATTCGGTGATGATGAAGATCCCGAGATCATGCCACCGGAGGAGTGGGCTTTGGTCGGGAAGGTGTTATCGCCGGTGCCGGTAAGCATTACCATGATCCGTGCAGCCATGAAACCGGCTCGGGGCAATCCGGCCGGTCTTAAGCCCGCTGCGATCGGAGACAAGGCGGACAATCTGTTCGTGGCGGAGTTCGGTTGTGCTCGCGATATGGAGAGAGTCTCAGCCAGATCACCGTGGATGGTGGGGAGGTACTCGGTGCTTCTCCAGGATTATGATGAGAAGTTGGGGCCAGCGGACATCAAATTTGACCGCATGGAGCTTTGGGTGCGCCTCCAAAATCCGCCGCTTGGGTGGATGAACCGATCAAGGGGATCGAGGGCGATGGAGATGATCGGGAATGTGGTTTCCATGGATGTGGATGAGGACGGGAAGGCAAGTGGCGCGTTCTTACGTGCACGGGTGGCTATTGAGATTTCCAAACCGGTGAGGCGGGGAATCCTCCTCAGGGTGAATAGGAACGATGACCCTCGGTGGTTTCCAGCTCAATATGAGCGCTTGCCACATATTTGCTTTCATTGTGGCTTGTTTGGGCATTCGGACATGGAATGTCCCACGCCGGCGGTGCGCAATGAAGATGGCCGGCTGCCGTATGATGTTAACTTGAGAGCTCCTGAGGAAAAGAAGCGCAGGATGCAATCCTTTGCTGCCGCGGCGGCGGAATCCTTTGGGAGTGGTTCATCGTCGACAGCAAGGAAGTCAAGCCAACCAAAGGGCTCCACAAGTAACCCCTCCAGGTCTGCTGATACTTCCCGTCAGTCGGAGACCCGGGAACCGACGAGGGAGGAGCCAGAGATTCAGTCGCCTCTTAAACAGGCGACAAGAGCTGGGGAGAAAGAGAATGCCGAGGGGGGACATACTGCTAGCAATCAGCTTGTCTTTCGGGAGAAGGGTGATCATAAGAAAGAGCCAAGGAAAAGGAAGTCGAAGGTGGTGCCGAGGGGCATTCAGACACCGGACCTCAACGTGCCTTTGGCCGAGGAGTCGGGCGCGATTGTCCCGGCAGGCATGGTGTCTTCAGTGAGCCAAATGGATGGTGCCGCATACGGTGGGGGTGGAAACATGAACGAGGTTCTTAAGAAGCGTAAGAGGACCGAAAAACCAAAGCATGGATCGGTGGGTGATTTGCCGTGAGCGTCCCCGGCCGGGCGCCATGAATTCTGTTATGTGTGAGCTGCCGGGGCTATGGCGGCCCGAGGCAGTTCAAGAACTCCGCCATTTGGTGGAGGAAAGGAGACCCGCGGTGGTGTTTCTAATGGAGACGAGAATGGGTGAAGATCGTGCTCTTGGCTTGTGTCGTGACCTTGGCTTCGCTAATGCCATTGTCGTCAAGTCTGAGGGCCTCGGTGGGGGTTTGATGCTTCTGCGGGCGCCGGGATGTTCCGTGGCGGAGATGAGTAAGTCAAGGTCGCATATAGATGTTCTCTGTCATGTGATCGCTTGCGGATCTCACAATGGGCGCCTCGGGGTTCTATGGCGAACCGAGATGGGAGAGGAGGAAGGAGTGCTGGTATTTGCCGAGATTGCTCGGAGCTCGGTCGGACGCACCGCGTGGGCTGTGTTTGGGTGACTTCAACGAGGTGCTTTCGGTGAGAAGAACAGTTTGGGAGGAAGGAACGGAATAGTGGCAAGTTGCCGCGTTCTCGAAAGCGATTGCCGATCGTGATCTTACGAACCTTGGCTTCCATGGCCTCCCGTACACTTGGGACAACCGCCAAGAGGCGGGGAGGAATGTCAAGGTACGGCTAGATCGGGCGTTGGGGATCACAAATTCATGTTGGAGCCTGGGGGAGACGGAGGTGTTCCATGTGCCCCCGGGCGGAGTTCGATCACGCCGCTTTGGCGGTGGAAGTGAGACAAAGGGCAATGACGACGCCGCCATCCAAACGCAAGTCAAAACCCTTTCGGCACGAGAATATGTGGAAGGATCACGGTGAGTATATGGAATTTGTTAATCGCGCTTGGGACCGGGACCGGGGGTCGCCAATCTTTCTACCGTGGCCTCGGCCCTCTCCTCGCTACGACTCTCTCGAAATCCGGGATCATGAGGTGTTCGGGTTGGTCCATAAGCGAGGTCAAAGAGCTTAGGGCCCAACTTGAGGTGGAACCAGTAATTCATTGTATCGGGGCCCTATTGGCCGTGGAGCGGGAGGCGATGTGTAAACTCTCTCGATGTCCTAGCCGCAGAGGAGACCATGGAACGGCAAAGATCGAGGATAGCATGGCTGAAAGATGGAGACCGAAACACTGAATTTTTTTCAGCAAAGGCTCGGGCTCGAGGACGTACCAATCAGATTCGGCCACTCGTCGTCGAAGATGGTCGGGTCCTCCACGAGCGGGGAAGATCTTGAGCAGCTAGCTTGTGAGTTCTACCGCCAGCCTATTCTCGCGCACGGGATATCTTACAGCCGGAATTGGTGTGCAACTATGTGCCCAAGAAGGTAACGGAGGAGATGGGTCGGGCTCTAACCAAACCATTTACTGAGAAGGATGTGGAGTCGGCTCTCTTTCAAATGGCACCAACAAAGCTCCTAGGGTTGATGGGTTCAATGCTGGGTTCTTTCGCACTCATTGGCGAGTTAGTGAAAGGAAGTGTCTTTGCTTAGGCGTCCGAAGTTTTTCGAATGGAGGAGATCTCCCACCTGAGGTAAACAAGACATTGTTAGTCTTGATCCCGAAGGTGAGTAATCCACAAGAGCTTTCCCAGTACTGGCCAATCTCCCTTTGCAATGTTGTGTATAAGATATGCTCGAAAAGCTATGGCCAACCGACTCGGATCATCCCGGATGAGGTGGTCTCGGTGAACAAAGTGCCTTCGTCCCGGCAGGTTAATCACGGATAACATTTTAATTGCTTATGAGTGCATTCACTATCTAAGAGGCAGGAAAGGCAAGCAAGGAGCATGTGTGGTTAAGCTGGACATGGCGAAAGCTTATGACCGCGTGGAGTGGAGGTTTTTGGATTCTATAATGAAAGCACTTGGCTTCCCTGATCAGTGGTGCAGGCTGGTTATGAAATGCGTCACGACTATATCATTTTCGGTCAGGGTAAATGGAGTCTTTTCAGATTGCTTCCTCCCCACAAGAGGGTTACGACAAGGTGATCCCATCTCACCGTACTTGTTCCTTCTTTGTGCGGTGGGTTTATCATCGATGCTCAAGAGTATTGGCCCGCTCTATGTGTCTCGGGGGGTGAGAGTAAGCAGACATGCACCGTGGATCTCGCATCTCCTATTTGCGGATGACTGCCTCATCTTTACTCAAGCGTCGAAGAAAGGGGCAGATCGAATTGCGAAGATTCTTGATGATTACAATCGGGGTCCGGTCGGCTAGTTAACAAAAAGCAAATCGGCAATCTTTTTTAGTCCGAATCGTGATGACGAGTGTAAAGCAATCGTGCATGATGGCCTCCCATTTTCACGAAGCCGGGGGAGAAATATTTGGGTTTGCCAACGTCGGCCGAGAGGGTGTCACCCGGTGCCTTCAACTATGTACCTGGCCGGCTACGAGTGGGGGGTCGGGCCGAAAAACATGGTTTGTGCAGCTCGGGAGGTGCTTCCGAAAGCCAATGCTCGGTCGGTGCCAACATACCCGATGTCGTGCTTCAAACTCTCACCGGGCGGTTTGTCGGGAAGCTAACCTCGGAGTCTCAAATTATTGGTGGGGAAGCGACCTTGATAGCCATAGGCTCCAATCGATCCGATGGGAGAAACTTACTAGATCAAAAGATGAAGGTGGAATGGGTTTTCGAGACTTTGCTTTGTTCAATAAAGCTATCTTTGGGAAAGCAAGGGTGGCGTTTGATCAATCGCCGGAGTCGTTATTGTAGTTCGGGTCTTTGAAAGGAAAATATTACCCTCGGTCCGATTTTCTTTCGGCAACCAAAAACGACGCAGCTTGGCAACTTGGAAGGCCATCCTCCATGGCCGTGATGTCTTGGCGCGTGGACTGATAAAGCACGTGGGGCCCGGTGATATTGATGTGTGGAATGAGAACTGGATTCGTGACTCGATCTCTTAAATCGGTGTTTCGACAGGCTACGGCTAGGTGGTGGATAAGGTCCATGACCTATTTCTACCGGGCACTAGAGTCCGGGATGAGAGAGTGGTCAAGCGATCCTTCATGGCCCTTGAAGCTAATGAAATTCTCAAGATCAAGACTAGCGCCGGCCATCGAGGACGATACGGCATGGGGCCTTGAAAAGCATGGCTTCTATTCAAGACGTTCGGCATACAAATTTCTCAAGCAACAACAACGGGGAAGCCGAGATGGCTAGACGGAATGAGGGCCTCGGCGCCCGGGGTTCGGCGCCATGGGTGGCTCTACGGAAGTTGGAGGTGCCGCCAAAAGTAAGAGTATTACGGTGGAGGGTGTCGCATAATGCGCTTCCATCACGGGGCGGAGCTAAAGAGGAGGCACGTGGAGCGGGAGAGCCATTGTGAAGTTTGTGGCGATCCTGCGGAAACTCTATTCCACGTCTTCTTCGAATGCCCTATGGCAAAGAGATTTTGGGAGGCGGTGAAAAGCTTGAAAGGTGTCGGTGCTCTAAGTTACATCCATGCTCGTGGGTCGTAGATGTTCTAAAAACGTCGGTTTGTTCACCGGCCATGGCGTCGCGGTTGTCGTGGAGCCTGGGTGCCGTGGACCGGCCGGAATGGCCGTCGTCATGGGAGGAAGGTGTGGGAGCCGGGTCTTTGCAGCACGATACATCTCGATCTGCTGGAAGCATTGGTGTCCCTACTACGCCTAAGCAAGAGCGTAAGACGAGGCCAAAGAGAGCATGATGGGAGAGACTGGGAGGAAGGGTGGACGAAGGTCAACACCGATGCGGGATTTGATCAAGAACCTGCCTCGGGAAGGACTGGAGTGTGCATACGGAACCATGAGGGCATAGTTCTGGGGGCAGCGGCAAGATGGATGGATGATGTCGATTCGGCATTGACGGCTGAAGCGTTAGCCGCAAAAGAAGGGCCGAACTTCCGTGGAACTTGGCATTGACAAGGTAATTCTTGAAGTCGATTGTCAAAGCTTGGCGCGTCTCCTACAGGATCCGGACTCCATCTACTCCTCCATTGGTAGTCTTTGTTTTGATATCATAGAGCTTAGTAAAGGTTTTTCTGATTTTCATGTGGCTTGGGTGCGTAGAGAAGCTAATCAGGTGGCGCACATGTGTGCTTCTGTAATCTCTGCCACCATGCGTTCATTTTTTTGGCTTGATGTAATCCCGGACTGGCTAGTTGATCTAGCAGCCACAGATTGTATTCCTTCAAATTATGAATGAAAGCTCTATGATTCACTAAAAAAAAAAAAAAAAAAAAAAAAAAAAACAACGAAACCAACCCACCAGCTCCCTCCCGCGCGCGCCAGCCTGGCTTGCCCCGCACGGGCTCGCTCTCCGCGCGCTTCCCCTCTAGTCCGCAAACCACGTCCAACGTGGGCCTACTCAGCCCAGCGCACCACGCCAAGTCCCGTGACGGTGAGAGGCTTCTGCTAGCATGCTAGGTGCCGACATTCACTCTAGTCCACTCCTCCGTGTAGGCGTTTTTATTTTTATTTTCAAAGCTAGACATTTTTAGCCATGCAAGCACATGGTAGATGAATGTATGCGCTACATGCATACATATTAATTTGCACCGTATTAATTAGGAGCATGTAGCTACTTTATTCACCACTTTCACTAGTGATCGTGACAACCATAGTAGCTAATTATATTTGGTATTTGACTATTTGAACTATTTATTTCCTTAAAGTGTATTTTGACACTGCCATATAGCATTACTGAAAAGTATGGATTACTAAAGCTATTGGAATGGAGTACTAGATCCAAAGTATCAATTATCGAAGCTGATGGGATGCACTGCTAAATCCAAAAGACATACTGATTACTGGAGCTATTGGCATGGAGTACTAGATCCAAAGTATCACCATCGAAGTTCGATGGGATGCCTTCGCTAAATCCAAAAGACATACTGACATGGAGCTATTGGCATGGAGTACTAGATCCAAAGTATCAATTCATTGAAGCCGATGGGATGCACTCGATAAAATCAAAAGACATAGTGATTAATGAAGCTATTGGCATGGAGTACTAGATCCAAAGTATCAATTCGAAGCTGATGGGATGCTTTGCTAAATCTAAAAAAACATACTGATTATTGCATCTATTAGGATGCATTACTAAACTTGATCGAGTACTGAGCATATATTCATGAGTATATATTACTAATCATATGATGATGATGTATTACATAGCATATATTACAGAGTATTACTGAACATATTTTTTTTTTGAGGGAATACTGAACATATATTGATGTATTACTAAGCACACACATATAATTGCTGAGTTTATATTACTGAGCAGATACATGTATTACTGAGCACATCATCGATTACTAAACAAAGATTAATTATTGAATATTGATTACTACATCTATTGAGATGCATTACTGAACTTGATCAAGTACTGAGCATATATTCATGCGTATATATTACTAACCATATGTTGATGTCGAGTATTACTGAGCATATATTTATGTATTAATGAGCACATACATATAATTGCTGAGTGTATATTACTAAGCACATACATGTATTACTGAGCGCATCATGGATTACTAAACAAAGATTAATTACTAAACGTAATGGATTGACTTCTGAAGTTAAATATGATAGATTACTGAATATAATTACTGAGAAAGGCATTGTACTAAATGTGCAACATCAGTAGTTGAAGAGCTGAACACATGGAATTGTATAGTTTCAAACTACTGAAAAACGAGGATTACTGAACAATCATTTCAGTACCATTCAGACATTCAGTATTCAGAAACACATACTGAAAGTCTTTGATGCTCGTGCTTGATTCAGAAAAAAAAATTCAGAAAACATATTGAAAGTAGCTAGTAGTTGTGTTGTAGCGTCACCAGTTCAATTACTGAAGGACTAAAATAATTGTTCAAGTAAAAGTTTTTCGCTAACATCGACCCTTCGTTCCTTTCCCCTTGCTACGTTTTGCTTAGGGAGGAAAAGGAGGCGACGAAGCTTCCGGCGGCGATTCCGCCGACCTCCGTCCTCTCCGGCGGCCGTTTAGGCGCCGGGAGAGGGGGAGGGCCGGGGAATCGTCGTGCGGTTGTACATAGTCTAGGTAGATGTCTCCCTAGGTCTAGGTTGTGCTTGCCGTGGATTGATAGCGGCAACGAAGCTAGGGTTAGCCGGGGAAAGTTCTTCCTCTGCGGCTCGGTCTTCTGGTGGCGCGTCGGCGAGGCGGTGGCGGCGTCGCAGGGAATAAGTCTTCGTGGCCTCTTCCCCACCCTGGTGGTGAGCTGCTCCGGCGCCATCAGCGAGGCCGACGAAGTTCGTCCTGGAGTCCGAGGTTGGTGAATCCCTATCTCAGGTTGATGGTGGTTTCGCTGGCCTCCTTTTGCTTCGAGGTTACTGAGTCGCCTCGAATCGAGTGGTCGGTGGCCGGCTGGATCCGGTTCAACTCCCCGTTGTCGGGTGGTCGTCATCGGCGAACCGGGATCCAGGAACTGGTGTGCTTGGGGCGTGGCCCCGGTCGATGGGCGACAACCGGATTCCTTCTTCTTCGTCGACTGCAACAAAGCCCGTGTGCGATCGCGGCCTCACCAGTTCATGGTGTTTCTCGAGCTCTTCCAAGACGACAAAGGGGTGGCGACGAGGAACTCAGAGCGAGTGGATTCGAGAAGGATCCAGGGGTACTCTTGTAATTTTTTCTTTTCTTATGGTCCTTTTCGATGTTCCGTGGAGTCAGCTGGTTCTGTATCCTTATACGGGTCTGTATTCGTATGTTTCTCATGTATGTTTTCCTTAAACAGTAATACAGACACGTTTTATCAAAAAAAAAAATAATTGTTCAAGTAGCTAGTGTGACAGGCCAGCACCGCACTCATGTTACCCCTGTCTCCCACCACCGATGCCTGTCAGGCATGAGCACTACGCCTGCCTCGATCTGCTTCACTGCCCAACACAAGCAGGACACTGCCTCCGCTGCTTGCTTGCCGCTCGATTCGTCAGGACGCCACCACGGCCCACGGGGAATCCCTGCGGATCAGGATGCCGCTTCAGCTGGGCATCGCCATGCGCTCTGATTAGGCCAGCTCCACCGTTGGTGGCTGCCTGCGCGGCTGCGCCCCCACGGCCAGCAGTGCACACGATTGCGACATCGCCGCCGGATGGGCTCAGCGCCGATCGACTCGATTCCAGACGGCATGAAGGCTCCTCGCGCGGTGGGGAACGAGGTGGGGAGCAGGGCCTTCCGTGAGAGCTGCTGCGGGAAGGGGCCGCCCGCCGCCGCAGCGGGTGGGGAAGGGGCACAGCCTTGCCGCACGCCGCTGCTGCTTGGGGCTGCCTGTGTTGGAATTTAGATGGGATTGGCCCAATAACAAAGTCGGAAATTCCTAGAGAGATCTCAAGCGCCCATTCTATATTTGGCAAAACTTGGCTTTCAAGTTATAGAGTCCCGAATCGACTCGAGTAGAGAGTGCTAAACCGATCGTGATCGCGACACGATGTTCGGGATATATAAGCAGCCTACCGGCCACGCCAAATATCAGAGATCTGATATCTCATCTTGGTTTAGAGAGGAGTCCCTTGAATAGACGACCTCTCAACTCTAGAGATTTGAGATAGAGTTTTCACCTCTACTTGTTGTTGCGCCCGAGCTTGCCGGCTACTCCCCGATTGCTTGCGTGCACTAGCAACCGGGCGAGCAGGTCTCTCGAAGCCCTCGTCTTTGCGATCTGCGGCGGGAGAAGGCGAATAAGGTTTTGGGAAGCGCTCTTCGCGCGATCGCTCCCGATCTTCGTCACGGCTCGTCTTGCGGGAAGGACACACGGAGGACCATCCCGGCGCCGTCTTCATCGACACGGCTCGTCTTAGGGAAGGACACACGGAGGGGACCGTCCAGCGCCGTCTTCATCGGCGGCTTCTTCGACTTCTTATTGCGTCGATCGACGACAATGACGGCGACTGAAGGACCTTGGCGTCGCTTTCGGGAACCTCTTCATTACGTTGTCCTCAACGTCAATCGGGTATTCTCGAGATCAAATCTATCCGGTATGCTAGTTGTGTTTACACCCTTTGCTTTGATCGTGACTGAGTTTGATCGATTAATCATGAATTATATTGTGGAATTAACGGAAATTGTCTAATATCCCAACAATCCAAAAACCTTATTATAGGTTGTTTCTTGATTTAACTATGGTGTTTTCATCGACGTCTTTGAGACTAGAAAAGTTTTCTAGTGCACATATAAAGAGGTGGCGAGTTAAGGCCATGCTCCGGCTAGAGGCTAAGATGTTACGGGTTTTACGTTGGATCGCCTCGTGGAAATATCTCTAGAGAAAAGAGAAGATTCGGGGAGACAACACTATCTTTAGAAGAACATAATAAGTCGTTGAATCATATTTGTGGCACAATAAATGATAGTTCAAGTGCTTGGCATTCTCGTTTATGTCATGTGAACTTTGGTTTGATGTCACATTTATCTAGCTTGAAGTTAATTCCAGATTTCACTATTGCCAAAGGTTCTAAGTGCCATAGTTGTGTGCAATCTAAGCAACCTCGAAAAGCCTCACAAGGCGCGGAGGAGAGACACTTGGCACCTCTAGAGCTCATACATTCCGATCTATGCGAGATGAATGGTGTGTTGACTAAAGGTGGAAAGAGATATTTCATGACATTGATTGATGATGCTTCTAGATAGTGCTATATTTACTTGCTGAAAAACTAAAGATGAGGCATTAGACTACTTTAAAATCATTAAGGCTGAAGTTAAAAATCAACTAGAGAGAAAGATTAAACGTCTAAGGTCGGATCGTGGTGGTGAATATTTTCCTATAATATTTGATGAGTTTTGTGCGGAACATGGTATTATTCATGAGAGGACGCCTCCCTATTCGCCCGAATCCAACGGAATTGCCGAGAGGAAAAACCGCACGCTGACTGACTTGGTTAACGCCATGTTAGACACTTCTTTGGTTTATCTAAGGCATGGTGGGGAAGCTATATTGATTGCGAGTCATGTCCCTGAATAGAGTTCCAAACGTAAATAAAGAGACAACGCCATATGAGATGTGGGTTGGTAGGAAACCATCACTTTCATACTTGCGCACGTGGGGATGCTTGGCGAAAGTCAATATTCCAATTAATAAGAAGCGTAAGCTTGGACCAAAGACGGTAGATTGTATCTTTTCGGGATATGCTCACAACAAAGATTGCCTATCGATTTTTAGTAGTAAGATCCGAAGTTTCGATATGCTTGTAGATACTATCTTTGAATCTCGTGATGCTACATTTTTGAGAATATATTTCCTTTGAAATATATGCGTAGCAATGTTAGATTCTCTACTGAATTAGCTCTGATGATACTATACCTATCGAGTACCCTGTTGAGTCATTTGAACAACCACTTGAGAAGGATGACAATGAAGTTTCGTGAGGAACAAGAGACAAAGGATTGTAAAATTTTTTGGTGATGATTTCATTGTGTACCTTGTGGATGATACTCCCACCTCCATCTCAGAGGCATATGCATCTCCGGATGTAGATGATTGGAAAGAAGTCGTTCGTAGTGAGATGGACTCGATTCTTTCTAATGGAACTTGGGAGCTATCGATCTACCATTCGGTTGTAAATCAATTGGATGTAAGTGGGTGTTCAAGAAGAAGCTTAGACTTGATGGTACTATTGACAAGTACAAGGCTCGGCTTGTGGCAAAGGGTTATACTCAAAAGGAGGACGAGGATTTCTTTGATACTTACTCACCTCTTTGCTAGAATGACCACTATTCGAACACTACTATCCTTGGCCGCCTCATATGGTCCGATCATTTATCAAATGGATGTAAAGATAGCTTTTTACGTATGGAGAGTTGGATGAGGAGATTAACATGGATCACCTGATGGATTTGTAGTAAAGGTGCAGAGCAAAAGGTGTGCAAGCTATTGAAATCTTTGTATGGCTTGAAACAAGCACCTAAACAATGGCATGAGAAGTTTGACACTACGTTAACTAGTGCCGGTTATGTTGTCAATGAAGGCGATAGGAGTGTGTATTATCGACATGGTGGGGGCAAATCTGTTATATTATGCTTATATGTTGATGATATCTTAATTTTTGGTTCCAACATTGATGTGATCAATGAAGTCAAGTCTTTCTTGTCTAAGAGTTTTGACATGAAAGATCTAGGAGAGACTGATGTAATTCTAAACATCAAGCTAATTAAGGAAGAGAGTGGGATTACATTGTTGCAATCTCACTATGTTGAGAAGGTCCTGAACCGATTTGGTTTTATGGATAGAAAGTCTTCTCCAACACCTTATGATCCTAGTGTGACAATGCGGAAAGAATAAGAGAAATGCTAGATATCAATTGAGATACTCTCAGATAATTGGTTCACTCATGTATTTAGCTAGCGCAACTAGACCAGATATCTCTTTTGCTGTGAGCAAGTTGAGTAAGTACATGTCCAACCCGGGTGATGATCATTGGCATGTACTAGAGAGGGTCTTGTGCTATCTTAAAGGTACAATGAGTTATGGCATACACTATTCTCGGGCACCCGGCTTTGCTAGAGGGATATAGTGATGCGAACTGGATTTTACGATATTGATCAAATCTACGCTATTAGTGGGTATGTATTTACTCTTGGAGGTGGCGCGGTGTCATGGAGGTCCGTGAAACGAGACTATTTTGACTAGATCAACCATGGAAGCAGAAATTACGCTTTGGATATAGCATCTGCAGAGGCAGAGTGGTTGCGTGAGCTCTTGTCCGACTTGCCGGTGGTAAAGAAACCGATACAGAGCTATCCTTATGAACTGTGATAATCAAACAAAGTGATCACTAAAGTGAATAGTGCTAAGGATAATGCGAAGTCAACAAGACACGTTAAAAGACGTTTGAAGTCCGTCGAAACCGAGAAACCCGGAGTAATAAGCGTGGCTTATGTCCAAACAGATAGAAACACGGCGAGATCCCTTTTCTAAAGGGCTATCACGTAATGTGATAGAAATTGCATCGAGGGAGATGGGTATGAGACCCATATGAGTTTCTGATAGTAGTAACCCAACCTTTTTGATCGGAGATCCCGTGACTAAGGATGCGGGAAGAACAAGCTATTGGTAAACCGAGGAGAGTATATTTATAACCCTCTCTAAGTGAAGATGCAATAACTCTCAAATGCGTTGAGGCACTCGTATGGCAGGTTGGCTAATGCCTTAATATGTTCTATTGGCTTTAACAAGCGAAGATGCGATCCTACTGAGCATTCTTGAAAGAACATACCAATATGAGTTTGACTGTTAAACGTCGCAGTCTATGAGACTTGGGTGGTCTCTAGTAAGCTCATGAAGAGACCAGGGAGTATGACGTATATGCTCCACCCACGGGGTAAGGCTACTAGCGGCCGGGTACTAATGTGGCTTTAAGTAAAAGCATGTTCACACAAAACTTGCAATTCAAGGCGTAGTCCATTGTTCAAGTTGTGAATAAGTGTAGCTTAAGGACCGGGTACTAGTGTGGCTTTAAGTAAAGCATGTTCGCACAAAACTTGCAATTCAAGGCGTAGTCCATTGTTCAAGTTGTGAATAAGTGTAGCTTAAGGACCTAGGCGAAGTTCAACTTCACGTCTCTGCCGAAATACTAGGTATATTAAACAGCCAGTGAGAATTGGCAAAACTCTAAATGGGTATTTGAGATCTGGTGGGGGATTATTGGAATTTAGATGGGATTGGCCCAATAACAAATTCGGAAATTCCTAGAGAGATCTCAAAGGCCCATTCTATATTTGGTAAACTTGGCCTTCAAGTTGTAGAGTCTGAGCCCGACTCGAGTAGAGAGTCCTAAACCGATCGTGATCGCGACACGATGTTCGGGATATATAAGCGACCTACCGGCCACGCCAAATATCAGAGATCTGATATCTCATCTTGGTTTAGAGAGGAGTCCCTTGAATAGACAACCTCTCAACGCTAGAGATTTGAGATAGAGTTTTCACCTCTACTTGTTGTTGCGCCATTTGTAGCTACTCGGCCCGATTGCTTGTGTGCACTAGCAACCGGGCGAGCAGTGTCTCGAAACCCTCGTCTTTGCGATCCCGTGGGAGAAGGCGAATAAGGTTTTGGGAAGCGCTCTTGCGCGGACGCTCCCGATCTTCGCCACGGCTCGTCTTCGGGAAGGACACACGGAGGAGGACCATCCCGGCGCCGTCTTCATCGACACGGCTCGTCTTAGGGAAGGACACACGGAGGACCGTCCAGTCGCCGTCTTCATCGACGGCTTCTTCGACTTCTTCAGCCGTCGATCGACGACGCGGCAACGACTGAAGGACCTTGGCGTCGCTTTCGGGGAACCTCTTCATTACGTTGTCCTCAACGTCAATCGTATTCTCGAGATCAAATCTATCCGGTATGCTAGTTGTGTTTACACCCTTTGCTTTGATCTCGTAATCTGAGTTTGATCGGTTAATCATGAATTATATTGTGGAATTAATCTGAAATTGCCTAATATCCCAACGACTGCGGGGGCCTCCCTACCCCCGAGCTCGCCGTGCTGCCGGGACTACCTCGCCGCTCCTCGCCGTTGACCTCCCGCCGGAGCTCGCGCGCGCCTCGCCGCGCTCCCATCGCTCCTCCGCTGCTCGCGGCTCCCGCCGGGTCGGGAAACGAAGCCCGACACGGGTCGGAGGGGTCGGATGTGGTTGAGATTGGTTGGTTGGGTCTGTTGGTTGGTTTGGGTGCGAGGTGTAGAATCTGATTCTACACTTAGGGTGTAGTATAGCACGTGAGTATCCTACTACTACTTTAAACACGGTGACCACATCTACAGTAGACCCGTTAAGAACATAGACTCAGATTACTGTTCAGACTACAGTAGGATCCGATAAGCTACAGTACCGGGTTGTATAAACGGTAGTGGATCGGATTTTATGAACAGTACTATCCGCTATCAATATAAACAAGTAAACCCCTAAGCAATCCTACCTTTGCTTTAAACCCGGTGACCACATCTGGGCGATAGACCCGTTAAGAACATAGACTCGGACATCGTTTAGACTACGGTAGGATCCGATAAGCTACAGTACCGTGTTGTATACAGTAGTGGATCGGATTTTATGAACAGTACTATCCGCTATCAATATAAACAAGTAAACCCCTAAGCAAACAAAGTAAGGATCCGTTATCAAAAGCATTGCCGGTACATAGCCGTAGCGGATCGGGTTTCAAAAAAAGTAACATCCGTTAGCTTTAACAAATCTGCAGCTCAAGTATTTAATGTTACCCCCACAAATTTATCTACCTTGCAATTTGTATTAGTTTCTTTATTCATCATTAAAAGAAATTATTTTATAACCTAATGGCGACATTGTTACCCAACTATTTCCAAGCGGACAACCAATCCATTATTTTACTCTACTACTACTGGTGAGTGATCTGATACTTTCAAATTTTATTATTGACTGAGCAAAATTGTGTATACTGCACTATTGATCAAATTCCATCTCATGCAAATAATCACTGATCAATAATCAAACACATTCTTACACAGTGAGAAAGGTAAATTAAATGTCTCACGTCATACGATACTTTCTCCGCACCAAATTGAAGTGCGAGCTTAATAACATATCATTCACACCGAGGACAGCCCCATGTAGTAGCTAGCTAGAAACTTTCTTGGCAAAACAATAGTCTCCATCTCCATGACAACAAAATCATCTGGAATGCATAGTTGGAACATAACCACAAGTATACACTTAATTGACAAGTGAAACTACTTTCCATGCACCAAAATTCCAAAAAAAAAAAAAAAAATCCAAAATAAACTATGTACACCCCAGACTACCAAAGCTCTTTCCAATTTCAATAATTAATTCCCAAGTTATAATCCCCATAATAAATCCCTACTAACTCAAAATTGTATGTTAGTCTCCAAGTTTTACCCCATCCTCCAACACAAGTACACGACCAAATATTATGTTTGCACAATAGTTGACTCAAGTCGATTTGCATATCCTATACATCGTCGACCTCCTCCCCACCCGAAGCGCGGGGGGTTACACATTCTAGTATATATATATATATATATATATATATATATATATATATATATATATATATATATATATATATATATAGCTATTTGGATTAATATAACGAATTATTAAAGGGACTTTCATTGACCACATTAATTAATCCTTTAAAAAGAAGAAATCCGCACCTGCAACAATCTCGTCTCTTATTTGGCCACATGTCTCTTATTTTCATCCTCGATCTCAATCGAACGCCCGAAAGCGAGCAATGCAACATCGTTTCAAGATCCTCACCACGTGAAAAATGATTTTTGGGAGCGCTACCCTTTCTTTTTAAGGGACGGTTGGTGTTGCGGCCGCCCTTACATTGGTGGCCAAATAAACCGCCGCTTACAAATGCATTTATAGGGGTGGCGGTGTTCACCCGCTCTACAAATGGCCCAAAGCGTAGGGGCGGTTCAATATCCGACCACCCCTATAAATTGGATTTGTAGGGGCGGCTCAATATTCATCCCTTATAAATGGAAGCCGAATATTTAAAATTAAGCACTAAAATTTGAATTTTTTTCAAATGACTTGGATGGAGAAATGACCAAAATAAAAGTTGTAGATCTTGAATGCAATTTTGTTGTTATCAAAATGCTATTGGAAATTAAATTTTGAAATTGTTGAAGAACTTTGATTTCTCTTTTTAATCTCCGGCTAGAACTTGTAACTAGTTTTTTCCCTCATACTAACTTCAAATTTGATGATTTTTTTCTAAAAAAATTTTAAAATCATGCTCTATCAACTTATTGTGTTCTTACATCTAGTATTGCATCCATCTTTTCATGTGACCGTGTTTTATCTACTTGAATTTTGAATTTCAAAAAATGACAACTTCAATCGTGATTTTGAAAGATTAAATGACTTCACCGAAAAAGTCATGAACATAAAAGTTGTAGAACTCATCGAGATCTATGACTTTTATTTTGGTCATTTATTCATCGAGATCGTGATAGTAACATTATTCACAAAATTTACATATCTCTCTTATAGTTTCATAAACTAGAAGAGACATATGTAAGATTTGTGAACAATATTACTACCACAATCTCGGATGAACAAATGACCAAAGTAAAGTTATAGATCTCGATGAGTTAAAGATCTTTTGTAGTTGACAACTTTTTCATTTGACATCATCTTGTCGCATTAACTACATTCAAATTTTTAAAATTTGAAATTCAAATTTTATAAACGGCCTCGGATTGAGAAACTACTAAAATAAAAGTTTATGAAGCATCTTTGCACATCCGATCCATGCCGACCGGATCTGCTCTCGAGAACCTCAAGTATGATATTCGAAAGGTTTTCGATTATCGATCCCAAATCGACTTTGCACATCCGAGATTTATGAAGCATCAGCCACTTTATTGACAAAGAACTAGTATAACTGAAGTTGATGCCCAGTAGTTTTCGTTTGTTGCACAGGCTCAAGCTAGTGGTGACTAGCTGCTTAGAGCATTTTTGTTCTCTTTTCTCTTCGTAATTATCTTTGAATAGAACTATGTTGAAGGTTTTAAGTTGCTACCAAATAATATTTTTGCATATGAACCTAGTGAGAATGTAACTTTTGCCCCAAGGAAACGTGTACAAATCAATTCTAGACACCTGGTTATGTTGGTTGAGCAACATGAAGCATAATGGAACATATCTCTCAACAAGTCTGTAACTTTTCTTTCTCTCCGATATTACTATGCACTTTCTATAATAACCGTAACCCTTTTATATCGTCAATTTCCTTGGAGGTGTGTTTGAAAATTAGCATAATATTCCATATATGTATATTGAAAAATATGTTTGCAGAGTTATGTTCATCATCTGTAAAAAGGATGGGTCAAAGACAGGCTCAAGAGTAGAACTTTGCTTCTGCCAAGCCGAGCATATGCTACTATCTGCAGTCTAAAAGCATCAAAGCCTAGAGGGTTTGTATTTACAAATTTGCATGTGTATTGATCTTACTCCCATGTCTCATTCTGATCTAGTGACCACCAAAATTAATGGTTAATCTGTTTTTAATCTGCACTCATCATTTAACATGTAATTCTCTTCACAAAATCACGTACACTTGAATAAAATACCAAATCATCATGCCAAATAACCTCTCATCTATTCCAGATATATAAGGTTTCATTTTTTAACTGAAATAAAAACAGACGTGGTGCTAGAGCCTAGAGGCACAAATTAGTGATGCAGGTGCTAAGAGTGAAGAAAGATTTATCAAAAAAAAAAAAAGAGTGAAGAAAGAAATTTTGGATATTTGTTCTGTATCGAAAAACCGTTTTTCCTATTAAATGAAAATTCAAGCAAAGTGCAGAGCCCACTTAAGTGACATAGATCACTTTGATCTTCCCTTTGCAGAATATTAGAGCTCATTGCATTGTTAGTGTATATCTCAGACTGCTCAACTGAGAAGCAAGTCAAAACTTAGCTAGGTTATGGTCATTTAAAATTTTCCTTGGTAGTATTTCACTACGTACCTTAGGTGCTACACAAGGTTAGAATGAAACGCAAAATCATGACACGCCTGGTCCAATCATGCCCGCATCCAACCAATTGGGCCTAGAAACAATCAGACATGGGTCCTAACGTAGCCCAAAATCATACGATGTTCGTGGTCAGACAGATCAACGACCCATGAATGTGTATGGGGGCGCGATTCGCTATAACTCGGGTAATCTATCTGGCTGACGAAACGCATTTTCTGTTGCGGTTCTCGTTCAAGCGTTCAATCTCATAACGGTCAGGTAACCGCATGCCTGCGACGAGTAGTCCATCTGCCGACGAGTGTTCGTATGAACTTATCAGTCCGATTTATCAGTTATGGTACAATGTTTTTTTTCTCAAAACAAATCTGCATCAGTGGTTTATCAGCCGGCTGACTTGTCTCTGCCTCCGTCCTGTCGCAAGGAAACCAGCCGTGAGGCCGTCCATGGCCACAAACCCGGACCCCGGGCCACGTCTGTACAGGCTCAAGCTAGTGGTGACTAGCTGCTTAGAGCATTTTTGTTCTCTTTTCTCTTGGTAATTATCTTTGAATAGAACTATGTTGAAGGTTTTAAGTTGGCCGTCCGTGGCCACAAACGAGGAGCATACCACCATGCGGTGCACATCCGGGCCACGTCGTTCCGCCACCGCGCCGGTCAAACAGGGCTGCTGCGCGCCCTGGCGGCTTATAAAGAGCAGAAACCTTCTGCAAGCCAAACTCACCCAAACCCACCACCATTCTCAAGTCCGGCCGGTGCCAGCTCCTTCAATTCGTCAGTCCCAGGCCGCCTCCTCCTTCCTCAGTTCCTGGAACGGCCATGGCTGCACCTTCCGGTACCATGCGCGCCGTGCAGTACGACAGATACGGAAGAGGAGCACAAGGGCTCAAGGTACACTATACTACTATTTCAATTCATGATGCAAGTGGGTCATGAATGGGTCAACCAGTGCCGGACTCAAATGACCCATTAAATATTTTTGGGTTTTGGGTTGACCCAATACTGAACCCACAGATACAGTGGGTTACCCACTACCCAAACACACAAGAAGCAGATGCTCCCTCGCAGAATCATCAAGAGCTTCTCCCGCACTGCGAACTCGACGACGCACCACCATCGGCACCAACGCCGCCTTGCGCCACCAAGATCGAACTTGCGGGCAGCTCTCCCCTACGCCAGAGTGAAAGAAAGGCCGAGGTAGTAGACGGCGACGGCCGCGGGGTGCATCGAGACCGCCCAGGACGGGGCCATGAAAGGACTCGATCTGCTACAGAGGACAGAGGGCATCGCTATCTGATTCTCAAATCAAACCAATCTAGGGAGACGGAAGCATACCATGAAGGAGTTGGGGACCGGACGAGGTGCTTCTTCCTGTGCTTGAGCTTCTCGAGCTTCGTTGGATCTTGGACCTTGGACGCGGCGGACGGGGAGACGGAGGAACGGGGAGGCGGACGACACGGAGGAAAAACGGGGAGGTGGTCTGCTCGGCCTGTGGCGCCAGCGAGGCCGGACTGGAGCGGTGGCGAGGCTGAGCTGGGGAGCGGCGAGGCCGCCACGGCGGAGGCGGCGACGGCGGGAGGGCGAGGCCGCCGCAGCGGAGGCGGCGACAGGGGAGAGGGTGAGGGCGACACGGCGCGGCGGAGGGCGGACGCGGCGACGGGGAAGAGGGGAAGGCTGCAGCGGGAAGCGGCCGTGGGGAGGCGCCAGGACAGAGGAGGCCGGCGGCGGGCGTGCAGGCGGAAGAAGACGCCGCTGTGCCGCTACTAGTTTTACTGGGTCAGTGGGTCGACCCACAACTCGTGACACTATTTGGCACCGATTTATGCTGGGTTAACCCAATGGGTATTTACACCATTATGAGCATTTTGGGTACTGGGTTAGTGGGTCGATCCATAAAATTCTGCATCCTGAATTTCAATCGACACGACGCGTATGGTCTGGTGTGTCCAGCTCCGCCGCGCCATTGATCACTGACACACGCTGTTTCGCTGAATTTTCAGCATGTGGAGGTGCCGATCCCGTCGCCGAAGAACGGCGAGGTGCTCATCAGGATGGAGGCCACCAGCATCAACGTCGCCGACTGCAAGTTTCAGAACGGCGTCGCGCGGCCCTTCCTGCCCTGGAGGTTCCCGTTTATCTCTGGTACTGTCTGTAATAACATGCAAACCCACCATGCGGTGCTGCAGCTGGCCTCTCTCTCTCTCCTTGTTTGATCGATGGCCATTTCATTTTTTATTTTGACGTACTGAGTGCACAGACAGGAGGACGGGAATTAAAGGGTGCACAAACGAGAATAATCGCCCACCATGCATGTTTGCTTTCTGGAGCAGGTTTCGATCTAGCAGGCCAAGTCGTGGAGCTGGGCGCAGGAGTGAGCAGCTTCAAACCAGGGGACAAGGTTGTCGCCATCAACTTCCCGGTAAGCAAGAACGTGAGACCGTACTCGCAACAAACACTTTTGCCTATAGCATCCGATCGGTTTCGTTTCGTTCCAAGTGTTTTGAGATCGTATCGTACTAATGCCCAATTAATCGACGGACGGCAATGCATGGCAGAACGGCGGCGGGCTCGCTGAGTACGCGGTCGCGTCAGCATCTCGTACAATCGCAAGGCCGCCCGAGGTGTCGGCCGTCGAAGGCGTCTGCGTGCCGATCGCCGCAGTCACCGCGCTCCGGGCGCTGCGGAGGACCGGGGTCAGCCTGGACCCGGCCGACGACGCCTCAACTACTACGCGCGGCAAGAAGAACGTGCTGGTCACTGCGGCCTCCGGCGCCGTCGGCCACTTCGCGGTGCAGCTGGCCAGGATGGGCGGCCACAACGTCACGGCCACCTGCGGCGCGCGCAACCTCGGCCTGGTCCGGAGCCTCGGAGCCAACGAGGCGCTGGACTACAAGACCCCGAGGGGGCCAAGCTGCGGAGCCCCTCCGGCAGGGAGTACGACGCGGTTGTGCACTGCGCCTCGGGGTTCCCCTGGTCCGTGTTCAGGCCCGTGCTCGCCGCCAAGGGCACGGTCGTGGACATCTCGCCCGGGCCCGTGGTCTTCGTCACCGCCATCCTCCAGAAGGTGACCTTCTCCAAGAAGAGGCTGGTGCCGTTCTTGGAGACGCCCAAGAAGGAGGACATGGAGCTGCTGCTGGGCATGCTGAAGCAGGGGAGGCTCAAGACGGTCATCGATTCCCGCCATCCGCTGGGCAGTGCACACGAAGGCTGGGCCAAGAGCATGAGCGGCCACGCCACCGGCAAGGTCGTCATAGAAATCGGAGCCGCGCAGCCAGAATAGTGCAGCAATGTACGGAACTATGGATTCGCCCTTGTTTTATAGGCGAGGATCATCACATTCTATATTTATTTGCGCACCTTTCCTATACATCTGTCTAAAAAGAAATCTGTCTTCCATCTCTTGCGACACGCGTCGTGAGCGGATTCGACGCGAGCGGATGCTACGCCAGCGCGATTCCGTTGTTGGGTCCGTGCGCGATCACCTTCCTTGTCGGGTCCGTCGTTGTTATCGGGTTTACTTGTTCTTTTCGGGCCCGCTCCTCTCTCTCTCCCTTCCACTCTCTCCTCTCCCAGTCCCAGATCTGCCTGCTCCTCCATGGCGGAGATCTCCTGGAGCTGCAGCGGCAGCTAGAGGCAGTGCAGAGCACGAAGTCCAGCGCGGCGCCTATCGGCGCAACGTGGGTGCTGCAGGAGCGTGGGACGGAGTGGTCGGCCGCGCCTTGGCGGGATGCCGCCGCGATGCCGATCTGCGCGCGCCGTCGTCCGACTCCTCGGCATCGTTGGGCTTGGGTGCCCGCGGGTGGGTAATCCACGGGCTAGCGCGGCTCCGCGGCGGCCGCTGGGGCAGCGTACCTGTATCGGGCGGCCGGCGGGTTCCGCGAGCCGCACAGTGGGGATCATACCCATGCGCCGCCTCCACGCCGCTTCGAGGGCAAGCCGCTTGTTCACATTCTCGGCAAGCCCATGATCCAGGTTAGTCTCCTTCTTTCTTACCTTGTCTCATCGCATCTTTCAGAGAGAGCGAGAAGAGGCTTGCTGTAGTTGAGAATCAATTTGGGGGAAATTGTACCTGCAATTTGCGGTTGGGACTGTGTGGGGAGATGGATCGATTTGTGCTATTCCCATTTGGAGTGAGCTACACGGTAGCTGTTCTGTTGGTTACTGAAATGGTTGTGAATTGTTATGTTGTTGTCGATCAGACTTCGTTCCTCACAATGCAAATGTTTTTTCAGCATTAGAAGTCAAGCTTGAGTTCAGTGAATTTTTATTTGATGGATTTTGGAGAAGGGAAATGGTATATCTGTTAGTATTAGCTAGGTTTAATTTCGTGTCTCGCGATTAATCCGGCAATTTGTATAATTCCTCCTGCACCTTGTGGAAACACTTTTTTATACTGAATACTGAGAACTAATGAAAGTGTATCTTTGCTTCTTATTGTACATTTTTACTTCCTATTTTCGTGTTCGTTAAAAATTTGTGTGTTTCACTAACAGAAAGCATGGGAAAGAGTGATGCTAGCTTCTTCTCTGGACCATGTTGGTAAGCCCAAGACGGAGTAATCAATTGATTGGTTTCATTTGTTTGTCATGTTCACACTTGTGTTTTTTCCCTTCTTAGTTGTGGCAACGGATGATGAGAGAATTGCAGAATCTTTGTCGAGGATTTGGAGCTGATGTTATAATGACATCAGAATCTTGCAAAAATGGTACTGATTGTGTGGTTTTCGTAGTTATATTTTTTTCTTGATTATGTGGTAAAACAGTAATGTGTGTTATTTGGCATTTGCTTGATAACATAGGATCTGAACGCTTCTTTGTGAGGCACTAGAGAAGCTTGAAAAACCTTATGACATTGTCGCCAATTATGTTGCCTCTTATTGAACCGAGAGATAATAGATGGTGTAGTTATGGCACTACTGGTAGTTACTTACACAACACTGTCTTGATGTTGCTTCAGTTAAATTAAATGGTTCATACCATTTGTAATTGGGGCCTACATCTTTTCTTTAAGCGTACTCCTGAAAACAATGCATTCATCATTCTAATTATGTTGCATGTTACACATTTAACATTTACCTTGACCTTGTACACCTAAACACCCTCGCGCCCTCGCATATCATAAAATCATAGTCATTGCTGTATTATTCTCGTGGTCTTGCACCTGTGGATGAATCCGCTAAGTATATGTGAGCTGTGCCAATGGAATAGCTGGGCCTTACCCTTTTTCTTACTTTTTATTTAGTGACTGAATGCCCCTTGTGCATCTATTTACTTGTTAAGTCTTAAGTCATCACAAGTCACCATTCTTCAAGTGTTTGTTACATATACTGTACATAAAAGTTATGGTTATTATCCATTTCTTTATTGCACATACATAAGTAGTAAATTGCATACTTTAATTTCTGCAATTATATTGCCGAATATGTGTAATTTCTAGTATGCCATCATTTCTATGGAGTTCATAATATGTTTTCTATCTAAATCTGAGTGTGTCCTTTCCAAATTATCAAATACTAATCCCAAAGATAGTGAATCTGCAGTACCAGGCATTATTGTGCCAAAAATCATCATAAATGTGATGGAAATTAAGAATAAAGTGATGCATAGCCTTTTGTGATTGTTGTTTATGTCCAGGTCATATATTGTACTATTTTTGCAAGCTTGTCTACTGCACAGTCTCACTAATATTTCTTCTTTGATGCAGAAGGCTTGACTAAGTATATGCTTTGGTAGTGAACTTGTAAAAATTCATTTTGCACCTACAAGCAAGCAGAGAGAGCCCCCTCGCTGCCGGTGATCATGTTCCAACTCGTAGATACAGTAAGCGCACTTTGCATCCTGTGTCATTAGTGTGCTGTCCAAAGAAATCATCAACAATGGTAGGCATGGTTATGGCCATTGGGCCAAAGAAATCATCAACAAGCCAGTGGTTGTATAAGCTTGTTTATTATTTGTATTTTTATTTTAGCCTGAAAGCGTTATGTGTTCCCTACAGGTTGTCTTTATCTTGTCCCTGCAGGGTTTTGTCCGAAACTTGTTGTATGTAGAGTTATAGGCATCCCCTTCTCCATCTCCAAGCTCAAGTAGCCAGAGGACCTGTAAGCTCTAGCTCTCTCTATTCCTGTTTCATGACTGCCGTTTACAAAGAGCTATGCTTTTAAGATATTTCCACTTTTGCACCCAGGCCATTTGTATCTTAGTGTGTATCTAGAGTATTGTAGGCGATAGCTATGCCCCTAGCATTTTTGAAGATACTGCAGTTGCTAATTGTAAGTCCAAAAGTGGTGTTTTTGTCTAGAGTTTCAGAGGGCTTTGCATCGCTGGCAAGTAAAACATTCGGATACACAAATTGCGGTCATCGATAATGTAAATTGCAGATATTAGGTACTGCAATTGTAGTTCTTGGCATTTGCAATTTAAAATCTAGGCATAATTTAATTTAAGGTGCGGAAACGCATGTCTAAGAGAGGAACCGAGTAGTCCACTAGGACGTTCATTTACGTCTCTAGGCCTTTTAATCCCACCCTCTCGTTCTTAGCCGTGGTAATCTTGGCCGCGGTACATGCTAAATTATTACTGTTATTCTCTGAAATTCCACTCTCCTTTGATTAAGTGATAAGGTCATATGACATTCTATGGTCCTTTGTAATTAATTGAAATCACCAACAATGCAAATTGTAAGTGCCGAAAGCACCGCAATTTTATTTATGAGGATATGCAATATGTCCCTTTTTCATTGCGAGGATTGCCTATTAGTAAGGAAATCTTTCTTTCATAAGAATCCTTACTGACTCTGTTGATTTGGGTGGTGTTGTACTGTATTGTACGGGTGGTTTCATTGTAGTTTTAGAGCAGCCACTGACTTTGTCACTCAATATTGCCATTTTCTGGACTTTAGTGTGCCGTCACTTCTTCGTGGCCCGCGGCTGATGACGAGCGCCTGGTGGCTCATGTGGGAGCTGGCTTTCTGTTGTTGCTTGTGTTGCTCTCTCTATCTCTGTGTCCTAGTGCTTGTTGCTCTGTCCCTCTCTCCCTCTCTCCATCATTTATCTTTCTTTGTGTATTGGATGATTTCTTACTACTCTGAGTTGGACAGTTCAATGGCTGCCCTGCGTTTTGTGTTTTTGCTAGTGTCCTTTGTGGATTGGATGTTTGCATGCGAGAAAATTCATTTCTTTGAAGATTTGAATGGTAGATATTTGATGTGACATTTGTAGCATAGCTCGTGCTACTATGCTTTAGCTAGTCGAATGAGGAATGCATTTTTCTTCTTATTTGCATCTGGGGCTGCTGGATGCTATAGTTCATCATATTAGTTTCTATAATACATGCTTGTTTTTGTGAGTGGTTGATATTGGTGATATTCGATTGCCCAGACCATCCGATCTCAGCCCAAGCACGACTCCCAAGTTCACTGAAAAAAAAAATAGTGATCTATGACCCGACATGCCAATTGATTGCTGACCATGGTGAATGACCTTCCAAGTTGTACTTGTTCATAGTACTTATATTGCTCTATTCCTATATATTAATCTTTTCTGTTCATGGAAACCAAAAACATTCAACTAAAGAGTTGTTGAATTGCAAGCAGGAATAATGTAAATTACAAGTATAGAGCACTGCAATTGTAGTTCTTAGTATATGCAATTTGGTTGTGTGAGCTTGTTATATTATTTGAATTTTGATTTTAGCCTGAAAACATTAGGTGATTCCCTTCAGGTTGTTTTAGGTTGATTTTAGCCTCAAAGTTTGTTGATTGGTCCATGTACCAAAAGGCTTACCAAGCACTCCATTGTGATTGATGGATGCCGATTGTCACCATTGGGCTAGAGTGTTTATGCAAGGTACCATGCTCACAGTCGCTTCTATTTTGGAGCTCAGCTTTTGGGGCTTTGACTCAAGGTTTTATATTCTCCTTTGTGTTCACCTTTGACTGAAAATGCATGCAGGTCCAGCTTTGGATCAGACCGGTTAATAACTTTGCCTTTATTGCTCTTTTATTAGGAGTAAATTGCAGATTCGAAATACTGCAATTACAGTATTTGACATGTGCAATATCTGTTGTTGTGACCTTTAATATTAAGTTTCAAACTTGTTTACCATATGAAGAAGACTCCCTACTTTAATAGTCCTAGTGTACCTCCTTTTACAATGTTTGGGGATCCGAATTCTTTGCATGATTCTCGATGCACGCTTACTTTTGGTAGCCTCATCTTCTCTTTAGTAATCCATGTGTTGTTCCTGTTCTGGGCTTAAATGCATATCATCATTTACATGGTAGAACGTGTTGTTTGATAGTCCTAGTGTATTTGAATTGCGGGGGCAAGGAAGAGGCTAGGAGGTATATGTATTTCCATTTATTGTTGTTTTTTTGTGCGAACCAAACCTTTTGCTAACTAGCCACAATGTTATTGTGGTATTATACTTGTGCTTTACTGACCATGATTGAAAGACTACTTAGCTCATCTTTTCGTTGGTTCGTACTAGGATTTCTCCTCTCGCCTCATATTTGTTAGTCTCAATAAGTCAATTAGTTTGCCCCTGAAATGAGAAATCTCTTGCATTCAAGTGCTCTATTACTATTATTACGTCTTTCGCTTATAATGAAAATAAGACAAATATAGAATTCAATTACACAAGGTAGCTGTTATCTCGGACAATTGAGTAAGTTGGATGGCATTATCATCACTTCCAAGACCGATTTGCATTAAAAATCTGGATCTTTCATTTCATTAACTCCTTCGATGTGGACCCGCAAAAAAATTTGTTAAAACTGTAATCTTGTTTTTGGCACCTCTTTTGTCCTTGTATTGTCCCTTGTAATCAATAAAATTTGTTAAAACAAGATATAATGTTCAAACCGCCATGACATTATTAGAATCCCTATAAGAACTTAGTGCCTGGGAGGTGCCTTAGCGAATGTAAGCCATTTGCTTTAAAGCCGAAAGTGGGCCAAGAGGCCCTCGAGGCCATGGAGCAAACACATCGCAGGGGTCCTCGCGATACAAGACCTCGTGAGTACGAAGCGGGGACCTTGCGATACAAGACCTCATATTACTGAGAATGACATTACTAGAATCCCTATATGAACTTAGCACCGAAGGCGCAGTAGCAAATGTAAGCCATTCGCTTTAAGGCCGAGTGGGCGGTAGGGCCTCGAGGCCGTGGAGCAAAGTCATAGCGGGGATCCTGCGATATGTGTTTGGATTGTCCCTTCTATTGTATTGTATTGTATTGTCCCTTGTATTGTCTTGTCTTGTTTATTGTATTGTCCCTTGTCCTTGTCTTTATCTTGTCTCTTGTTTGCTTTGTCTTGTCTCTTGTATTGTCCCTTGTTTTCTTTGTTAAATTTGTTAAAATCTGTATCTTGTTTTTGTGCACATGGCGAGTTGGATGGCTATTGTTTGCTGTGTTAAAATTGTTAAAATCTTTATCTTGTCCTTTGTTAAAATGTTTATCCGTGTTTTTGTCTTTGTATCTCTCTGTGTTTTTACATGTTTGTGTCTTCATCTTATAGGTTTATGCTTTGTTGAAATGCGGATGTATGATATCTTCCGGCTTCCTTCACTAAGATTCAGGTTGGAGTCTTTTTCTCGCTACCATGCCTCATGAGGCCCTTGAGATTACCCACAAGTTCATGAATAAACCATCGAGGAATGGTATATGACAAACCTTTTCGATTTGTGAGATACTTCATATCTGGTGTTTTCTACTTAGTTGCTTGATTAATATCATTGTTCTTAATCCAAAAAAGAACCCCAAGAGTTTGTAAATCGTATTGCACTATGATCTAGGAGGAATCAGAGAAGGTAACGGGGCCATTCCTAGATGCTTTTAGGTGAAGACAGTTCAGTTTCTTGTGAAGGTATGCACATCTCTTTTTGCAGTACTACTTTTTTTGCCTACAAGTTATTGTCTATGGTGATTTATCGCTGGCAGGAATGGTGTTCTTTCCTTTGCAGAGCTGCATGAACTCATGCTATCCAAATGCTAAAGCAATTAAGAGAGATGAGGTGAGTGAGTGCATTTTTGTCTGAGTGGACCAGTTCATTTTTCAAGCCAATTTTGCCATCAGCGAGGCAAATCTCAGCTGTTGGAATACCACTGCTTAGGACAAGGATGGCCATGTGGTGATTGTTGTCACCTGCAATCCGCAGCACAAAGGTGAGCAATCCGCTCACCTTTGCTCTCTCCCTTCTCCCCTGCTCCAAGGAAGAAGAAGAGCAGGAGCTCTTCTCTCACTCTCTCACACACGCACACACAAAGACAACCAAACTGAACCCACTCTGAATATGGCTGAGAATTGGAGGCAATGATCTGAGTTTTACATAGCATATGAGGTCCTATTTATACACAATCTAGTACCAACTATGGTACCTCTAGGGATGGTGAAGTACACCAACTACCTACTCCTAGGTACAAGCCTTACATCAGGCATGCTATCTACTTCTAAGGCTGATGGAGGCCATCTCATGGCAGCAAGCCATGCTGCTGCAGTTCCATGGATGGACAACAAAGCAGCAGATTACTCACACTGATAATTGCTCTTAGGCCTATCAGTTCCAAGCAACAATTTGAGGTAAGTTTTTTTTCACTAACCACAATTTTCACTTGGAAGGCATACATAGCTATTTGAGCTCTAATTCAAGCCAGCAAAAGATGTTTAGTAACTTCAGATGCTGTAGCTCCAATAAATTCACTTCGCTATCCATGAAAATGCCACAAGATATGCTACTAGTATATGTTTGTTTGCATTTGTTGGGCTACAATGGTAGGGTTGTCCCAGCATGTTATATTTTTTGACAATCTATAATCACAGCCTGCAAGATAGCAACATGGATTTGATTCATGAACTACTTCAGTCATTGCATTGATTTCTAAAGCTAAGCAAGACCAAACATCACATCGGATGTGTGTGGTTTAGAATTAACCAAAATAATTCAGAAAAAATATTCATCTAATTTGTGTAGTACTCTGTCAACTTGGGTGTTGGACAATTATTCTAATGATGGGCTATTTTTTTTATGTTCTTCTGGAGGAAGGGTAAATCAAATAGAAGGCCGATGCTTGAGGCAACTGACAAAGCTCAGACTGTTGCAAATTGTTATTCTGAAGCTAAATCCAGCTACTGCAAGAACTTTACATCAACAACCATGTACATCGCTTGGCCCTGAATGCAGTGGAAGGGAAAACTTAAAGTTTTCAGTTAAGGAAGTCAAGAAAAGATTCAGATTGTTGACTGGTGAGAGCAGAAGAGAAAGAAATTTGGTACCTGCAGAGAACCTTCAAGGAGAACCAAGGAAGCTCAAAGATTCTGTTATTGCAATTAATAAAGATTTTAGACATCTTCCGGATGGGAGCTTGGCAAATAAGTCTGTGTCAGACATTAAAAATGACATCAAACCTTTCATCAGCAGTAAGCGAAATCAGTTGCCATTTAGTGCACCAAAAAGGTGCGTCAATCTCGTATGAATAGGCGAAGAGGCATTTAAATTCCACCTTTGTAAATCTATAATTATTGTATTTGGATTGTGCAATATGAATTTTCATTTTTGTTACCTGTGATTTTTTACAACAACTTGAGGTAACTACATGAAACTGTGGCCCAAAATAGATAATTAGTTGATTAATATAACAATGGAGGTGCGGTGGTAGGTGTGTTTGCTTTTATTGGGCTGGTAACTACATTGTGGCCCAAATGAGCACAGACATGAGTTAACGGGTTTTGGATCTTGCATCCGTTAAGCTTTGGCGGGCCCGATAACCGGTTTTGGGTGGGTTTGCGGGTTTGATTGCGGACCGTTTGGGCTGCCTGTCTGAGAAAATCAACGAGAGGACAGATCGACCCTTAGATGTAGATCCAATGTTCTATCATGTTGCAAGAAATGTTAGTTATTTTTCTTGTGAAAGAGATATAGCAACTCCCTTATTTGCGAGGGATTGATCCGTACTTATTTTTTCTGTTCCATTCTAAGTTCAATTGTGAGGGTGTTAGTAGTTTTGTGTCTCATTCTTATGTTAAGTCAAAAGAGATTCATTTGTGCTAGTTTTTGTTCAATACTCCGACCTAGTACAAGCGATTGAATAGGGACACGATGACAGAGACATACAACTTCGCAAAAGCACCTAAAAATTAATTTTCTTAACTAGAAACCCAGTAAGGACTGTTTAGGTGTAAGAGCATCTCCAACAGCTCACTAATAATTCATTCCCAATAGTTTGGTATTGCTGATTTACAATATTTGGGGTGCGGCGGAGGCCAGGGGAGAAGACGTGCTCGTCGCCGCCACCGCGGACGAGCATGGCAGGGCGATGGCCCACGACGCGGATGTCGAGCTCAACCTCTACGACGTGGGACGATGACGGCTCCCATGCTGCTAGTCAATCATGTGGTCCTGGCCTGGATGGACGAGCGCAAGGCTGCGATGGCCAGCTCGGTGGTGCGGCGTCAGCGCCAGTGCGGTGGCTTCCATGGCTATTGGAGGAGTTGCATCTTTCCCTTTATTTGAGGGGAGATGGGAGTTTTTTTGCTGATTACCAAAAAAAAATGAGAGCATATTGGGGAACTGTTGGAGTAACAAAATAACCTCATCTTGCCCAATATAGCAGGTTTATGGGGATTGAGGATGAGAAAAGAGAGTTGTTAGAGGTGCTCTAAGTACGGAAGCTTCCCTTTTCGATACTTAATTAAGTATTCCAATGAATTTTTGCACGCTGTCAAATAACCATTGGAGTTCAGTTGAAGCACTTCAAGAGAAATTTCAGTAGTCAGAAAGGAAAGCTTTTGTCATACGGTGGCAGACTAGTGTTGATTAACGGGTGTTACATCTAGCATACCGATTTCCATGATGTCCTTTTTTTTTATACTAGCAAAAATATCCGTGCGTTGCAATGGGGTTTAGGATTTTATGGCTCGAAAATTCAACGATCAATCAAGTATAGTGATGAAATCGAGTAGTTTATACCAACTTATTTTACTCACGACTTGTTTTATGGATACAAAAGGGTTTGTTTGGTTTAAAGCCTTAGAAACTAATAAGTGGTGTGGTCTGGGTCTCTCATCGCCTCTCTATTTGTCTTCTGTTTGCTCGGAGCTCGAGCTCAGGAGCACGATGGCCCGTGCCCTGTTAGCTAAATTGTTGCACGAGTCATTGTAATCTTTGTTCAGGTGTTAGTTGCATCAGTCGAGTTAGAGGGCAGGCAAGATCTTAGGCGTGCTTGATCTTGCCTGGCCCGGTCGGGTCGGACCTGCGCCATGGCATGCCGGCGACGCGCGGCGTGCAATCGAATCAAAACGGTGTGGTGCACTCCGTGCGGCATGGCGTGTGGGGGGTCTGGTAACCCAAGTTGTGCACCTCTATAAGCATGAATAAAGGACCGAATGAGCTGCGGTTGTGGCAACGCCATATCTCCTATATTTTCTCTCGTGTTGTTACTAGTCCCTACCTTGCCGGGCGCTGGTGGCCATGGCGGCCGCCCGGTGCGCCCCGAGCTGCGGCATGCGGCTACTGAGAAAGAGAGAAGTAAGAAAGAATAAGAACAGCTGAGAAAGACGGGGGAGAGGAGCTGCGGACCGGCGGCGCCCCACTGCCGGTGCCGGCGGCAGAAGACCGCCGGCGGCGCCACCCGGCCAGCCCTAGCGGGCGCTCAGGGAAGAAATGAGAAGAGTGAGGGTTAGGGGTTTGAAGGGGAGTCGGCCGGGGCTTATATTCCACCGATATATGCTCTCACCGTCGGATTCGATGAGTGGCCGAGATCACCAAGTCCATTTATATGAGATTTGAACCGGGGCGGGATAAACAAATCGCGGCCCCAGCCCAGGATGCGGCCCGGGCGGCGGGCAGAAGCTGCGGGCCGCACCGAAATGAAGCCGGGCCGGGCCGCTTAGCAGGCCTACAAAATTGAAAAATGAGAAATCAGAAAAAAAGGGGGTTGCCGATACCGGGCCGACCGGGCGCCGCAGCTTACATTAAGAGCGTAACCGGCCGGTCGACCGGTGGGCCGAGCACATTTCAGCGGGCGAAATAAGAATTTGCACAGTCTAGTGTTTTTGGATTGTTTTTCTTTTTCCGGGAGCATTATTTTGATGTTATGAGTAACTTTTGATCTCTATTCAAATTTGAACCAACGAGATAATTTGTCTAGAGTGTAAATAAGAATTTTAAGATGCTTCTGGTCAAAGAAATTTCAAATTTTAGTACATGTTTCTTGCTAAGAATTTCAGAAGTATTATTTAATGAATTTAGTTAAGTCTTGAGAGTTTAAATCCCTGGCAAAAGTGCACCAACATGTAAATTTTCCAGAGAGTAGATGAGCAAAGTAAAGTGCTTTCGAAGAGTACTATTTAAAGATTATTTTCAGATTCGATTTTGCAAAGTAAGAATTTCATCCTCTATTTAAATTGGAACCAACGGGAAAATTTATATAGTGGAGTAGAAAGATATTTGTTTAAGTGATTAGAAAGATATTTGATTAAGTTCAATTATAGTATTGTTATTTTTTGATCAACGTTGATGATAACAATATTATAATTTTATGGTTTCAGTTTAAGTTTTAGATCTCGATAAATTTTGTGTCAAAGTGACCATTTTCAGAGAGCAGACTAAGAGTGGCCATTTTTTCAAAGAGCAGACTAAGATAAAGAGAAAGTTTCGCTGCAATGATGTTGAGTATCTTCAAATTAAATTCGAACCAACGGGAGGATTTAATTGAAAAGAATAGTTATAAGATTCTAAAGTTGTATTATGATGTTGTAATAGCAATATTATGAGTTTGTCAAGGCATTAATTCTATCTCTACCCAACGGTGATATAGAATTAATGTAAAAAGAATATTGTATGAGTTATATTGCTATTCTTTGAGCAAAGTCGATAATTAAGATTTTATAGTTATTATTCATGAGATTAGTGCATTAATTCTATTTCTACCCAACGGTGATGTAGAATTGATGTAGAAGAATGATATTCTATTCTATTTCTCAGCCCAACGGTGTTAAAGATTAGAACTTAAAGTTTTGATGATTAAGTATAAGCTTTGTAAGAAAGAAGGCCATTACATAAGGGACTATGTTCTCCTTAAAGAATGGCGAAAGAATTTAGTTTAAGAATTGTTTTTCAGAAGAATTTAATTTCAGTTCAGTCATTATGATAAGAATTGTAAAAAGTTACATGCATGTTTATTTTGAACAACGTCGGATTAAGCATGTGTATTACTGAGAATATTTGGATTTATTTCTGAATGTGATTAAGAAAAGTGACAATCTTGGCATTTAAGTATGATGAAAAGAGCCAATCTTGGCATTTAAGTCCCTTCAAGGGAATCATCTTGCTTGGCGGGAGTAAGACCTGATGACTCATGTGCTTTTAGTATGTTCCACACTAGGAGAGAAGTTTGGAGTAGCTCTTATGTTATCCCAAATTACTTCACTTATAGTGTCGCAGATCATTAAGCACTCAATGAGTTTAAGGATAATAGAATGTTACATAAGAACCTAAGGATAATGGTGATATGCGAGCTTGACTTGCGAGAAATACCGATAGTAAAAAGACTATGTTGAGTTCTTGAAGTGAGGTAAGGAAAGAGTACTCCCATAAGAGTTAAGAAATAAAGTTTAGAATGGTTTCGAATTGTGGCGAGAAAAGTTCATGCCACATTTCGAGGGGGAGTGAGACAATTAAGAAAGAAACTCCCTTATACTTTGGATAATGTGAAATTTTAGATAATGCGATGCATACACTGCATTACAGGCAAGAATGAACAATGATCTATAAAAGATAAATGTGATTGTTGAGGGAGTACAATGGTCATAAATAAGATACCACTAAGTAGTGAAATAAGCGGTGCTTAAGGCACTATATGAGTTTAGTAGATTATGAGTTTAAGTGGTGCTTAAGACACTATATGAGTTTAGCAGATTATGAGTTTAGCATATTAGACCCAAATAAGAAATATAAAGATACATAAGATGGAGTAATCTGGGGGACCAAGGTACAAAAGATCAAACTCCGCAAGGAGGATGAATGAGTAAATAGGGACCCTAAGATATAGGAGTCTGTAAAATCAATTGTCTTTTGGCAATAAAGGAAAAGAAATGTCAGTAGCCAAGTTCCCCAGAAAGTCACAAAGAACTTGAGAATCAGTTCCTTAGAAAAATCTCTAAGCACAAAGAAAATCTGTTTTCCTGATGATTATAAAGTCTATGATATTAAGAAACTTTAGATGGAGGGTGATCCCACCTCACTTGAAGAAGACATGAAAAGCACCCACTCACTGAGGTGGTTAGAAATAAGTGAGCTCCAACGAAGTTTGGGACTTAAAAGAAATTCCTAATGGAGTCAAACCAGTAGGCTGTTGTGGGTCTACAAGATAAGATGTGACTCCAAAGGGAAACGTGTTAAGATATAAGGCAGAACATATTCCTAATGGAGCCAAAACAGTAGGCTACATATGGGTCTACAAGGTGAAATGTGACTCCAAAGGGAATGAGTAAAGAAATAAAGCATGGCTTGTAATGAAAGGACCTGTGCAAAGAGAATGAGTATGCTACAATAAGTGTCAATGGCACATTACAATTCAGAATTACATCGATGGATGTATAAGTCAACATTCCTCAATAAGAATTAGTATGAGATGGTTGCATGACACTACCAAATGGTTTTGTCATGGAAAGAATGTGGGATAACATAAGAATAAGAAAGTTTGGGTTAAAGATTGTGAGAGGACAATTGCATTAGTACATAATTATAGAATGGGAAATTCATTTCCTGATCTTGTATGTGGATAACATCTTGCTTATTAGTAGTGATGTTAATTTACTATAAGAGAAGAAAAGTTTCTTGCCCTCAAGATTCAATAAGAATGATTTTGGTGAAGTGTCATTCGTCCTAAGAAATTGAAAATCACCGAGATAAGAGAAAGGGGTATTAGAACTATCACAAAGGCATACTTAGAAAAGATTCTAAAGAAGTAAGGTATGCATGCGAGAAGACCTACGCTGTTTTTCATAGTCAAGGGTAATATCTTTAAGAATTTTAGTGTTCTTAGAATCAATAAGAAATAGATCAAATGAAGATGGTACCATATGCTTCAAATTGTTGGAAGCTTAATGAATGCATAAGTATGAGATTACCCTGACTTAGTTCAAGTATCCGGGTTGTTTTGGCAAGGACCACTCCAGCTATAGATCACTGGAATGGAGTTATGAGTGTCGGTCTCATGCTAAAGAAAGAACAAGTATTCTCAAATAGATGAGGGTACATAGACTAAGTTATGGCGAGTTGTACAACAAATTCACAATTGTTGCCGACACTTTGCAGTTGGAGTTTTATTGTGGAAAAGCTCCAATAGAACAATTTTAGTATCATTAGTGAAGCAAAGTTATGAGATAGCATGTCATGAGGCTAAGAGACAGGCAAATGGTTAAGGTAACCTATGCCTGGAATTGATAATGGTTGGCAACAGCAATAACCATATAAGTATTTCACTCCTAAGACAACAAGTCAAGTGTGCTGCCAAACACATTGACATTAAGTTATATGTTGTAAAGGAGAAAGTCTAGAATCATTAGAAAGTATTGAGCATATAAGTAATAAGTAAGTTCTTGCGGATCCGCTTACAAAGGCTTACCGCCCAGTGTGTTCAGAGAATACACGGTCGACATGGGTTTATGGGAAAGTCAATGATTTCTGGACAATTAGGGCCCAGTTAAGACTTTGTTTCAACTCAGAGAGATGTATTGTAGCTGTCAAGTCTAATGGCAATTTGGCTGTGACGATGAGACACGCTCTACGCATTACTCTGAAATGGAATACAGTGAAAGTATTTAAGTTAAGATTAAAGGTAAGATGTAAGATGAGATCAAGGGGGAGAATGTTAGTTTGGTCTCCACCATCTTGGCCCAACGGTCATGTATGGGCCCTGATCTCGCATCCTGATCGGGGACGCCCAGCCCAATGCAAGGCTGGTGGGCCCCTGTCGCACAGCACTGTAAGAAAAGGAGGTGGGGTCCAAGGCTAGGTTAACGAGATCACTCACAGCCGCCAGTCCCCACTATCCTAACCCTAGTCCGATCGAGAGGGTGTGCTTTGCCAGCGACGGAAGCTCCACTCCGCCACTGGATCGCGCCACCAGTACATGGCGTTGCTCTTCCTCATCACTGCTGGCCACCGGACGAACGCCCTTGACGGCGACACCCAGAGCTAAGGTAATCAATAAGTTCTTAATGAGAAATTACCCGCTGTTTCTACACCTAGACAATCCACTAAGTCTAACATCTCCCTGATGCATCCGGCGAGCAGGATGTACTGCGCCCACTTGTTGGACCACAGCGGCTTGTCGTAGGATCTCACGGACCTCACCAGCTGGAACACCGCCGGCGTGAGCCTGCCGCCGGCGCCAAGCTTGTCCCGCAGGAAGCAGTAGGAACGGAAGGACAGCGTCACGGTCAGTATGGACAGCACTTCCAGTGCCACGGCGCCGCGCCCAGCAGGATGTAGGAGACGGCGACGTCGACGGCGCTATACGCGGCGGCGTCCTTCCTCGCCGCCCCGAACAGCGCGAGAGCCGACGTGGTGGTGAAGAGCGTGAGCAGCGGCAGGCTGAGGCCGACCTTGGTGTAGAGGTGGTCGTACATGAGCGAGAGCTGGATCTCGCCCATCTTGTACGCCCTGGACGGGAACGTGTCCTCTTTCTTATTGCCTACTGCGCCTGAATCAGTGATGATGGTGCGTGCATCTCCGGCCCTCGGAGGCTGGAGATCTCCCCGACCAGCGACCATGTCCCATATGTGCGGCAGCGGCCATGGCGCCACGGGGATGTCCATCAGCGCGTTTATGCAGTTGGGGAAGCTGTCGCCGGCTGTTTGGACGAGGTCGGCGTACTCCTCCTGGACCCACCTGTTAGAATTTTCCAGTTAGAATTTAGCTTTCTCGAATACAAATTATGAATGCTTCATTCTTGTCCTTGTACATCGGGCCGTACTAAAGTCTTACTGCAGGTAAAGGGTTCAAGGAAATATGGAATTGGGGAATATATAGGAGCACTACCATCGTTATTACTTCGGTCTTCTTTATATTTGGATGTACTAAAAAGTGAAGGTCCTTTTTTTCCTTTAATTTACACGGTAACTCATACTCGCGCACCACACTCACACAAACACAAATATGCCTCTAACACATGCTAACAAACTTAACGATTAAAAACACTTGTTTATTTGTAAAATGTCAGGACTTGAATTTAAACTTTGTCAAGGCATCACCTCACCTATCTTCCAAGTAAAGCATAAAGGGGAGGAGGACCATCTTTATGCCCTGGGAGTTGCAAGGACTGCAAGCATAGATGATTTATACTTTGTCAAGGCATCAACTCACCTATAAGCAAAGCATAAAGTGGAGGAAGACCAGCTTTATTTCCTGGGAGTTGCAAGGACTGCAAGCATAAATGCAAGAGGACCACCTGTTTTGCGCATACCCGTGTGCCCACTCCATCTCGCTCCGAAGTCTGAAGACAGAAGCCGGCGTCCGTCCGGTGAGCGGCGGTGCCAAGGCTCGCGTTCATGTCGACGTCCGGCGAACGGTGACTCGTGATGGCAAGCTTGGCTGGACTGGGCGGAGGTGGCAGCACTATCAGCGTAAGTTGGAATCGGCAAAATTTTGTACATATTTTTTGTGATAGCATCTATAAGAGTTTTGCACTCAACCAGCCAATATTACGGAGTTGTTATGCCATAGAGGCTTAAGCCAAAGCAGAAAAGACTAAAAGTGACAAGACAAAAAAAAAAGAATGCTAAAACTAAGGGCAACACCTATTCATAAGCATTCACCCATGTCTTAATTCTTATGAAGATCTCCATGACATTCGTCTCCAAGGTGCAGCAAGCTCGTTTCAGTCTCTCCCCAACCTCCTCCGATCCTTTTCTAGCAGTGCCCAAAACCACGTCCAGACTTTTGATGATACAATGGTATATGCCAACTTGAATTATTTATATTAATAATTTTAGGAGAAACAAGTATTAGAAGTTGTTGATTAATTTATGCCCATGGCTAATAATAAAAACTGTTTATTTTGCTTTTTCCCTTGTTTGTTCATATTTTAACAAAATAGTCACACAGATACTTTGCAATCTTTATCTAGTTGTGATGGACTTTAATTACCAAGGCCACTATATGCTTTCTCCACATGGCGCCGCAACCAAAGTTTCCCTAGGAAATACAAAACAGCATAGGGCATGTGTTTCTTTCCCTATGTGTGCTTGAGGTAACCGTAGGGGTATGATCTTTCCCAACATTTGCTAATTCACTTCTACGGAAACTTTTAAAGCGTAGGGGAATTGGTGATTTCTAGTAGTGTATTACACCTTCATATGTGTTTGCCTGTGTTAAGTTGAAACAATAGCATAAGTTCTGCGTTCAAAATGGAAATCGATATGCTCGTACCTTCATGTATAATTGTATATGTGGTTTGTACGGTGAACGGTGATACACATCATGCATTACACCTTAGTTGATTTTTTCTATATTAAAAGCAACGGAATTGAAATAGATAATATAGGCATACTTTGGGTTATTCTATTAATCGAAAATGTCGGTAATTTATTTATAGACAAAATTAGGGAATTACTTTTTTTATTATCTTTTATAATGGAATATGCGGGTTATTAGATGAAGATTTAGAGGTTAATTTAAATTATTTTTTTATAATGGCGTAGGTGAGTACTTTACGTATAAATTTAGGGGGTTGTTTTAGACTTTATTTATAATGACAATTGTGAGAAGTTTCTTTTTAGAAAATAGAATAGATCCAATAGCTACCATTGTTGCTGGGGATTAGTAATATTAAGATTCGAAGGGAAATGGCACAGGCAACTCTGCTAGTTTATCACCTGGATAAAGGTTATTAGTGTGTTTCAGACAGAATACTTAGTTTCTTAACAAATAATTGCGAATCTCATCGGTTCCTAGCTCCTGCTTAGTAGCAAATTTATGCTTTACATTAACCATTTCACCTCTGTTTTCTTTCTCAGCTACCAGCTGGCAATGAACTAAAGCTGATAGTTCGTGAACCCATATAGGTTCTCAAGCGTGCGACGGTGTGAGTCGCCATGACAGTCGGCAACCATGTTGATGGAGGCCAGAAGGCGAAAGAACTGCTCAGGTACGGTAATGGTAGTAGGCTTGCTAATGTATCATCTTTATTAAGGGGTCCTTCAGTTGCTTCTTTTTTCCTCCCTAATAATTTCTTTCTCCCGTGCTGAAAAGGTTCCTAGTCCCTCTCCGACATCCTCCCTATCACCAGTGACCGCCATGCATGCTGACCACAACAACCTCATCGTTGCCAAACCCTGAGCCCCTGACCCTCCCCAGCCGGTAGGGCGGTAGCCCCCATTGCCTACAGCCAGCAGCGTAACGGACAGCGCCCAACCCCGCGTGCGCCACATGTGACTCCCCCTCTAAACTTGGCAGCGGAGAAAGCCCGCACCGGCAACCTCTTACTACCGTTCCATTGATAGAAAAAACAAATGGTTTCAACAGTAAATTTTTATTTTCACTATGTATCTTTTTTTTTTTTTCGCAATCCTTTTATTCTTTTACCTTGCATGCAACAGAAAGCGAATGAGAAAAGATGGGTTTTTTTTCTCTTAAAAGATAAGCTCTGAAACCTCCGGAGTTTTTAGGCAAGTACCAGGATGTAAGGCATAATCTTTAAATTGAATATAGAAGCAACTTACATACTACTACCTCCGTTTTTAAATATATGTCAGCTATTGATTTTGAACATGACGTTTGATCATTCGTCTTATTAAAAAATAGAATTATAATTTATTTTATCATAACTTGTTTTATTATTAAATTTACTTTATGCATAACTTATATTTTTGTACATTTACATAGATTTTTTTAATAAGACGAATGGTCAAATGTTTGTCGCCACGAATGGAGTACCCATTTGAGTCTCTTTTCCAAGCTTCCACATGAATCATCGTAATATATGTTAGAAAAAATAAAAACATAGAAATCCCAATGAAAAAATACATCTGGCTATCAATTAGTAGGCCCAATCATTGTTAACGTTGGATCTAATTTGCTTCTTAAATTATCCGCTATCCATTACGGTAAAGAACTAGCCCCTAGTGCACTTGCTGTGTATCTAAATTAACCACCTCTGCCATTATAAATATTAAATTCACCGGCGGCCCATAAACTTGTCCGTAGTGCCATTTGGGTCCACGAACTTGCGAAATGCATTTGTAGCACTCTAAACTTGTTAAATGGTTTATAGCAGGTCCATACCCCTTCATGGCCTTGTTTTTGCTGATGTGGCAGCGCCAACATGGCTTCCATCATGTCTAGATGAGAATTTTGTCGTCTGTTGGCCAAACAATTGTCGAAAACCTTGAAATTTGGGATCGACAGATGAAGAACGGAGAGCACGGATTTTTCTTTTATGAAGATAGTGGGGGTCTAATTACAGAATTGCTTGGCCAACAAGCAGTAAAATTCGCGTCTAGACATAGTGGGCGCTATGTTGGTACTGCCACTTCAGCGAGAACATGCCCACGAAGGGGTATGGACCTTCCATGAATCAGTTAACAAGTTCAGAGTATCAAAATGCATTTTGCAAAGTTCGTGGACTTTAAGTGGCACCACGGTACAAGTAGTGTAGGAGCCGCCCGATATTTAACTCTATATATAAAAAAAAACTAAACATAAAGTACACGTTCATGCAAAAAGCTAGCGAGAGAGAGAGAGAGAGAGCGAGAGTGTGTGTGTGTCCAGTGTTTGCAAATTTAAAAATGTGAACCCGAATGAAACTATTATACATATGCCTTTCATACTTTAATTAAAGTTCCCAGGACCCAACCAACAATTTAACGAATATTGTTAGGCCATATAGACATACTGTTAATAAGCTAGTGAAGCTGATAAGGGAGTACCATACTTTTTTAGATATAAGAAGTATAACTCCCGTCCTCTGCACCAACTAAGGATACACACAGTAGTTAGACTGGTAAACATATATGTTAAACTCGTAAACATATGAATGTGTGCACACCATGATTACCTGGTGAGTACGCATTTGGTCAAGTACATACGGAGTACATACGTAAGACTCTACATCCGCACCAATGCACGGTGCTTCTGCATTGATTCCTGTCGCGTTCGTGCAGCGTGTCCTCAGCACAGCAACTGTGGGACAAATGGGAGCTGCAGTGCTTGGTCCTTGCCAGCTTCAACCTGCAGGCCTTCTTCCTGTTCGCCGCCGGCATCCGACCGCGTAACAAGTCCGCCATGCTCCGCATCCTGCTCTGGCTGGCGTACCTGTTGGCCGACTACGTGGCGGTCTTCGTCCTCGGGCACCTGACCCTGAAGATGGACGACCCGCGGCACCAGCTGGTGCTGCTGTGGGCGCCCGTGCTGCTGCTCCACTTGGGCGGGCAGGAGACCATCACGGCCTTCTCCATGGAGGACAACGAGCTGTGGAAGCGCCACCTCCTGGGCCTCCTCACCCAGGTGGCGATGGCCGTCTACGTGGTGGCCAAGTCCTGGCGCAGCAGCAACGACGGGCTCCTCATCGCCCCAGTCGCGCTCATGTTCGTCTCCGGCACCGTCAAGTACGCCGAGCGGACGTGGGCGTTCAAGACGGCCAACTCCGACACCATCAAAGACAGCCGCATGAGCGACCTTTACGAAACCATGAGGTCGAGACTTTTCGAACCTGCTGGGCGGACCAGATCCAGAGGTACAGCCAAGACATTGTTGGCCGTCAGAAATGGTGGCTCCAGGAGGAGTACGCCGGGCCGACCTCGTGCAAGCGGCCGGCGACAGCTTCCCCAATTGCATGGACGCGCTGATGGACATCCCCTTCTCGCCATGGCAGCTGCTCCAGATATTCGGCATGATCGAAGAGATCCAGCGCCTCCGTGGGCCGGCGACGCGGGCAGCAGGTGCAGGCGGTAGGGAGGAGGAGGACACGTTCCCGTCCAGGGCGTACAAGCTGGGTGAGATCCAACTCTCGCTGATGTACGACCACCTCTACACCAAGGTTGGCCTGCGGTACGCCCAGCGTTGGCCGGTGGTCGGCCTCCGCCTGGCCGAAAGTCTGAGTGGTTCGGAGCCGACGTGAGCACCTACATCGCGGCTGTCCACTTCGCGCAGAGATTCGTGCACACTAATTTTCTTTGTAGCGGTATTATTGATGATACACGGTTTGACGACGTTCCGTGACGACTTCCGTTTGTGGTTAACTCCTCCGACAGCCGGGGACAGG
The DNA here is from genome assembly GCA_015847255.1 of Hyparrhenia diplandra. Lineage (NCBI taxonomy): Eukaryota > Viridiplantae > Streptophyta > Magnoliopsida > Poales > Poaceae > Hyparrhenia > Hyparrhenia diplandra. The sequence continues at coordinate 337,709 of JADLZK010008551.1, forward strand.
TGGGGAAGAGTTAGATGGGACCATCATTATTGCGGTACTGTTCATAATTGATGTTTTTTGTTGTAAAACACACGGACTCTTTCCTAGAAGGAAAGGAGAAGGATGAATCCTAATCCTAGTCCGTTTGTATGTGGGCTCTTACCAAAACTCTCCGGCCTTGGCTGGACTATATATACGTGGGAGATCTATGTTGTAAACAACCAAGATTCAGAAGTTTTAGATGAATAAAGAATAGAGAATAGTCTCCCTATCTTGTGTCTACTTGTTCTACTTCTTTCATCTACTATGTGATCATGAGAGACGGAGAGGGGAAGGTCCTAACCAGCCGACGACGCGTTTCACAACACGTTATCAAGACGCGACAAGCTCTTCGTCGACATCGCCCGTTGAAGCCGCGCCCGATCTTCGGCACAGGACGCCGATGCCGACGCCCCCCACAGCAACTACTTCGACGACGCCGACATCCCCGACGTTGTTAGCGGAACGGATCTCGCTACCTCTACCCGCTACTAATCTGCACTGCATCGACTCATCGTCACGCCGGCAGGTCCCCACGGCCTAGCCGAACTGTCCTACGCGACAGCCTTCGCTTCTTTTTGAAACAAAGGTATGAAAATATCTTGCAGATTATTTGTGCCAGACATAGAGTTGGTTATATATACGTTCTATGCACGTTGAATTATATGTATGCATGGGTTAATAAAAAAGAAGTATGAAACCACGGCTATGAATCTTGGTGCCATCTGCAGCCACCCGAATGTGGTAGGAGCATCTTGTTGTTCTTATAACTTTTCGTGGATGGTGAACAACACATACGTGTCAGAGTAACAGTATCGCCGTACAAATACGTACTCAAGCTCGTAGCTCTTGTCGTTGCCGCTGCACGAAGAAGCGTGCATGTGTACTCGCAGAAGCCATTGCCCGTGGCCCGTACACCGGTCGTAGTCGGCGCCATCCGCCAGGATAAGTTACATGCATATGCACGGCCTTTACATGCAGCAAGTACGTAGTAGCTAATCTCTAGTAAATATGGTGAGTCTTTGCATATGATAGGCATGAAGCCAACAGTACAAAACGACCTTGTAGGTTAACTCTCCAGTCTTGCTGCCACTTGAACACCACCGAGTAGGGCGCGCACATTTAAACTATATGAAAATATAAGGAAAATACGTTCGCATGAAGACCGACGTATTAATTGGGTATATAAAATTGCCGACGTGAAGTCCGACTGCTGAATCAGAAATAAGCAAGCAGACTGATGGTTAATTGAACTTAAACCCAAACCTAACCGACCAGGATGAGTTCACATGAATCAAGATCTACTAGCAGTAGAAGACTCTGTCATTGAACTGGTTGGCGTATTTATCATGAGTTGATGCCCGCCCACAAGTGAACACCCGCACTTCCACGAATCGTTAGCATCGCAATAAACACCGCTTGGCTCGTAGCCAGCTGTACGTGGCAACTACCACCCTCGTTGTATACGAGGTTTTTGTTTTTTTTTTTTTTTATATAGAAGTTTTCTGATTAATTAACCCTAGATGCTTTGTATTTTTTTATATACTTGTATGTATATGAGCGTGTAAGGTATATGATGCCTCTGAAATCCTGCAGACCTTAGACTGGTCATCTTTGAGGCTCATATTTATTTTTCCTAGCATATGATTTTTTGGGATGAATGAATGCTTGGTATAAATTATGAAATTTGCATATACCACAATCCTGAATAATACTAGGATGCTTCTAAGAATATTTTGAATAACCATTCACTACATTTTGCACCTCACTACTTGTTTACACTAAGTAAATTAACCTATATACACATGATTTATCTAATGATATATGCATACCTTCACGAAGAAGGAATATCCTGAATTTGTCCTGAATGACAAATACCATGGCTACTGATTAATCCTAGTTGGATGTTCCGCTGCCACTGAAGTGGAATGGGTCTCATATTACTATCAAGAATTAGTATGTCGCCATGATATATCCCAATGGTCTTACGAGAGTCATTGCATGAGAAATTCTAGAAGAATATTCTACATTATGGTTGCATGATGCTAGAAATAATGAAAATTGAATTTTCAAGCTATATGACCATATGGGATATAATGCCGCTCTATAAAATAGCTCGAAGCTTTGTATTAAATGTCTAGAAGACAAGATGGTAAATAGATTTTATCAGTCTACATTCTCGAAGAAATGTCTCTTGTATATAGAATATCAAAGAGCAATGTAATACATGAAGTATTTGAATTTACCATTAGAAATTACTCACGGAAATTGAGTTAGAATTTTTAGACAGCTTTACAAACCAGGATATTAAGTTGCAATAATTTTGAATATGTGGCTTGCATATGTTACACTGCTTGAAGGCGTATGACTACATATCATAACTATTGAATATAAAGCATGAAGCTACCGCTTGTCAAGTATAGAAGTTAAGACATGTGAGAATGTATATTATTTGGAACATATAAAGTTTCTCTTGAAGAAGAACTTAAATCATGTGCTTATTATCTTTGAAGTTTATACACGTTAGTATTAATAGTATTGATGGTGGTGCATTAAGTTTTAATTCCTGTTGAATTAAGTGGTTAATGGTTAATTTGTTAGCTTGAAGACTAATATGAAACATTTAATATTCTTAGTTGCAATTTTTACTTGAAGTAATATGTGTGAACTTCTCATGGAATAAATTAGATTTATATGTTTTCACATATAAACAATTGCCTATTGCCTATCAAAATAATTTTTTGCATTATTTTTATCCACAAAGAAGCCTTGATTAACCACGAAGGTTATAGTTCTTTGTGCATCACTACCATGTAGGTAGATGGGAAACTAAATTGCCTAAAAGCACATGAATAGTTGGACTATACTGGCATATTAACCGGTCTTAGAAGGATCGATTTAGCCAAGAAATTGTATAATCCTAAGTATTTTTTTTTTTATCTTGAGAACTAAAAATTATATTCTACCCCGAGTCCTATGGTGTACACTGAATAGTACATTGGATATGTGAATTTCATGTCATAATCATTGAATACTAGAAGTATAATTTGGATTCTATGGATGCATTAGAATTGATATTCATAGATAATGCTTGAAGCAATTACTACTTGAAGTAGTTATGGCATGAAAAGGGGGAGTAATTTTGGATAAAGGCATAAGAAAATATGGATAATATATATTTAATAGGCATAGCCATCCTAAATCAATTTTAAAGTGTATGTATCAGGACTTGAAGTTCTGCCCCCGTCCCTTCCGGCCGAGTTAACTTTCTCTACTGCACTAATTGCAAGTAAGCTTGTAGCTTTGCATTTTGTTGTTATCTATTACTAGCAGATATGCCCGTGCGTTCTTACGGGTGAATGCTAACTTGTTTTTTTCAACTTTTCTATATATCAATTAAAAGTGTCAGTGCAAACGCGGCGCCCTGCACGTCATCGCACAGAACTTTTTCTTCGCCGCGACGCCGAGCTCCGCGTCCCTGCTGCTCACCTGCTCTCCAAGCTGACCGCCGCGAGCACCCTCTCCAGCTCGTTGTCGACGCCGCACCAACCCCGACGTCCTCTGCTCCGACTCCGCAACCTCGATGCCATACCTCGCCATGCCTACCGATGATTTGTTTTTTGATTGTTTTCTTCAGCTCGAATTTGTGAGTATATGGATGACTATTTGATCTGTACATGTCGGTCTCCAGCTTGTTCTCAAATTTGTTTCAACTTTAACTCCAACACATATTTTGTGACATGTATCTCGACTCTTCAGACTGTTTGACGATAGAAATTGAATAATTATTTGTTATTAGAGTTGCAGGCGTATGTGTGCAGCCCTATTTGATAAGAAACATATTTTGTCAATTATATATAGGGATAGATTTAGAGCTCCTTTTCGATCGTTCTTTATGCCGAGGCTGCTATTATTATGTCCTGTATGGACTCGAGTCTCCAGTTTAGAGTCCTATTTCCGTATTTTCTTCCAGGCGGGCTTTCCGAGTCCAGTACAAATGAGAGGTGAAATAAAGTTGAGGTGAAAAAAGTGGTAGAAATTTTCGCGTGGCCACTGTCCGGCGAACTCCATGCTCTCGAGCGTAAGGTCTGCGAGTGACGCGAACACCGCTGGCATGTCAGGGAGTCTCAGTTGCGCCACCGAGTGCCAAGGGCATGGTCTCCAGCCTCGCTGACCTAGAAAGGTTATTTGTCGAGGATCATCATCGCGTACCTGCACCCACACATTGGCTTTTATGTCGAAGCGTACGCTGCCGGCGTGGCGCAGTTCCAGGGTGAAAGTATTCACGTCGTGCTGCACGGCATCCCGGATCCAACTCGGTGCTGCGTCTTTGCTGACGACGGACAGCGGCAGGAGCTCGCGGCGCCGTCTCGAACGAGATGGCCAGGTGCTGGACGGCGGGATGATCCATCTGGGCGGAGAGAACGGCGAACGCACTGTTGATGAAGGAGGCGGCGTCCGACATCCAAGAACGCGGGCCTGCTGCTGGAGTCGAAGGTGAGGGAGGTGACGCCGCGCCCAGAGTCCACGCGAGCGCCGCGAGCGCGTGCCGTGTGCACCGCGCCCAGAGCGCGTGCCCGTGTGCACCGCGCCCCCGGCGTCCGGCAACAACTCGAGGATGCGCACCAGCACGCCGTCGGGCGAAGTCCATCGACAGGTCGGCGCCCCGGCAGACTCCGGTCGTCGTGGCTCTCGCTCCGACCTGATATAGCCACGGGGCCTAGCTCTCCGGCTCCAAGAGGAAGACTGAATTGGACTCGTTAACGCACGAGCCCGAAAGATCCAAACTTCACCAAACACTTATCGCATGAATTGTGTGTAAGCGTAGGAATCGTATAGGCATCGTGGAAGGCTGGACAAGGTGGAACCAAAGATAGGGGAGACGACGGAAATTTTCTCTCTTTATTAGTAGGTATAGATGTTAGACTGAATTCTAACGTTTCACATTACAACTGCATATGTATCTCATTGAGCTACAAGTATCTCAACTCTTGCATGAATATTAGCATAGCAGCTATAATTGTGGCTAGTAGCTATCTTTGTGCTTCCCTCATAATCAAATTGGCTAGCTAACATGCTATGCCTATATGGTTCCCGTTTGAACTAAGGAATGCTTTTTTTTTGATGCATTGCATGCATAAGCAATAGATTGATCTAGGGCCGAACAGCCTAAGATCGGGGGAGTGAGTTTATGAAATTTTCTCAATGGAGACTAACCCATTTGATGGGATGAATTATTGTGAAACTAAGATAGTGGATAACATAATTATGATGATTTGGGATTTATGAAGAAAAGGCATTAAGGGATTTTTGCATTAATGGCAATTAGAAAATTCTAGAAGAAATTCCATGTGAACTTGTATGTTACGTATCTATATTTTTGTAGTATATGGTCCATATTTTTAATTGTATGAGTACTTGGATCAATTTATTAGGCTAAATAATAAAGAAGCTAGAGAATGAAATAGTTTTTCTAAACTATGTTTTGTGCATACCAGGGGAGAACATCCCTCGAGTTTATAGGAATGATGAACATTCTTAAGTGCAACTTTAAGTATTCTAGCTCACTTTGCATAATGAATAATAACCCCCATGTTTAAATATGTGCGTGAATATTTCCCATAAAACCTAATCATAGCATACATAAATGGGCCTCCACTTGAAGTTGGAGATATATGAATTTGAATTGTTTTAAGCTCATGATAGGGGATATATTTTGAAGTATGCTATTAAAGATCTAATACTGGCATTAGGGGAGAGAAAGCCTATTTTGAATGCCAAATAGATCTAGAAATTCTATCACGCACTAAGTCAACTAATAGTTTGACTAATGCTCTTGTGAAAGCATGAAGCGGAGCATATGCCGATATATTTTTAGAAATGAGAGGAGTAACTTGAAGTTATAAACTAGAAGTTGTGTTTACTAGTAGTAAACTATGTATACTATCAAGCTAAATCTATGGGGACCTTTGTGGGTTGTAGTTTAGTATATACTTGTTAAATAGAAATGAAATGGAACTCCTCCATTCTCATGAAGAGAACGCCTCATGAAGAAGGTTGAGCACCTCATGAAGAGGATCATCATGAAGATGAAATCCAACATACTAAGCGCGGCGCATCATTAGTGTTGGATATGTAGAACAATATACCATCTCTTGTTTGGGAAATGACAGAGATAAAATATTCTCACATTGTGAGAGTATTGGGAGAAGAAGAGAAAATAGTTATCGACAACACTACCTCTTTAATTGCGAATGTTTCTCTTGTGAGAACCCGGATCCCGAAAAATAAAGTCCATGGCAAAATCGCTTGTAGCGATTATATCGGGTCAATGAAGAAAGCAATTGAGGTTGAATCTCCTATTAAGAAGAAATGAATGTTCTCGCTATATCTACGGCAAATGAAACAAATGAATATCGAATATGCGATTAATTAGTGGATTATGAAAATCCATATAATTCTCGAAGAATATAAATCGCAACTTGTAGAAATCTCATACTAAGTATTAAAGTCTAAGATATATATATTCCTAAATGAATATTCAAGTCTCAAGAAGAGCATATCCTAGAAGGACTGCAATCATTGAATGATTTTACAATGAATAACACTATGTCATTGTATATATCACTCATCTCTCGATCCAAAGTAGAGAATGTATCTCATAGAAGAGAATTGTTAATTCACTAAGAATGAATGTACATCCTTGAAGGAATTAATCCATGAAGGATTTACCGGTCAATTTTTGAATAAACAACATTCATCCCCAAGTAAAAATAGACCCGAGAGAAAGAAAATGAGGAATCTTAAATACCGTGAAGGTGTCATCAAAACACTTAGAAAGTGTATGAAAAGCTAGCATGAAGTTAATGATATCCTCTAAGAATACCATAGAAGGTATGAGAATAATGGTGGTTTTGGCAATTGAATTATCCCCTAAATACCAAATGCAAGGCTGGATTTGTACAATCAAAATCTCGAAGATTTATAGAATACAATTTGAAAATCCACCAAGGATTAATTATAAGTATCTAAACTCTAGTATAAGTTTGATACACTATCTAGAAGATATTGAATATTAATTTATTTACCCCCATAATCCTCTGAAAGGATCTATTTCTCTCGAAGGATAATATATATTTGTTTTGCACAACTAATTGGTGGTTATTATGCATGAAGCATATTCCTCTCATATAATTCATAGAAGAATTATAAGCTAACTTTTATTTACACACATTTATGAAAAGGTGTGGTTTGAACAATGAAGTTCAAAGTTTGGCTTTATGAGGGGGGAGCATATTTTATTGAATCGCCTTTAAGGTAAACCACTAGAATTACAAAGATCAAGTAGATCATATTTGCTAAAACACGTAAGTTTATGCATAAATTATGAAGATCAATACCTATTCATGAAGAATAGTATATCCTGAAGAATATATGACCAAGAAGGTTAAATGTTGTACTCTTTTTTCCCTACGTGAGTTTTTACTAGAAGGTTTCTCACACAAGGTTTTTAATGAGACAACATGTGCAATGCAATTAACGAATGTGATGTACTCTTTTCTCCAAGAACCGTTTTTTCCCAATCGGGTTTTCGGATGGAGTTTTTGATGAGGCATATGCATATCATGGTAATCGCCCAAGGGGGAGTGTTGTAAAACACACGGACTCTTTCCTAGAAGGAAAGGAGAAGGATGAATCCTAATCCTAGTCCGTTTGTATGTGGGCTCTTACCAAAACTCTCCGGCCTTGGTCGGACTATATATACGTGGGAGATCTATGTTGTAAACAACCAAGATTCGTAAGTTTTAGATGAATAAAGAATAGTCTCCCCTATCTTGTGTCTACTTGTTCTACTTCTTTCATCTACTACGTGATCATGAGAGACGGAGAGGGAAGGTCCTAACCCCCTGACGACGCTTTTCAAAACTTTTTTGCCCATACTCTCGTCTTTGCAGCGTTTTTTCTTGTTGAGCCGTAGCGCGCTTTTGGCTCGGTTGCTTTCCATTTGAGGCAAACAGTTGAGTTTGTTCCACAGTTTTTTTATCTCGCGGAGAAATTTGCTAGGGTTTAGTGTCCCCAGATCCGGTCGATTTCTTTTGTTGTTTTTGGAACTTTGCGGATGCGGGAGAAGCGTTTGAAGTGTGGGGATTCGACGTTGGTTGAATCTCCAGGTCGATTGGGTAGTGAAGCGCCGCTGGATTCGAATCGTGGCGGCCGCCGGCGTAAGGAGCAGGTATAATTCTGAAATTTCTCGACTTTTCTGCATGATCTGCCATTAAGCAGTATGGTTGTTCTTTTGTAGCAGGTAAAGCTCCAGTATGAGTTAGTTTTAGAAATTGTTGTCCTGTTTTTTGATGTCTGAATTTTATCTCTGCAGAATGGATCAAAAACCTTGTTGGATCTGTCTTCGGTTGATTCTGGATGCTTTGCCTCTCGATGCGGAGTCAAGTTTATACACGAGGTTGTGTCTAAGTTTGATCATGTGAAGAAGGAGTTGGTAAAGTCCATTGGAGTTGGTGGGATTCTTCACTTTCCCCCGATGAGGCAGATTAATCGTAAGATGTCAATGTTTCTGATGAGCAACGTGAAGCAGTCATCTTGTACGATTTGTATTGGTGATCATATCAAAATCAGATTCACTAAATATGATATTGCTAATATCTTTGGTATACCGGTTGATGGCAAGGCTGTTGTTTGCGCTAGTGTTGGCAGTCGTGATGCAAAACAATTTGTTATAGAGAGCTACCTTGGCTATGATTTTCAGGAACAGCGCAGCATCAAAATTGTGCAGGATATTCTTGAACGGCAGTATCTCAATCCAATGTCGAAAAAAAGAGGTGGATACATTCAAGGTTGCTTTTGTAGTGTTTGTTGTCTCAAATGTTCTATGTCCGTCTGCCAAGTATGACTATGCTTCCGTGGACCACTGGAATGCAATTCAAGACGCAGATGAGATTAGGACCTATGATTGGGCTGGTTTTGTGCTTGCACGGTTGCTTGAAGCTGTTTCAAAATTGAAGCAGGATGTTGGTAATAATATTAAGTTCCCTAATATAACTGGATGTGCCATTTTCTTACAGGTGGGTTCACTATGAGCAGTATAATGTATGCCAGTTCTTAGCAGCAATCATTCATCCTGTATTGTCACCGTCATATGCCTGTGTTGAATCCCATGTATGTTGTGTTTTTTTCCGTTGTTGTTCCAGGTTTTATATCTTGATAGTCTCGAATTGGATGGATTGTTGCTGGCACATGATACGCTCCCAAGAATCAGGGTTTTCCCTTTTGATACTATAAGGAAGATGATTGTAGCTGATAAGAATTTTGTCCGGCATTGCAAAGGTGACGCTGGGCTCCCTATTGCGAAGGTATGTTCTGCTCCTTTACGAAGTTGTCTGTTGTAGTGGCCATTTTACTTGTCTGCTTGTGGTTTGATATGTGATTTTCTGAAAATACAATTTGTTTAGCTCCGGGATCCATCAGGATGCATATATTCTTGGGCGCTTGAGGGACCAGCGTGCCGCCCTGGGTCCAGTAGTTCTTGCCTTCTAGATATTTGGCAGACGGCGGTTGCCATGGTTCATCTGTTGGACATTCCTTTCGAGGTTAGTGTTGGGTACAGATTATGTCGCATGTTTTCGATGGCACCAGAGACATAATGTTGTTTGGTGTGTTGTTTTTTTTTTTTTTTTTTGCAATTTTGAAATTCGCTTACTTGTCATTCCTTGTTTATCTAGGCGGCAGGTCCAAGTTAAGTAGCGGTGGCTAATTTCCAAGAACAGCTGAATTCTGGGTTTATTGTTAATGGAAATGTTGCGTTAAATTCTTGCATGTGTTAGTTATGATAATGTTCCCTTACACTCGGCGGTTTAGGTATCAGCCTTCACATACAATTCCGTCTCTCTCAAGGATGGTACGTTTCCTCTTTTATTAATTGATTCATTATGTTTATAAGTGTTTGTTTTGGGAATATTATTTTTCCCTCCCTTTTTCTATGAGCATAATCAACCTTTTGATTGCTTCTTTAATTTTGTAGGTGATGAAATGGTTGCTTCAGCAATTGCTAATGGGATGCGGTTGCCGGAGAGCCAATTCGTGTCGCGGCGAGGACTAATGATAATGGTGGCAAAGTGTGGTTTTGATACCGATAACTGGGGGGAGGTCCTAATGTTGGCCATTGTAATGAGTGTTTGGATGCTGGTGGTTTGCTCTTGGATGAGGCTCGCATCGGCGATGATGTCCAGTGTTCGATTGACCGTGCTCGGGCGAGCATTAAAGATTTACCCGGTGACATGGATGTTAACGAAGCGAGTTGCCTCGACGATGGCGCAGTTTTTACTATCTTTTTCGGGCGGCGTGATCGCCGTAAACAAATGGATCTCAATGCTTTCGCCGATGGGTCTTCTTCTTCTTCGAGCTCATCATTAGCTTCAGATGGACTTGTGTTTGACACTCTATTGTCTCCTTGGGAACTTGGTTATGTATGGTCGCTGGGTGATACTAATGGAGATGTTATTCTTGCGAAGTTGAAGGAACTGCACGATGATGAGCGGTATGCAATGTGTTTGTTATTTATTGTTCCATTGTGTCTATCTTCATTATGTCCCCATTATTTTTTGTTGTTTGCGCAGAATGGCTATTGTTCATCACGAACCCAAATACATTCAAGTGTCGTTTCGCTCTTTGTGTTCACAGTTGATGGGCAATTCTGAAATGGAGGTAGACCTTTTTGACGCCCCGGTTCGGATACCTAGGCGGGAAGATGATTTATTGTATGATTCATATTGCTCTTTGAGGTGGCGTCATTTCTTCGAGTCAGATTTCATGGTAATTTGTGATACCGAAAGTTTATTATTTTAGTATAGTTTGTCGTTACGCTGATTTATTGGATCTGTCATTTACGATGCCATTGATTCATTTTGTATCGACTCGGGGTATGGTGTTGTGCGGGTTGTATGATGTTACCGATCTGAAGATATGTGAGCATCTGTCGCTGCCTGGATGTTCATTTGATATGAAGTCCTGCAAGATGGTATTATTCTTTGCAATGGAAAATGCGTTCTTTTATACTGTAAATTTTTGTTTGTATAACAGTGCTATTGTTTTTCTTCCTTACATTGTCACTACAATGGTTTGTAGGTTTTTTTTCCAGCCTTGCTCCACCACCACTGGGTTTGTTTCGGTGTGGCAGGCGGACAAAAATTTGATCATTGTGTTTGACCCTAGTTACAAGGGTAGTTGTCCGGAGTGGAGGCGACATTTAGTAGAACGTGTGTGCTACAAGCTGAAGCTCGTTTTGCATACCCTTAGTCCGTCCGTGTTCCAAGGCTTGCTTTTCAGATGTTTGGGCCGCTGAATTGCGCATCATGAATATAGCGGATAAGTGCATGGAAAGGTAATCTCTTGTGCTGTTTCGTTGATTGTTCTTAAAAACTTTCAGTTGGACTATTTTAAGAGCTATCTTATACGTGGCTTGCAGTCTTTGTGTTTTCTTACGATGAATCATCTATTACAGGATGAACCGCAGTGGGGTGCTGTGCTCTATGTTTTATCGATCCTTTGATGGCCGGCGGCTGACAAATATGGAATCAAAGGTTGGTGAATGAACTGCATTTTGCACTTGCCGGTGTATTGTTTTGTCTTTTTTTTTTCTTATAGTATTTGGATTCCATGTGCTCTGCTAATTTACTACATGATTTCTATTTGGGATTTATGTTGCGAGAAATTTTGTGTTGCAGGCTGATGCTGACTTGTTTGTTCGCAAGTTACTGCTGGAGCTTAGGAATTTGAATGGTAATTATGGGAGTTTACATCTTCTTGCGGACACAACCTCGTAGAGCTCTTGCTTAGTGCTTGTAATTGCTCGACAGTGTGGATGGTTCAGGTGCGCGTACATACATTAGCCGGTCATGAAGCTTTGTTATATATATTGTTAAATTGTTCGGTTGTTTGTGGAGATTTGTACTTTTTACGAATCTTTGTACCTCTTGTAGCAAGAGATTGCATGAATGATTTTTCTGATAGGCGTTTTATTTGGACAGATGTTCGCATGTTCTGTGGTACATGCGTGTTGTATCAACATAGAATTACTGGAAATAATGTTGTACATTAAAATCGATTACATTAATTCAGCACACAAATATCAACTAGTTGTTGTCTGCAATCTTGAAATGGCAGCTGCTTGTGGCGTTGTAGATGCTTCCCTCGTTTAGCATCTCTTGAAGTGTTTGCCTGCACATGGATTACTGAGTAAATGTAGTGTTTTTGGTTGCGACAATTTAGTGTATACATTTTGTAGTAATATACCAGCCGGAAGTACGGTCAAGATGACAATGATCAAAGATATTTGTTGCTGTTGGCCCTGATTCGCTGTCCCTGAAAACATGTTGTCCTGGTATTAGAAGGTGTTAAAAACATGTTGTCCTGGTATTAGAAGGTGTTATAATACGCAGGAGCGGTGTTGTTTGTTCTTTTCTTTATTGTCTAGTAAGGTATGCATTCATTACCTTGCTTGTTTTGTCGAGAGGAATTCAATTATGGCTTCTCTGTCAAACTCGCTGCCCAATTTTTTCCCTACATAGGCCTTTGCTTCTTCTTCTGCTATGTCCCAACGCTCAACATCAGCATTCCTTAGCTGGCCAAGCGTGCAATGCTCATGAATTGCTACGAGCATGTGCATTGTTACGGTGTTGTGATTGGTAACTTTCCTGCTTGTATGACCGGGTACAGTATCAGCTTGAGTTTGTGGTGTGCAGTATTGCATTGAATTTTACACTTGTCACATTAATTGGACATATGGTTTGTATATATGGCACGGTTTGGGGGCATTACCTTGCAGTGTCTGCTCGTAGTAGCACCTGTCCAGATACCACTACCGTGTCTGCAACTATGTCGTAGTATGCATTAAGGCTGAAAATAAAATCTAACGATTGTTATTTATAGGGACTAGGAATGAGAGTATTTGTTACTAACACACAATCTTACGTTGCTCTGCTGAGGTCGGTTTCCCCGGACTTCTTCCTAGACCTAATGTATGTGGCTGTTAATATTTTCAACGGAAGCAAGCAGTTTTGTAGTCAGATTCAGTTCTTTATACAGTGGTTGCAGAGTTACCAGATGCGTGCTTTCAAAGCCCCGGTTCCATCATCGATCACGAAGTCTGTGTGTTGTTCCTCCTGGTCGATTGCAACAATCCTTGCACAGAACCGTAGCTATTGTAGGACAACACGCCATGTGTTTGTGCCGTTAGTATTAGAGTAGTTCTTTGATGTTTAGCAGTCGTTGTGCAAAAAATGCATGTGTTTAGCGTAACTTACATTGAACAGTTGGCTGTTGTTTAGGATGAATTGCCCACTTTGCCTTCCAGAGCTCATTGCGTCAAGCACTTGCTTAGCTGTAACCGATCTAACGTTTTTTTGTGTCCTCAGGTGGGTTCTCACACCGAATCTAGCTCTGTAGGCAGCCACACTCTCTGTCTTTCTCCCTTCCCTTACCTGGGTTGACATGATGCTGTGTTTATATGGAGTGGGAGTTAGGGTTTGGGGGTCAGGCTTTGGTGTCTATATATAGCCTGCTGGATATGCCTATCTTGCGGCACACTCAACCATATGTTTATACATTCCTTGGCGAACACTGTAACATGGTTTTAGTGTTGTATGCCACTTATCCATTTTCATAGTTTTGTTGTTTTTGATTGATCGCAACATTTTTGGGTATTATGGCGAAGAAGTATGTTTCAGTAGTGTATGCTTCCGCACATGGAGGCATATACTTTAATACCATTGTCTTGAGAATTTTTTAGATGATACATGCTTACTTCCCAGAGAGATGTTAATAATTGCCCAATTTTATGACAGTATTTATCATCGCGCTCTTGTTTTTCAAGTTCGGAACAAATTAAGCATGCAGTTGCGAATATAAATAATTGTTCACAACAGTATAATAAATTATTACAGTACTAATTGTAGCGAGCATAATAGAGAGTAATATTAGGTGTAATGCTCTTGACTAGGTAGAGGTAGTTCTGCTTGAATCCATGGATTTTTCTGATTAAATCGTCTTCAAATGCATCCTTCTCTGCAGTTCACTCCTCCTCGAACGACAACTTTTCTGAAATTTGATTAGTGTGTTAGTTTTTTCCTGGTGGTGGTGTCCTTTGTTTATTGCTAGATCATTTTACTGAATGCGTGCAATGTTACTTACTTGTTAATTGTCACCCGATCCTTGGCCGACGTGTGTGCATCCTTCAGAGGACCCCTGGTCTGCATGCTCCAGGGAAGTGTCATAGATTGCTGGGCCAGCCCAAACATGCTCTTCTTCTTTGCTATGCACACCTTTTGCCACTGAATCTGCCTTGTTGAACGCTGGGGATGTGTTGTCTGTCATTGGTCGCGCTTCTCCCCTAGGCTGTTGTGGTGTGAGGAAGAGGTTTTCAGTCTTGGTGCCCCATTTTCCATCTGTAATGAAGATTGCAAGCACTTCACATTAACTTTCTATGCTATATGCGGAAAAAGATAGAGTACTTCAAATATTGTAATCTTGTGGGGTTGAGATAATACATTTGCACTTTGGACCAGAGTTTGTTAGTAGTATTATCGTGTCAGCCGCCCGGAGTGCCTTTGCTGGGGATGAGTCTGCGATGTGGATTGGGGTAGTACTAGATGCTGCAAGTAAAGTAGTGTTGTATGAGATGCTTAATGAGTATTTGTTGAGATGTTTGTGAATTGTGATAGCTACCACTTTTTTTCCTCTTTGCTGCAATGGTGCTTTGTATAGTCTGCACGCAGTACTGGATGTCTTGCATACTGACCAAGGTCAGCCAGGTTTCCATGTCCTCGATCGCTGACTCCTGTACAATTTGAAGGCAGTGTGTAAATTATTGCAATGCAGGATAAAACAGTGGTCTACATGTTATTTTGAGTTGAGGACAAATCATGGGCTTTATATACCTCTGAGATGTGAGCTGAGTTGACTTTTGTTTTGATTGCTTCTTTGATTGTTGCGTAGAATCTCTCGAATGTTGTAGTTGTCAATGTTGATATATCATTCCCCATTTGAAGCATGCTTTGCTGCATGGTTGGGAGTCACAAATTTGTGATGAGTTTGCCTTTTATTTTTGGTACTAGAAATTTTTACATATGTATGATGAGGCATAGTCTCCTACCTTTTCGCATGCCTTGGGGCAAGGAATTTGTTTTTCGACATCCTCCACTGCTTTTTTGCTGCACTTTGACAGGCTTACCCCTAAAGATGCTTGAACCTGCATTGTATGTCAGCTAATGTGTTGCTTATGCTCTATTTAACAGTTTATTTTGTCCTACACATCCTAATGCTTTCTCTAATTCATCAATTATATAACAATGAAAGAGTGATTTGAATGTACTTACCTCTTCTTTTTCAGGGACCATATGCCGTGCGGCATTCCTGAATTTGTTGTACTGATCCAGCTGTAGTAGGTATCTTATCTTATGTGGTGAGAAATGACGAATGAGCGGGGTGGTTGCTGCATCATAGGAGACCCCGCTTGGAGTTGCCTTAAGGAGGTAGAGCACCTGTATGTTCCAGGGTTTTGATTAGATTGGATGTTTTAGACTCCATAATTTATTTTTGCTGAATGCATGTGTCATAATTACACGACGTCGTAGCTTGCTTATGCAAATTTGAATTATTTTTGCTATGTACTGCGGTCAGGATTCTACATACCAATTGATAGATGTTTTACTTACCAGTAGGAATAATGTGCAGCCTTCGATGCTGTTTGGTCCGAGCCTGAAGTTTCTTCGTAGACGGGTTTTGAGCCTTGTTGCTGCATCACGCAGTGTTTGTATTGTGAACCCAGCCCAGTCGAAAGTTGCTGGCCCGCCTGGATCTTGGATTGCTTGTATTACTGCATTTGCTATGCTCTTGTCTTCTTTGTTTGGTGCAAGATAGTCGTGCACAGATACTAGGACGATTGCTTTTTTGAAAATCTCAGCTTCTTTTTGGTTCATTGGCTTTCCCTTAATCCCAGATAAAAATGCTTTTGCAAATGGAATAGAAATATTGGCGGTTGCAGAGGTAACATTGGGTTCACTGTCAGATGGGAATAAGGTGGACAAGATCTTGATGTTGTTTTGCAGGGTGGGGTAGTTTTCTGGCGGGAATGGCTCGCCATCGGGTATCCCGATGATGTGGGTCAAGTTTGCTTTGTCAACAGGAACAATACTGCCGTTGTCTAAGTGGAGCTGGGACTTCTGCTCATCAAAAACTAGCATGATAGATGCAGCTTCTCTGAATGATGGTTTGAATGCTGGAAGATGTAGTATGAAGCCGAATTTTCTATGACTAGCTGTTTTTGATCTATGGCAAGGAGATTCGTAAGCCAAGGTAGGAAGTGTGAACTGGGGTAACCTTGATCTAGGATGTCGGCTAACAGTGGTGCTGCATCCTCGTAGAGTCCCTGGGACTCCATTTCTTCATGCCTTGGCAGCTTGAGCCTCGTCTTTAGTGGCTGTATCTTGGATCTTTTGCCTGGACGCTCCTCGTCTGGGTGGTATTCTTCATCTTCCATGGGTCTCTCTGTCCTCTTGCAATCGTTGTGGTTTCTGGATAGGGATTGAAGAAGGGCTTTATTTTCTCGGTTTTTTTTTTTTTTTTCTTTACTTTGCTTTGAGAATGGCTGGAGAATGCTTGGGAAGCAAGCGCACTAGTCTGGTTGAAGTAGCAATGGCGATTCATTTATTGCGCTGGTTGCCCAGGGCACAAACCATTTGGGCCCCACCTGCATCCCTTTTTTTAAAAAGTTATGACAATGGATTGTCTTAATAATAAATTTTTAGTTATCGCTGCTTGCAAAATCAATAGTATTGTTTTTGTTGGTCTAACACGTACTTAATTATATGGATTGGACCAATACCCATGTTTTCACATTGTGCGCTGCGGTGTGCGAGTTCTCCCATCCACGCCTGCTCACTGTTTTCCATTGCAGGTAGATGGCTTTTTTTGGAAATGATCACCGGTCGTCAGGGCCGCAGGCGGCGCCTGCTGCTTGATAAAGCCTGCCCAGTTATTCATGGCTGCCGCGTCGTAGGGGGCCTTTATCTGGGTTTTTTTTTTTTTTTTCCTCCCACTCATCTGCTTGCCTCCAGTCATCCTTCCTAGAGGTTTTCTATTTTTATTTTTATTTCTCTTAAAGCTATGCTTTTTTGGATAAGCAGTGTAATAGGTGCACAAAAACCTGCGTATTTGTGTGACGACGGTTGGAAAAATTTCACTGTAATACAGGAGTTCTTTGGATGGTCTGGATGGAAGGCAGGCAGCTATTTTGGAGCCGCGCGGTGGGCCCCTTCCGTACTGTTTTCCAGTTCAGCGATGCTTCCGCATCCGGGATCCTATGGCCGTCTGAATTTTTTTTTTTTTTTTTTTTTTTTTTTTTTTTTTTTTACAGGCCTTTAAGCCGTTCCTCTCTCCGCTTGCTATTGGACCGGCTATTGACTTTCTTGCACCCCGTGTCCACAAGCACCAGCTGCGCAGCTGCGTTGTACTGTTGATGAGGCGATGGTGCACGATGCCATTGATGAAGGATCATACTGTGGGCTGGCTGTACTTCTCCCAGATATTGTTTTTTTTATATATACTTTGGAAAAGTAAAGGTACTTATATGTGCTTTTTTTGACGCTTGTAAAACCGATTTTAAGAAATATGTTGATTGCTTAATTTTCATTTAGTTGAAATTAATTATTTTACTTAATATGCTTGTGAATATCGGACAATAATTTACGAAGTTTAATTTATGGATGCAAAATTGATGTATATTATTTTCTGAGCAATACATATTTTTTATACGGCTTAGATTACCGCACGGCCGTTTAAGTACAGTCCAGAAAAAGCTGGATTAGTTGTTAATCACGTGCATGCGTTATATTATGACCGGGTGGGTCCGGCTGCTTTTTGGATACCCGTGCTCACGTGCCCGTAATCTCCTGGGCAGGGGCTTAGTTTTGTCTTAATCTGGACAGATCGAGGTTGTGGTCCTCAATCATGGTGCGTTGCGGGGTCCACTTCTTTTTTAGGGTTTGGGATGCGGCGAGACGCTGGATCCGTGCCGCTCGGGGCCAGACGAGATAGCCGTAGCTTGTCTTGACTGGAGTGGGCTTGCCTCCGTCTTGTGGTGCAAGGATTGCTGTTTCCCGCACTGTAGCACCTTTTTCAATGCAGCAAACAGGCAGCTACACTCTCTTTATTACCGTTTCTTCCCTGCTGGACGAGCGCAACCTTCCCAAGTCATTACGTCTTGCTCTTGGCCTTCCATCTCGTTCCAGCTCTCACTCTCTCCTGTGCTTTTCGCTTCCACCATGCCTGGCCTGTTGCGCTCGTCTGGAGCTGCTCCGCCGCCACCGCCGCGCCCCTCTCCGCCCCCACCTCCTCCGCCTCCCTCGCCACCCCCTCCTCCGCCGTTCCCAAAGAGAGCCCGCTCCCGTAGTCCATCTCCTTCACCGCGGCCGTCCAAGCGCCGCCGCTGGGCAACAATGCGGGAGTGGGCGTTCTCGGCCGTTCGTCGATCGGGACGCGGGAGTTCTTTGGCCGCTGTCGATGGGTGCCCGTGGGCGGTCTCCCAAACCCCCCCCCTCCCAGCGGCTGGCCGCTTGTGTCGTGTCGCGGGAGGGGGCAAGGGGCCCGCCCGGCCGGTTCACCGCCCGCAAGAAGGCGAATCCGAGTCGCCGCTCGCCGGGCGAGCTTGAGCGGCCGCTCTAGGGTTTACCGCCGCCAAGCTTCGCAACGGAGGAGGACACCGGTCGTGTGTGGTGGCGAGGCCAATCGGCGCTCAAGTTAGGTCACTTGGTTCGCAAGAAGGTCGTTGTGCCATCCTTTGGAAAGAAATGCGCGCCGCGGGCGTAGTGTGGTTCTTGGCAAGGGAAAGGCTTGGGTTGGCGAAAGTAGCGGTCGCCGTCTCGGGCCGGGCGGCCCTAGCTCTTTTCCGCGATCTCTTTGCTGAACAAACCGGAGCTCAAGGAGTCTATCTTAGTCGGTGCTAAACCCATGTTTCTGTATCGTCAGATATTGTGCTACATTTGTGAATTATTTTCTGTGATTTTTATATAAGTATGGTTGTTTTTCCTTTTCTCTGATATGTCCTCGCAGAAAATGGCCGAGCAGTCTGCTTCTAGGCGTGCTACTGCTCGGGATGCTACAAGGGCTCGTCTTGATCTGGAGGCCAGAGCTGTAATAGGAGGAGGTACTACTACCCCTGGTGTTCGTGCTCCACCAGATGCCATGCCGGCCGCTGGATCTGCTCGTGCTGGCTAGATATGCCGTGGCTCTATCGAGGTATGCGTTTAGGATGTATTGATCCGATGGAGGTGTCTACATGCTATCTATTTTTAGAGGCCGTTTGGTGTGTAAGCGATAATCTCTGCTCACTTAACCGCGCCGTTTATGTTGCAGTTGATGCGTGACTCTGGGTGTCGCATGGTGAGGCCTAAAATGGAGCCTCGCCTGTTTAGGGGACGTAGCTTTGTGAAGATTATCAATGCCGCGGCCAAGAGATTCATTGTAAGAAGATCATTTTTGTCCCTATGTATTTTAAGTTTGCATCAGTTGGTTACAATCCTTTATTTTAAGCATTGGCTTTATTGCACTGTGTTAAATGCTTGGTAGTATTGATGCAACACCATCAGGGATGGTTATGTATGCTTGTCTGCCTGCTGTGATGCCTCTTTATCATTATTATTTTGGTCTGGTATTTTCGTAGTACATGGTACTATAGTATTAGTTAGACACTTGATATGTGCAGCAATTGCTTGTCACTGTGCAATAGATCTTGTAGGCTGCATGTTGCGTTATATCAAATTTCTTTTGATATGATCAGTGATCTTGTGGTGCTTACATGACTTGTGTCATATGATTGCATGCATCAATAGACTTTGTTTGGCACTTGTGCTCTCTTACTGGTCATATGAACATGTTTACTGCTCGTGTCATCCCAATTCTGCGCTATCCAATTTGTTGCACCTGTTTTTGGTTGTAGGAGTTTTCGGCGCAGATGTTATCCACTCTTTCAATTGGTTCTGTTGAAACTGTCATTCTGATTGGAGAGGCTCCGATGGCATTTGAGGTGCGCGTGCAGCGCAGGGATGGTCTCTGCAGTCTCACTACTGGCTGGGCTGCATTTGCTGTTGCTGAACGCCTTTCATGCAATGATACTGTCATTTTTGCGTGGTTGGGTTCCAATGTATTTGGTGCTCGTGTCTACGGGCAGGATGGTGTAGAGAAGCCGTTGGATTCCCGTCTTGTTATAGGCAACCTCATGCCTGAAGATCTTCACATTAAGGGGGATGCTGCACAGGCTGTAGGACCTCATGTCCACGGTTAGTGCGTTGTATACTAGTTTATACTTCTTAAAAGTTTGAATGCAACGCCGATGATTGTTCATTATGTTGTTTAGGGGTCATTATTTCAAACTTTTGTTGATTTCATGGTGTTTTTCTGTATTGCAGTGCCGCAGAACATCTTGAATGTGATGTTTGAGCTTGGACGAGGTGTGCAGATGACACCTCGTGTTCAGCAGATGTGTGTGGATGTGTGGCACAACTGGGACTCTAGTTTCCCTCTTTATGTTTGCCACATTACCAGCAGTCAGACTGGACCTCGAGCACAATATGTAAGCACTTCTTGTGCGATGTGTTTCTTGGCTTGCTTAATTGGTAAATGGACTGCATTTTGTTTTTCTGAATTAACCGTTGATTACTTAATGCAGTTCTTCGCCCAGTCCTTCAGTGCTTTCCTCACCCACCAGAACCCGATCACTCTGTATTTTGGTGGAAGTCAAGTTGGCTCTCCTGCTGTGCTCTCACGCTATCCAGACCGCCCTGCACAAGCTCGCATCATTTCTGGTTGGAACTACTTCGCAGCCAGGGTTGGTATGCAGCTCGGAGACTTCTTCGTTCATAGTGTGCTGGAAGCTCCTGATGGCACTTACCTGATGAGGTTCTTCCATGTGATCTGAGGCCGTCTTGGGATGTAGGCATGGCTGTTCTATGTTTGTTGCTTCGACGCATGCCAGTGTGTTCATGGTTGCTTTTGTTCAGCTTTGATCAGTCCGTTTCGTCGTCGGATATCTACTATTCAGAACTTTGCTTTCATTGCTTTGGGTTTGAACAATTATGTCCTTAAGCGCTACGGCGCAGTCAGTTTGTTGGTGTGGCACTGTATTTGCAAGCTCTATGCTTGTTAATTTTATTTGGATTGTTAATGTATTGTAAGCACTTTTATCTGGCAGTTTAGCTCGAACCATGATGTCTTAGCAGTAACATTTCTGGTGCTTTTCATAATATTAGGTATCCTGTTATTTCCATGTTGTTATTATGTCTGTTTATATTGTAGCTCTATGCAAGGCCCAACATTGGTTGATGCTGCGCTGAAGTTATATACCTCCTGTGTACATCAGTTGACTATTTTGTCGATATAAACGCTAGCCATGTCGTAGGTACATTCTGATCAGTCCGTTGCACACCAGCACCTCTTGTATGTGCGATATTAGTTTATTAGACAATAATCTTATTGAGGTTGAGCGAAGTGTATAAATAGTAGCACTGAATTGTTAAAGAAATTTTGGCAGGGTAACTGCATCAATCAAATTTTTTGTTCAGTAGCACATCGTGATCAACAGCTTAATGGTGATTGGAGGCGTACGTGTGAGCCTTAAGTGTATGACCCATACATGTGCTTTTCTTCCTTATCGTGCAAGGTGGTGCTTTGGCTTCTGACGCAAGAATAGGTCGCCTTAAGCGCCGTAGGCCACACCGTGCACTGTACACCAATTGGTATTGCAAGCTGCTCTTCCAGCTCTTCCTCAGCTAGGTCTGCTCGCCTCCCAACTCCAGGTTCGTAACATCTTGCTTCATTTTTGTGGTTGGGATCAATAGGTGCTGGATCTATGTGTTGTTATTGCTCCCTGGATGTGTAGATCATGGTCACTTGTACTAATTTTGTCCCAAGATGTTAGTTTTTTTTATAGGAAGGTTTTGCTTATTTTTACAAATTAAGCCCGCTATTTTTTTGCAGTTCTTCTTGGTTAAAATGGATGCGAATGTCCACACCTGTCAGCTTGCTGTCTAGATCTGTGATATTCATCAGTACTTGCTTGTGTATAGACCTGGTCCCTGATTGTTGTGCTTACTTATGTTCATTAGATGATGTATGGTATGCTGGAGGTGGGGTGGGGGTTGTTATGTTGGGGATCGGGGTGGGGTGTCGGTGATGCTGGTGCCCCTGTGTTCTCATCAGCTTCAGATCTGGGTTTTTGCAGTTTGCTGTTTGGTTAGCCACTAGGATGGGCGACCCTGAAGGTTTAGCTGCTGAGATCCCTATTCTTGAGGTATGGTAATCACAGCTAAAAATCTCATACTGAAATTATTCCTGCAGTGTGGTATTCCATTTTTAGAGAATATTGATCTTTAACCTCATTTATCCAGGTGGAGAGAAGCCGCTTTGTTTATGTGCCGCTGCAGAAATTGATGAGTGGAGTTTTTGCTGACATTCATGGGTCAGTGCCTTGCACTGATAAGTTCAGGTTGTTCCATGAGAAAATTGAGAATGCCCAATTCCTTGGGTTCAAGGTGAGCATGAACATTGACTGTGCATCCAGCCTTGTTCCCTCTGGCCGGATCAGGATGAGAGCTGTTGGGGGTTGCCACTATGGAAATGTTGATGCTGAGAAGGATTGTATGATTCATATGCTTGGCAAGATCCGTGAGCAGTGTAACATGTTCCCAGCTGACTTTAGTTTCGTGGAGATCCAATCCAAGAGGGCTTTGTTCAATGCCATGAAGAATGCACTGGAACCGGCACAAATTAACTACCGTGAGCTGCAGTCACACCTCCTTGAAAGCTATGAGGATGTCTACAATCCTTGTTTGAAACTATCTGTATGGGTTGGCAACAGTTTAAACTTGGCTTCTGAACATGATCTGGCATCTGTTTCCACATTCTATGGGAAAATGCCCCAGCAGCTGAGCATTTTTGATGCGGAGTTGCACCATTGCCGGTGTATTTGTGAAATGCTGGAGCTTAAGCATGTGGAACCAGAAGGTATGCGGCTCTTTGAGGCATCTGTCCCTCTGGCAACGATAAGCATTCCCTTCAATACAAATTTATTTGTTCATGCAATTCAAATTATTAGGAGATGCTTCATTTATGGCCATTGCTGAATTTGTTAGTTTGATGGCTGAAACATAAATTTACCAAATTATTATCTTGTTTCAAATAATACAGGACATCAACTGGGAGGGGTCTCACCATACGCTCGAAGCAGTATTCAGAGAGGCAGTGAAGAAGCTGAGGGGTGGTGTCAACCAAAATTGAAATCCTCACCTTTGGTCCAGGTGAGGTTAGGGCTGTGCTGGATGTAGTTGGGTCACCCCATCACTTCTCTGGTGACATTGCAGCAAACAAGAAGGTGGCATTGGCGAAGCTTTACTACAAGGTTATCAAGTATGTGCAGGATAATGTTGGCTTCTCTATCATGGACTTTCATTTTGATGCTTGGGACTACCAGCAAGCTTATATTGAACGGTTTGATCACAACATGAGGAATCTTTTTTTTCGAGACCACGCCCACCTAAGTTGGCGCGTTTTTCATTAAGCAGATAAGGCCAAAGAAAGGCCGGTAACCGGATACAAGAGGAGACGCGAGTAAACCTCGGGTTACCCACGAAATCCCCGACACAAACAAACAGCAAGAAACGAAAGGGGAGGGATGGGGAATCTGATGAAGTGTGGTGAGAAGCTGAAGCTTATGTTCCGTGAGATGAGTGGGGCCTTTGATGATTGTGTTGCTGAGCTTCTTGATAAGATGGAGATTTCTGATGCCACTGCAACTGTGCTAGAATCTATCCATGGTGCTGGTGTGTTGCTGCGTGCAAAGGAGATGTTTGTCGACTCGAAATGGGAGTCGCTCCATGCTAGGCAGGTTGATCGTGCAACCCTGGAGTGGCAGTTGGCTCATGCACATTGAGTGTGGAGATCAGGCTCTCTGACCAACGGGTATGGTGCATTGTCCTTTTCATTTTTAGTTGTAATTGATATTGACCTTTTTTTTTTTGTTAATGTATCCAACACTAAACGTTGTGACCCTGTCGTGCTTTGATCATTGAAGGTTTCATTCCTTTGTGCTAGATGTTAGTGCCAATTTTTCTTTAAGCTTGTGCAAGGCAATGATGTCTACCATGCTTGATGCAGGTCTGGTCCTGCGTTATCAATTCCGTGTCCGGTCGTTCTGCAGTCGCTCCGGCTATGTCATGTGCTGTTGCAGTTGTCTGAAATCAAGGAGCTGGTATTCCTGTGAAAAGTCGGTCTTAGTCGTCTAGTGTGCTCTTATATAATAGAGTTTGTATGAACCTGTTATTTGAACTATGCTATATTGTAATGCCTTATTATCTCAATTTCCTGCTACTGTACTATGGATATTATTTGCCTCTTATGGTATTGTAATTTGGATCTTTATTGAAGCTATTGGTACTGCGATAAATATGCATATGCTTCATGTATGTTCTGCACTTTAAGTGAAACAGCTCGATGTTTTATATGATGTAGCCGGATAACACACTCTGGTGTGCACTATTTCATATTTTTATACCTGTTTTGATACCCGACGCAATTTTTTTTAGTTTGAATTTTTGTGGAGCAACACCCTTTCCACAGTACAATGATTTGGTTTGATATTGTCCTTGTGTTGTGAGTGTAAGCGTTTGTATAAGAACGGGTATGCTCGGTGGGGCACGATGCCTCACTGGATGCAAATTAACATCTAGATTTTGCCCGTTTTAAAATGCTCTGTTGTTTGGGTTTGTGCATCTCCATCTATTGGCCCTCCCAGTTTTCAAAAACATGCAGCTGCTCTGTTTAAGTGACACATTTGTTTATCATGCAAGCCACATACATGATTGCTGACACCATTGTTATGTGAGCACTCCAATATGGCTCAAGTCATACTAGTACGAAATGTTCAAGTAATACTATTACGAAATCAGATAAATCCAAGTGAATATAAATATTTCTTGGAGTTTTAGATTACAATATTTGTTGATCTGGTTACATAAATAAGCCGTGTTTGGCATTGGATAAAATCTACGGGTCCTAAGTTACTTGCAGCAGGTCTGATAATTTCCTAGTCTTCGCAGCATTGGAGACATTAATTTCATCAATTGGGCACAGGTGATGCTCATCATTGTCCCGCTTGTCATCCTTCTCTAGTTTTGAATTTCTTTTCCATGACTTGAGTGAGCTATCCCTTGGTCGTCCTGTTCTGGTTTGTTCGTCACCGTCTCTTTAGCTTGATTCTTGGTCTGCACTTTGAGCATTACATTTTGATTGCCTGTACGGCTTCGGTGAAGTCCTGATCATCTATGTCTTCTTTTGTTTGTGAGAGCTCTAGAGCTTTCATTATCAGCATCCGACGCTTCAGGTCTTTCCCCTTGTGTCTGTGAACCGTGCTGAACTGTGCTATCTTCATCTGCAGCTTGAGACTCACTATGGGCCCTTGTCCATCTGTAGTGGATGTTCCCCTGTGGAATTTTCTTGGTGTCCAGATGAACAAGTATCTGCAATTTTAATGAGCCATATAGTAGTAATGTGGTGAGTGCATATTTAAATTTAACCAATCATATGGTGTTACGGATAGAGTGTTCTTTGTGCTTACCTTGAGAGAGTGCCTGCATGGTATGCCAGCATGCTCATACAGTCCGCAACTGCACTTGATCTCGTCACTGCTTTGCATATTCACAGTGTATTTCCTAGGTGTCTCACTGTCGATCTCATTGTTGTGCACCACAACAAAGGTTTTGTTATTTGGAGATTTTTGAGTTATTGTGTACGCTGCGGACTCGTATAGTTCTTTTGAAGAATCTCTCATGCATTTTGTTGACACCCAAAAGTGGCCTAAGGCAAAATATGGCGCAAAAGGTCAAGCCAAGACCAAACCTGAGCCAGCCAGGTTTCGAGGCTGTCCGAATCTTATCTAGCTCGGTTTGTTTCCAAACTTGGTTAGGTCGGTTATTGATAATTGGAAACGTCCTAGGATGCCTTCCTAAAAGGATAAGACCACCCTCCCCTATATAATGAAGGGGTTCATGGCCGATTTGACCCCATCTACATCCAATCGACAAACACATCTACTACCGTCTTGCCTGTAGGTCACCCTCTTTCTTCTTCTTCTTCGCCCGATGCCATGAACGGAAGATCGACGTTTAACAACGCCCTAGAGCGGTCAGGGCGGGCTAGGGCAGCCTTATAGCTGCTGCACGCCTCACGGGTCCGTCCCCGGCGTGTGGGGTTTCGGGTTTCAAGAGACTTCGGCGGCGTGTCTTGCGTGCGCTCGCCCCGACGAAGGCTCCTCCGACGACGCGTGTCTTTGCGATCGCGCCGTCGTTGGAGGCACACGTCCAGGGTGTGGATATCCCCAGCGGCGCTTGCCGATCCTCGATTTCGCTTGCCCTACGAGAGCAATCTAGTTTGTTTTGGTGTGTTACCGATTTTATCGCCAACACACTTTTGGCGACTTCGCTGGGGAACGATTGCTTCGCTCTACTTTGCAGCCGATCGAATCTATCTGCCCTGGCCATATTCATTGTTAATATTTTATTTCTCTTACGTGACCGCTATTGAATCTGGCATCTACTGCTATTACGGTTGGACACAGAATCAGCTCCTA
Organism: Hyparrhenia diplandra; assembly: GCA_015847255.1. NCBI lineage: Eukaryota > Viridiplantae > Streptophyta > Magnoliopsida > Poales > Poaceae > Hyparrhenia > Hyparrhenia diplandra. Next base: position 364,413 of record JADLZK010008551.1, read on the forward strand.
AGGCCGATCGTGCTGGTTGATCGGACTTGCGGGTCTGACAAGGTCACGTAGGGTAGGAAAATTTAGCCATAAATTGCACGCGTCAATTTCAATTGCCAAGGCGCGGTGCAGCTTGGGTCAAATATATATACGGAAGCTTCTTCAAAGCCATCACGAGACAATCGGATCTATTGTGTGTATTTGCATATACGGGAGAAAAGAAGAGTAGATCTATTATATTATTTTTGCTGCCCCGTGAAGTGCTAGTAGTGGAGATCGGAGCTACATCTTATTGTTCCCGCAAATTGGTATACTGCTGAAACCCAAGAAGATTTTGAACTTTGCTGGACATATATGGAGGCTTATCAAGATACTGCATCCCAGTATTATTGCTCCACACCTAAGGTACGTGAAAATATATTACATAATAATTATTTTGCAAGTAATATAAATTCTTATGATAGTGTTGCTAGTTATAATGTTGGTAGACATGTTCCATCGGCGATTTCTGTTAACAAAGAGCCGATGTATGCTGAGAATTTATTGAGTTTTAATTCTTCTAGCAACATGTCACATATGCGTTCATCGGCTATAAGTTCACAACGTGACATGCCGATTTATGACAAAATAAATTGCTCTCCAAAATCAACATCTTATGCAGGTATTGATACTCATGATTCGGCTACGCGTAATAACCATAGCCGAATCAATAAAAATTCAGCGCCCTATGATAGTGATTATTCTCGTAATTCGGCTTCAATTAATTCTAGCCGAATTAATGAAAATCCAACAAGATACAGGGAAGATGTTGATTATCATTCAGCCGTATTTGACTTCCTCAAAGCAAACTTTGCTAATCAACAGTCAGGTCATGCCAGAAATCCACCTGGATCTTCTAAATGGAGAGTGCCCGCATATACCAGACCTTATATGCTATATTATGATTACTTGGAGTATCCTAATGATTGGCGGGTACCTAAATTTCATATATTCTGTGGAGAAAGTGGTAGGACCGCCATGGAGCATATTGATGTATATCTCTCACAATTGTTACGCCAATAAAGAAGACTACATGAAGATACGGAATTTTCCTTTATCTCTCACCGGGTATTGCCTTTGCATGGTTTACATCTTTACCCAAAAATTCTGTTTGGTCATGGTCTATACTAGAGAAGTTGTTCTATGAATTCTTTGGGAGAAACAACGAGAAAAGGCCAATCAAAATTAGGACAATGGTTGAGGCAGGATGGCTAATCGATTATCAAAAGGCATACCTCACTACGGAAAAGTGTGAGAAAAATCAGAAGCATACTACTCTCGACACTCCACGTTGAATCGGGTCAAACCGACTTGTCGGTCGGATAAACCGATTGCCTCTCATAATCAAACCAAATTGGTCTCTTCGCACTCAAAGCCGATACAACCAATTTAGAAGATTCGTTTTCTATAATGTGCGTGAAGGCACTTCGCTACGTTGAGATTGCCATGAGAGAAAAGAATCGAAGAATGTGCTAGAGAGGGCCGGTTCTATGGTGCAAAAACCTATCCAGCCAACTTGCAAGAAGACACCTTCGATGGCTGAAATTCTAGAGAAAAATAATCCGGCCATCTTAATTCGACCAGGGCAAGCTGATTCCGCTATTGGAAAAAATGTCATAATCGGCGAGCCTAGAGAGCCTAAGAAGAAAAGGCAAAATTCAGATCGTGAGGTGGTGCTGGAAAGATCTAGTAACAATCGGGAAAGCCTCAAGATCACCATCAAGTCTTCTAGGCTCGGGGGGCAAGCCCAAAGTGCCATTCATAAGCAGAGGTCAACCACTAGTGTCATCATCCAAAAGGGATTGCTGGAATCAATTCTTAGAACTAGTGAACAGAAAAAATCAGCAAGACCGATTGCTCAAATCGGTCAAGCTATTCATAAGAAAAAGGTGCAAAGACACACATAAAGGTGGAGTATTGGTTCCTCGCCCATTAATGTGTCAAGATCTTCACCAAAAGAGGGTGTGTGCTAATGAAACTCGCAGTGGGCAGCAATATTTTGCCTCGCGAGCCGATTGAGCCATAGCCAATCGTGCCGATAAGAAAAGAGCCAACTAAGTCGGCTAGGCCAACTACCTTACTTGAGATGGCTAAGCCCGACCCCACGGGCAACCGAGTTGGCTAAGGTTGCTGCCATTGAGCATGAATTAGCATTGACGACTTCGAGTCGGCTAAGTCGATTCCTATTGTTGTAGATTTTTCCACGGCGCCAGCAAGTTTCGCCACTACTATGGTGGGTGCCGAGATGCAAGAAGAGCCCGAGGAGGAAATTAGTGGCGCTAGAGAGAGCACACAAACTCTTTTCAAAGGTATTGCTAATGGTGAGATCATCAAGAGCGTAACCTTGGTTGCTACATCTTTTCGTCACTAAGGTACAAAATTGCATCGGCCTTCATGTTGTCTTCAATTGGAAGGCCGATGATAATGTTTTGTCAAAGTTAAAGCTTTTCCCAATGCTTAATGTGAATTATACATATATGTGGATTGCTTTACTTACTTTAAATTCAATTCATACTTGGTCCCGAATGAGATATAAGTTTTGCAATTACTTTGGATTCTATGATTCGGGGCTAAGATTGAAGAATATTGCTCATGCCGATGTTTGTTATACATTTAATTCGGCATGAAAGATGATTGTAAAGGTGTGGCCGAATGGATTGATGTAAAATTTAATCTCTTCGCTTGCCAAGCATTGAAGCGATTCTAGAAAATTGGCTTACAAATTTGATGCTCACCTTTGGTTCTATCTTTGTGATCATGTCTTTAACATGTTCTTTGAAAAGTAAATTTATTAGGCATATTGATCACAATGCTTTGCCATCAATTCAGAACTTGGAAGAGCTTATATATTGCAAGTTGTGTATTTCATTTGATCATAATACTCATAGTTGCAATGTATTTCATCACGAGATCCAATCGGACATTGATAATGACCGATTGAGGTTTTTGAGGCTCAACAAGTGGACCGATTAGATTCAATCGGGCCCGATGGCAAACAGGTTTTGAATCGGCTTGCACTACTAGCCGATTCACTTGAAGCTCAAGGCTCTAACGCTCAAAGAGAGAGATGGAAGACCCTCAAGTGAAGGCAAAAATGTTATCCACAAAGTTCAAATTGAAGATATTTCAAAAGATAGCAAAGTTGCTCCAATGTTAGAAGACACCGGGGGCAAATAAAATCCCTCCATCTCCACCAAAAGCCGGTTCATTCCGTTGAGCAAGGGGAATCGACTGGAGGTCATTTTTGCAAAAGCATGTTCATCAAAAAGGAGGATGCTCATAAAGCTAATGGAGGCAAGGAGCATGACAAAGAAAAAGGCAATAGGAGACCGAAGCTTAGCTTCGAGGAGCTCTTAGCCAAATATACAAAGATAGGGAAGCGAATCGATTGAAGAAAACCCAAGCATCAAAGTTGCCTCCAAAGCATAATCCTCAAAAACGACATTGGCAAAGGAAGGTGAATGTTCCATCATATGGCTCATCATATTTCGAGCCACAACATGTGAAGTATGCAGCTCCGAAACACTTGAAAGAGTCATCTTACAAAGACCGATTTGATCAAAATCGTCCGAGTCGTGCCAAAAGGGAAGGTGGTAAAGCAAGTTTACCGCATGAAGTACGATGGACGGAAAAAGGAAAATTCGGATCTGAATGTCGCCATTAAAGAGCCAATTACATTGCTAAAAAATATGGCTATTAATGGTAAACGAGTTGGAAATTCATCCATTCATATTGTGGGTACTAAATCTGAGCAAGAAAAGGTAAAAGTACCTAAGACCAAGGAAAAATCATCATCTTGCCCACGACGAAGATAAAACCGACATGCTCAATCGGTTTACCAAGGTGGCGAGGAAAAAGAATTGCGAAGCTCAGCGAGAGAAGCTAAGAGAAAGGGGCTTAGCATGGGTCCCTAAAGGAAGCATTGAAGTTCAAAGGGATGATGATCGGGGCAAGTGGTGCATCACAAAGAAAGAACAAAAGGAAAGATTCAAGACACAATTGCCAAGTTGGAGGTTTGCACCAAATCATCAAAATCATTGGTCATGGCATCATCCATTTTCTCACTTTTGTGCACATGTGGAATTCATCTCACGGTATGCATGGTTATCCCTCATATTCTTATGTTGATCCTTGGTATGGGTCTTTATATCATGGAGGGTTATCGAATTATTACTCTTATCGATGATCAAGAGCCAAAATATTTTATTTTGGACATGCATATACTGTGTGTGTGAATTGTATGGCCGATACTTTGTTATCGCCCTAAGCATGCAATATAGCCGATGAATGGTTACAACCATCGTGCTATTTGAAGAAGACCCTACAGATTTTACTTTGGTAAACTTAAGGCCCGGAGGGCAACGAAGAAGGTATGTATATGATTGACAAACTTAGCCGATTATGTGTGTATATTTAATCATGGTTTTTATTTGTGTAACCGATTGAATTTATGCATGTTTGAATCGTAGCTAAATGTTGATCATATTTGAGCTGATTATATATATGCGCTTTTTCAATCGCGGCCTTACTTTGTCAAGTTTGGCCGATTAATGGTGTTAATCGTGCTTGTAGATATTTGCATGTAAAAGTATATGCAAAGAGCAAACTTGCTTGCTCAACGTGTATCCGGCTTTGAGGTAAAAGATAAATACTTCCATTTACAACATTCGCCGATGCATGAAAGTTTGCTTGTTTTGATTCTAGTGAAAATTCGGTTCAACCAAAATTAATTGGATAAACCGATGTTACTTATAATGCGGGGACAGCAAAGTAGAATTCTTTTAAATCGGTCTATTTCTGTTTTTAGACCATGGTAGTACCAATTTAGAAGATTTGAGAACTCCTCTCATAACATTCTTGCAGGATCCTAGCGCTAAAGTTGACAAGAGTGTTCGGCGGCTTGCTTTCAAGTATACATTGCATAATGGAGAACTTTATAGGAGGACCACCGAAGATTTGTTGTTAAAGTGTCTAGGGACCGATCAAGCAAGAGTGGCAATGGGAGAAGTACATGAAGGTATTTTGTGGTACGCATCAATCAGCCCCAAAGATGAAGTGGTTACTAAGGAGGGCTGGTTTCTATTGGCCTACTATGATGGTTGATTGCTTCCGCTACTACAAAGGTTGTGAAGAGTGTCACGGGTTTGGAAATATTCAGCTAGTACCGACCGCTATGCTTCATCCTATTATCAAACCGTGGCCTTTCCGTGGTTGGGGACTGGATTTCATTGGACCGATTCATCCACCATCTTCGAAGGGGCATAAGTTCGTCTTGGTTGCTGCCGACTACTTCACTAAATGGTCGGAAGAAGTTCCATTGAAGAACATGACACACAAGGAGGTAATTGAGTTCATCACTGAGCACATCATACATAGATTCGGCATTCCACAAACATTAACTACAGATCAAGGAACGTCATTTATGGCAAAAGAGGTGAAAGCGTTTGCCGAATCATATAAGATCAAGATGCTCAAATCATCTTCATATTATGCTCAAGCCAATGGACAAGCTGAATCCACTAACAAGGCGTGATCAAGCTCATCCAAAAGAAGATAGAAGATCATCCAAGGAAGTGGCATGAGGTTTTGTCGAAGCTCGCGGGCTCATCGCATTTCAAGGCATGGTGCTACAAAGGTTACTCCTTATGAGCTGGTAAAAAGGCTACAAGCTTTGAAGGAGATTGAGAGAGATAAAGCCCGAAAGGCGAGCCTACAACAAGAAGGTCAAAAGCAAATCATTCCAAATCGGTGATTTAGTATGGCAAACTATATTACCGATAGGTTCGAAGAGCAATGAGTTTGGCAAGTGGTCACCTAACTGGAAAGGTCCTTTCAAGGTGGTCAAAGTGACATCTGGGAATTCCTATGAGCTTGAGTCTATCAATGATGGAAAACGCCAAGGCAATGCGGTGAACAGGAGATATTTGAAAAAAAAAATACTTCCCTAGTGTTTGGCAAGAGGCCTAAGTGCTCTCCAAGCAATGGCCTATGCATGCATCGCCCTTAGAACAAAAATGACCGATATCCAATATCGCCCTTAGTCACCAGACAACCGATACGATGGGCGTTCGTGTTGTTTGAAGTTACAAATGTTTTCAGGATCGTGCATCTCTCACTTGAAAATAGGGGGGCATATGTTGACACCCAAAAGTGGCCTAAGGCAAAATATGGCGCAAAAGGTCAAGCCAAGACCAAACCTGGGCCAGCCAGGTTTCGGGGCTGTCCGAATCTTATCTAACTCGGTTTGTTTCCAAACTTGGTTAGGTCGGTTATTGATAATTGGAAACGTCCTAGGACGCCTTCCTAAAAGGATAAGACCACCCTCCCCTATATAATGAAGGGGTTCATGGCCAATTTGATCTCATCTACATCCAATCGACAAACACATCTACTACCGTCTTGCCTGTAGGTCACCCTCTTCTTCTTCTTCTTCGCCGATGCCATGAACGGAAGATCGGCGGCGACAACGCCCTAGAGCGGTCAGGCCGGCTAGGGCAGCCCATACGCTGCACGCCCTCACGGGTCCGTCCCGGCGTGTGGGGTTTCGGTTTCAAGAGACTTCGCCGGGCGTGTCTGCGCGCATCGCGGCCCCGACGAGGCTCCTCCGACGGCGTGTCTTGCGATCGCGCCGTCGTTGGAGGCACACGGTCCAGGTGTGAATATCCCTAGGCGCTTGCCGATCCTCGATTTCGGCTTGCCCTAATGAGCGATCTAGCTCTTGTTTTGGTGTGTTACCGATTTTATCGTCAACACATTTCCCTGGTATAGATTGCTTCGGCATCGACCTCTATTGCGAGCCCAAGTCGTTTTCTCCTGGATTGCTGCATTCATAGTTACCAGTATATCAGTACAATGGTATGTGTGTTACATGTCTGTCAACAATACATCACATGTCTCATGCACTTACCAATTTTGTTTTGAAGTTTTCTTTTGCTTCCTCTTGATCGATGCCAAACTGAAAATCTCTGAATTTTTCTACAAAGATGTGCATGGGAGCACCTCGCTGAATGAATCTCTTTAGCATGTGGTTAGCACTTTCGCTTCTTTGCGTGCTAGTCATACCAGCACAGAATATATCCATGAAGTAGGGTTTTGCCCACATGCCTCTCATCCTGTAAGCTCTGTTTATGAATTTGTTATCTGTTAGCTTATATTCTTTCATCAATTCTGTCCACTGTTGCTCAAATGCACTTGGCGACACCTCGTGTGTAATGAGTCTGTTGAACTTCTTTTTGAATGCACTCTTCTTGGAGTACGGGGTCCCTATCTTCTGTTCGGCCAGTCTCAGGATGTGCCACCGGCACCACCGGTGTCTGGTCCCTTTCCAAACTGACTTTATTGCTGATGCCATCCCTTGGCACTGGTCTGTCAAAGTAAGAACAAATAATCTCAGGACGTTTGCCGGAAGTTAGAGGAAAGTGTAAACGTGTTTACAAGAGTTAGTATGTACCTGTTAAAACTGTAACAGGCTGCTTGCCGTTCATTATTTCCGTGAAGTTACTGAAAGCCCACTCGAAATCGATGGTTCTCTCATGTCTAAGCAGGACACCACCGAAGATTATTGACTGGTAATGGCTGTTGACTCCAACAAATATGCAGAAAGGGAGGTTGTATAGGTGGTGTCAAAGGTCATAACATCACCATATTTCTGATAGTCCCTTTTGTTTTTGCCGGTGCACCACATCATTGACTCAATGACACCATCTTTGTCTGTTCTGAATCTCACTTCTAAATCCTTGTCTTCACGCTTCATCTGTTGCAAGAGCTCCATTGTCTTCTTCATATAATCTCTTATGTCCTCTTGGGCTATCTGCGCACAAAGTGTCTTCACAGCTTGTCTACGTATTGGGATATTGTTGTCTGCTGCCACGACACCAACAATGCTGCACACACGTCCCAAAGGTACATTGTTTCTTCGTAATTTCCTGATGAAGTCCTTTGTCATCGGGTCTATGAAACTATGGGAAGGCCATTGCTTTTTTTCTCCATAACTAACTGTAAGTTGATGGTTGTATTCTGTTACAACTGAGTTTATTACCCAAGAATGATCCGATGTCCTTAGCAGGTGTACTCCAGCCCTGCATCCGGAGCGTGATGAAGCAGTGTTTGGATTGCTGCAGAAGCCCTGCGTTACATAAGGCAGCAAGTTTTTAATTACCTCGCACGAGCAGACTATGTCCTTCCTTGTTGTATATCCATTCCTGTTCTTCTTTGGCCTTGACTCTCTAATACCGAATCCTATTTCCCGTGAATACATATTGTAGAATTCCTTTGCTTCTTCATAAGAGTTGAAAGTTGTTCCTACACGTGGCAAGAATACTGGTTCACCGGCCCTATCTTTCGATGATGCGATAGCAGCGCTAATCGGACTAACACTAGTTGGTGTTAAGCATGATTCAGGTCCTTCTTTCCCTCTCTTCCTGCATTGCAGAGGGTTTGTTGCTTTATGTTAACGGTTCAATTTGAATCAAGATAGCATATATGCAGATGTCCTGCGCTACTGAAATCTAACAATTTGCATGATCAGATTACAGATAATATCCCAACCGAGCACAAATTACAGAAAATTTTCCATATGAGTTTGGTGTGAATAACCCCAAATTTCATTATGCAACAACATGCTCTATACTAGTTTTGTCTTTGTTCAATGTCATGCAATTATGTCCTCTATTTATTTGTTACAACCAGGATGTATCAGTCAGGAAGAAATTTTCGTGTTTAGCGATGCTTTTACCTCTTTTTGTAGGACAGACTTGTCAGCACCTCTTCTGGATGGAGATCTGGGCGAGGTAGCACAGGCTGATCTGCTGGAATCGCTGGTGGAATTTGGGCTGACCCAGGTGGTGCATCCTCACAGCAACAAAGATGTGATCCCACTTCTTGCAGCATAGATGGAGTATCCATGGCTGGTTGATCAGTGTCTCCAGGATGTAACGGAGTAATGCTGCCCTCACTAGTTCCACCCTCATGAACATACTGGTGTTGATTGATCGCCATCGATGCAGATGGTGGCGTGGCAAGGGTGCTTTTGGCTCTAGGGTTACGTGCGTATAGCGAATCTGATCAATGATGTTTTCGCCTCGCAGGTAAGCTTTTACTGCTCTTTCACTTGCCGTGACCATTTGAATTTTATCCCCCATTGTTTCCATGGCTTGCTGCGCAAGATGAGTCCCTTTTTTTTCACTTAAGATTACGGACGTTGGGCCAAGGACTTGTATCCTAAGCTTGGGCCTCGGGTGGGCTGGCTGGGCAAGCACGTGCTGATCTACTGTTCTGGCCCACTAGTGTGGTGTAAATCGACTGAAAGCTTGTCAGCTGGGTGGGCGTAGCAAAAAAAAAAAAAAAAAATGGGGGGGATCAGAAAACCCACGTTCTTGGGTGTGCGTAGCAAAATATGGGATCTGTAGAGAAACCCCGTCGCCGCCCGCGTGTTACTGGTCAGTGCTTCCGGATGCTCTGTTTTGACCAGAGCCGCCTGGCATCGCCGCTGAGTTTTCTTGCTTTTTATTGGGACTTCCACACGTAGACGAGGCGTCGCCACGAATCTACTCGTGATCACACAGTGGTAATTTATCGGTCGCTGCATGTATTGATTACTCTGCCAGATTCCATTGATTTAGTGGCCGCCCTCTATATTCTCTTCCTCCATACTCTCTGTACGCCGGAACTGCTATTCCACTACCAGGCAATCCATTACGACCAGGGCTGCTGTGGGTGGGCACTAGGGGGGCCGGTGCTGGTGCGGAACGAAGTGTATCCGCCATGGCTGGGCCGGGTCGTTGCTCCCGAATCTCATTCAGCGGCGAGCAGAAGACGAATATGAGGGAGATGGCGGAGCGGCTTCAGTGGCGAGTTCTGAAGGGTCAATCAAGGGTCGTCGACGACTTTTGTCGGAAGCACCGCATACCCAAGAAGTCTTTTGTTGCATGGATCCACAACAACAGGGGCAAGATTGGCGGCGCAGCGATCGACAGCGGTTCGCCAGAGGTGGCAGCCGCAGCTTCACCACCGGCAGCCGCCTGTCTGGTGGACGCTGTGGCCAACGTCCGCGAGTTCTTCAAGGTGCTCCTGCCTGATGGATTTGGTATTGGAATGGTAAATCGCTCTATGCTCCTATCTCCCCTGCTAAAAGTAAACGATGAGCATTAAGATCTGCTGCCTGGGAGCAATCCTTACTCGTCGTGTCGGTTGGCATCTTTCGCCGAGCAGCCCTTTCTTCCTAAGCCTTCGACTTCTTGTTTTTCCCGCAGAGGTTGCCGCCGAAATTTGTTCCTGCACTCGGGCATTTCCGCAAACTAAAGCTCGTACACCATGGCAAGCCTGACGGTGCGTGGTGGCGCGTCAAAGTGGTTGAGCTGCCTCGAGACAGCGGCACGTACTTGTTGGATGGATGGGCATGGTTCGTCGGCGACAACGACATCCGTCCAGGCTGGATGCTTTTCTTCCGGTTCGACAAGCGCGCGGCTACTCTCGGCGTCAAAGTGTTCGACACAACTGGTTGCAGGGTGGATTACAACCACGATGGTGGTGTGAGGATCAACGATGGCGCGGGACCTAGCAGACGCAACTAGCCGCCGCGGAGCTTGTCGCTGTGCACAGTCCAAACTAGTTGTTCTTCCTTACCATGGTTATCCTAAGTCTGTGTCGTTTCCTGTCCTTTTTAGTCGCTAGCTGTCATGTTGAATAGTTGTTCGGACTACTTCGTTTCAGCTATGTTTTATTCCTGGTTTGTTGGACAATTGTGGCCTTAAAATTATCATAAGCAAAAACCTCTTTAGGTAATAGGTACCTTGAGGTAGAAGCTGAGATGCCTGGCCTATGTTGGAATTATATGCTTCAATCATGTTTTACTCTAGGACCAGGGCAAATTCGTAGGTTTGAAAGCTTCATAAGCAATACTTGTTTAGTAAGTAGGTACCTTCTGATAGTAGTTGCTATGGTGTGGCCTATCCAGGTGGCAATTTGACGTTTGGAAGGATTCAGGATTGAGCGGTCGAAACTTAGACTGCCTGTTTTGCAACCAAGCAGTGCTTTTCTTGGACATTTTATCTACATGGACAAGGGGGGTGGAACATTAGGTGCTGTATAATACATCGTGGAGCAGCACAATTACATCAGGATGGATTATATGCAGCCTATAGTGTTACTGAATCAAAAAATACATTGCCGAGCATTGCTAAAATTTATTTCTGCAAACACATGTGCATCTGCTGATCAACTAGGATATCAAGTAGGAAGTACAATGTGGCGAGAGACGTCACTACAAATTATTGGAGCAGTTCAGAAATGCCACATTATTTGCATACACCGCAAATTTCATTCAAACAATTGCATCAGACATAGAGAACCAACTTATATTAGCATAAAGCAGAGGTTCAGAGTCTCCTCTATTCTTACATAACCATGCATCTTTAGTAGTTCAAAGTGACAATACGCATATAATCCAGCCACAATACTTATTTAGGTAGACCATGGTGTTGGTTTAAAATGAGATCAAACTGCCACAACCGCCTTCTAATATATAACACTACACTGATAGGCAAATGCACTAGTGTGCAATGCATCTAATAGCATATTAGGCAATACCGCTATCAAGCTCTGCCAGGCTTGCATGTAGCCGTCGACTTCCCAGCCTTTGCCTTCTGTGCTTCATTCTTCATTAGCTTGTTTTTGTACTCCATTGTGACATCATAAACATCATCATATAGGCTCCAGATGTAGTCGTGCACAATGAACTCTGTTGCTTCAGGCGCAGCAACAATATGATCATACATGCTTTTGACAGTGTCTCCAAACTTATCTTGCATAGCATACACCATTTCATGGAATGGTGCTGAACTGTTTCCTGACTCATTCGTTGGCTTGTGAACCTGAAAGTAGTAGATGCAAAAATTTCTAGTCATCAAGGTTTACAATTCATATCTGATGGCCTATAGGAAAACAGCTAACTATTGGGCCTAATAATCTCAAAAGGCTAACAGCACCTCTTTGCTTCTCATGATCATCATGTAGTCGTCATCTGACTCATCATCCTCAGAGTCCAGGAGCAATTGTGTAGGAGTTGTATGCTGGTGGATTCCCAGGTGTACCGAACGCCATGTCTCCATATGTGGCATGTGACTTTCCAGTTTCCTTTGCTTTGGACTTCTCTGGCCTCTTCGGTGTTCTGTTCTCTCCTTCTTCCTCTTCAGCTCCTTCCCCATCATTTGCAGCACTCTTCCTTGGCTGTGGCTTCGGCGTGTGAAAGTATGTTGGTCCAGAAATTTCACCGAACCTTTCCTCAAAGTTCTTATCAACTTCAGGCCCAAAGCTGCTCCTCATGATGTGCCGGAAGGTATTGAGGAAGACTGTGTTATGATCTGTCATTGATCTCCCCACAGCTGCTTGGATGATTTCCTCCATCTGATTGAGTTCTTCTGCAGAGGGCTTCGGGTTTCACCAGGCAGTACAACCTTTGGTAGATCTCTCTTTTGGAAAACTGCACCGCTCCTGTTCTTGGAGAAAGAATCCAGGCACTTCTCCATAAAGGCTGCGCGCACTCATCTCGCGTACCTTTTGGTTCCATTCTGCTGAAAGGTCATCTATGCTAACTTTGAGGACCTGTTTTTTGCTCGCTTCTTCGGGCATCTTGACTCAGATCTTGATGGTCCCACCGGACGTGCCAAAAAAGTGTGTTGACACAAAAGTGCCTCTTGTGCCGCATTACACCGACAAGCCGAAGTAGCTAGCTTAACTTGAGAGCCCGGGTGTCTTGAATCCGGTGGCGTGCCGATACCAATTTGACCTGTAATTGACAAGAAAACTAAGTGTAAGATCAGGAACATGCCTAGTGAGACCAAGACAGTTCCACATGTACGGCCCTGAAGCCACTTACGATGACATATAGCTATAGAAGCTATCTCGGGTCAAAGGTTTATGAAAGCCGCGGCAAGCATGAAAGAATACAGTTACCGAACGGGCATAAGAAGACATGTTTGAACAAGTAAAATCGATCGTCAAGATATGATATCATAAAGCTTATGGCATAGATCGAATCAATTGACAACATGATAAACAAAAGCAGGTAAATCATAACTATAAATCTAATCTAAATAACACGTGCATAGGTCTCATCCAACTAGTCCACCGCATTAGTTTTCCTAAGCCCGTCTAGCTTAAACCCTTAACAAGCTAATCCACCGCATGATACGACTTGTTACAGATCTAAACCACTTCTCACAACTAGATCAATCCACCGCATGATACAATCTAATCATGGTAAGCTAAAAGCATGCATATATCTAAATAGATCTATAAATACTCAAGACTCGTGAAAGCGTATATGCATAAACAGTAAAATACATGTGTAAGCCTGATCTAATGATAAAGACAGAGATCTATTCTTATTAGTCCACCGGATGACTAATCGCCCTAAACCCTTTCATCCTAACAAAGAATCCACCGCGATGATACATCGCAAGACTAGACTTTACCAAGTAGACAAAACCTACGCATGCAAGCTACACGTAGATGCATAACCATATTCGTAAGCTTCTTCGAATCGGGTCCATGAAGAAGGAACTCACATGCAAAACCTATCGATTAAATTGATCTCTAGTCCACCGGATGACTAACTCTAGAGTAACCCAAAGACCTGCATCTACCGCATGATACCCAGTCCTGTCAAGACTAAACGTGTATGAACCCGCAATATGTAACAACTTAGATTGATCTAAGCTCGGCTATGATAAACAGATAGATCTAGTGACATGGTAAGATGAACATTAGAAGCACTAAAGACAACTAGATCTATGATAAAGATGAAGCCGAACCTTATCAATCTAAATTGGGCAATAAGAGTGTGCAAACATAATTTAAATAATAAAATAAGAGCATGCAACTTGTGGTAACTTAATGAATTCATTAGATCTTGCCGAATCTAATGAAGCCGATAACTAGCTCCAAGCTAGACCTTAGCCTACCGCATGACTCATGATCTAACAAAGAACCCTCTTGCTCCATAGCCTAAATCCGCCGCATGATACTAAGCATGGTAACAAGACTACTTGCAGTAATCTAAATCCGCCGGACGATACTAGACATGGTGCAAGGTTGCCGGTACTTACGGAGGTCGACGGGTCGATGGTTCCTCTCGCAGTAGATCGACGACATGACTTGGACTCGAAGGGGTGGCGCGGAGCCTGGTTTGTTGTATTGATTGGGTAGATCCTCTTACAAGTTGCCATGGGTCTTATATTTATACCCCGGACTTGATACGAGTTTTAACCGACTACGATTACAATAAAGGAAAATCTAGCTAGGATAACTTTTACTCCAAGTCTTCTCGGAGTCGTGGATGGCGTATACAATGCGGGCCCTCCTGGATAATTTATCTCGACGTCCATCATCTTGCCGAGTCATCTTTGATAGCTGAACGCCTGAAAACTCTCCCGGATACATGACTCAGCCGAATGGTTACAACTTTCCGAATGCTACAGTTCTGCCGACCACCTTATTTACAGTTTGCTTGCCGAATACCTCCTTGTCGAAGTGCTTCTTATTAGCATCCTGTACTAGCTTTATTAGCATCCTGCACTGGCTAATTCATCATCCAAGTTTACCAAATTTCAGTGTTAACGATACATTTCTGAGATTAAGTTAAAACAAATAATACGTATGACGATTGATATTATAGATCTACGCCAAGACCGAGTGGATTGGTTGCTAAAGAGGAGTCAAATGCAGTCGATTTTATGGTCTGTTTTCATCGATTTGAAAAACCGCCTCAATCCCTAGGGTTGAACGATTGGTTGCTAAAGAAGAGTCAATCGCAATCGATTTTATGGTCTGTTTTCATCAATTGAAAAAACCGCCTCAATCCCTAGGGTTGAACGCTGAATCAGAGGAACCAATCGATAAGGTTTCGGCATTTAACTAAAAGAAGAAGGGGCGTTGAAGGACCACGATTACCTCGTCGGAGTAGCCGCTGACCACGACATTGCCGTCGGGTAGCCGCCGCTCTTATCCGAATGTCGACGATGGAAGCGATCTTGCGGGCCGAGCGGAGGTAGGAGAAGCCGCCTAGAGCCGTGTGCTGCTTGATGGGGAAAAGTCTAGGGGAAGTGGAATCGGAGGGCTCACTTTTTAGTATCTTAATAAGACGTCATTATGTCTTCGAAGAGATACTCCCGTCTATCCGGATGCTGCTCCGTTACGTGATCTGAACGATCAGGAGGTGGTGCTCACGTCGGCTCGGAACCACACGCGTCGCGTCGGCCGAGAGAGCAACACACACACACCCACACACTAGACACAACACTCGCCAGGGAGCGAGAGAGAGATTCTTCTCAATCTCTGGCTGCCCTTTCTTATTGCAATAGCATTCCATACTTATACAAGACTCATACTAGACATGCCTCACTTCTAGGGAAAATATTCAAAGATGAAAGAACCGATGCTAGGAACTAGGGAAAATATTCAAAAGAACAGATGCTAGGAACTAGGATTATGACTTGGCCAGGTGGCCATGGTGCGCTGGTGATCGTGCGCTGCGTCGTGCAGCATGCCGCGTTCAGCCACTCCAGTTGTGGCGCCTCTCATAGACCATGCCGGTCATAACACAAGACAACTCTAGTTTTCTTAGGGATGATAGCATTTGTAAGTAATAAAGTGGCAGGGATTCACAGCGCTGCGCAGCCTTAACACTTTCAGTCTAGTCAGACTATGAAAATCCAGCACATTCCAAAACGTGCCATCATTTGTATCCTTCTTTCCTACAATTTTAAAACCATATTCATAACTGTTTTCATCTTCACAATAAACGAATTTACCAAGAGATGAAGTTCCTTCTATATTAATGGAGCACAAAGCTTCAGTCCAAGGAACATGAGGAATTGACAATTGTCGTGGGCAGCTCACAATCTCGACCTTCAAAAGTCTATGAAATAAAATAGAGTTTGCATCTTTCCCTAGTTGACAACAACTGGTAGAATGTGAAAATGACAATTCCACAAGTTATAGCAATCCTTAATGAGAAGCACTTCCAAATAAGGAAACAACGGACAGGGGGCATGTACAGCCCACGTTTTCAACCCTGACAAGTTCACAAGCTCCAGCCTTCTCAAATTTCTTTTTCGCGATCGGGCCGTTCACCCGTATTTCATTAAGAGGAGGAAAACCAAATCCAAATACAACAAATTAACCCCGATGCCGAGAAGACATCACAAGAGAAAACACCAACGAAGACCTTATACATAAAAGAAAAGCAAGAAAAGCAAGGGGCAGGGAACCCTCCACCTAACAACCCCAAAGAAGCTGCGCCTATACAAAAGATAACTCAACACCTAGGTAGCTAGTAGTGATCGGAGCCGTAGATGATACACCTCGGCAGCAAAGCATCTGCCGGAAAGACAACGACCTCGGTGGCAAAGCATCCACCGTAACCTCCTTGGCGGCCAAGCATCCGCCAGAAACACGACCTCGGAGGCAAAGCATCCACCGGAACCACCACGGCGGCAAAGCATCCGTCGGAAACACGACCTGAAGCTCCAAATGCTCCTCCGAGTCACATTAGGACCATGGGCGAGGAGGACATAAATACCGGCGGCAAAGCATCCGCCCAAATCAACGACCCACGACTACGGCTACAACAAACACCAACTAGACAAACCTAAGTGCAGAGACACGCAAAGCTCAAAAAGGTGCAGCAAGAGGACCCAAGCGACCACATAGGAGGACGGCGGTCCGTGGAGATTCATCCCGCAACACCCTCGGGGAGGTAGTTGATGCCAAAGACGCCAACGCCATCGGCCATAGAGATCTAAGGCGGGGCTTTCTCCCAGAATCCCGCCCGATGAATGGGGCAAGAGACTCCAAGACGACGCCTCCAAGAAGGGTGTGGCGCCAAACGGCGTCACCGTCATCCGCTGAACCACCGCCGGGCAGAGCTTTCGCCCGAGCTCCATGGCACCAAGTCACGCCAATGGGACGAAAGTCGACGCCATCCATGCCACCACGGCGTCGAAGACGCCTCGCGTAACAGCCGCCCGCACCACCACGATGCAAGACGGGCGTACATCCGCCATGCCACCCAAAGCACTGCCCGCCCGCTACGCTGGCCCGAGTCCAGGGCCACGGACGCCACAGATCACCGCCGGCCACCACAGGCCGAGGTCCGTGGCGGATCCAGCCTGGGGGTCACCACCGCCACCTGAAGGCGTCGGGGAGGGAGATCCACTCCAGGGGGGCGCGCACCAGCCCCGGAAGGGCAGAATCGTCGGGCGCCGCCGGCCTCACCGCTGCCAGATCCAAAGAAGGGAGACCGGATCCGCACGTAGGGGGTTGGAAACCGGCCGCCGGTTGACGGTCGCCGGAGAGCACCGCGGGAGGCGGCGGAGGGTTGGGAGGGGAGAAAGAGGTGGTAGGCCGCAGCCGGCACCTTTTTCGGCACGCGAGGCCGCCGCCACCACGCGCGGGAGGCGGCGGCGGCGGCCGGACGAGGGACGATGGGAGGGTGGGGGCCTGGCGGCTGCCAGGTCGCCCCGAGTCGCCCTAGGAGAGCGTTCGGGAGGAGGGGGCCCAAACACCATTTGTTATTAGAGGTTTCTGGAAATATCTATGAAGATGCTTGGAATCCCTTCTCAAATTTCCAAACCTCTTCTCAGGGATATTGATTGATATTTCCTCATGGGGCACATTTACTAACCACAAATCTCCCAGTAGGTGGATATGTTTTCCAGGCTGCATCATCTAGACAAAGAGATTTCAGACTACTAAGTGAGAGGTTCACACCTAGCCACGAAAGGGCAAGTGCCTCCTCTCGTGCCCCTGTAATTCTGAAGATTGCTATTTAGCTTGAGCCTATCAAGAACATGTTCTTCTAGTGTGGAGTGATTTGTAGATCAGTCAATATTATCCCAAATTAATGTCAACTCATTTAGGTGGTCTTTTTGCAACAATTTGCTTCATCTTCTTCTTTCTTCACTTGAACCTTTTCCAGACTATAAATGCTCAATGAGCCACAATGACCTACCAAATTTCCTATCTCCTTAATTCAAATTCTTTACATTCACGTTTGAGGACAATTCTACCTAACTGTTGTAGTGATTTAAATTTCCCGAACTCAACAATGCTAGAGTGTTACTTCTCTTCTTTCCAAAATCTTTTACCTTCTTCTAATGGTGGGGGACAAGGAATTGTTATGGTGGCTCATGGGTGCTATGGGCTGGACTTTGTGGAAAACTAGAAATGAGCTTGTTTTTTCTCTAATGTGGTAATCAAATCTCCAAAACAGGTGGCCTACTGTGTGCTGGGGACGCTGAAGCAATGGATAATGATGGCGGGAAGACTGGTGCCAAGAAGGAGGAATGGACAGCAAGACAGAAGGAAGGAATGGCGCGCCAGTGACCTGTATCTGATCTTCGAGCATTGGACTGGTTTTGTTTTTTGGTTGTAACAGCAGTTATCAAACTATTCGCTTCAGGCAGTAGTGGTAGTTCTAAGTGAGTTGGGAGGGGAACAAACTAAGGGGTTTTGAGGAGTTGTTTTCGGTGTTGGTCTAGATATGTTTTGTGTCGCGTTCTGATGTAAGCTGGTATCCCCAGCAGTAACAGCTACCGTTAAGCTTTCAATAGAAGCTGGGCATAATGCCTTTGGTCTAAAAAAATCAATGCTATAGTGTTTTTCATCACCTTGAACAAGAAAATCATGTAGTTTTACAAGGTTGCTCAGACCCTACGTAGATCATCAATGAAAGCACAATGTTTTGCATCCAGGATTATCATGTGATAGAATCTAGAAAGTTTGTTGGGAAATATTGTTTCATCTGCCAAAGAACCTCCAATCCGAAGGTACCGAAGATGGACAAGACAATAAAAGTTGTGCAACAAATTTTCCACGTTATAGGATGCTCCAGATATAAAAAATAACACAAAGGGCCGTTGCTTCTCTAAGTAAACCACGAAAAGTCTTTACAAAGCAACCATGGTCTCCCCAAATAACATTGAAGTTCTTAGTTTTAAAACTTTTAAACATTGTATTGAAATACTCCACACAATTTTTGATAGACAAGTGGCGTATCGTTTGTGGGACTCCACACTATGCTGCTAACACAATTTCGAGGATGTCTGGGAAGGGTGGCACAACGAAGCCATACACGAACTCCACTGAGGTGAGCTTTGCCATCGACATCAGAGCACTCCTGAGCCTCCCGACGACTCTGATAAGAACCTTCAGCATGTCGTCCGGGAGATGCACCAGTGGCATGGCGCTCACCATCATTCCAATCAGGGAGAGCGTCGAGGTGGCGTAGCATGCAGCGAGGAGGTGCGGCGTGCCTCGGGTTTTTGGATACCGAATGATGATGGACACCTTAAGAATGAAGGAGACAACGCTGCCCAATTTGGTGATATCAAAGGTGCTCTTCATGGCCGCTTCGTAACTGCTGCCAAGCTCCGATCCGTGTTCCTCCCGCATCCAAGCTCTAGGGCTCGCAACCACACTGACTATCAACGTCACTGGCCCAAGAAGAACTAAGAGCAACAACATGTTGTTGTGGTTCGTCACGATGAGGAGGATTGTGTCAGCCACAATTAGCATCACACCGGTGACTGCGACGAGGATGGTGAGAACCCAGCACCAGACACGGTTCTGCCGGCCACGGTACAGGATGAGCTCAGACATCATCATTAGGACCACAGCACACCAGAAGGTCATGAATATGAATAAGCCCTCGCCGACCAGGAGGCTGCTGAAGCGACCTTTGTCGTTGCTTGTGGTTGCGATGAACATAAGCATAGCCATCAGGGACAGGAACAGGACTGTCAGGTAGAAAGTTCTTATTCGGTCAGATTTTGACTTCACCAGGTAAAAAGCGGGGTTCTCAAAGGTCGATCCATTTCCAACGCAGGGTTCCTCTTCGGTGTCCATGCTCAGCGACATGGATCCCTGCACAGCAAGACCACAAAGGGAGATTACTAGTTGGGCACAAGGCAAAGTTCCCTAACGTTAACTTTAATAGATAGCCTGATGGGGGTGGGGTACAAATCTGTAATGAAAAGTAGATTTCCATTAACCTAGCACAACCAAAACAAGAAACTGGTTTCAAAGTGCAGAAATGAAAGAAACAAAACTTACTAAGGTTTGATATACTTTTGAGAATATAAAAGCAGCACATGGGAAGTACTAGAAGCAATATTACTTGCACATTGATGGTGGAAAATCAACAGCTATGCCAAGGAGGTGGACAACTATTTTTTTAATAAAGTTTGTGAGCAAGATCTCGCTAAGACGCTTGGGGCGTATATTTCTATGCGTCGCTGAAGTTGATCTGCACTTTCTTTGCCTCTCTTATACAAGATACAAGGGAAGGCTACAACTAAATGCATATATTGAAGATACATATAGGTGCCATGCCATGCCAAGAAAAAACTAAAAATATGAATGCAAACTTATAAAACTAGGAGGATTCCACGCGCGTTGCCGCGATTACGAAAGGGGAATATAAATGGGTTAGAATGTTAACCACTAAAAGTGTTGGTGGACGACCCCGCGTGTTGCCATGGGATCATCACTACTACAAATTTTTTCCATGATAAGCGATTTTGATTTTCTGAGGCGGGCATCAGAGCCCGTCACCGATGCAATCATGATTGACCGTGATGGTCGCCTGTGCTGGCCACGGTTAATTGATTAACCGTGGCGGGCATGTTAGGAACTCCCGCCATGGTTAATGCTCACTAGTACTAAAAACATTTTAGGTGACGAGCGCCCGGGATTTTACGCGGGCGGTAGAGGCGCCGTCACCCTTCAATGGTCACGTTAATCCAAGTATTATCCGTGGGGGCTCCTTTGCTCGTCGATTAACCCGGGGCAGCACATTAGGATGCCCGCCACGGTAAATGGTTCCAAAACAAATAAAAATAAAATAAAATAACCCTAGACAAGCCCGCCGAGCCCATCCATGGGCCCACCGAGCCCATCCATGGGCCCGCCGAGCCCATCCATGCGCCCGCACGGTGGATCCGCGCCTCCACGCCGTCGTGGGAGGTAGGGAGGCGTGAGATCCGCCGCCGCCGCTTGCTCGCCGCCGCTTCAGCGCCGTGGATCCGCCGCTTGCCGCTTCGCCGCGTCGATGCATCCGCCGCCACTTGCTCGCGCCGCTTTTCTGTCATGGAGGGAGCCCGAGATCCGCGCGAGGTAGGTGGTGCTGCCCTTGCGCCGCCGCCGCTTTCCCGCCGTGGAGGGAGGCGTGAGATCCACCGCCGCCGCTTGCTCGCCGCCGCTGGTGGTGCTGCCCTTGCGCCGCCGCCCCGCTCCCGCCGGGGGGGAGGCACGATCCGCCGCCACCGGGTGGGGAGCCCCGCCGTGAGCAGCGGCCGCCGAGGTGGAGGGCCGCGTCCGCCGCCGCCGCTTGCCGAGGGTGAAGGAGCGAGGGTGAAGGAGAGAGAGGGGGAGAGAGAGAGAGAGTAGAGGGTGGGTGGGCGCTGGAGACCGACGGATAAAATTTTAGGTGTGCGAGGGTTGGGAATGACCGGAGTGTGGGAAGGGAATGACCGAAAGTGTGGAAATGAAACCCTAACTTTTAGTATTTATATGCTAACGGCTATCGGGCCTCGTTTTGGGCCTCTCCATTTTCCGTGGCGGACCTTTTTAGGATGCCCGTCACGAAAATTGATTTTGCGTGGCGGGCACCTTAACACGACCGCCACGGAAAATACACTATTTTCCGTGGCGGGCATGTTAAGGTGCCCACCACGGAAAATAAAACTAGGCGTGGCGGGGGCATTAACCGTGACGGGCAACCGTGAGTGCCCACCACGGTTAATATTTTGCGCACCACGCAAAAATCATTTTGTTACTAGTGGCTTTGAAAAACAAAAAAATCCCTCCGCACGCCCGGCAAGCCCGTTCGAGCCCACCGGGCGAGCCCATTCCAAAACCCTAGATCTAGATCCACGCACGGGCGCGCCACCCACGGCCCGGTTACCCGTGAGCACCGGATCCATGAGCCCCGACACTAGATCCATGGGCCCCACCGCCGATCAAATCCATGGCCGGAGAAGGGCCGCCGGTTGCGGATCCGCAATGAGTGAGACGAGGATGAGTGGTCGAAGAGAAAGGGAGACAAGGTGAACAGGGGGGGGCGACGTTGTACCTCATGATCATGTCGCCGCCACTCCACACCGCGCTCCATCCCCGCATACAAGACCGCCGGTCTTTGTCCCACGCTGGACTTCGCCGCGCCGTGTTCACGCCTACCGCTCCGAATGGTCTTGCGCGCCATGACCCTTGTTGTATCGTGCGACCGGAGTGAAGAGGGAGGGGATGGCTGGCTGGAGTGGAGAGGGAGGGATGGCTGGTCGGAGTGAGAGGTAGAGAGTGACCAAAGGTAGAGGGAGAGTGAGAGAGAGAGAGAAAGAGAGAGAGGGAGGGAGTCAGTGGGGTGGGAGGGAGGGGGCGCCGTGCGATGTCGCGGTGGGAGGGGGATGGGCGCCGCACGGTGGGTGGTGGAGGCGGCCGAGAGTGGATGGAGTATGGAGGCAACCCTAAGTTTGGCTTATATAGTTGAAGATAGAAATTGGTCTACCGGGCCTAAGCCATTTTTGGTGGCGGGCGTATAATTTTGCCCGTCGCAGATTAATTAATTAACCATGGCGGGCATTTTAAGGTGTCTGCTACAGTTACCGTGGTGGTCGGCCGGGCGGCCGTGGGTCGTCGGCTAGCCATTAATCATGGCGGGCAAAAGGTGTGCCCGCCACGAGTGATTTTGGGTAGGTTCACTCAAAATAAATCTTGTACTAATGTATGGATCACCATTGTATAGGAATGTGCAAAAATATATAGAGAAATTATAGAAAATACAAAACACATTTTATCTTATCCGCAAGTTGCATGTGCTAATGGATTTTAATTGTATGTGGTAGTGCATTACCTTGTTAGACAACTTGCATAATGAGATAAATAGCTAATAGAGCTTTGTTTAGTGGATATCAATTGTATGTGACAGTGGATTGTCTTGTTGGATAGCCTGCATATTGTGAGAAATAGATAGCGGGGTTTTACTTTATAGGAGTACTAGGTGGATTCCCGCTCGTTGTCGCTGGTATGAAGGAGAAATTTATGAGTTAGAATATTACTATCACCCTCCTATTCATTTTCTTTATTTTTTTTCCCTTTTTTCATTTTTTTTTTTTTTAGTTTTTACTTTACTCTATACCAACTAGCATCAGTGGGGTCCACCTATAATTTTATCAAAATATATCTATATAAGCTCTTGTTTGAAGGATTTATTAAAAGTAGTTCAAATGGTGCAATTGGAGTTTAATTTGGTTTTTTGGTTTGTGAGTTATAACATTTTTTGTTAACTCAAATAGTGAGGCCCACCGTTGGATGTCATGGTCTTAGTGGGGCTGCTGAGGTAGCATGCTTGCATGTTGAGAGAACTCCTTAGTGAGGGTTCTCTACATAAGTGTAGTGTTAAGGTAAGCATTGATAAATGTACATGAGACTACAGAGTATCTAATATGCCTGTTAGGTTAGAAGATGAACAAAAAAAAATAAGTAATTTAACATAACTATTTTCTAATAGTGAGAGGCATTAAACAATGACAAGCCCGTGTGATAGCATGCATGGGTTGATGGACTAGTATTACTAACATTCTTATGTGTGCAATGGAACCCAAGCTGTTCTAACTCGTATGAGTGTGGGTCATCAGTCTATATCACATATGAGATACAAAGGACGTGAACCGGTATGTATTGGAATCGAACTCCATCTCAATCATCACTATCGTAAGTTGTTCTAACTCGTATGAGCATAGGACATAAGTTTGGGTCACATGTGAGATTTTTTTAGATAATGGAATTAACATTCCGGCCTCTGCGTAACGACACACAGCCTAAAGCCTCTGCGTGAGCACACATAGCCAAACTTATTACAAAAACTAAGAATAAAATAACTTTAGTACATGAAGATATATGTACTAAAGATCTACTACATCTAAAAAAAAGAATTGAGTTTACTACTCAAGACCGTGCTAAAGATATCGATCTCGCTTCACGGCGGTCTTGAATCAGCCACCACGCCTTTGAACAACGTGCACCAAAATGAACTTGAAAGAAACTAATTGGATGTAGACAACCCCCACTGCAGCCTGGCAAATCGCCCACGCTTGAAATCTTGTGCCCTCACCGTTGCCCATCCACCTTGATGTATCGGTGGCGCTCGGGATAAGCCACCATCGATCTTTTGTGCGGGAGGAAGACCTGTCTTCGATCCGCCGTCTACGCGGCATTGCCGGGTCGCCAAGGTGCATCGTGACGCCAAATAGTGTCGCCAATGGAAAAGCAGCGAAAGAGAGGTCGTTGCTCACTGTTAGAATGTGTGAGCAACGGCTGCCATCGTCGTGGCGGCAAAGACAGGTTGTCGCCACTAGATCTGCGACCCCATCCACTCCTCAATCTCCTTGGGCACCCCCACCTGCCGCCTATGCGTGAGCGGCGTGAGGTGCTGCAGCAAGGGCATGCTATGCAATGCAAGAACACCTTCGCAGCGCCGTGTCTTCCGCCCGATGATCTTGCACGCTATGGCAGCACCATCTCCGGCAAACCAAGGGAGGCGACGACATGCGGGCCCCCCCGGATCCGGGTATCCCACGCCCAACCACCGGACGTGGTCCGTGGGCCGCAAGACACCGGGAGCTCCGCCATGCCGTCCCCGCACACCTAGGTGGTCACCACCGTGGTAAAGGGCTGTGCCTCCTCCGTAGATCCGGAGGAGCAAGCGCTGGCGTGGACCGAATCGGCGCCACACATACAACGGGCCCCACGCCAACCATCTCCATGGGCGCCGCCCTTCTCAGAGAATGGAGGACACGCACGCGCTCCAGCCATGGGAAAGCCGGATCCGGAGAGGGCGGGGTGGGCGTTGGCGGCGGACGTCTTGAGCTCGAGGCGGAGGTCGTGAGGCAGCGATGTGGAATTGCTCGCCGAGGGCATCGATGCTCAAGACATCGGGATCGCGATGGGAGGGACGGCAAGTTCATCGGGCGCCACCGGCGATGTCCGCGCCAAGGCTGCGCGCCCGCAACCGGAGGCCATGCATTTGGCCTCCGGGCCGCCGGATCCGGTGAGAGGCGAGCAGGGCCGCAGCCAAAGAGTGTACCGGCGCCGGGCGTTTGGGATCGGCGCGTCCACGAGCACTCAGCGAGGAAGGCCCAGCCGCCGCCCTCATGGTCCCGCCGGGCTGTGCCGGCATTGGGCTCCCGCAACAGCCGGGGAGGCGAGGGATGGGGGCGGCCGCAAGTGGCGGCGCTCGATGGATCAGGCTATGGCTTCGGTCTGTTAAATGTGGACAATCGGGTCACATGTGAGATACAGTGAGCGCAATATGTATTAGAATCAGACTCTCTATCAATCATCACTAAACATGAGTTGTTCTAATTTGTATGAGTGTGGTTCATGAGTGTGGGTCATGAGATATGAAGGGCACGATCCAACACACATTGAAATTGACTCCATATTGATCATCGCTAAACGTGAGTTATTGTAACTCATATCAGCATGGGTCATGAGATCGGGTCAAATACGAGATATGAAGAGTGTGACCCAATGCGTATTTGAATAAACTTCGTATCAATCCTCACTAAGTTCAAGTTGGTGTAATCATATGAACACGAGTTATAAGTCAGGGTCACTATGAGAGTAACATCAATTATGGTCAAAATCTTTTCGAAAAAAAAAAAAAAAATATGGTCAAAATCTTGAAACAAAGATTGCAGAAAGGGAAAACCCTGTGTGGGAACATATTGTGTAAAAGAAGGCAAGAGAGTTCATTCCTCGAATAAATAATTTTGCAAAAATTATATGTGATCTCTTAGGACCTAAGGTGTAATAACGCAGAAACAACAATCCAATATCAATTTACTCAAACAGGTGAAATAGAAAATACTTACAGTCATTACTGATGTACTATTCTCACTAGTTTCTGTGGACAGGCTCATACTTTCCATTTGATAAAGTCGGTCAAGTATATGCTCTGTATTTGGCCTTCTCCTAGGATTACTGTCGATGCACTCTAATCCAATCTCAGCGCATACTCTTATTTGTTCCAACTCTTCATTTTCTTGTGATATCCCCACCATGTTCCTCCAACTTTCAAGTACCTATAACCGTGAGTTTTGTGTTACAGAAAGGGGCATTTTATGATAGGGAAATGATGTATATAGTAAATGAGTAGACATATATACCTTTTGAAAACAAAATTTAAAAAGAATTCATTGATGCTTTAAATTATTTTGCAAACATCATGAGACCTGAATGTTGGAACACTCTAAATTTATAGTTTTTAACAAAAATGAGATGGAGGGCTAACAAGTACAAAACAATTTAATGGGAACTGCATTACACACTATTAGATGAAAAATACGAGTATGCATTGTATGCCCAAATATATATACGAATATGTTCTCAAATTTTTCTCTAGGAGACATTTGCCACTAAACTAACCTCCACTATAGGATTCTGTCACTTGTATCATTATCTTAGGGTTAGAGTTGGTAATGTACATTGCTGGATAATTGGCAGAACAGATAAGCGTACAAATGAATTGATGGAACGGGGTACAATGTGTAGTCAAGTGATGGTACAATGTAAGTTAGGAGTTGGGCCCCTTGCTTAAATTGTAATGCTTATCTAGGAATAGCCAAACAATTGTGCTTACATTATCAATTTCAGCATAGCCTTTTTTTTCCTGTCAGTATTTCTGTGATTATAACACCAAGGCTATATATGTCTGACTTGAATGTGATTTCCCCACTATAGAATTCTGGTGCTACATATCCCCTGCATTAAAATTTGTACAACCTGGTCAATGAATGGGAGGAACCACCAGAGTATTGTTCGTACCTAACCAAGAATTTTTTTTCCTTCTAGTGGCTTAATAAACTTACATTGATCCAATCAATTTTGAAGTGACAGCCCGACTTTGGTTTTCATCAAAGCACCTTGAGAGACCAAAATCAGCAATTTTTGGTACCATATTATCATCCAGTAGTATATTGGAAGGTTTGATATCTAGATGTACAATTTTGTTCTCATGAAGGTAATTCAAACCGTCGCAGATACCCTTGATTATTTTGTACAACTTTGTCCATTCAAGCCGTTTAGATGCATCTATAAAGTAAGGAAACAGAGTTTACTGAGGTACTTGAAATCTTTAATCTCTTGAGTGATAATAAAAAATATGAGATGATACATTTCTTTTTTTTTTTCTGTGGAATATTCAAATGAAATGATCTTTGATTATGAGAAAAAAATGCAAGAAATGTTGCGTTCGACATGACCATACCTGTAATGTAAACATCAAGACTCCTTGGTAGATATTCAAAGCATAGCAATCTTTGTTGTACATCTGCCATGACAAATTTCCGTTGTAGTTAGCCATTTTACCTTGTGTATCAGCACAGTACCCCAGAAACCTCACAACATTTTTGTGCTTCGCTTTCATGAGACAAGCAACCTCTTGCTGGAACTTATTTTCATGAATATGTGTGTTGATCAACTTCTTTATAGCGATTGCACCATTCTTAAGTGTTCCCTGCATTTGAAGGACCTGTAGTTTCAGCATTGCCTACAGGTCCTTCAAATGAGTTTTGATGAAAAACTATTCTAGGCAATGCCGATCGGTTTCTATTATTTTTGCCAAACCGATCGGTTCTTGATTTCTAGAAACCGAACTTTCTCCATACCGAACCGAACCGAACCAATTGGTCGGTTTCTACCGAATGCCCAGGCTGACCTCGAAGAAAAGAAATAAGACACTTTCACGTTCAGGGTCAAATAGACTTTATATCAAGAAAATTAGAAATATTTTCCACAAAAGTATCTAGACATTTTACTAGAAAAACATGCATTCAAATTATTAAAATAAATGGTTTGATCTTAGAAAATTCATAAAAATCTTTTTAACTCAGAAAAATATTATACTACTTATATATCTATTTCTAAAATCATGCTACTATTTGTTCCTTGCTTAGAATTATTTTTAAAATCTAATATGGTTTACTAAAATATGAAACTGTGTCAAATTTGAAACGAACGCCAAGATAAATCCTTGCAAACCGCATCGTGAATCATTGTGCAAACCACTGTGAAAAGTGCAAATAATATTTCATCAACAACATTTCGCTTAACCATTAAGACATGCATAGGAGTCGTCCCAAGTAAAAAAAAAAAAAAAAAAAAAGTTCTGAATGCACATTAACAACACACATATAATGTGTGGTAACTCCATTAACCATTCTCGTATTTAATCACAAGAACTATACACAAGCTAAGATCATGACATGGCTTAGTGTGCCTATGTGACATGTTAGGAGCCTTGTGTAAGTACCTATGAGTGGGTAACTCAACCATACATGATCTAGTGAGTATGGAATTTTTTCTACCTCAAACATTCAATGGTTAACCCACCGTAAAAATTTCACCATACTTAGACAACAGAAACTGCAACTATAAATTAATTAAAAAAAAGCTTAGATCTAAACTTACAACAAAAAAAATTGTACTAAAACATATGGAATCCAACAAAAATTCATGCTCATTGGAATCCAACAAAAAATTAGTCCTCGTGCACGCCCATGCTGCAATACATTTCACCATAGCTATAAATTGTTACAAAAAGCTTAGATCTTTCAAAAAAAAAAAAAAGCTTAGATCTAAAGCCACAACAAAAAATTTGTACTAAAACATGTGGAATTCAACAAAAAATTCATGCTCATTGGAATCCCACAAAAATTAGTCCTCGTGAACGACCATGCTGCAATATCCTGTCTGTGCTTTAAGCACCAACGTGTCCACCTGTGGCCCAAGTGAAACTCCTGGGACAGGATCCCGCGTCACAAGCTCCAGGGACAGGATCGACGATGTATGGACGACCTCCATACGAAGATGATGTGCTGCATCCGCATTGGAGATAAACATGCTGCCATGTTAATGTATTGTTCCAATTCAGTTTCACTTGGCACGCATACAAAAACGTGGAGGCGGCTACTGAGGTTGAATGAACTTAAGTACCTGCAATGCTTGAAAGCTGAAATCTGCATAGGAACACGAGTATATCATTCAAGATGTCAACAGAAACACGACTCTGCACAAAAAAAGAAAAGAAAGGAAAGAAGGACAATCAGCTGCATTTACCTACCTCTAAAGTAAATAAGGAGAGCTATCTTTCCATCCACAGCATGTATGTGCTGGTGCTAGTTACCCAGTCTGCTCTTCCAAAATTGAATCC
Source organism: Hyparrhenia diplandra (assembly GCA_015847255.1). Taxonomy (NCBI): domain Eukaryota; kingdom Viridiplantae; phylum Streptophyta; class Magnoliopsida; order Poales; family Poaceae; genus Hyparrhenia; species Hyparrhenia diplandra. The sequence continues at coordinate 393,700 of JADLZK010008551.1, forward strand.
ACAGTGGCACAGCCTACATATAGAGAATATGCAAAAATGTTCAACTGAGCTTAATACTTCTTCCAGCCGATTGATTGAACTCAGTCGCAGGATGTGCTACTTCCATCTTTCCAGTCATTTTACAATCGGAATCTGCAGTGGGGAACACAATTGCAGGTCTTAAGTCTGAAACTCTGAATCAATGAAGGGAATCGTGGCAAACAACTACAGAACCTGAAGAGCGTCCTGGCGCTTCCGTTTCGATGTCGCCAAAAGCGTAGAGGCCCATATTGCCTCCACCTCCCAGCACTGCGCCAGCGGTGCTGCTGGCCATCGCCAGCAGGTCCAGTGCAGAGCCAGAGATGAGGCCATCGCCAGCAGGCCTGTCGAACCGAGGTGCAGGTCCAGTGCCTCCGCTCACTCGAGCGGCGACAACACCAGGCGGTTGTTCCTGAAACTAGACAGCAGCAAATGTAAGTGAAGACTCACGTGAGGGTGGAAAGCACCACTCCTGTACACAAATCAGCACTGTAAATGCATCTGGTCACAAATCCCACCTCCTTCCACTTCCAGTGGATACAGTCAGCGCCGTAGATACGTCTGGACAGTGGACAGCGATCAGGCCTCTTTTTAAGTTGACAAGTTGTTAAAAATTCATATAGCATTGTACCACATGAAAGCTCCATAGCTGTGGAAGAAACCAAACTGACAAAAATCCATAAAAAGAGATTCTGATTTTTTCTGATCTTTAGTGTTACCCCGAAAGCACCAGTGATGACTGATGTCGGCAACTTGCTGTGCGCCCACCAGCAGGGAGGCGCTATCCTCCAAGATGGCGTCGACCGCTGGATGCAGGAACGGAGCAGAGTCCCTGCTCTGCTCTGCTGGGTCCAGTGGCTGGCCACCAATCCTGCATTACACCAAGATGTTGTAGCGCGTGAGATTAAGACAGATGCAAAGCTACTATCATTCACTTGCCGAAACCTCAGAGCTGTCTGTTGATTATTCAGTGATTCATGATTACTGGATGTGCATGAATTGTTGTTCCAGTACAGTCAAAATTACAAGGTAATTTGGTTGGCAAATCTTTGGCTCCAAGCATCGCTCCTGTATGGCAATCAGCACTGCAAAATGCATCTGGACACAAATCCCATGGGCCTCCTTTCAGTCGAGTCAATCAGATGCATCTGGAATTCTAGACACAGATGAGCCCTCATTTCAGTTGTCAATTTGTTCAATGCATCTAGCACTAGAAGGCTTCAAAGCTGTGTATGAAACCAAATTGTCATAAATACATTCAAATGAGATCATAGATTTATCTGATTTTCGGCCACATACCCAAAGCAGCATAGCAGCATACAAAACTGATTTTTGGCCTCACTCCAGTAGTCCAGTGGGCAGCAGCAATGCTATTATCTTGCGTCCGTTCATCGCCAGAGTAACTCCTTAACATGTGGAAGAGACCATGGGAGCTTCACGTCCATCTTTGCCTCTGCTGACCACCACCAGAACAGAGGATCCTCTACCAACCCAGGCCTGATAGTGGCAAAGCAGCAGCACCTATCCAGGAAAACATTTCAACATGTTTCAGCCATCTTTTTAAGAATATAATTTGCTAATAAATTAGTATTACGTCATTTTTGCATGGACACAATTTCACAAATGTTACAGCTAAGAAGCAACACTTAGAAATGATTTTTTTTTCTGCAGCAGTTCTTCACGGCAACTTAGAAATAGTAGTAGGTTTTACAAGCAGAGAGAGCTCTAATAAAATGCTTTTAGAATTGAAGGAAACCTCTATCTACAAATTTTACTGCATTGTTGTATTGCGGGGGAATGAGTTACCGTGCGAGAAGATAATCGTGCATTGTATGAGAAAAAAAAAAAAAAAATGAAAAGTAGTCCTACGGAACACAACTTTTTGACAAAATATAAATGGGCATATACAATCATGGTCAACATAAACAGAGCATACTTTTTAAAATATCGTCGTCGTTACCTTGTCTAGAAGTAGAGGTAATCATATTTTCCCAGATCCAAGAGTCATGGAAAGAGTGAGGCCACATGTATTGCTGAACTTGATTTCCTAAGAGTGCAAACCTTTGACAAGAGAATAGATCATACACAGGCATCCATATTTCAGTAAATCTTTAAAAATGACAAGGAAGGAGTGTTAAAGATATTCACCTGAGTATACTCTACTCTGATTTTCGCTGGAGCGTGTAATATATTTCCGTAGGGATCATTTTGATGTACACGATAGAAAGCACATGCAGTGGTTTCATGTTTTGACAACTCAAAACCAGAGGATTGAAGAATATACAATTTGAAGAAGAGCCCTGCACAGTAGTCAGAAATAAGTGGGTTATCCATAAGAAACATAAGATGAGTGAGGTTTGTGGGACTATTGAAAGCAAGGGAAAGTGGTGGATGGGAAGTTCATTCCACCTCATAGTTAGCTTGACTAGTCAGTCCATACTATTGGAATGCTTCCTATAAACAAGTGGGTTATCCATAAGAAACATAAGATGAGTGAGGTTTGTGGGACTATTGAAAGCAAGGGAAAGTGGTGGATGGGAAGTTCATTCCACCTCATAGTTAGCTTGACTAGTCAGTCCATACTATTGGAATGCTTCCTATAAACTTGCGGCACTGCCTCCTTAGTTCCTCGCTTCGCTTTGACTGACATCTAATTCTCGCAGCGAACTTGGAAGGTCATCCACCTTGGGCAGCTTAATCGGATGGCTGGGCAGCTTCTGATCACTAATATTTGCAGTGAAGATGGGAGGCAGTCCTTGGGCAGTGATCGGATTTCTGGACAATTATCGATTGTCAACCTTTGCAATGAACTTGGGAGGCCGTTCTTGGGCAGCATTTGGATGGATTTACACCTATAGATCTGTAAACTCTTGAGGTTGGAAAGTTTACGCAGTTGTACAGGGAAATCTTGCAGGTTTTCGCAGATCACAAGGTTTATCTCCTTGATTGAGTTGACAAACAGAAGGGCCTCTTGTTCCTCTATGAAGTGCTCCACTTTTTGATCCATACAAATATCCAGTTTGGAGAGAGATGAACAAATCAAGCTGCAGATGGGCGTAGCAGTGACTCCACCCACATTATCTATACGAAGCTCCTGCAGTTTGGAGGAACGGGGTCGAAGCTCTTGTTCATGCACCGGCAAGGGCTCTAAATCAACAAAGAAATTGGGTGTTTCTGCTATGCCTAATTTGGTTAGCTGGCCTTGGGTGAGGAGAGGCAACAATCCCTTGCATCTTAAATCCCCGCATCTGACTATGGTTAAACTTGTGAGAGACATGAGGTTTGATAGAGGTGCCAGTGTCTCCATGCCCACCACATTGTGAAGTGTGAGGGATTCCAAGGAATTTGGGAAGGGGAAATGAGAAGACGAGTAGAAGGTGAGGACCTTGATGTTTAACCATTGGAGGGAGCTCAGACCCTGGAGCCCTACTCCTCTGCTTAGTCCTTCTTTGTTGTCGTCAGGTGCACCAGAACATACGCTCAAATGTGTGCAGGCATCGATGCCCAATGATTGCAGTTTGGGAGGTAAAAGCAGCAGACCTTCTTCTGCTGATGCGACTATTTCCTCCTCTGCTCCTATGTCCTCTTTGTTAGCTGATGAAGATGATGCTTCAGGTGTTGCCGTTGCTAAGAGCCTCGGGAAGTAACTGAGTGACTGTGTTAACTCCTTCGCACTAGAACTACACCGGCCGATGGACAAGCTTTCAACTGAAAATTGATATTTGACATGGCTATCACCTTCAATCAATGGAAAGGTGTTCTCTGATGATAGGTGCCGCAGGGATGATAGCATCTCCAAATGATGCATTTCCAGTGGTGGGCAGCTAGACATAATCAACTCTTTCAGTCTACTTAGATAATGGAAAGCCAGCACATTCCAAAATGTGGAATCCTGAGTGTCCTGTCCCTGAATTATCAAAGCATATTCAGGATTGAAATATTTTATAAAAACCAATTCACGAAGACATGGATGGCCAATCCCATCTATCTGAATGGAGCAGGGAGCTTCAGTCCAAGGAACGGCAGGAAATGACAATAGCTGTGGACAGTTTCTAATCTTGAGCTCTGAGAGTCTAGGGAATATATTTGCATATTCCTCTTTCTCTTGTTGACAGCAAGCAGAATGTGAAAATGACAGCTCCACAAGTTCAGAGCAACCATTAATGGTAAGCACTTCCATGAAAGGAAACAATTGACAGGGAGCATGTACAACCCACTTTTTCAACGATGGTAGGTTCAAAAGCTCTAACCTTCTTAAATTTTCAAACCTTTTATCAATGACATTGCTCCCAATCTCTTCAGGTGCTACATTGACTAGCCACATCTCTCCTAACCGTGGAAATGTTTTCCATGCAACACCATCTAGACAAAGAGATTCCAAACTTTTGACAGAGAGGTCCATACCAAGCCATGAAGGGCAAGTAACTCCATGATGCCCCCTAATGGATAACTTTAGAAGGTTGCTACTTGGCTTAAGCCTTTCAAGAACATGTTCTTCTAGTGCAGAATCAAAGGTAGATCGATCAGTATTCCAACATAATATCAACTCATGTAGGCGGATTTTTTGCAGCAATTTTGCTTCATTTGCTTCTTCTTTTACTTGGACATTCTCAAGACTATCAATGCATAGTGATCCACATAGGTCTACCAAATGACCTATCTGCCTTAATTTAAAACCTTGATCATCTTGTTTGACCACAAATCTTCTCAGCTCTTGCAATGATTTTAATTTCCCAACATCAATAATGCTAGAGTGTGTGTTGTCATTTTGAACAAGAAAATGACTTAATTTTACAAGGTTACTCATGTCTCTTGGTAAGTCAATGATATCACAATATCTTGCATCTAGGATCATCATGTGATAAAATCTAGAAATTTTGTTGGGAAATCTTCCTCTATCTTGGGACAAACTTTGAATTTTTAGGTAGCGAAGATGGACAAGATTATAAAAGTTGTGCAACAAATCTTCTATGTCATATGAAGCTTGTGATAGAGAAACAACACGAAGGGATTTGGCTTCTCTAAATAAATCACCGTAAGCCTTGACAAAGCAACCATGGTATTTCCCAAATAACATCAAAGACCGTAGTCTTTCAGCTTTTAAACTTTTACCCAAAGTATTGAAATCCTCCAAACAACTTTTGATAGTTAATCTGTCCATAGCACGTTTGCCATCTAAGTTGATAGACAAGTGGCGCAATGATGGTGGGATTTGTAATGACCTCATTTGAGAACTTTCAATGCTAAGGCATTCATGTGATGAAACTTTCCGCTAATTCATGTAAAAGATCATGAAGCATGTAAGAAGTGCTTGCATCATTTGTTCCACAATTTTCCAAAAACCATGATTAACCAATTGTGTCAAATGCCTAAGCCCTATATCTTCAACCCTTTCATTTTCACCATTTGATGATTGCAAAACATCTAGTCCAATCCGAAGTGAATTAGCTCTTCTCTATTGAATATGTGATCTTGTGGAAATAAGGCACAATAAAAAAAACATTGCTTGAGATGTATAGGTAAGTAATCATAGCTCAACTTGAGCGCAGGCATAATGTCACTGTTTCCATTACCTTTCTCCCATTCCTTACTTTCCATTACTCTAGTCCAATAAACCAAGTCAAGTTGATTTTTCAATAATCTACCAACGGTTTTTGCCGCAAGTGGAGAGCCATGTAGTTTGGCAAGTATCTTATCCCCGGTTTCATGTAAGAAACTATGATCATTTCTAGCAGATTGACTATCACCAAACACAATATCTAGGAATAACTCCTTGAATTCTTTATGGCCCAAACTTTGCAAATGTGTTGGCTTATCAATTGTTTTAACCATATGCGCTTGTGCTGGAATCTGAGTTGTGACTATAATGATATTACCTTTTTCTTTAGATTTTTGGAAAGGCAGCAATAGCTGTTTCCATTCATCATCATTGCTACAGTCCCACACATCATCCAATACAAGCAAAAGCTTTTTCTTTTCTAACCTTTGCTTAATGAACTCCATGGCAGTACCTTGGTTTCCTCTACCAAGTTTATTTGCAATCTTGTCTAGCAGCTTAAGCACATCAAAGTTAAGTGATACACATATCCATACCACGACATTAAAATGTTCTTGCACTTCTTCACTGTTATATATATGCTGTGCAAGAGCTGTCTTTCCTATGCCCCCTAGACCAAGAATGGGAATAACTGTGAGGTTCTCCTTAGAATAAGGACCATTTGTGATACCATGTATGATGCTATTCATTATACGGTCCCTCCCATACAATTTACGCTCTATACTTTCAGAGGTGGTGATAGGGCGACTCTCCTCGCAATATTTGGGACAGTAATCCAGTTTGAACCTAGTGTTGCAATAATTCCCGAGACATGTTGACGCACTAGCTGCAGGTTCTTTACAATATCCTGCATTCTGTTGGAGGCATCCACCCTATTAAATCTCAACTTTGGTGGTTCATTATTTGGATGGTTCCTCCGCGTGGTAAATTATGCATGCTATTGCTATCATCATCATCATCATCATGGTCTTGAGCGGATGGCGAGATGAGCAAGGGAAGCATTTACCGGCAGCGCCTGCGAAAGTGAGCTTGGCCATGCATCCGTGGACCTCTGGATTTGGATGAGCTCGACCCGGTCGGTGCTTGGGCGCCGAGGGGGTGTTGTTGCGTGCACCGGTGAGTAGAAGCCGCCAAGCATGCGGTGGGCAAACACCTGCGTGCAAGAACAACAGCCTTGGCAAAGGTGATGCAGATTAAGGAGCGGGTTGTGGGCGCAACCTCCCGGCATGCTCATCGGCAAGGCATGGAAGGTGCCATCCAAACCGGCCCCGATGCGGAAGTAGTCCATGTTGGAACCGATCAACTTGATCGTAGTTCCACAAGCCCGATGACCCCGCGAAGTTCAACCAACGGACTTGACGACGCCTTGAACGGTGATCGCGATCACCACGTGAAACGCGAACTTCGAGGACAATGAAACAACGAGACTAGGTAGACGGAGACAATGAGAACGATTTGTCTCTAACACACAAAGACACTTTTTATTGAAGCTTTTGCTTCATTATATAGGCCAGGGCCTTGACCTCCTCCCCCATTGCTATGAAGTCCCTATGGTAATCCTTCTAGGATTTACCATAAAACATGCAAACCTACATGCAACGGGGAAGGACTCCGACTTGGACACGGTTCAAAGTGTGCAGTGCACATCTCCGTAACCTTCTAGAACTCTATGTGTCCTAACTACACTAGGACTTCTAATATGACTAGGACTCTAACAGATTACAATAGGAATATGACTAGAACACTACTATGTCTAACATTTCACCCCCTAATCCTCGTTATTAACCCGAATGACGCCAAGCTTAAGTCCGAACTCCACTAATTTGATTCTCCCAGAGACTTCGCCGTAATGTCAAAGAACTTGCTCGTCTGGTCCCGATATGATCGACTTCGACCATGTCTTTCTCAATGCAAGTCCCTAATGTAGTGATAACGTGTTTCTATGTGTTTGCTTCTCCGAAATCCTAGAGCTCGAGCTCTTGATCCAACTTGAAATTCCATGCCCTTGGTGCCTCGCGTTTGAGACCATACAACGCCTTGTGTAATTTCAACACTTTGCCTGTATTCTTTGGATCAAGTAAAACCAAGAGGTTGATGAACATACACCCGCTCTTTGAGTTCTCCATTTAAGAAGGCCGACTTGACATCCATATGATGAACCCGCCAATCTCCCCGAAATGTAAGCGCTAGTAACACTCGATGGTTTCCAACCTTGCCTTTGGTGCAAAAAACTTCATCATAATCTACTCCTTGCTTCGTGCATATCCTTTGGCCACCAAGCGTGCTTTGTGCTTCACAATATTCAAAGAAAGATCCCTCTTAACCTTGAACACCCACTTCACACCGATTGCCTTGTGTCCCTTTGGCAGTGCAGCCGAGACCAAGTCTCATTTGCCTTGATGGATGTGAAACTTCGGCTTCCATGGCTTCTTTCCAACACTCCTCATCTAGTGCTTCTTCAACACTCATCGGTTCATCACCGCAAGCATACAAACACCATCGTATTCATAATCTCCGATCTCATCAAGATGATCAAACAGATCCGTCGGTGTTCTCAGATCGAAGAGGAACTCCTTCAATCTGGCCGACGCCCTTGAATTGGTGTAACCCAATCAATGCTTGATGCATCGAATAGAGAGCCGGTGTTTGAGGGAAATTGATCCCAAAGATCCTCCTCGAAGATTGCCGCGAGGAACTAGGTTTTTCGGGAACCCAAAGAAACCGGAGTTGCCGGTTACGAATCCGCCGCTTTGTACTATTGTCGGATCTTCTACGAAGAAGCGGAGCTGAATTTCAAATTCTTCGGACTCGTCTTGAATCGCCGCTGAACCGGCCCAATCCCAGCCTTGGTCTTCTTCTAAAAAAACACATCCCTCGCCGATATGTAGCGTCCTTGACACAGGATTTAGCATCCTATAGCCTTTTGTTCCATCTTAAGTAGCCAATCATCACCATCTTGATCGACTCGCCGATAACTTGGTGATGCCGGGACCAATCGCTTCACATGCCCAATGCAACCGAAAACTCGAGGTGATCAACCCTTGGTTTCTTACCATACCAAGCCTCATATGGTGTGACACCATTTAGACTTCTAGTTGGAGATCGGTTTAGGATATATCTTTGCTGTTGCTACTGCTTCGCCCCAATAGCACGATGGAATATTCTTGCTCTTCATCATGCACCTTGCCATCTCAACCACCGTTTGATTTCGATGCTCCACTACTCCGTTTTGCCGAGGAGTATACGGTGTAGTAGTATAGTGCTTGATGCCCGTCTCATTGCAAAAGATACTTGAATCGAAGTTGAATTGAATTCACCACCTCTCGCCTCCTTATGCCTTTCGGTTTGCCTTCAAGTTCAGTTTACGCCTTTGCCTTGATTATCTTCAAATATGACAATTGCTTCACTCTTGGACTTGAGCATCTCCACCCACATAAATCTACTATGATCATCCACCACGAGTAGAAAATAAGACTTCCCTCCTGGAGTTGGTGGATTGATTTGACCACAAAGATCAGCATGAAAAAGCTCGAGACCCTTTGAAGCACGGTATGAGCTGATACTTGGAAACGGGGTCCTGTGTTGTTTGCCAATGGTGCAGCCATCACAAACTTGTTCAACCCTATCAACGACAGGCATCCACGACACCATGTTTTTCCTTCCTAGATCCCCTCGAAAGTGATCTCGAAGTTTAGGTGACCAAAGCGTGCATGCCACTTCCAAGCATCATCATCCATCTTCGATAACAAGCAACCGGAGATATTGAATTTAGCTTGATAGTGTAAAGACAATTTGCTGTTCTTGGAGCCGAGATCAGCAAAGGTATCTTGATGATTGAACACCTTCAAACCTCCCTTGTTTCAAAGACACTTCCGGCCTTTCTCCTCAAGTTGGCCTAGACCGATTATATTACTTTTGAGCTTGGGAATAAAGTAAATATCGATCAATACCTTGTGCTCCTCCCCGCCGCCCTTGAATCACCATTGAACGCGGCCTTGTATGTCGACAGTTGATCCATCACCAAAACGGATTGTGCCTCGGACCTCCTTGTCAATATGAGAAAGAGCCGACAGTGCCCGGTCATATGATTGCCGGGCTCTGTATCTAACACCCAAGTCCCATCGGGCCGTCAATCGGCACAACCTTCTCTCATCAAGTGCACCACTTGGTTTGTCGGACAAACAGCGATTGCCCTCGGTGGCCATCAACGTATTTGGATTATCTCTGCGCCAACCGCGATATGAGCTTCCTCACGCTTCTCTTCCTTTTCTCGCTTCTTCGGTCGCTTGCGGTCTTGTGCCCAAAGGGGTCGTAGATCCCTAATTCTTGCACCGCCTTTACGCCCGCGGTGTACCCTCCGAGAAGTCGACTTCACGCCACCGGAGTTGCTTGAGCCACCACCATCGATCGATGAGGTGTTTTGCCTTTGCCCCGATAGTTGTTGCCTCCTTCTCGGCCATGATTAGATTGGAAACGGTTCTTATGTTTCTCAAGCCAATTTTTTCAGCGAGTAACAGGCGCCCTGCCTTGTCGATGTCCGCTCCACCTTGGCATCAACTCTTTCTTCTCGCGGCCCGTAGGTGTCCCACCGTTCTTCTACTTTGAGTGTTTTGAGATCGAGAACATCTCAATGGTTACAAGAACTTTGATTGAAACGTGGTGGAGCGACCCCGAGTAAACTTCTTGACAACCCGAAGTTTCCTCGATCGTCTCACCTAGTGACTTGAGGGTGGTGACAAGATTGGTGATCCTCATGCCGAAATCTTCTACCCCCTTCTCCTTCTTTGAAACCGATGTTCTCAAATTCTTGTAGGAGTTTCGGGCCGACTTCCTTCACGCGATCCGCTCCAATCCTCATTGTCTTGATTGCCTCCCACGCCTCTTTCACCGATTTCTTGCCGCCTAGAGTAGACCACATCTCGCACGGGCACCGACCGCATCGGTGCTCCCATGGCTCGACGATCCTCGGATCGCTTGACATCGGTACAGGGATCAATTGCCTCCCGTAATTCCAATGCCTCAAAGTTGATTTGCATCAACATCGCCCACTCGACGTAATTCGTCCGAGTAAGCATTGGCCACATGAGATTGCTCTCCTTGACGCCGCTTGTTGTTGCCGGTGCTTGCTCCATCACCGCCCGCCATGTTTGATCTCCCTCTTCACCTTCTAGCCGCGCCGCCGCCTTTGATCTTCACCGAACGGCTCCGATACCACGTGTTGGAACCGATCAACTTGATCGTGTAGTTCCCACAAGCCCGATGACCCCGCGAAGTTCAACCAACGGACTTGACGACGCCTTGAACGGTGATCGCGATCACCACGTGAAACGCGAACTCGAGGACAATGAAACAACGAGACTAGGTAGACGAGACAATGAGAACGATTTGTCTCTAACACACAAAGACACTTTTTATTGAAGCTTTTGCTTCATTATATAGGCCAGGGGCCTTGACCTCCCCCCCGTTGCTATGAAGTCCCTATGGTAATCCTTCTAGGATTTACCATAAAACATGCAAACCTACATGCAACGGGAAGGACTCCGACTTGGACACGGTTCGTGCGTGCCGTGCACATCTCCGTAACCTTCTAGAACTCTATGTGTCCTAACTACACTAGGACTTCTAATATGACTAGGACTCTAACAGATTACAATAGGAATATGACTAGAACACTACTATGTCTAGCAGCCCAAATTGCCCAAAGACGCCGCCGGCTGCATTGCATTCGAGGGTCCGCAGCCTTCGCTAGAAGCTCCTTGAGCCGAAGTTGGGTATTTCCTTGCCGAGGATGTGCTCAAGCACCGCCTTTGACGGACGGCGCCTCCCGCCGAGGTCCCGGACGTTGGTGCCGAGGTCCACGCTGGATGCCCGGTCCTTGAGCAAGTCGCCCGTGAAGGGAGACAGGCGCTTTGCCCACCACCGAAAACGCTGCTCTTACCATGGCAGCGGTCGCCATGATCCTCACGCCGTCGTGTCGTCGGAACTGATGGATTGATCGTGTCTAATTTGTCGCGAACTCTCGCACCGCATTACGAGGGACTCACCGAGTGGGGGTAAATGTATCAGTACTATGCTATTAACAAACGCCACCAAGGGTTATATACATGCATGCATGCTCACCACTAAGAGGCTCCCAAGATGAATCTAACAAGCTAGCTAGCGATCCATTCCAACGTTTCTATCCGATCACCCACGGCAACGCCGCGTGTCGAGAACACAATTGTCTGGCTGCCGCCGATCCGATCATTGGGCCGCCGGATAGCTCCCCATGTTGCTTTCTGTCGGCAAGAAAGAATGGTGGGAGGGCGCTGGCGAAGACGACGACAGAGGAGAACCGAACAACTAGCTAGTTTGCCTCTCGCAAGCAAGGACCAGGCACATTATATAACATACGGGGGAAGAAAATCGCATGTAATTGCCGCATACCGCAAAGAATGCGGGGGACGTGTCTTTGTAGCCCCACTGTAAACACAAGCAGAGCTAGACGACCAGAAGCTCGAACGACGTGTCGCCGCCTCATATGGAGTAGGGGTCGTTTTCCCTCTACCGACCAAAGAATAGGGTCAAACCGCAAACCCGTGCGGCCGATCATTCAAGCAATGGTGTCACCAGTATTTCCCCATTCGGTTTTTCAACCTTTTAATTTCTCTTGTAATCATCTATCGTTTGGCGCCGGCCGGTCGGCCTTCTCCATTTTTTCTTTGTTTTCCATTAATCTACTATTTTGATGCTTAGGTCACACTACATAAAGAATTAGAATGCTCAGGTTGTAAAGATTGAGGGAACGGATGCCTTGACCCTAGGCTCCGGTTACATGTTATATAGATGGGAAAGCCTCCCATAAGGCTTGTACAACAAGTAGATCACGGTACAAGTTAGGATTACGGGATATCTACCGTATCTAGCATATCTAGGAATATCCTAATTTGTACCATAAGTCAAAGACTTACAATGAAGCTATCACGGTTACCTTATACAATGCAACGCGGAGTACAAGACCTTATACAATCGATATCATTTAACATCCCTCCTCAATCTCAGCCACTAACACTTGTGAGGTTGAGATTGTTCCTAAATTGTCGAAGCTTGACCACGGTGTAGCGCTTTAGTGAACCCGTCGGCAACTTGATCACTTTTTTTTTTTTTTGAGATTACACAAGCATAACGCAGACACTCAACACGCACGCATATTGATAAATCTGATATCCAGGAGACGTTGTGCAACTTGTTCTCGAACAAAGTGAAAATCGATCTCAATGTGTTTAGTTCGTGCATGAAAAATAGGATTAGCTGAAAGATACTTAGCTCCCAGATTATCACACCAAAGTCTTGCCATGCGTGGATGAGGAATTCTCCTTTCGGTTAACAACTTCCGAATCCACATCATCTCTCGCCGTAGCATTAGCTAAAGTCTTATATTCAGCTTCGATTGCTTGATCGAGACACCGTAGGTCGCTTCACGGCTGTCCACAAAATCAAGTTAGGGCCTAGAAACACCGCAAAACCGCTGTCGATCTCTCGTCATCAACGTCTCGCCCAATCGGCATCGAGAATGCACTTACGAGCATGGATCTAGATGGCGAATGCTAAGCCCAAGATTAACAAGTACCCTTGATGTATCGTAATATCCGTTTGATCGCACTCCAATGAATGGTTGTGGGTGCATGAAGGAATTGACATACCTTGTTCACGGCAAAGCTAATGTCAGGTCTTGTCAATTTCAAATATTGCAAAGCTCCCACTAAGCTTCTATACCGAGTAGAATCATCAGGTCCAAGTTTAACTCCATCTTGAACACTCAATTTCTCTGTACTTGACAAAGGTGTGTCTCTTGGTTTGCATAGATTCATACCGACCGAGCTAGTACATCGGTGGCATAACGTTCTGGGATAACATCAAGTCTGCCTTGCCTCCTTTTCACTTCAATGCCTAAGAAATAGTGCAAATCACCCAGATCTTTGAGAGCAAAGTCTTGTTGTAAGTCTCGAAGCAATGCATTTGTGGCACTATGAGAGGAACTTGCAACGATAATATCATCCACATATACAAGAACAAATATAGTATGACCACCCTTATTATAGTAAAAGAGTGAAGTATCAGCTTTAGATGGAGTAAATCCCAAAAGTTGTAGCTTACTCGAGAGTCTTGCATGCCATGCCCGGGGTGCCTGCTTCAACCCATAAAGGGCCTTGTCGAGCTTACAAACATAATGTGGACGGTCTTTGTCAACAAAACACGGTGGCTGTCTCATGTAGACTTCTTCCTCCAAAATACCACGAAGAAAGGCGTTTTTGAACATCCGGTGACGAAGAGACCATCCTCTTGATATTGCCACCGAGAGTACCAACCGAATTGTCGCTGCCTTGACTACAGGACTAAACGTGTCCTCGTAGTCAATACCGTAACGCTGCTTGAAGCCCTTAGCGACCAGACGTGCCTTGTAACGATCAATCGACCCATCTGCCTGCTTCTTAATCTTGTACACCCATTTGCAATCTATGACATTTTTGCCTCGAGAAGGTGGAACTAGGTGCCATGTATTGTTGCGTTGAAGAGCATCATACGGCACTCATGGCAGAAACCCAATTCTTATCTTGCAATGCCTCACGAACCGGCGTAGGCTCACTGAATCAACAAATCAAGTCATGCACCATCGAACTGTGCCATCGGTATATGTTTTTAGGCTTGGCGATCCTCGCTTGAAGTCGTGTGGCATGAACTTCGGCGAGGAGGCACAGGGACGGGTTGCGTTGTATGTAGCCCGCGGTGATGAAGTCGGTGCCGGGGGGATCCGGGAGGAGGATCGCGCCAGCAGTGGAGAGGCGACGGGATCGCCGTGTGGCAAGCCCGAAGGTTCTTCGAGTGCGTGAAGCGGCGTGATGCGGCGTAGAAGATCCCGTATGGCCGAAAGACAATGTCCGCCCAGCCTGGCGTCCTCCGTGCGCTGTGTCGGCACCGATCCAAGGTGGATCCGCCCATCGTTGCGCAGAGAAGCGAAGATTGGAGCCCGCGCTGCCTCCTCCCGGGAGCACATGAAATATGGATCTCGCACCTTGGTGTTTGTATTGGAAGCTTGCTCATTTTGCACCCGACCGATCCACGCATTCAAAGAGTTGTTGCACGTGACCGAAGAAGCATTAGTAGACACGGTATGACTCGACATCAAATCATGTACGTGATACGTCCCCAAAAGATGGATTCAAATGGATGTCGGGTAACAATTCAAGCTCGCTTTCAACCGAGCACCAGCGTTTGAATGCATAGATGCAAACGGGAAAACGGTTTCATCAAAAACAACATCCCGAGAGATGTAAACTCTGCCACGAGATGGATCCAAGCACTTATATCCTTTGTGCTTGTCACCAGAAACCAAGAAAGACACATGGTTTGGATCTAAACTGAAGTTTCCTTTCATTATAGGGCGCAAATTCGCCAACAGGCACATCCGAAGGTTCTAAGAAAGCTATAATCTAGGTGCTGGCTAAAAAGACGAAAAAAGAAAGGTGTATCGTTGTCTATGACTTTTGATGGCAGCCTATTGATGAGAAAAACTGCTGTAAGGAATGCCTCATCCCAAAATTTGAGTGGCATGGACGAGTGTGCAAGGAGAGACAAGCCTACTTCAACGATATGCCTATGCTTTCTTTTCAAAGACCCCCGTTCTGGCGGTGAGCGTGTGGACATGAAACAAGATGAGTAATCCGACACGTTTAAAAAGAAGGAGTTTAGAGCTTGATACTCGCCACCCCGGTCGGTTTGAATAGCCTGAAATTTTGCGATTGAATCTACGCTCAACAAGTTGTTGAAAATCTTGAAAACATTGGAACACTTGATTTATGACGCAAGAGATATAACCAAATGAATTTACTATGATCGCCAATGAAACTAACATAGTAATTATGACGCCCAAATGAAGTTGGTGCAGGACCCCAAACATCCGAAAAGACTAAATCAAGGGGGCTAGCTGATTTGCTAGTCGACCTTGGGTATGGTAGCGATGGCTTTTACCAAGTTGACAGCCATTACGCACATGTTTATTGGACTCTTTTGAAAAGGAAATACTATGGCGACTAAGCACCTGCCTAACCACAGGAGTAGAAGCATGGCCTAGCCTATTATGCCACATAGACTCAGACGACTTGACGACACCATAGACTTGCTTATTCTTGGATGACGGCTGGCTATTGGAGGGCAGCAACGGGTACAATCCATATGTTCACATCTGCCTTGATAAAGAGTTCTCTTCGTCGCCTATTCCTTAATTAAAAATGAGTGGGATGAAACTCAATGAAAGCGTCATTGTCACGAGTAAGACGATGCACTGAAACTAAGTTCTTTTGTTCTTTAGGAACATGAAGAACATTGCGTAGATGAATGGAGCTAGATGGGGAGCGTAAAGTACGATGACCGATGTGAGTAATGTTCATACCGTTCCGTTGGCGGCGTGCACTTGATCACCACCATTGTAGCGCTCCCCGGACGTCGGCTTCTCTAGCTTTCAGGCGTGATGTGGTGCAGGGCGCCACCGTCCACATACCAATTTGTGTCCACGCCATAGGGCGTGGTCACCGAGGATGCTTGATTTCTGCGGTGACCCACGGAACCTCTCATCATAGCGCTTGAAGCACCTAGCCGCGCCATGACCTTCCTTGCCGCAAACTTGACGGATTACGCCGGCTTGGAAGTTTGGAGAACGCCCACCATTGCGTCCTCCCTCCTTTGCCACCACGGACCGAAGCCACCACGCCCACCTCCTCCACCGCGGTTTCCACCACGAAATTGTTGCGGGCGCCACGGCCTCCTTTGGCAACCATGTTTGCCGATGACCGATAGCCTTTTGCCGCCATTCTTCATCTCCATCCTTAACTTCGAAGCCGGGTCGGGTTGGGTGTAGAGCTCCCCAAGCGATATTGGTTCAACATGTGCAGCCACGGCTGAAATAATAGCATCATATTCACGATCTAGCCCCGAGAGGATGTAGGAGATCAGCTCTTCATCTTCAAGCTTACGACCAAAGACTGGCCATCTCATCTCGCAAGGCCCTTCATCTTGGTGAAGTAGTCGCTAACCGAGGACGCCCCTTTGGACGAGTTTGCCAAGGCCATCCACGTGCTAATGATGCGTGCACGGGATTGGGATGCAAACAGCGCTTCAATTGCATCCCAGGCTTGCTTGGTGGTGACCACCGTGGTGGGGATCTGCGGCGAGATCTCTTTCCCAGGAGATGTCAAGAGAAAGCTTAGGACTGTCTGGTCCTTGGCAACCTAGGACTCATAGTCCGGGTTGGGCTTACGCTTTCCGGGTCGAAGTCATCGGGTTTGGCCCGGCGAGGAACGCCGCCCGGCGCATTAGCACTTGGGGTGATGTAGGAGAAAAAGCTGCGCTCCCTTGAGTGCCGATGTAACTTGAAGCTTCCACATCGGTAGTTCTTCCGATCTAGTTTCTCGTGCGGAGAGAGACCGATCGAAGGCATCGACAAGCTTGACGAGGACGGCGTGAGGAACGCCATGAGAGTTCTCCTTGTGGAGTTTTGCGGCTCAATACCATGTAAAGATTGAGGGAACGGATGCCTTGACCCTAGGCTCCGGTTACATGTTATATAGATGGGAAAGCCTCCCATAAGGCTTGTACAACAAGTAGATCATGGTACAAGTTAGGATTACAGGATATCTACCGTATCTAGCATATCTAGGGAATATCCTAACTTGTACCATAAGTCAAAGACTTACAACAGAAGCTATCACGGTTACCTTATACAATCTGGTAACGTGAGTACAAGACCTTATACAATCGATATCATTTAACACAGGTCGTCGTAGTAGATTGAAGGCGAACAAAAAGTCCACCAAGCCGACTCTCAAGTTGGCCGTCGGCTAGAAGCTTGTTCACACACGACGAATACTGGATGCCTCTAGTGATGAGTGCAACGCACAAGACACATGGAGTCTTGTTGGGAGCGTGATACGCAAGACAAGCCATGATGTCTTTAGAAACATTAAAAACCACATGCTCGGGAAAGGGACCCCATCACACCATCAGCCACAAAGGGATGACTTTCAGCGAAGAGGAAGCTAACACTGGCATTGTGTTTTCCTACTACAACAAGCTGTTGGGGGCTGATTTCGTACATTCTCACCGTATTGATTTCTCCCAGATAGGCCTACCGCAGCTTGATCTTGAGGATCAGATCAGCCCCTTCGCTGTGACAGAGGTGGCCATGATCATCGCGGCCACGCCGTCCAACCATGCCCCGGGGTCGGATGGCTTCTCAGGGGCCTTCTACAAAGTTGCTTGGGACATTGTCGCCCTGACGTCATGAGAGCCTTCCGAGCCTTCTGGGAGTTGGACTGTTAGAGAATATGGATAATTAGCATTAGGATATTTCCTAGTTAGCATCATGAGATATCCTAACTTGTAGATGAAGATGTATAGCTTTGCTTGTACTCCAAGATGTACCAAATCTGATGTAATCTCGTATGTATCCATGACTTGCATTGTAAGCCACGTAGGGGGCGCTTCCCTACCTATATAACACGAAACCGAGAGTCCCTAGGGGATTAACTCTCGTTACGCTATTTTCTACATGGTATCAAAGCTAGACTCCTAACGGAAATAGAGCATGGCGCTTCCTTCCTCCTCCTCCGCACCATTTGCTGCGTTCTCCCCTCTCGGATTTTACGCGTCCAGAAGCTCACCAGGAAGAACTTCACCATGTGGGAGAGGCAGATCCTCTCCACACTGAGAGGTGCGCAGATGGCGCACTTCATCGCTCCGGCTCTGCCATGCTTGGGACCCGGCACCTGCCGCCGGGGGCGACAACAAGACCGATCCTGGATCACGAAGGATCAGCAGGTTCTCAGCTACCTGCTGAACTCCATCTCCACCGAGATTATGGCGCAGATCACTTCTGCAACGACGGCATCAGCGGCGTGGGCGGCCATCCAAGGGCTGCACGTCTCTCAGTCCCGGGGTAGAATCATCAGCACGCGGATGGCTTTGGCCACTTTGCATCTAAGGGTACGAGTACCTTTGCCGATTACTTTGTCAAAATGAAATCTCGGCAGATGAAATGGCCACCGCCGAGGCGCAAACTGGAAGATGAGGAGCTTGTCTCCTACATACCGAACGGGTTGGACATGGATTTTTTAATCCGGTCGCGGATTCGTTGCCGCGCAGCGCCGAGCCGACCTCCGTCCTTCGAGCCGTATGCACCTGGTAGCGGTCGGCGGTGCATGGAGATCCACGGTGGCGGTCATCGACCTCCACGAACATGGTGGCCAAAGGCGGCCACGGCGGCAACGCCCAAAGAACGGTGGTCGCGGTGGTGGTCGTGGCGGTCGCTGGGCGCTTCCGATCATGGCAAGCGGGGGACGGCGCAACGGGGGGCCGTCCGAAGGGGCACCTTCCAAGCCGGCATCTTACGCCGACTCTGCGACAAGGAGGGTCATCAGGCCCTTCGCTTTTCAAGAGGTTCGATGCTACGTTCGGGGACCCCCACGCAAGAGTGTGTCGTCGGCCACCACGAACTCCTACGGTGTTGACACTAATTGGTACATGGACTCGGGTGCCACGGACCACATCAGGGGAGCCGAGAAGTCGAGCTTCGCAACAAATACCACGGTGGAGATCACATGCACGCATGACGGCAAGGGTATGGACATTGCTAATATTGGTCATTGCACAAAGACGTTCTCCTAGTGGTGTGTTTCACTTAAAAATGTCCTCCATGTTCCTAAAGCCCATAAAAACCTTTGTTCTATCAATCGTTTCACCAAAGATAACAATGTCTACCTTGAATTTCACCCTACTCATTTTCTTATTAAGGAACCGGAGGCGAGGAGAACCCTCCACATCTACCGATGTGAAGGAGGGCTCTACCCGTTGCGATCGTCCAATAAACAAGTTTTTGAGTCTTCGAATAAACAAGCCTATGGTGCCACCAAGCCATCCTCGACCGTGTGGCACCATCACCTAGGGCATGCTTCCTCCCATGTAGTCAAGCAAGTCCTAGATCAGCATAGGCTTCCTTTTTTTAGTGATGATAATAAAGATAGGGGTGTGTGACGCGTGTCAACAAGGCAAGATCCATCAATTGCCTTACCCTAAGTCGACGAGTGTGTCTAATTTGGTCCTATGGACCTCATTTTTTTCGAGATGTATGGGGCCCTTCCTCGACCTCTATTGGGAACCATAATTATTATGTCAGCTTCATTGATGATTACAGCAAGTTTACCTGGCTCTTTCTTATTCACCATAAATCTGAGGTGTTTGCATGTTTTCACAAATTTCAGAGTCTTGTTGAACGGCAATTTAATCGGAAAATTCTAGCAGTCCAAACGGATTTTGGGGAGGGGGGCGTAGTATGGAACATTGCATTCCTTTTTCTAGCATCTTGGTATTAGTCATCATGTGTCATGCCCTCATGCCCACCAAAGAAAACGGCTCGGTGAGCGTAAACACCGACACATTGTAGAGATGGGGCTTACTCTGCTTGCGCATCCATCTGTTCCATTGAAATTTTGGGACGAAGCTTTCTCTACGGCTGTGTACCTCATTAATCGCCTCCCATCCAAGGTCATCCACAATGAGACACCCTTTGAACGCCTGTTTAAACAAAATTTTGACTATAGTTGTCTTCACACCTTTGCTTGTACTCCTAGTTAGCGTCATGGGATATCCTAACTTGTAGATGAAGATGTATAGCTTTGCTTGTACTCCAAGATATACCAAATCTGTTGTAATCTCGTATGTATCCATGACTTGCATTGTAAGCCACGTAGTGGGTGCTTCCCTACCTATATAACGGGGCAGAGTCCCTAGGAGATTAGCTCTCGTTACGCTATTTTCTACATGGACTTAGGAGCTTCCACCTCCAAAACGAGGCTATCATGGTGTTATTGCATAAAACGCCGACGCCACAAGGTCTGAAAGGCTATCGGCCCATAAGCCTAGTCCACTGAGTGAGGAAGCTGTTCTCCAAGGGGCTTGCCTTGCGGTTAGCGCCCGGCGCGCATGCATGATCTCATCAGGGCAAACTAGATGGCCTTTTTTCAGGGACGACACATTCACGAAAACTTCAAAGTCATGCAGCACTCGTGCAGGTGGCTACATACTCACCACCATCCAGCCATATTGCTCAAGATTGACCTCGCCAAGGCGTTCGACTCGGTGGTCCGGCCTTTCTTGTTGGAGCTCTGCCGAGACGTTGGTGGTGATGAGATTGGGTGGGCGCCATGTCGTCACGGCCCGGCACCAAGGTGCTCATGAATGCCCGCCCCAAGAACCGCATCCTACATGCTTGTGATCCGAGGCGGGCGACCCGCTGTCCCCGCTCCTCTTCGTCATCACCATGGAGGTACTTAGTGCACTTATCTCAGAAGCAGACCGTCGAGGGGCCTTCACCCCTCTACTGGAAAAAATCAAGGAGCATGCATCCATCTATGCCGATGACCTAGTGATTTCCTCTCCCTGAACGTCCAAGACTTCATCAATATCCGACGATTTTGGATGTGTTCGCGGGATTTTTCGGCCTCACCACCAACATCGACAAATCTTGTTGTCACGCCCATCCGCTGCTCCCCATCTCGGTCGAAGTCTATGCGCGAGGTTTTCCCTTGCAAGCCGGTGGATTTCCCCACCAAGTACCTCAAGGCGCCGCTCTCCCCGACTAAGCCGGCACGCAGGGGCAAAAGCGTCGTCAATGCGGTGGTAGCCCGCATCCCGACCTGGAAGGGCGGCCTCTTGACGAGGTGGGTTGGGCAACACTCATCCAGATGACGCTCTTGGCTATCCCAGTACACGTCTATCGTGGTTCAATACCATGGACACAGTAAATCATACGGCTCGTGTGGGACTCCGATGGCCTAGCTCTAAGATGACAAAGATATATATATTGGTTCAGGCAAGCGGTGCCCTAGTCCAGTTGGGATCACTATGTATCCAAGCTCGTGTGCTCGTAGTAGGTGAATACAGGCAGGTTGAGAGAGGGAGGCGACTCCCAAGTCATTGTGAGTGGTGTGTGTGATTAAGGCAAGTGCCAATAGCGCGAAGCTCTGTGTGCGAGTTGAGCTCCTTGCCCTTCCTAGTGGCCTTCGGGTCCTTTTATAGTCTCAAGGACGTACTGTGGTGCCATGGGATGGGCGATGGTAAAAGAAGATGTAAAAGTACATGGTCGTGTAAATACAGAGGCCATCATGCCGAGTTCCGCATTATCGTCGTCGTGCATCGCTGACCATAGCCCTCTGCCTTCCACTCGACTTGTCTTAGTGGTGGACAGAAATGGGAATCCCGCCGACGGGTGAGATTGTACGAGGCTGGATGAGTTGCCCGAGCTATCTTGGGTACGCTGACATCCTAATCATGGTCGGCGTGCAACGCTTGCGCCGCCCTCGAGTATCACGGCAGGGACGCGTCTCCTCAGTGGTCAGACGGCTTCCTGCCCGCTATCATCCGCTGCACCATCGTTAACTAGGGGGAAGAGTCATAATTCCTCTTGTCTGTATGCGGGCGGCGGGAGGTGGAGTTGATGGATGGGTCGCTGCGCCGCATCCGTTCAGGGGTGATGATGCCCGTCGACGGTGTATAGTTGTGGCGCGTTGCCTCGCCTCGTATAGCCGGTGTACTGGGTTCTACGCCTACGCAAAGGTCTTGGGTGCGGCCGAGGAGACCGATCGGCCCGACACGGGAGCCATCACCGGTGAACCTATGGCTTTCCCCGTCCTAGAAGGCATATGAAGTGAGGGCGAGTCGGGCTCCCGACCTTTAGGTCGCACGAGACGGATGCGGAGTCGGCCATCCGACCTTTGGGTCGCGGGAGGCGAGGCCGGACGTCCGCGACCCCCAGGCGCGTGCGAGGCGGGGGGCCAAGGCACCTTCCCAAGGCCGTGCGAGGCGAGGCCGAGGCGGCCGCCCCGCCCATGCTATGCAAGGCGGGGCCAAGCCCCGCGACCTGAGGTCGCGAGGCGCGTGTGCTGTCCACCGGCCTTTAGTGCCGGGAGGCGAGGCGAGGCGGCCGGGAGGTCGCGCGATGCGATGCGACGTCCGTCCCTCCCGCCGTCCTCCGGCGCACGGCCGAGGCGGAGGTGGGCGGCCCGGAGGCCCGGAGGCCGCACGAGGCGCCGCGCCCGCCCCTGGTAAGCAATATGGTACAATATGATACTCGTGCGGTGCATGCCTTCATGTCTTGGTCAGGGCCTCCCGGACGGTGCGGCCCATATAGAGCCATGAGGGTATACGGGTCTATACCCCCACATAAGGATGACCCAATCTTAAGCGAAAATCCTACTAATGAAACAATACATTGAGCTTTGAAAATCTATACCTAGAGCTTTCATTATCCAAAAATCATGATCTTTAACAATTTGGAAAGGTAATGAAAAGTACTACAAAACTCTTACAATTTATGGAGTCCCAACATGCTTCTATGTTTCTCCAAAACCTTGTCTAAGAAAGATAGCATTCTTAGAGAAATCATAACTCTGAAAATACCGATGCTAAAATCATGAAATTTCAGGAACCAATAGATCTGAAAGTCCTCTAAAGCTTTTGTAGCAACCATTCTATCAGCAACGGTCATTTAGTAAACGAAAACTACAAGAAACAGTTGGTCTGGTCAATAGGTAGGCAGCAGAATCCTATATTTGACTGCAAAGGTAATTCCTTCCCCAATACCACTTATTTCTAAGAACCACCCAAAGCATCTCAATCAATAGATCCAAAGGGAGAATCGGCTCACCTTGTTTATCCCCAAACCATAGGGTTTCGTTGGAGCGAGATGTGGCCACGGTCGTCGGGAGAGAGGCATGGAGAGCATGTGAGGGTGGGGAGGGACAGCCGAGGCACCAGGTGCGCCTCCTAAGGGGCCGGCTACACACCGCATCAAGGAGCCGGGCCACCGCTCGGCTCGCATGTGCCGCGATCGGGGGACCTCGATAGCAAAGTGGAGGGAAACGGAGGTGAGAGGCGGTGAACGAGATCCAAGGATGAGGAGGATGGTGGTGGTGGGGGGGGGGAGGGGCGCCGCCGCGCCCGCCGCGCGTCGGCGTCGTGGTCGAGGTGGGGAGGATGAGAGAAGGAAGGGTGGAGGCCTTTTTTTGCCGAAAGGAAGCCGGTAAAGATATATTTGGTCGGCCGAGGCTTTCGTAAAAAGGTTGGAGGCGGGCGGGTAAACGTAAAATCACAACGATTTTGGAATTTCCTCTTCTTCGAGCCGCCAGGATTCTCATAGTACGAGGGGCAAAACATAAAAAACCAAATTGAGTTATTGTTCAAGGAGGGCCTGGGTGGACCATGTTGTGATTTTGAAATAACGAAGGACCTTGTAACATCCCGATTTTCCACGAAGGAAAATACACGAGAATCGAATAATAATGTGATAGTCCCACAAGATCACTCCATCACATTACTATTTACAGTTAATATCATAGTCAAGCATCATACAAATACAAGATTATAAGATTAAACAACTCTCGGGGACTCACCTATTACACGATTAACCTAGCGGAAGCGTAACTCAGGACATCGGGGTAGACATAGCATGTCGGCGAAGTGAAGGCTCCTCCTTCACGGGCTTCATCGTAGTCGGCATAGAAATTGGCGGAAGCATTCTTCATCTTCCGATCCAAGCTTGAGTGTAGGAACGAGATCACCTAATCCTTCTAAATAATGAGATTCGTGTAATGCGCACACCGCCGTAAATGTGCGAGGCCATGGTCGACGACCGAATGAGCTTTGGTGGAAAATAGAAAATAAGGGATCCGGGCGATCCTATTAGTTGGTCGTGGATTGCATCCTTAGCGCATGCGGCGGCAAGAAGCGATAATATAATCAATATTATTAGTTCCAATTACAAGTTCCATCCCCCTCACATGTTCATCCCACTACATCACCGGATACCACACACATCCCACGGCTCTCATAATCACTTGGCGACAAGACGACTCCGGCTCCTTCCGCCTTGCCTAATCGGCTCTCAACCCTCTAGGCTCTCACCGTATGTCCCCACACACACAACTACACCCAAGGTAAGAAGAGAAGGACACCACTGGACTGATTTGTGGAAGATCAAGGTACGTTCAAGATCCGGATCTTTCTATGGCGACCGGTAAGGCATTCTATGCCGGCCCAGGGGACGCACGACATCACGTAAATATGGCACCTAATGCGGGATGCTCGTTGTGTGGTGCTATGGATTCATGGAGGCACTCCTTGCTTGAGTGCAACTTAGCAAAGTGCGCGTGGGCGCCGGAACGAGAAGAGATAGTAGAATTCATTTGCCAAATAGAAACCCCTGCACACCAAAGCTTGGCTATCCGAAGTGATCAAGGGCACGAAACAAGAGGAGCTCACGCGGGTGGTGGTCCGCCTATGGGCCATCCGCGCGCTTGGCCGCTTGGCTGTGCACCGGGATCAATTTCGCAGTCCGTTCTCGACACACCGCTTTGTCGGCTTTATCGGTGAACTCGGTGAGCTCGACGAGGTGGCGCAGGGGCGCCTGCGAATCCGATGGGCTGCGCAACCTTCGGCCGCACCACGGCCGGCCGTGCGATGGATCGCTCCTCCTAGGGGCGTTGACAAGATCAATGTTGATGCCGCAATTTCAAAGAACGTGAGAAGAGCCTGCATTCGCTGCGTGGCTCGAGATGATTCGAGCAAATTCTTGGGGCGTCGGCATTGGTACCGGATGGATACTCGGATGCGAGAGACGGCCGAGGTGTGGCATGCTTAGGGAAGGATTGGCACTCGGCGGTGATTTGAATGTCCGACATTGCGGGTAGCAAGTGACCGCATTAATGCGATTAGAATTATCCAAGGACAAGGCCGGAGTACATGGCCCTGCTGTTCAGAGATCAAGCATATCATGGGTAGTTTCAGAGTGGAGTTCATCCACGAAGGGAGGAATGCAAATCATGATGCTCATTGTTTAGCTAGAAGTTGTGTCAATTTCTTAGTCGGTCGTTATGTTTGGTTTGGTGAGCCTCCCGAGGGAGTTTGTAATTCCTATGACATAATATAATAAAGGGTGGCTCGTTTTTGCTCAAAAAAAAAAAAAAAACTACTCGGAGAAGGGAAACCTCAGAAAAACCTAGTAAAAGACCGGCCAAAAACCGAGGGTAGTCCAGCAAAAAGGGCGGCGCAAAAACCCTTGGTAGTCCAGTCTAGACAGTCCTAGCCCGTAGGCCGGACTATACGTATAGATTTACAACTCGCAGAGCGTGTACTCAAGACCACAAGATAACCATCATCGATGGTGCCCGCGTCTCGGCTATAACAGGAGACCTCCCTAATCGACGATGCCACCCTACCACTCGCCTGAAGTCCCGAATACCACCGGCATCTCTAACGCCGAGACCGCGGAAAGCCAAGTACCAGGCCCAACTCGTGGTCACTAAGCTGTCTCGAGAGGGTGTGGGTCATCTGCGCCCGCACCTCCCTACACTATCCGCTAACCTCCCAGTATGGCACCACCCAACTAAAAGGGGCAATCCAGGCCCTCCCCACTAAGGTACTGTGTGGTGAGTACCAATTCCCAAGACTTCGGGTCCTCGAAGATACAAGTCCTTAGGTAGGACCAGGCAAAGACTTCGGGTCCTCGAAGATACAAGTCCTTAGGTAGGACCGGGCAAGACATCTTCAATACTTCGCCAGCACTTCATCCCATGACAAGAATCGCATCGGGCCATCTCCTCGAACATTGTTTACCCGCCACGTAGCGCTAGTATGGGTGTGCCCGAAGCATCCCCAGAAGCAAGACTCGTCGTCATTCCCGCCGGTCGACACAACCCTCACCACCCACACACCCAAGTCACGCACGCAGAGTCACACTCCATCGTATCACACATTATCCGTCCGCTCATATAATCCGGCTCTCAATATATAACATAAGTGTGATAGCATAGCAAACAAGTGCAAGCAAGCGTGCAGGAATGTATAAGTGCGAGCGCAATGCTGGGTAATCAGGTGGATAGGTTTTAATCAGGCAATCGAGGCTCAGGCAAAAGCATGCATCATATACTAGCAAAGGAATAAAATAAAGCGCTAGCATATCTATTTGCAATATGTCTAAATAGGATTCTCTAAGTAAAAGTGTCGCCATGACACCGCGATGTCGAGGAAGTAGTTGTACAAGTCTTCGTTAGTTAGTGTAGTCGCACACCGGGATCTCCTCCTCCCGGGTCAACTCCACTCCACGGTCCCCGTTGTCCTCCATGCTCTCTTCCTCCTTCGGGTTCCGAACCAACGCTAACCGCGAAGCAACTATCTCGCGAGACTACACGCGACAAGAGAGCAATCAATCACTAAAGAGGCGATAGGACTCAAAAGGACTACGACCTCGAAAGATCACAAAAAGGAGAACTACTGAAAGCCCTCTCGGCGAATGTCCGATCCTTGGACTAAAGAAATAAGAGGGGTTGTTTGCCAAGTATGAGCTCAAGTCATAGCCTAGCTCGTAAGTCATGGGTCGATTGTGTCGACCTATACGGCTTGGGTAAATGGCATAGACCTTAGCTCATCCCGAGTAAACACCACCGCACACTATCTTTCGATCCAAACGTCATTTAGATTAACGGGAACCGAAAGGAGTGGCAAAAGTAAAGCTCCGATCTCCCCTAATCCGAATGCCATTATAATTGACGAATTAAGAGAGGGTGGAACGGGAAGAGAAGAGAAGGGGCGACACGCTAGAACACGAGTGCCTAATCCACTTGTAGGGTACCAAGACCAAGGTGCTTGAATTTGCACTAAGACGGGTCTATTAGGTACAAGCATGCAAGGGCTTAAGCACAAAGGAATCAAAAGAAGGCGAGAAGAACAAGGACCAACACCAAGAGGAAGAAGGTAAAAACCCAATGGCCATGGCAAGGCCACGAGCTTCACCTAAGCGGGTTGCATCCATCGCTCTACTACAACCGATTCTAATTCAGTATCCCACTAAACTTGGTCATGGAGGATTCGACATGTGCGGTTAGAATCCGCGTCAATATTTAATATCGGGTCGAGTCCGCGAATGGCCACGTTTGTGGGACGGAGTAGGAACTAACAATCGTAATGCGATAGAGACAACTAAAACGAGGGAGCGAAGTTACGCTGGGTGTCTCGGCCACGCCGGGATCGAACCCACGACCGAAACGTTCGAACGAGGTACGATCCCTCAACCGGCTCGAAGGCACGGCACACAGGCAACCACGGAAACACATAAAAGAACCACGACTCAACTTACCCCAAATGGGGTAGCACATTCCATAGCGAGAGACAAAATACAAGGCCGGCGCAAAGGCATGGCACAGCACAGGCATCAATATATTGATAGATCGAACATGAGTGACAAGATAGATAAGTATCAAGATAGATCATTTACATACGACATGTCTCGAGTATATAGAGTATGTATGAACAAGAATATGAAAGGTAGTAAATAAAGAAGATTGTTGGTGACGTCAAAGACGGCGCCAACGAGATTCAAAGGCTAAACCTTGGAGCAAGGATTGCAGCGGCACGGCCCGACTGGCTGTTGGTTGGCTTTTAGCTTCGACTAAATAGGACGGCATGGTCCAAGCCTTCCTGTAAGAGTGGGAAACAGCGGCACGAAGGCCGGACATCAAGCAAGGTCGATGAAATGGTCATGAATGGGCAAGAAAGGTAAGGCTCGGTCACGGCGGCTTACCGGTGTGGCGCTGTTGCTCTCCAGCAAGGTGGTAAGGCCGCTGGCTTGCTGTTTCCCTACAACAGCAGTGAGCATTCACGGCGCGAAGGCCATGTATCAGGCATGGGCTGTGGCATACTAAGGTACAGGAAAGAGAAAGGCAAAGCCTTGACCACGATGACTCACCATGGTGGTTGCTTCCCTTCAGCGAGGTAGCATGGCAGCGGCTTGCTGCTGCTTCCCATGTGGGGCAAAAACAGGTACCGACACGGCTGCTGTTCTCCCTGCGGTAGTGAATCAACTCGACATGAAGGTCGATTTCAGAATAGATCGATGACAAGAATGGAAAAGGGAGGGGCTGGTTTCTAGTGCTCACCGGTGATGTGCTGCTGGGTTGCTGCTTCCCTGTGACAGTGGAGAACCAAGGCCACAAGGGCCGATGTCAGTTGATGAGCTCCAACAGGAAGGAAAAAGGGAAGGCTTGGCAACCACGGTGGCTCACCGATGGGGTTAGAAGGGCGGCGACGGCGTGCTGGTGACTGCAGTTCCGGCGTCGGGTACGGCTTGTGGCTCCAGGACGACGGTGCCGGTCACGACGTCGCGGTGCCGCGGCTTGACAGCGTAGTGGCACGTTGTTGCTGCCCGACGGCAGCAGAGGAGGTCGCGAACGGGGCAGAACTACGAGGTGGGCAGCGTCGCGGCTCCGGCTCGGTGCGGTGACGGCGAGGGCGACGAACGCGCTGAGGTGCTCGCGGTCCGGCGAGGCAGGGACGAGGTGGACGGCTGCAGCTTGGAGACGAGGCGGCAGTGCACGGCGCAGCCGCGGGCTTGGTGAGGGTGCTGGCGCGCTCAGCGACGAGGCGCTGGTGGCTTGGCGCCGACGGAGGTGTGGAGACCGACGCCGAGCAGGTGTTCGACGCGGGGTCTTGGCTCCCGGTCGGGGACGCGAGCTCGGAGACGGGGCGGTCACGGCGAGGAGGACGGAAGACGCTGGCTTGACGGAGTCCGACGGCGAGGCAGCGGGTTGGAGTGGCGGCGCGTCCGGGGTGGTGGACGCTGGGACCTTGCCGTGCGGCGGCACAGCTGCAAGGCGAGGTCGGGGCGACGGAGGGCTCGGCGAGCTCATGCGCGAGTACGAGGTCGTGCCGCTGGGGCTCGGCGCCGCTGTTGGGGCTCGCGGACGACGAGCGCATGCCCGACGGCGCGTCGTCGAGGCACGGAACGACGGCGGCGTGCAGCAGCAGAGGGAGACGAGAGTGGCGGCGCGATTTGGAGGATGGAAATGGCGGCGCTGGTCGCGAGCTGGAGATGGAGGCCGGCTGCTGCTCCTATTTATAGCGCGGCGCCCTAGGGTTCGATGGGACGGACGGCGGTCGCCTCGGCGTCCGTACGCGCGGACGCGTGGCGCGCATCCGACGACGGGCACGGATGCCAAGGATGCGGGCGGGGAGCACGCGCGTGGAAAGCGGCGGCGGCCGGGTCAGGGCGAGTGCGGGCGTCGCCCCTAGGGTTTTCCCCTCCCTGGGTGGCTCGGGCTGGGCCAGCTGGGCGTGGGCCGGCGAGGCGGACTGGGCCGGCGGGGCGCTGCTGCGAGTTGGGCTAGGATGGGAGGTGGGGAGCTGGGCCTGCAGCTTGCTGCTGCCTGCGTGTTGGGCCACCAGCTTGAGTTGGAGAGGCCGGCTGGGCTTGTTTGAGGAGAAGAAGAAGATTTGTTTTTCCCAATTATGAGATACTAATTTGAATCAAGTAAGTAAAAGGATTGCAAGATTCAAATGGGATTTGAATCTCAATCCAAAAAAGAGAATTTGGAAGGAAATTTGAGATGATTCCTAAACAAAGCTTGACGGGATTCCGATTAAAAGATTTTGCGTTTCGAGTCATGATACGTTACATGGAATTCAAAAGGAGGTTATGATAAACTCGTACAAAGTCCGAAGAGGAACTCCTAGTTGATGTCAATATGATTTGAAAGGAATCCATTAGCTAAGAAGGGGTCGGGTCCGTTATAGCTTGGCGTAGTCAACTTGGCTAGTCGTGGCCTCCATTGGTCGGGCATAGTTATGGCGGGCTAGTTACGAGTGGTTAGACAGGCCAAGATGTCAGCACGACTCATCTTCTTTGTCGGCGGTTGACGTAGTGTTGTCGCAGTCTCCAAAGGTCGTAGGAGAAGTAGAAGATACGGAAATGATCTTCCAATCCAGATCCGAGAGACACGAGAGATAATTCGGGAACAATTTGGAAGGGCTCGACAGAGATGAGAGAGGCTCACGAGGAGATACGAGGATGAATGAGGGAGTTGGGAATGATTGAGTTAGGTCTCGAGATATCTCCAAAAATTATTAGAGAATTTTTGGAGAGAGAGTAGAGATGTTGCTACAGATTTGTGCACTCCGACACAAAAACCTAACTCATCTACAAAGCTCCGACAATCTCCTACAAACAATTCTATATGTATGCAACGTTTTGCTAGTGGGTCAACTTACGTTTGACCTAGCATCTATATGATTCACACATTGCAGGAAAAATTTTAAAAAGTTCGTAATTTTGGCTTCTCCAAAACTCCGGGTTGTTACAGACCTATTCACATAAAAAAATCAGACCACTCAGGTGTTTTGGGGATACGTGACCAGCCTCGCCTAGGAGGAAGGCCACGGGTAATAGCAGTCTTGAATACTTACAATATCCTTTCAAATATCCAAGGACTACTACACATAACGAGGGGTGTCAGATTCTAACATTACGTGATACTAAATGAAACCACCTACAAGATGACACCAATATACTTAATTATCTAAGGAAGCAAGAATAATAAGGTGAAGCTTATACTAATCTAGTAACCTAACAGGCCCTTTGGAACAATAATTTGCTATTTTCAATCTTATATTGGATTTAAAGTTCATTGTAGAGGTCTATACTGGGAACTGATAACAAAATAGATTTTTTTTTTTCTCTTCATCGAACTAATGCTAGCCTCATGGTACTAAGCTACTTGTTTTTTTCCTTAAAGATATAACCTTTCATGTTGATTGGTATCTCAAGAATCTTTGGGCTGCTAGTTTGCATCCCACTAAGAAAATAATGAAAAGGAAATACAATTTATGGATATTTCCCACACACTATCCATCAGTTTTCACTAAAGAAATATATAATTCGATAAAAGCATATCAAGTGATTTTTATTAAGAAAAAAAAGAAGTAAATCATATGTCATGACTACACAAAAATATCATATTTTGAAATTTTGGGACACTCGCTTATTACTCCAATAATGCAATAAAGTTTAGAAAGGGACGCGTACTCAACGGGGATATATATAAGGTATCATACGTGGTGATCTACCGGTAAATCTTCGCCATTTGATCATAGCAACCTTCTTCTGCTGCATTAAGAGTTTCAATTATATTTGAAACATTTGGCCTTTTCTCCTTATCATAGTGCACACATCCCAAAGCTATGTCCATGCATTGTTTTACTAGCTGGGTATGTAGTTCTGGTGATGTATACCGATGATCTTCGAATCTATTCCTCCATTTATTGAGCACCTACACAATTACAGAGATATATAAGTGAGCTAGAGCAATGGTACACATGCAGAAGATCCATTAGTTCATCTGATTACATTCTCTGTGAAGTGCTGGAAAACTTCAGTGCTTTCGTCATAGGGACGGATACGCCTTGATGCCTATGAGTATCTCCATAATCGTGACCCCCAAACTGAATATATCAGACTTCTTTGAGATTACACTCTCATTTATGTATTACGGTGGCATATATCGCTGCAGTAGACATCAATAGTTTGAGATGTCGCAAGCACAATCGATACCATACTAAGAAATAAGCAAATGGTATTTGTTGTGGGGTGTAGCTTACCATGTTCGATGCGATTTGAACGGACATCGACAGTGTGTGTTTTTTGTTCAGGCAAGAACATTGCCAAAGCAAAGTCCATAATTTTGGCATCATATTAGCGTCCAATAATATATTTTGAGGCTTAAGATCTAGATGTACAATCTCACGCTCATGAAGGAAACTCAAACCACTGCAGATTCCCTTAATTATCTTATATCTCGTGTTCCAATCAAGGCACGAGGATTCATCCGTAAAAATGCTTTTGGTAGACATGATTAATCTTTGTCATACCATGTATAACAATAGCAATGTAGCACCCTATTTATGTGATTGAGTGTAGTAATAGTGATATCGTTTATAAAGAAAAACATCAATATTTATGATAGTTAATAGATAGATTATAAAGATATATTTAATTACTTAGTATCATAAATCATAAATATATATTATTTTTGTATATAATTTTATCATAAATATATTTTTCATATATAATTGTATATTTTCTAGTATCATAAAGATATATTTTGTATAGTTTCTATAGCTCATCCAAAAATAAAGTTATTCTAGTTAGACAGTCAAATTATCTTGTATCTCGTGTTCCACTCAAGACATGAAAATTCATATGTAGAAGTACTTTTTCCACACATACTTAGCACGATCATACCATGCTTACTAAGAAGAACGAAACACATTTTTTGTGGTTGAGTGGCAGCAATAGTAATATATAGTTTCTAGCTCATCCATAAATAAAGTTATTCTAGCTAGACACTCAAATTAAATTTGAACAAATTTGTAAAGAAAACTATCGATATTTATAACACCAAATAGAGATACTATCAAGATATATTTCATGACCGCCACTACATAAAGATTTCGCAAGATATTGCCCAATCATTCACGGCGACGGTCACAAAATTTAACTTTCTCCTAAAATACCAAAGGATTTATGGAGGCGGGTGTTTTGTCTACATTGGCGGTCAAAATTTGCCAGCCTCCTATAATTGATTTAGGATGATTCTTTCAATGACGCGGAGCAGCCCATCTCGACCCGATGGGCTCTGTGGATGGGGTCGGCGGGCCTGTCCATATTTTCGGTAGGCATGTGGCTACCTATGAAAATATGGATTTATTCAGGCGGTAGATGACGGGTCTTATTTAGTAGTTCTTACAAATATTGAGGTATTATATATTATTAATATGTTTATTGTATACAATTGTTTAAATTTAAGATGTTTTAACTCAAACTAGAATAACCTTTTTTAGTGCAGGTAACATGTTTCAGTGTTCTACTGATTGTGGCTACAACGTGTGTTCTAACAATTCAAACCTGAGAAAATGAGAAAAAAATAGGGAGCTGATAAATAATGCATGTCCTGTGGTTCTGAAACCGTACCTGAAAGATGCATATCCAGGCTATTATTATACATATACTCGAAGCAGAGGATTCTTATTAGTGTTTCAGCAAAGATAACCTTCTCCTTCGATATCTCTATCATCTCTCCCTTTGATTCTGAACAGTAACCTAGGAGTCGTATTACATTTGGGTGTTGGATTCCCCTAAGAGAATTGACCTCATTCGTGAATACATCATCACCCAGTCCCATTGTATAATGAAACTTCTTCACAGCAATAAATGAATTGCCACGGCAGAGAAGTCCCTTCATAGAGTAATTGTGATGTTAGATCCGTGCATTTATTAAGGCTACCAATATTTTTATTTGTGAGTTGGAGTGAAAAATATCCATCATATTTACCTTGTAAACCACTCCGTAGTCACCACTCCTGAGTTTTTGCTCATTGAGTCTCAAAAAGATAGGGGTATAGAAATTGGTCTTTCTGCGGTCCGATCCAGAAGCTTGTTCTCCAAATCCAAAACCTAAAAAATACAGTATTAATGCCAGCCTATCTAAATCGTTAGTCATATGGAAACAACCGACATTTATGATAGTGACAACACCTCTGAAAATAATGTTGGACTTCAAACACAAAGCGGCGGTGATGAATAAGACATCACCACCGGAGAGTACACTAGACTGACGTTGATATCGTCACAACAACATAGGATTTGAGTAACTTTGTCCATTTTGTTTCAAGTGATATAAATGCTTGGACAAGGAGTAAAAGTCCAAACCGAGTTAGCAATTCACTTTTATGTGAAGTGCTATCTTGGAATTTTAATGCAATTCCATATCTTTATATGGTTATCATCAATTAACAAAAAGGAGATCTAAAGCCCTAGTTTGGTTTTAGTAATTGAGTGCCAACCATGTGGACTAATGCTTTCGATGAGTTTATTAAGCTAGGGGGCCTTCATAATGAGATGAGAAAGGCTTTGGGGATGGTGTAGATGGTGTTCATGACCATATCAAGTCAAGTCACCAACCATGGAAAGAAGAACGAGTTGGAAAACAAGCCCAAAGGGAAAGGTATAATGTTAGGGTCCGTTTTTTTGCTGGCCAAGGTGCAATAGAGTCCATAGTCGGGTTTAGGATAGATAGCCGTACTATAAGAGGGAGTTTGGCATGATTATGGTTGTCTAAGTTCCACTAGGTGTGCATTAGGCGTAGTGATGTGGTGTGAAGCAAGTGAGAATGCTTTGAAAAATCTAATTAAGTGCCTAAGGTGGTGGTGTTCTTAGTTGAACACATTTGAAGTTAGCAATCTTTCAAAAGCATTTAAGAAAAGAAGTTTTAGGAGGATTTTTTTGGGCTCATAGGATTTATCCGATGCCCAAACCTCGGCAACACCCGAGCAAGCGGTTCGAGGCGCTAAATAAACCAAGGCTAGGGTTTACCACCGGAATTGTCCGGTGGTGTCCACTAATTTGCACTAGAGCGTGGTCCCATAAGCTCATTTTGCGGGAAGTTCAAGAGGGGTGACCAGGAAAGATGGTTCTGAGCACTAGACTTCTCCGGTGTGACAAAATCCTCTCTGGTCATTGACCAAAGAGCTCCTAAATCTACTGGATTTATCCTGTGGTTTCCCTGGGAGGGTCACCAGAAGAAGTGCTTGCAGAGGGTATTTTCAACCCTCCAAGTAGTGAGTTCTAGGGTACAACGGATTAGCTTCCACTGGAAGGTCACTAGAGAAACGGGCCTCCATTGGCTAGTTGATACCGGGTTTGAAATCGATTCTTGGACATTTTTGCTGTAGTGAGCAGCCCAACAACTAGTTGCCTTATGGGAGCTTCAAATACATGTGTGGTCGACCAGTTCACCTCTCTTCAAACCCTTGGGTAATACTCGCATACACCCATAGAGCATGAGCAAAGCCTCCAAATGGACCACTTGAATAGCTTGGCATCGCATTTATGTGAGATTAGAGCAGTTCTAGTACCTAGCATTGAGAGTTTGCATCTAGTGGCACTTAGTGAATCGATTTACTCTTAGTGGTTCTTGCCGCCTAGACACCTTGGTGCCATGGTGGATTGTTCAGCACCACTTGCCATTTGTGTGGGGCTTTGTGCTCATCCCCGCATGAGATACACAAAGAGTAACTCAAGTGGAATCACGTGGTTTGGAGAGGTTGCTGGTGATGAGCCTAGGTCACATATGAGATACGGTGTGAGTGTGACCCAATATGAATTGGAGTCAAATTCTTATAGATCACCTATAGGTGCGAGTTGTTCTAACTCGTTTGAGTATGGGTCATGAGCCTAGATCAAATACAAGACACATATGGCATGAGTATAGTTTAAGAAGTAAAAAACAGGACAAAAGAAACCCTCCTATCTGGTTACTTAGGGTGAGATGGACTCCACACAAACAATGGGGATAAAATTTTAGCTTTTTAATAAGGTATTAGGAAATATGCTCGTGCGTTGCAACAAGATACGTGGCTCATTGTGTGGTTACCAAATTGAACACATACGCAACGTGGTTTTTTGAAGATGGGAGTAACTTCCGGGAGTACAGAAACCTCACCCTATATCCCATGGGAGTAGCTACTCCATAGGAGTAGGAAATAATTTCCCTATATATATATAAAAATGGACATGTATCTTTTTATATTTTCCATGTGGGACCGTGTGGGACATGTACGGTGGAGTTTTATTCCGTTCCTTCCTTCGTTAACTCACACATGTTTTGTTTCTCTTCCTCAACTTTAGGATTTTTATTTACACGATAGATACAGAGTTGGGTTGGGTCGAAGTGCGTGACTTTAGAAGAACGGACCAAAAGCAACAGTATTAATATGGAAGATCAAAAAGTAGATTGGAGGAAATGTTTCACCCTTTAGTATTAGTATTGGATAGAGATTAGGATTCCTATATTCAGCTTTTTTGAATGGCAGAGATCTATTTAGATTTGGATTCATAGCTATAGATACCTATTATTATATCATATATATCAAGAGAGGTACAGACAGAACAATAAAAACAAATTTCATATTTATATAGTTATAGATAGGGAGAGGTGGACAAAAAAAAACAGCCTAAAATTTTAGCAGCGTTTGGGACTGCTCCGCTCTATGTTTTCTTGCCAATGAGACTCTACGCACACAGTTCAAAAAATTTAGATTGCTTGTTTAGCTCTACACACAGTGCTCCACAAACTCGTTTTTATAGAACTGCTCTACAGTGGAGTTTGTGGAGTAGTTCCAAACACCCCTATAGGTATATAGATAGATATAGATACAGTAGATTAGCAAGAAACAAATTACCTCATTTGGCGCAGCTTCCCCGCTGTTGAACATGGAAATTACCTGATTTGATGGAGCTTCCGTGCTGTTTTTTGGTGTGTCGTAGTCGTAGCCGAGATCTTTCCTGGGCAATACCTGAATTGATGGAGCTTCGTCCCTTCTGTTTTTGATGTGTCGTAGTCGTCGCCGAGATCTTTCTCGGGCAGTACCTGAGTTGACGGAGCTTCGACCCTGCTGTTTTTTTGATGTGTCGTAGTCGTCGCCGAGATCTTTGCCGGGCAGTACCTGAATTGATGGAGCTTCGACCCTGCTGTTTTTTGATGTGTCATAGTCGTCGCCGAGATGTTTACCGGGTGGTAACTGAATTGACGGAGTTTGATCCCTGCTGTTTTTTGATGTGTCGTAGTCGTAGCCGAGATCTTTACCGGGTGGTAACTGAATTGACGGAGTTTGATCCCTGCTGTTTTTGATGTGTCGTAGTCGTAGCCGAGATCTTTCCAGGGCAACACCTGATTTGACTGAGCTTCCCGGCTTTTTTTTGATGTGTCGTAGTTGTAGCCGAGATCTTTCCAGGGCAGCACCTGATTTGACGGAGCTTCCCTGCTTTTTTTTGATGTGTCGAAGTCGTAGACGAGATCTTTCCAGGGCAACACCTTGTTCCGTTGAGTCCGCCATGTGACGTTCACCTCGACTTCTTCAGTGTCATTATTGAATTGGGGAGTTGGACTCACATGCCCAAACTGGAAGCTGAGACTATCACTATCAGCTGGTTTCTTGACCTCTCGGTTACTGGAATATTCAGTGATGTGCAGGTCCGTCATGTCAATGTGGAGCCGCTTACCCTGTGGTACCTGAACGGTGGGTCGTGCCAGTGGCAGGGTCAACGACTCAGAGGGGATGGGCACCTCCACTGCACTTGTGAAGAGCAGGATCGGGTGCTTTTCGAAGCCGTCGATGTGCGCGGTCATCATGCCGCGAGCCGTGTACTTGCTGCCTCCGTCATCGTCCGCCTCTCCTTGGTCCTTTTTATGAGGCAAATAGTCTTGAGGCGTCTCAGGCAGATTGACCTTCACAGTGGCCTCTACGGCATTGGACATCACCAAGTAAGTGACGTTTATCTTGCGCCGCGAGTTTAAACTGATGGCGTGGGTCACGGGCTCGGGGGCGTCAACTTGGGCGGCGTGCTGTGGGTTGTCGCGGTCCCATTCCCATGTGATGGGACCATTGGCATCGCCACTGCTGCTAGAGCTAGCTTCCTCCTTGCTGCCGCCTGTGGCGGATGATGGCATGTCAACCTGGATAGCAAAGTTACCGTACGCCGAGATGCCTCTGTAGGGTCCAGTCAACACCAAATTGTTCATTTCCTCATCCTCCATTGCCTCGGGCTGCTGCGAGAATTAATAAAGGGAAGCATCGTTCAGATGAAGCACTCTGGATGCATGTGTTTTCCGGAAACAAAAAGACAGCGTGTCCGATGAGAAAGGCCGTGAATTCTGCGTTGCAATCTCTAATAAGTAGTAAGATAAGATATTTACCTGTTCCCCTTGATCCTTTGGCATATAGATGATCTGGCCTCGTATCCGTCAAAGACAGAGATTGTCATGTCTCTGTCATGGAAATTTGCAAACACGGCAAAAATCTCCACCCGGGTCGGCCATACCTCTCTGAGATTTTGTCAAGGCCCTGCTGGGAGCTGTCATCCTCCCCTGGTTGGTCAGGGCCTTGATGAGCATTGTCATCCACCCGCCCCCCGGGATGGCCGGGTCGGAGCGTTATCATCCCCTGGCAGCGTTTCCTCATGGCTCTGTCCCTGTCTGTCATCCTCCCTGGGTTCGCCATGATCATCCGGAGCGTTGTCATGTTTAGTTGATCCGTTAGCTTGCTTAGATAGAACACTCTTCTGCCTAGAGCTCGAAGGACCCCTGCTAGGTTCGCTATCAGGGCCGCCCTTGTCTTGTTCAGGATGATTACTCCTGCTATTTTCGCCGTGTAGGTTATAGCAGCCCTGGGCGTTTTTATTATTCGTGGTGTAGTTGAGCACAAGGTGAATGTGCGCTAATGCATCGCTGCGCGCCCGGACCACTTGTCCGCTCGTCCGTTGTGTGCGCGGGACCAGTAACGATCCATCCTCCACTGCAGCAGATCGTGTGACATGTTCTTCCATTCCCACATGTAACCTACGAGCCGGCGAGTGAGTTCCGTGCCGTTGTCCCAGCCACCTACAAATGTGTCGAGGACAACATTGAATCTCGCGGACTCACACACCATGATGATCAGGCCCGCCAGCGAAATTCTGGTGAGGCAATCATTCACAGTACGGCTAGGGTGGTATTGTGTGAGCCTGCGCACGGCCTTCTCCGCAAACGCCTTGCCCAGCCCCCGTGTTCAGTATATCCTCCAGCGGCTCTGGGTTATCCACCCGCAGTAGGCTTCTGTAGCTGACGTCCCACCCTGGTAGCTGCACCACGTTCCCCCATTCTCCTGATGATGGTAGCATTGGGCAGCTGCTCCCCTCACCGGAAAGCTCGCACGGACTCCCCGCTGGTTTCAAGCCCCTTGCAGTACACGTTGTCATCCGGACGGCCGAGCTGTTGTGAACGTTTGCTGGCCTACCACCGCCTGCAACTTCGACCCAAAGCCACCTGCTTGCTATAGCGGATTGTCTTCTGAGCACTGGGTAAGCACCGGGGTTTTCCCCCAAGATGTCATCCATCAGAATGGGGTCCAGGGGAGAGGGAAGCTTCCGACGCAGCTCCATGATCAAGTCAGTGTACCCTTCTTTAGACCCGATGCAGCTCGTTACGACATCTGGTCGCGGACCCCTCTCCCGGCACTGAGCAGTAGAGGAACTAGGTCGCCGTTCCTACAAAAAAATTTCAGTTTACCATGCATGAGGTTAACTGTTAATAATAAAATAACTAAAGGCACAATAACTCTATAGACTTATATAACTACGTACGTAGCTTAAAGTACACTAGTGAACTATCTAAAACATATGCCTTCCTTAAATCATATATTCGGCTAACAAAAGTGTAACCAATGTGAGAATGATATACCCTCTCTTATAACAAAGAGAGAGAGAGAGATCTGCAACATCCTTCAACATATTTTATCAATCTATACAAGCTTTCACTACACCCTTCTTCTATTTGTGATCAAAGTCTAATGTTTTCTTCCAGTTTGCATCCCACTAAAAAATACTGGAAGAGCAAATACTATGTATGGATATTTCTCACACATTATCTAACTTTTTTGTATATCTAACTTTTTGTAACACCTCGTCCTCCAAAAACCGCACCGCACAGCCCTTCCAAGGCGTACACGTGTACACATAGCACCCCGCTTACACTTTTTCGTCCTCGCTTCATGTATAAGGTTTAACCCGAAGGTGCTATGACTAGAACGCAAAGGCTTGTAAGTCAGCTCTACCCTTGCTCAACTAGCAAGGTGGTACTAAACATGTGCACCTAGCACTCATGGGCTACTCTCTTGGGCGAGATCCAAATTGGGTCGGGTGTGACAATTTTCCACTATAATGAAACATACAATTTAGTAAAAGCGTATCAGGTGATCCTTCGTTTACAACTGGTGAGGCCGTTGGTCGACCTTTCATTCAATTCAAGTTTGATCTTAATTGGTTCAATGACCCTAAATTTGTCATCTTTGTTGAAAAATGCGGAATAAGCCGGCTAAATCTCCCTTGGACAACATCCAACAAAAACTTAAGTTTTCAAGCAGTTTTTAAAGGTTGGAGATTCAATTTACAAGGATCTCAAATGAAACAAAGAAAAAATATCAAGCGTAACTCGAGACCTTGAGGAAATTGAAGAAAATGTTGGTTTAAATGGGGAAACAACCGATAGGAAGACTTGGTTAATGTGTGAAAATTTTAATGACCTTGAACATGAGGAGTCTTATTGGCATGAAAGATGCCATGAAACATGGTTGTTGAAAGGTGACAATAACACATCCTTTTTCCATAGAGTAGCAAATGGGAGGAAAAGGAAGAATTATATTATAACTTTGGAAAACAATGGGCAGATTGTTGAAGGGGATGAAAATTTAGTAAAACCGCTTTTCGATTTTTTATACTGAGTTGAATGGGATCGGTTAAACATAAAGACACTCATTGATTGGTGAAGGGAAATGTGTTTGACATGTATTTGTATAATTGCATAGCAGGTTGGTACATTTGGATCATGTGTTGGAATGGAAACTCGGAGAAAACATTAAGTATGATCGCTACGGAGGCTATCGTTGTCATGTGAATGCCACAAGGGGTGAGGGTACATACTCTCCTGAAGATGGCGATGAGTTTCCAATGCTTTGACATGTATTGTAAGGATCACATGCTTAGAACCTACTATGACATTGGTGTGCTCACTTTTGATTATTTGGCTATTTTGGTCATAGTAGTTACTCATTGTCTATAAGAGTCGCCGCTAGTTATTATCTACCAAGGTAGCAATATGCACCGGTGTGTAGTAGGGTTTGGTCATTTTGATGCCACAAAGTGGCATTTATGTTAGTATGTAATGAGATATTATAACTTAAGACAATATGGATTATGAATTAATATCGATGGAAAGAAATGGAGACCATGAATGTTTCTTGTGATATCTTTGGATTTGTATTTAATTTAAAACTTGAATTCAAAATATATATATTGTTTATCAATACATGTCATCGACATATATCCCAAGGGGGTGACCCTAGGGGAAAATTTGAATTCAAATGGACCAGCCCGTGTTCCCTAGAAAACACTGACCCTAGGGAAAAGAACTTTACATGTGTACCATGGCATATCGGCATATATCCCTAGGGTTGGAATGTCCTAGGGAAAAACAGATTCCCTAGGTTTTTTCTCGGCTCACCCTAGGGCAATCATCCTTTTCCTATGAATATTTTCCCTAGGGAGCAATCCCGACGAAGCGCCTATCCATGCCTTTCCCTAGGGTATTTGGCCCTAGAGAAATAGGAGGATTCGGTAGTGTCCTATCAATTATGTGATTCATTTAGATGATGATATGTGGGATGAGTTACCTAAAGTTTCTATCTTTGGAAAATGAGAGGCTATGTAGACCTTTTTTTCGAAATGGAGATTAAAGAGGCACTTGACCAAATGGAAAAGAATAAAGTCATTGGACCTAACAAGATTCCCATTAAATTTTATCAAAAATGTTGACAATTCATAAAATTTAATATTTTGGACTTGTTTATTGATTTTCATGCCCACAGAATTGATGTTAGCAGGTTAAACTATGGCATCATTATCTTTTTACCCAAAGTTAAGGAAGCGGTTAAAATTCAACGAGTTTAGACCTATATGCCTCTTAGATTGCCTATATAAGTTAGTTACCAAAACATTGATAATAAGGTTGGAACCGAAGAGTGACTAAGTTGATCCATAATACTCAAACAACTTTTGTGAAAAGCAAAAACATTATGTCGAGAAATTATGTGTCTTCATGAGATCTTTCATGAAACAAAGAGGAGAGGTGAAATTGGTGTAATTTTGAAAATTGATTTTGAAAAGGCTTATGACAAGGTAAAATGGGACTTGTTGTTTGAGTATGTAGCAAAAAGAGGTTTTGATAAGAGATGGTGTAGATGGATTCAAGAAGTTGTATCTAGAGGGAAAATTATTGTTAAAATTAATGACAAGGTGGGCTCTTATTAAAAGTTACAAAGGTGTAAGACAAGGGGACCCTTTCCCCATTTTGTTCAATTTCATTGTAGACTGTTTAACAAGAATGATACACAAAGCTCAATCTAATGGTCCGATTAGTGGTCTCATTGATATATTATACCAAAAGGAGTTGTTGTGCTGCAATATGCGAGATGACACAATAATTTGCCTTAATAAGCATGATCTAGAATGTGCAAACCATATGAAATTTCTCTTATGTTTGTTTGAAATGATTGTTGGCTTGAAAATTAATTTTAACAAAAGTGAAATTATTATGATTAATGATGATGAGGAATCGGGATTAAATATGCTAAAACTTTCAACTGTCAAGTTGGTCTCTTTCCTATCAAGTATTTGGGGTTACCAGTGAGTCCAAGTAGGCTCAAAGTTTTTTGATTGGCTTCCATTAGTGGAAAAAAATGAATAAAAGATTAGATTTGAGGAAAGGTGGGTCCTTATCCATGGCTGGTAGATCTGTGTTCATTGGATCCAGTTTAAATAATTCTCTTATTTACCATATGTTTGTTTGTTATCTCCCAAAAACTACTATTGAAAGTATGGATAGAACCAGGAGAGCGTTTATCTGCCACGCTGGTGCCTTAATGTCATTTTGGGCAGGGTTATATGTGGATGATGAAATAACTCAACTAGATCAGAGGCAGGTGTCAAGACTATGCTGGAGGTGGCCAAAGGTATCTTGGCGTCTCAAGCTATATGGCAAGCTAATCATCTTACTCTTGGAGGGTGGCTCAAATGACGATCTAGAAGAGGAAGCAGATTGACTGATGCTGCATCCGAAGTGATCCCTATATATCTCGCTTTCTCATGGTTTGTTGCTGTGTGAACACATGGTGTTGATTTATGCTACTTCAATTCTATCAGTCTGGGTGTATGCTGGTGGTTTATGCCGTTCTGTAGGTATTATGTTTGTGACAGCAGTTTGGCTCGTATGTTAGTTTTTAGTAATGGTAGTATTGGCCTCGGTGGTTCTGGTAGAAGTTGGAGCTATGCTCATTTGATGAAAACTCTCATTAGCGATCTCTAAACTCAGTATTTCCGTTTTATCTGAAATTGAAATGGGATATCCCGTGTGGGAGAAAAAAAAATTAAAAGCGTATCAGGTGATTTTTATTAAGAAAAAAGAAAACTAAATCACATGTCTTGACTACACAAAAGAATGGATATTCTAAAATTTTAGGACACTTTTCACCTCTAATATTGCAATGAAGTGTAGAAAGGGCCGCATATTCATTCGGGATATAAGGTATCATACCTGGTGATCTATTGGTAAATCTTTGCCATTTTGACCATAGCAACTTTCTTCTGCTGCATTAAGAATTGCAATTATATTTGATATGTCTGGCCTTTTCTCCTTCTTAGGGTGCAGACATTCCAAAGCTTGTCGATGCATTTTTAATTAGCTGGATATGTGGTTCCAGTCGTGTATACTCCGGTGATCTTTTGAATCTGTTCCTCCAATTACTGAGCACCTACACAATTGCATATATAATAAGTGAGCTTGAGCGGGATATGGCACACTTGCAGTAGATCCATTAGTTTATCTTATTACTTTCTTTGTGAAGTGCTGGGAATCTATTTCGAACTTTTTGCCATAGACCGGATAGTCGCCCTTGCAGCCTTTGAGTATCTCTATAATTATAACACCCAAACTGAATATATCCGCTTTCTCCGAGATTACACCCCTGTCTATGTACTACGGTGGCATGTATCCCCTGCAGTAGGCATCAAGGGTTTGAGATGTCGCAAGCATAATCAATACCATACTAAGAATGCAAACGTATTTGTTGTGGGGGTGTAGCTTACATGGTTCCTGGCGATTTGAAGTAACAGTGGATTTTTGTTCACTCAAAAACCTTGACAAACCAAAATCCGCAATTTTTGGCTCCATATTAGTATCCAATAATATATTTTGAGGTTTAAGGTCCGGATGAATAATTTTGCACCCATGAAGGTATTTCAAACCACTGCATATTCCCTTAATTATCTTGTATCTCATGTTCCATTCAAGACCGTAAGATTCATCTATAGAAATACATTTTCTAGAAATAATTAATATTGTCATACCATGCTTAGTAATAAGAGCAATAAAAAACATTTTTTTTTTTTTGTGGTTGAGTGCAGCAATAGTAATATCACTACTAAAAAAAGATTTTGCATGGCGTTTAGATTTTATTAACCGTGGTGGTTTTAAAAATGGTTAATTCCTCAATTAACCATAGTGTTTTTTTTTAAAATTTCTTTGTGGCGGTTAAAATAATCGCCACGCAAAATCAATTAACAAATGGCGGTTTTTGTAAAAGAACTGCCATGGCTAATAGTAGCACCAATCAGAGCCCAAATAGCCTAGCTGAATCTCTCCGGCCCAATATAATATTGTTGATATAAATACGTGAGTTAGGGTTTCAGCCGATCCGCATCCAAAACCACCCCCCCCACTCCGCCTCTCTTCACACCTAGCCAGC
Source organism: Hyparrhenia diplandra (assembly GCA_015847255.1). NCBI lineage: Eukaryota > Viridiplantae > Streptophyta > Magnoliopsida > Poales > Poaceae > Hyparrhenia > Hyparrhenia diplandra. The sequence goes on from JADLZK010008551.1 coordinate 438,578, forward strand.
TTCTTCTCTCTTTCTCCACACCACCTCTCTCTCTCTCTCTCTCCCTCCACTCTCTTCCTCTCTACGGCATCCTCCCTCACCACGGCGGCGCGCAAGGCGTGGGCGCGGTCCTCTGCGTCCCCGGTGGAGGCCATGCGGCCGGGCGGCCCCTCTCCCTCCCGGCCGTGGCTAGATCCAACGAGGAGGAGGTCGATCCGCTGCTATGACGGCGTTGGCGGCGGCAGCCCAGATCCGGCCCGTTAGGGTTCGGGATGGGCTTTCCTCTTTTTTGTCTTTTTCGATTAACCGTGATGGTTTTTCATGGATCTGAAAACCACCACGGTTAATCGATGGATTAACCATGGCCTTCCGTTGGTGGTGGATGGAAAAACCACTACGGTAAATTTAAAAAAATGTCACATTTAATCTTTTGTGTAGTCGTATATCTCACATTTCTAGCTCGTCCAAGAACAAAGTTATTCTAGTTCGACAGTCTATTTAAGTTTGACCAAATTTATAATGAAGACTCATATTATAACACTAAATCGAAATACTATTAAGATATATTCCATGATGGATCTTATCAAACTTATTTAGTACTTATTATAAATATTGAGGTAATATGTATATGTATATGTATATGTATATATATACTTGTTCAAATTGAAGATGTTTTATTTATCTCAGACCAGAATAACCTTTTTTTTTGTATGCAGGCAACATATATATTTCAGTGTTCTGCTGATTGTGGCATGTAAACCAGATAAAATGAAAACAAAGGGAGCTGATAAATTATGTCCCATACGTGTTTCCGAAACGTACCTGAAAGATGCGTATCAAGGCCTCCATTGCACATATACTCGAAGCAGAGCATTTTTATTTGTGCTTCAGCAACAATAACTTTCCCGTTCGGTTGCTTCATCATCTTCCCCATTGATTCAGCACAATACCCTAGAAGTTGTATTACATTTTGGTGTTTGATATGGCTAAGAGAAGAGGCCTCGTTCTCGAAGGATAGGTGATCACCCGCCGGAATTATTTCATGAAACTTTTTGACGGCAATAACTGAACCACGGGGAAAATGCCCTTCACAGAATCGATGTTTGATCCGATAATTAATTACTGTTGCCAACATTCGAAGATTGATTGGAGTGAAAAGAATCAGTCATACCTTGTAAACCACTCCATACCCTCCCCTGCCGAGTTCATCGCAAAAATTTCTTGTGATGGATCTCAAAACGTCTAGAGGCACAAGAACTGGTTCTGCAGTTGGATGCAGCAGCCTGTACTCGTATCCCAGTATCTGCCTTTCAGTAGCTGCGCTACCCATTCCTATTCCTATTTACACGGATTCTGCTTTAGCTTTAGTGTTTTTTTTTTTTTTTTTTTTTTTTTTTTTGAGGGAACAGGAGGGGTCATGACCTCTACTGGAATTTATTAATAAAATAAAGCAAAATGTTTACAGACATGACCCATCCTGCTTTAGCTATTACTGTTATGAGTTGCTCCAACATGTAAAGAAGTTGATACGATGTACATTAGAACCAACAACTGTAATGTGACTTGGAAATACGTATAGCTGCTAGGATATGGTACATGAAAAAACTGACTACTTACCAGAGTATATTTGTTAGAGCACGTATAGGAACAGCTCAACTCATCATACCTGCCGTATGGCCAGGGCCCAGGGCCCAGGGCCCAGGGCCCAGGGGGATGATGGAGCGTCTCTGGGGCAGACACCGGGAGGTGGTAATGATGGAGCCTCACGGTCACGGCAATAGGTTGACGGACTGGATCGCCATGACCATGCTGGTGCTCAACGATTGTGATCAAAAGCCTACAAACAAAGAAGATGAAAAGAATACAGACTTAGAAAAAAGCTACTAGTGTACATCACAAGACGGAACACCACTCTTCCCCTCATCTGGACAAAATTTGAACTGCAGGTAAATCAGTTCAGGAAGACTGCCGAGCCAAATAATTTAAATTAAGGGGACGAGTCTGAACTTTGAAGATACAGTTTAGATACTAGACAATGGTAAGGCCACTACAGTTGCCCGGAGAACAGCAGAGGCACACAATTAATGCAAAACATATGTTCTCCAAACCCCATATTTTGCAAACTGTTGCGCTAGTTGAAACCTCAAAGATCTTCAGTACAACTGGAAGATCCATCGCTTATGCTTCTGCTGACAGAGGAAACTATCTACAATCCCACCAAGAAGAGGAACGGGCAGGATTTGATTTGATTACCCAAGTTATTATTGTAGGAACAGAGTCGGTGCCAACACAAGTTGTTTCAATGTCTGATGATGCTTTCCCTATGAAGATTTCTTGAATTTATTCGATGCTTCTGCGTGCAGGGAGAGATGAAACCACCATTAGCGAGTGCTACTCTGCAAATAAGCAATACTAATGTTGCTTCTGCTGCCAGAGCCAGAGGAGAAAAACTATCTACAAGTTTAGTACTCACCAAGCAGAGGGCAGAGGCAGGAGCAGCCGGAGCAGGATCTGAGACACAATCGGCGAGAGAGTTCCGGCGCAGCAGCCGGAGCAGGATCTGAGACACAAGTGGATCGGAGGAGCGGAGCAAGAGCAAGAATGCATCCACTGGGTCAACTCCAGTATACAGGACGGTCACCATGTGGAACCGAGTAGCCAGTGTTCACATGCATTCTCAAAAAAAAAAAAAAAAAAAAAAAAAGAAGCCAGTGTTCACATGCGCTCCTGAGTATGTGGTCCCGGTAGACAGCCTTTTATAAAAGAAGCCAAATTCTATGGCAATAGAAATAAAAAACTAATCAGAGTATATAAGCATAGATAAAAAAAAAATTCAGACTGGACCATGAGATATATATAAGACAGGCCGACCTGATGGGCTTGTCTGCGCAATTGAAATCCGTTCCTAGCGTGCGTGCTTGGTGCAAGTTTTTTTGTTTTTTTTGGGTGGGGGCTCGTAGTGCAGCTGCATCTCTTCAATGTATTTTAAGAGAAACTATTTTTGACCCCCTAGATAAATCCACATGAGAGATGGTTAATTTGTGACAGTCTTTGTAAATAAAATGATCGCTTCAATTGACAAAACCATAGCCGCTATATGGTTCTGTTATTTTACGAGGCATGTAAATTTTGTGACCGTTGCTGTTAGTAAAACTATCCTATCTCCCAGAATCCTTTTTGTAGTAGTGACAAATTGGAAATGCAGTGGAGATGGTAAAGTGTACTAGATTGCATTTTTGTCAATTGGGTAGATCGATGGATCTCTCAGTCAGCTGTGATTCTCTCATATTAACAGAACCATAGCGGCTTGGGTTTTGTCCCAGCAGAAAACCTAATCCGCATTCAATTTACAAGGTTCGAAATTACGGCCTCAACACGAGACTGGGCTGCTACGTGGATATCAAGGGCCTTTATACCAGATTCGAGCAACTTGCACGCGTCGGAGTCAGGCTAGAACGGTGGTAAAAGTCGTCCATAACACTTTTGATCAGGAGGCATTTGGTTCCATCGGGATTAGGTTGACCGGAAAAGACACTTTGGCACCCCCACGCAGATGGGATAATAAAATGGTGAAAAGCAATACACGTTTGATCGATGTGCCTTAGATTTTCAATGGCTTCAATTTGTGTCGCTATGTAAAAAAGCCAGATATTCGCCGGTGCGCCTAGAGACGCCGGTAATAACGGCGTCGTATTACGATACTATCGACGCAGTAGTAAGTGTTTACGGCTGGTCCGGCGGGATAAATACGCGTTTGTAATAAGAGGAAATTACAGACACACATTTACCTGGCGTGTCCGCCCTTTTTCCTTACACACGTGTTTTTCGGGGACCCAATTAGTCAGGCACGCGCGCGACTATGGCGACGACACCTTTTAAAACCAAGTGTCTGCAAAATTCAGCGTACCTCAAGCGCGTGTTAGATCACAGGCGCTTTTTCGGGACCACTCGACTGTGGATGCAAGCCCCAATTCAGACGCCTGTTTGTTTACAGACACCTTTTCGGCGCCGCCCGTCTGTGCGTATTACAGACATGTGTTAGTTCACGGACGTGTGTAGTCGAGAGACGTCTGTGCTATTTGAAAGTAGTGCATATGCGTGTCACAGATACAGACGCTTGGAATGTACAAGTGACTGTAACGGTCACGTACATTACAGTCGCGCGTTTAGTTACAGACGAGTTGTATTAGTAGGTGTTTGTACATGTCAAACCTGCTACTGACGCGCGATCATTTACAGACGAGTGTAGTCGACAGACGTCTGTGCTATTTGTTCGTATTGCGGACACGTCAATAAACAGACGCTTGGCAGGTACGCCTGCCTGTAACTGTCGCGTGTTACAGTCGCACGTTGCTTATAGATGATATGTGCTAACAGGCGTCTGTACATGTCAGAACTGTTATAAGATGGTCGCAGTCCACAGGTGTTTGTGGTGTCTGAAAGAGTTACAGACACATGTCAATGAACAGACGCTCGGTAGGTACACGCATTTGTATTTGTCTAAGTGTTACATTCGCACGTCAGGTTAAAGATGATTGATGTTGACACGCGTCGGTATGTCAACTGGGCAGCCTCCCTTTCCCTTGCCCAAAGCAACAACGAAAGAGGGAGATGTAGTCATCATCTGATGACATTTCGAGAACTGTACACCTACGTTGCACAGATACTTGATACGGATATGGATACGGATGCGATACGGCGATACTCCGATACGCCATTTTTTTTAAAAATACGGATACGGAGATACGCGAATATATATGTTATATTTATATTTTAATAGAAATATAAATAAATTCATAATTAAAAAACCACTTAAAATGTTATTAGAGTACCTGATTCCTTATTATTTTGTATTTCATCATGTACATTATTGGTCTTCACCGTGACTCTTACTGTCGGTGTGAACATGGAAGCAAACTAAAAATATTGAGAGGGTCCTACGTGCATAGAGGGTGTATTTATACACAAAATGAGGGGTTAGGGTTTTTAAGTATCGAGGATAGAATCGGGAAGGTGTCAACAAATTATCGAAATTATTTTATTTTCTAAAAATATTTAAAAATGTTTGATACTTGTCCGACAAGTATCGAGTGATTATCGCATCCCGACAAGATCCGATGAGTATCCAAGATTCGATCACGAGGGCTTTGACAAGTATCCGCACATCGTAGCTGTACACCCCACTTTCGAGGCAGCGACGACAAGCAAGCAGCTGACCTAGAACAAACGTACGAACAAGCGAGCAGTTGGGTGGCCGATAGTGTGGAGAAGCAGTCAGGTTACGAGGCACCCAGAAACATGGTTCGAGGCACCCATGGCGAGGGAGCAAAAAAGAAATACTAGGGTCGGAGAAGAGAGAAACAGGGGCCGGAGGGGAGGGGGCGGGCTGGATGGTTGTGGCCTAGTGATCGCCAGCGAAGGGGAAGGTGGACGTCGGGAGTCGGGACCAGAGTGGCCATCGGCAGAACAAATTTATCATTGTATTGAATTATGTATAACATATCAAGAAACAAATTTATCATCAAAATTTTTGTCATAATTTATATATAGTTTTTTATATTATTTATAGATAACTTTATCACGATAACTTTTCTAAGTTATTTTTGTAACCCATTTTTTTTTTAACTGAACTGTTTGTAGACAAACTTACCCTAACAATTTCTCAACATAAATTTTCTGACACAATTTATGTATACTAATTTTACAAATAACATAACTTATAGACATAAGTTTTTTGTTATATAATATTTTTGAAAATTTTGTTTGGGACTAATTTCTAAATTTAAAATTATATTGATAGCATGGAAGGGAAAACCGATAGGTTATCACCATAAAAATAACCAAAAAGCGTAATAACAGATTAATACAAGAAACTATGAAAAAAGGGAAAGGAAAACGTTGGGAAAACCAAAAGGAAAAATAAAAAATATAACGAAATAAAAAGGTACTTTTTAATATAATGAAATAAAAAGGTACCTTTTTGGGGCCCTTTCGCATTTCAGATGTGTTAACTGGGCCCTCTGGCATTTCGGATGTGTCGCTGGGGTCCCGGCCGACCGCTGCTCGGTTTGTGCTTGAACCGTGGTCTGGTGGAAATGCAGCGTGTCTAGCCCGCATGACGAGGTGAGCCAGCACCAGAAGAGGGTGCCTTGCCCGGGTCTCACCTTGCTCTTGACGTGTGCCATGACCATGAATAACTGATGCGCCCACAAGGAATTATTGCCAGCTTTTCGTGGAGGGCACTCGGCATTGATCGCATGCAGTTATCAAATTTACATTGCCGCAGGTGAAATACATGGTGGACAGAGAAGAATGGCTAGCTGCTCTTACACCTTGGCTTATCTCAGTATCTCAGTGTGGTCAGTTCACCGTCTTTGATGCTAGTAGTGCTACATTCTTATGATTGAGTTCCATCAATTATTTACTATTGTGATGATAGATCGAGGCTAGAAAACAGACACTATTATTGCCTTCAGAACTCAATCCTTTTCAGAACCATTATTCTTCCCAATACTTGTTTGTATTGATGAAGAAGAGTAGAACTAAGATTAGTTAAAGAGTGGTAAATTTTATCTCCATCGAATTGGGACACTAATCCTTCCTCCCGTTTCCAATAACTTCCAAAATAATAGATGGACGCGCCGACCTCGTCACCGACCCTGGCCCGCTTCCTCGGGTTCTAATCCCCCTACCCTCGCCACCTCGACGATGCTGAGGGCAGTGTTGTCTCCCACCGTCCAGCCAACGTGCCTCTCGCTTCCATGTCATAGATTTGACTGGCACCGCCCTTGCCGGACTTCCTATTACCGCAAACGATCGCAATCCCGCAGGCACATTGTTGAGCTCATTTGATTTAGGAAAGTAAAAATTTCCCCTAAGGGGCACATGCCCCATGCTATGCACCCTCAGATTTGCTCTTCCATTAGAATTGGGTCACTAACCCTGTTTCACCAAGCCCCATTAGCAAAGCTAAGCAAAAGAATTAGAAGGAAGGGGAGCTTGGCGCAGAAGTAGCAGACTGAAAGATGATGTCGTAAGGAGGGTGGCTTTGGCATATGGGCACCTATAATGGATGACTCGTAAGCTAACTCTAAGCACTTATTTATATTTTAATAGAAGAGAGAGAAAAACAGCTCTTGATCAAGAGCTTGTCTTGTACACAAATTCCAAAATAATGTGAGAGTGTTACGTGGACTTAGTCATACTATGAGACATTGCTAAAAGCTACCACACTATTGAAAAGGTTGGCTTAGAGACAATAACTTGGCTTAGAGCATCTCCAATACATTAGCCAAATCATTTTGTAGAGCTAAATATAGCTGATATTAGAGAAAAACAGTCTCCAACAACTATTCTATCTCCCATTCTTCTATCTATCATTCTAAATTAGCCAGACATGTATTCCATGATTCTTGGTGGCTAGAAAAAGGAAACGGAAGGTGCTCGCCATCCACCTTGGATCCGCAATTCGCATGTTCAGCCAACATTAAGGTCCATTCCTGTGCCTACACGTGTAGCCCTTGCAACACACAGTTGGACTTCCTGAGTGTACGGAAGAACAATTTAACCAGACTGTTAGAGTGCTATACGTTCTTTTAGAGTTTTTCTATTTCAGATAATAGCTAAAACATGGACTTTAAGATTGGAACCAAAGTACACTGAGACCCGGCCCCTCGCAGTAGCCCCCACGCGGGCGGCTCGGCGGAACCCTAGCCGCCCGCCGCTTCCCTCTCCCTTCCTCCCGCTCCGCCGCCGCGAGGAGGGCCGCCGGCAAGGTGTTAACACTGAAATTTGGTGATGCCCAGATGATGAGCTGGCGAGTGCAAGATGCTAATAGGAAGCATTCGGCTAGGGGCCATTCGTGAACAAACCCATTCGCGTAATGTAGCATTCGGAAAACTGTCACCATTCGACCGAGCTGCACGCGATCGGGGAGGTTCGAATGTTTTGGCTACCAAGGACGATTCGCAAGCCGTGGAACGTTGAGACAAGTTGTCTAGAAGAAGAGCCCGCATTGTACACGCCATCAACGACCCCCGAGAAGACTTGGAGTAAAAGTTATCCTTAGCTAGATTTTCCTTTATTGTAATCGTGATCGGATTAGGACTCGTATTAAGTCCAGGGTATAAATATAAGACCCGTGGCAACTGTAAAAAATCTACCCAAATCAATACAACAACAACCCGGCTCCGTGCCACCCCTTTCGAGTCCAAGTCGTGTCGTCGATCTACTACGAGAGGAACCATCGATCCGTCGACCTCCGTAAGTACCGGCAACCTTACATTATGTTCTAGTATCGTGCGGCGGATTTAGATCGTGATGTAAGTAGTCTTGTTACCATGCTTAGTATCGTGCGGCGGATTTAGGCTATGAAACAGGAGGGTTTTTTGTTAGATCATGAGTCGTGCGGCAGGCTAAGGTCTAGCTTGGAGCTAGTTATCGGCTTCATTAGATTTGGCAAATCTAGTGAATTCATCAAGTTACCACGTGGTGCATGCGCTTATTTATTTATTTTATTATGTTTTGCACACACTTTTGCCCAATTTAGATTGATAGGGCTCGGCTTCATCTTATTATAGATCCGGTTGTCTTTAATGCTTTTTGATGTCTATCCTATCATGCCACTAGATCTATTTGCTTATCATAGCCGAGCTTAGATCAATCTAAGTTGTTACATGTTGCGGTTCGTGCACGTTTAGTCTTGACAGACTGGGTACCGTGCGCGCGCATGCGTGTCTTTGGGTTACTCTAGAGCTAGTCATCCGGTGGACTAGAGATCGGGTTTAAATCGATAGGTTTTGCATGTGAGTTCCTTCTTCATGGACCCCGATTCGGCAAGCTTGCCGAATACGGTTATGCATCTACATGTAGCTTGCATGTGTAGGTTTGTTTACTGTTAACGGCTAGTCTTGCAGTGTATCATGCGGTGGATTGCTGTTAGGATGAAAAGGATTTAGGATGATTAGTCGTGCGGCGGACTAATAGGAATAGATCTCTGTCTTTATCATTAGATCGGGTTTACATGTGTTCTTTATTGTTTATGTATACACACTTTCATGAGTAATGAGTATTTGTAGATCTATTTAGATGTATGCATGCTTTTAGCTTACCATGATTAGATTGTATCATGCGGTGGATTGATCTAGTTGTGAGAAGTGGTTTAGATCTCAGTAGCAAGCCGTATCATGCGGTGGATTAGCTTGTAAGGGTTTAAGCTAGACGGGTTTAGGAAAACTAGACGTGCGGCAGACTAGTTGGATGAGACCTATGCATGTGTCATTTATATTAGATTTATATTTATGATTTACCTGCTTTTATATATCATGTTGTCATTTGATTCGATCTATGCAATGAGCTTTATAAAGACATATCTTGATGATCGATTTACTTGTTCAAACATGTCTTCTTATGTCTATTCGGTAACTGTGTTCCTTCATGCTTTATGTATACTTACCGAATGCTTTCATAAACATGTGGACAGATAGCTTCTATAGCTATATGTCATCATAAGTGGCTTCGGGTCGTACATGTGGAACTGTCTTGGTCTCACCGTGCACGTTCGATCTCATGTTTACCTCCTTGTCAATTCTGAGGCCAAATTGATCGGGCACGCCATTGGCTCAAGACACCGGGCACCCGAATTAAGATAGCTACTTCCGCTTGTCGGTGTAATGCGGCACAAGAGGCACTTTTGTGTCAACACACTTTTTGGCACGCTTCGGTGGGACCAATCAAGATCAAGACAAGATGCCTGAAAAACTAGACAAAGACGCGATCATCACGCTCGGCTTTGGATGACTTACCAGTGGACTTAGAAGTTATGGTGAGAGACCAGTGTGAAGCTTTTGCGCAGAAGTGCTTGTCATGCTTCTCCAAGAACAAGAGCGGCAATGTTTTCCAGAAGACAGATCTTCCAAAGATTTGCCTGGTGAGAAAGAACAAAGTGAACCTGCTGCAGAAGAGGAAAAAGATGGACCTACTGCAGAAGAGATCAACCAGATGGAAGAGATTGTTCAAGGAGCCGTAGGAAGAGCAATGACTAATCACAACACGGTGTTCCTCAATACCTCTCGCCATATCATGAGGAGCAGCTTTGGACCTGAGTTTGATAGGCAATTTGAGGAGCGGTTCGGTGAGATTTCTGGGCCAACATACTTTCACACACTGAAGCCGCAACCAAAGAAAGGAGCTGCAGATGAAGAAGCTAGAGGAGAGAATAAAACACCAGAGAAACCGGAGAAGTCCAAAGCCAAGGAAACTAAAAAGACACCTGCCACATACGGAGATTGGGCATTCGGTACATCTAGCAACCCTCTAGCATACAACTCTTATACAATTGCTCCAATGGCCAGTGGGTTGTAGAGGAATCCCTTTGGCCCTGGTTATACAGAGTTCTCTGATTATTCCACTATTAATGCTCTGCCGAATCCTGGGTATAGATCTGCTGGGCAATTAGGACAGTCATATGGACCTCAGAATTCAAGTGTGGATATGCTCCTAGCGAGGATGGCCGATATGATGCAAAACCAATTTGGGTTAAAGCCCAAGAATCGGCCCTGTATGTATCGTCACCATACCCAGACCGGTACAACAAGGTAGCGCTTCCTTCAAGACTGAAGCCTCCAACTGACCTGACCAAGTTCTCTGGGCAAGATGACACCACCACTACCGAACACATTAGTCGGTACTTGATCTAGCTAGGAGAGCTTGCTAATGATGAAGCATGGAGGATTCGCTACTTCCCTACATCTCTCACGGGGCGGCTTTTCGTGCGGTTTACCACGTTCTTTGGCCAATTCTATTGGAACCCGGGCTGAATTGGAGCAAAAGTTCCACTCATATTTCTTGATGGTTCCAATGAGAAGGAGCTTGTTGATCTATTGGGGTTGATACAGAGATACAACGAGACACCCCAAGAGTTCCTGCGCAGGTTCAGAGAAACTAAAAACTTTTGCTATTCTCTGAATTTGCCAGACCATCAGTTGTCGGCCGTAGCTATACGCGGTATGCATCCAGCTATCAGGGAGAAGCTGGTCGGCATGGAGTTTGAAGACCTTGGACAGCTCTCAAGACGTTTGGCAATCATGGCCAACCAGTTTCAGAGCATCAAGAAGGATACCTGCTACTAGAAAGGGGTCAATGTGGCCTATGAAGCATATCAACACTTTCTGGAGGGTGCAGAAGAAGATGATGGCCAGGAGGATATAGTCGCTGGCTGAGTTTGTGCGGGGCAAAGAGCCCGTCGGTTAATCAGCTTATTTGGATGAAAAGCTTGCTCAAGTGGGCATATGACTTCGACGTCTTCAAATCTAACAAATTTTGAGTTCATGGTCAAGGAAGGGCGCATCAAGCTGCCAGAGAATCACTCCATGCGGCGTCCTGATTGGGTGAAGAGTGGAAGGTACTGTGGTCTCCATGATACGAGCTCCCACTCCATCAATGACTGCCGAATATTCAGGCAGCAAGTCCAAAGGGCCATACAGCAGGGTCTTCTAAAGTTCAACAACAACATGAAGGTGGATAATGAGCCTTTCCCAGCAGGCATGATCTCCTTCTCTACTAGCATGGTGTCTGCAAGTGACCCCAAAGGCAAGGGCCCGATGAAAGTGCTAACATCTAATAGGGCAAAACAAAATGGCTCAGTTGACCCTAGTCGGCAGGTGACTGGTATAGAGCTCCAAGAGCATAGTGTTCGGTTCCTGAATAGCCAAACAGAGAAAGGAGAAACCTCCAAACCTAGGGTGACCTCTCGTATACTGCTGAACAAGTGGCAAAGGCAGCAGGAGAAGCAATATCTTAGAGATCAGCAGCTTGCAGAGGAACAGCAGAGGTACGAAGAGGAGATGTATCGCCTAAAACAGGAGGAGTACATGAGAGAACGAGAGGAGTCTCATTGGGATTGTCCTTTCTTCAGACATTGCTGGAATGAAGGCTTGAAGTTGCCTGCTAGAAACAACTGCCCTAAATGCAGTGAACAATACCATGGATAGGCAAGTAAGACGAAGTCAACCGCCCGTCCCATCCAAGAAAGATTGGGGGCACATTTCCTAGAGGATGATCGGCGTATAAAAATAGAAAGCAACAGGTCTCATAGCAGCAAGAGAGTTGCCGACCAAGCATGGGCTGATGTTAATGATTATGAAGACCAAGATGATCTGGACTCTCCTCAAGAGTACATATGGCAAAAGGGACAGTGGTGCCCTCCAGGATTGAGGAAGAGCCAGAAGAAAAGGGTACAGCGTCTCAGGAACAAGTAGCTCAAGGAAGCAAAGCGCGAATTGGGAAGGTGTGGCGTCCAAAGAAGAAACCTCAGGAAACCGAGCATTCGGTAGATGAGCATTCGGCAAGTGGGCGTTCGACAGTTGTGGGCATGGTTTTCTACATTCCAATAGAGTTTGCAGCTCCTACAGATCAAGCCACTAGATGCCTATTCAGATGAGGAGGCCTATTCTAATTTTGACAACAAAGAGATGATCGACCTCCTGGGACAGTTGGCTCTGTCAAGACAGGCTGTGTTCGACAGGCCCAGGAAACACAACCATCTGAGGCCCTTATACCTAAAAGGATATGTCAATGGGAAGCCCACGACCCATATGTTTGTTGATGGAGGTCTTTGCCATCAATATCATTGCATACACAACTTTCAGGAAGCTGGGGATGACAAAGGAGGATTTGCTAAAGGCGGACATTGTGCTCAGAGACTTTCCTGGTAATCCCTCCGACACCCACGAGCCATTCACATTGAGTTGATGATTAGCTCAAAGACTTTGATCACTACCTTCTTTGTGGTCGATAGTAAGGGGTCTTACAGCTTGCTTCTTGGAAGGGATTGGATTCATGCCAACTGCTGTGTTCCCTCTACCATGCATCAACTTCTAATCCAGTGGAATGGTGATGAGGTTGAAGTGATTCAAGCCGATGACTCAGTGAGTGTCGCTGCTACCGAACCATTGTTCTGGGAATATGATGGCGTGGAATGCTTCTCAGGAAGGGAATGGAGAGAAGGTCCTGTCAGTACTTACTACAAGGATCAACAGCCGATCCAGACAGTCGGCTCTTACAGCAATTTTTAATGGGTAACCTAATTGATGGCAATAAAGGGAAACTTGGGCATGGTTTCAAGTCAGCTGACAAATTAAAAAGAAATAGATATTGGTGATGGTGACAAACCAAGGCGACTTACACATCGTGCCAAGCTAGATCAAGAATTGAGCGTAATTAATAAAACTTCTCAAAGAATTCAAAGACTGCTTTGCCTGGGACTATTCAGAGATGCCTGGATTAGATCGATCTATTGTGGAGCATCGGTTACCTATCAAGCAAGGTTATCGCCCTTATAAACAACCTCCTCGAAAAATATATAAAGAAGAGGTATTGGCCGAAATTGAAAGATTATTAGAAGCAAACTTCATTCGGCCATGTAGATACGTAGAATGGATTTCCAAAGCATTGTACTGTCTACAAGAAAAATGGAAAGATGAGGGTTTGTATAGATTTTAGAGATCTTAACAAAGCCACACCTATGGATGGATATCCTATGCCAATTGCTGATTTGTTAGTGGATGCTGCTGCTGGGCATGAGGTTATTAGCTTCATGGATGGGAATCTTTGGTTACAACCAAATTTTTATGGCTATCGAGGACATTTCAAAGACGGCCTTGAGATGCCTTGGTCATATTGGTTTATTTGAATGGATTGTTATGACATTCGGTTTGAAGAATGCCGGTGCAACTTACCAAGGAGCTATGAATTATATATTTCATGAGTTGATCGGCAAGATAGTTGAGATTTACATTGATGATGTAGTTGTCAAATCAAAGAATTATGAGAGGCATCGGCCGATTTGAGAAAAGATTTGGAGTGCACCAGAAACATGGTTTGAAGATGAATCCAAACAAGTGTTCCTTTGGAGTCTCTTTGGTGAATTCTTAGGATTCTTGGTCCACAAAGGTGGGATTGAAGTTGGAAAGAAAAGCATGGAAGCTATAGAAAAAATTGCACCTCCAACCGATCTCACAGAGTTACAATCATTACTCGGCAAGGTCAATTTCGTAAGAAGATTCATATCTATTTTGTCGAAAGGGTCCTGCCGTTTTTCTCCACTCTTGAAACTCAAGAAGACTCAAAAGTTTGTATGGGATGACATACAAGAAGGCTTTGGATGAGATCAAAGAATACATGAAAGCACCTCCTATGCTTGTTCCTCCAAAGCTTGACAAGCCTTTCAAGTTATACTTGGCGGCCGATAACCCGATGATAGGATCGGCCCTCATGCAAGAAAAGATGGGAAAGAGCGAGTAGTAGCTTACCTCGGTAGAAAATTGTTGGATCACGAAACACGGTATTCGGCTATAGAGAAATTATGTTTGTGTGTTTACTTCTCATGAACTAAGTTTCGGTACTATTTGTTGAATGCCGAATGTGTAATAGTTTTCAAATTTGATGTGATTAAACACATGTTGTCAATGCCGATTTTGAATGGAAGAATCGGTAAGTGGGTGTTAGCGTTATCCGAATTTGATTTAAGATATGAATCGGTAAAAGGCCATTTGTTGACGGTAGTTATTGACCAATTTTATATATGTAAAAAGCTCTTAAACATGGATGAATGCTACTAAAATGTTATTATTTCTAATGAATTCCACGAAGTTTTGGTGTATACCTAGTTTTGCAGGAGAACTCCGAAAAACAAATAAAAATAGAGCCGAAAAGAGTGAAAATAGAGAAACGGAAGAAAAGTATCAAATCAGGCGATTGGAGTAAATTCCGTGGTCAAAATGTGAAGAGAGGACACCTCGCCAAGGCCGGGGCCCACCCATTTCAGTGGGGCCGGGCGGCAAGGGGCGTGCCGCGCGGCACCCCCCGAGCACGCCACATGTCGAGCTTCGGAACCTTCCTACCACCAACCTATGGAGTTGATCTAGTCCGGTCCAATCAAGTCGGTTTGATCCAAGGGCTGAGATTCATCCTATGGGGCTATAAAAGGAAGTGCAGGGCTACCCCGAAAACCTAATTCAGAATTCGAATTGAGTAATCCGGTATTCATAGAGAGAATTCCTTCTCTTCGAGAAGTCTAGGGTTAGAGAAAGTCAAGATCCTATGATTAGAGCATAGCCATTTCAGATTAGCTACAAGGATCTTGATTAGCAATCAAGTTTATTAGAAATAGAGAGATTAGTGAGGAGTGCTTGGGAGGAGTTCCGACACTGCCGGGATCTTCTCTCTTGTATTACGAGGGATCATTCTCTTCGCGAGAGGAGGAGTGTATTCAGAGATTATCCGGTATTCGACTTCATAATTAAAGTAAGTTTTGGTTTATTTTATTCTTCAAGTTTGCAACTCTTTTAGAGTACTTTAATCCTGGTTGCTCTTGATTAGAGGGCTAGTTTCTAGTGTAAGCGCGGTGTTTAGACTAGAGTTATCCGTGAATGCCACTTGCTTGGTAGGGAATCAGTGGTAGTATCATAAAGGTGATTTTATAGCTTTATTGAATCCTCTCAGTAGCCCACTTCCCACCAAGAAGAAACGGTAGGCTTTTTATACGTTCTTAGTAGAGTAATTTTGCCTTGCTTTATTAAGAATTAGCATCCACGATAGAATAAATAGAGGCGAGGTTTATAGAGATTAGAACAAGAAGTCAGTGTTATCTCCTAATTCTAGCTAGTTTCTTAAGTACTTAGATTGTGAAGTGGATTGGGTAAACGCTAGTTATATTCACCCTCTTGTTCTTTTGGGTTCGATATTTTAAAATCGGGAGTTCATCTTTTGGTGAAGTGCTACAACGGTATTTCTATCTCGTGCGCGCTTGCGGATAATTTTACAACGATATTGTGTGCATATAATTTATACCAACAAGCATTTTAGGCGCCGTTGTTAGGGAACGGTAGTTTCTTTGGATAGTAACTTAGAGTATTACCTTAATCTTGTATCATATAGTTATCATTTATCTTTGATTGTTTGTTTGCATTTACTTTCGGATTTACTTTTTGCATTTACTTTCAAGGTATTTACTTTTTGCATTTATTTTCAGTATTTATTTCTTTAGCATTTACTTAGTTTTCATTTATTGCTTTTATTTCTTGTTTTATATAAAAAGAAAATGCCACAAAAATATTTATATCAATTTGGAGCACCTTCGAGTTGCACCTTAGGCGGTGAATCAAATAGACCTATCTTATCTCCACGCCTATGAGTTACGGCCCGAACTTATCCAATTAGTTCAGGGAAAATTTTTCTTCTGAGATGAATATGAGAATCCTTATTCGCATTTAAGTGATTTTGACCGAGCTTGTGCTAGCCTACATTTAGAGGGTATGAATGATGAAACCCTTAAGTGGAAGCTTTTTCCTTACTCTTTGAGGGAGAAGCCAAGCATTGGTATAAGCTTCGCATCAATAGTTTTCAAGGGGATTGGGAAGCCTTACAATCTGAATTTTGCTTTCAATTTTACCCAGTCCGGAAGGTTGTCAAGCTTCGTTTAGAAGTCTTGAAGTTTAAACAATTAGAGGATGAATCGTTAGGTAAAGCTTGGGAGAGACTAGAGTTGATCCTAAATTCGGTCCCAATCTTGCCCTACCTGTACCTATGGTTCTCGCAACATTTCTATATGAGCCTCAACCAACACACTTTAGACTATCTTAACGCATCCTCGGGAGGATCGTTTTTTTTGCACAAAACTCTAGATGATGCTAAGGCTATCCTTACGCACATCATACAATGTCTTCCCGATGAGAAGGAGAGGTGGTTAGAGGAACCAAAGCCGTGAGAGCCGATTCTTTACAAACATCCCAAACCATACAACCTATAGATCCCGAACTAGCTCTGGGCGATAAGGAGGATACTCCTCTTTTTCGATTTTATGCTTGATTTTAAAGATGAATTGTTTGCCGATTTTGGAAACACTTCAAAATATCAAGTAGAGAGAAAAACCTTATAAGCGAGTCTCTCGACAATTGAGCTCTCTAGGGAGAAGTTCTTGAAAGAGACTATGAAGAGATTAATTTCTATCATGAGTTTTCGTGGGTAGAAGAGTCGAGCTTTCACCGATATTATTCGATTAGATACACCTTCTATACCCATTAAATGCCAACTCAATAGAGGACCTTTCGATGCCCTATATAATCCTATGGTAGGAGTCAACATCATGTACGCTCTCTTTTTATGCAAGATTATGTTGACAACATAGTCTTGTCTCCTACCAACAAAAGATTAAAGAATCTTTTTGGACACATTGTTCCAAGTTTGGGGATTCTTCATGTAACCCCCATGATTGTTAATGGAATATCAGTCCGGCTAAGTTTCTATGTCTTTGACATTCAAGAGTTCGACATCCTAATAGGTCAACCTATAGGAAAGTTTCTTATGGAAGGAGAGCACGGAAAGTTAGACTTTAGCTTTGGGAGAGATCTTAAGTTCTCTATAACTTATGATCATGCTTTTAAAATCAAAATTTGAGTTTCCTCTCCCAGCTAGAGCCTTTAGAAGAAATAATGGAAGTATCTTTTGATAATCCATTAGAATTTGAAGAAGAACTAGAAGAAGATACCCATCTTTTCATCGAAGAAGAGGATGAGGATCCAGTTGATCCCGGACCTCTCGCAAGATCTCCTAGAAACTCCCGGACCTCCTATAGAGCTCAAACCTTTACCTTTGGACTTTGATATGCTTTTCTTAATAATGACGAGGATTATCTGTCATTATAAGCAATCTGGCTGTCCCCGGAGGAATCATTAAGACTTATAGCTATTCTCGAGAGACATCGAGCTGCTTTTGGCTATTCACTCCAAGACCTTAAGGGAATCGGCCCAATTCTTTGCACCCATCGTATTCCCACGGATCCTAATATACCACCATCTAGAGAGCCGCAACGTAGGCTAAATAATGCGATGAGGGAAGTAGTAAAGAAGGAGGTCTTAAAGCTATTGCACTTATTTGGGATTATCTATCCTGTGCCGCATAGTGAGTGGGTAAGCCCTGTTCAAGTTGTACCTAAGAAGGGAGGTATGATTTGTCAAGAATGAAAAAGAATGAGCTAATTCCTTGAGAGAATCATTCTTGGTTGTAGAATGTGTATTGATTACGAGGAAGCCCAATAAGGCAACTAAAAAGGATCATTTTCCTTTGCCTTTCATTAATGAGATGTTAGAAAGATTTGCTAACCACTCTTTCTTTTGTTTCCTCGATGGATATTACGGATATCATCGATTCCCATCCACCCAAATGATCAAAGTAAAACCACCTTTACATGCCCCCTACGGTACCTATGCATATCGTAGAATGTCTTTTGGGCTATGTAATGCTCCAACTTCTTTTCAAAGATGTATGATGTCTATATTCTACGAGATGATTGAAGAGATTATGGAGGTTTTTATGGATGATTTTTCCGTCTATGAAAAGACTTTTGATGATTGTCTCGACAATCTAGATAGAGTTCTCCAAAGATGTGAGGAGAAACACTTAGTCCTTAATTGGGAAAAGTGTCATTTCATGGTTCGAGAAGGAATAGTGTTAGGACATCTAGTATCTTAGAGGGGATAGAAGTTGATAAAGCTAAGATAGAGGTGATAGATCAATTACCTCCACCAGTTAATATCAAAGGCATTCATAGTTTCCTTGGTCATTGTGGTTTTTATCGTCGATTCATTAAAGATTTTTCATTCATTGCTAGACCCTTGACCAGCTTACTAGCTAAGGATGTTCCTTTTGTTTTTGATGAGGCTTGCATGAAATCTTTTAATATTCTTAAACAAGCCCTCATCTCTGCACCAATCATTCAACCCCAGTTGATTGGTCGTTACCCTTTGAAATCATGTGTGATGCTAGTGATTATGTTGTAGGAGCAGTCTTAGGACAAACTAAAGATAAGAAGCATCATGCTATTGCCTATGCTAGTAAAACTTTGACAGAGAGCTCGGCTTAATTATGCAACTCTTGGGAAAAAGAGCTCCTAGTCTGTTGTTTTTGCTATGGATAAGTTTAGATCTTATCTAGTGGGAGCTAAAGTTATTGTTTATACTTGATCATCTTTGCTTTAAAATATTTGTTCACTAAGAAAGATGCTAAACCACGCTTGATCAGATGGATTTTGTTACTCCAAGAATTTGATTTAGAAATAAAAGACAAAAAGGGAGTAGAAAATTACATTGCGAGATGACTTGTCTAGAATGTCTTTTGAGAATTTGCAGGAAATGCCGATCAATGATGCACTAAGGGATGATATGCTCTTCAAGATCGTCAAGTCGGACCCCTGGTACGCAAATATTGTTAATTTTATGGTTGCAGGTTATGTACCTCCAGGGGAGAACAAGAGGAAGCTCATATATGAGAGTCGTCAACACATATGGGATGCGCCATACCTCTTCAGAGTATGTGCTGATGGTTTACTCAGGAGATGTGTGCCGGTAGAAGAGGGCATTCAAATTATTGAAAGATGTCACTCAGCACCATATGGAGGGCATTACGGAGCATTCAGAACCCATGCAAAGATCTGGCAGAGTGGATTCTTTTGGCCAACAATGTATGAAGACACGAAGAATTTCATCAAAAGATGCAATGCTTGTCAAAGGCATGGCAACATAAACTCAAGAGATGCTATGCCACTGACCAACAATCTACAGATCGAACTCTTTGACGTGTGGGGATTGACTACATGGGTCCTTTCCCACCATCAAAGAATTGTGAACACATTTTGGTGGCAGTAGATTATGTTTCCAAGTGGGTTGAAGCAATCCCATGCAAGAAGGCCAATTCAAAAAATTCAAGAAAGATGTTTGAAGAAATCATATTTCCAAGATTCGGAGTCCCACGGATGGTGATAAGTGATGGAGGATCACACTTCATTGATAGAAAGTTTCATACCTATCTACGAAGTCATGGAATTAGACACAATGTTGCTACACCTTACCATCCTCAGATAAGTGGCCAAGCAGAAACATCAAATAAGCAGATCAAGAATATCTTGCAGAAGACGGTTAATGAAATGGGAACTGTATGGAAAGATCGACTACCTGAAGCACTTTGGGCATATAGAACAGCATACAAGACACCTTTGGGTATGTCTCCATATCAATTGGTTTATGGAAAGACTTGCCATCTACGCCGAGTTAGAATTCAAAGGCGCATTGGGCTATCAAGCGATGGAACATGGATCTTGAAGCCGCAGGAGAGAAGAGAAAAATGCAAATATCGAATTAGAAGAATGGCGAGAGAAAGCTTACCATAATTCCAAGATTTATAAAGAAAGAACCAAAAGATGGCATGATAAGAGGATCAAGAAGAAGGAGTTTGCACGGAGACAAGGTATTACTTTTCAATTCGAGGTGAAATTATTCGGACACGGAAAGCTTCGGAGTAAATGGGAAGGACCATTCACAAAGTGGTAAACTCATCATCACATGGAGCGGTGACTCTACAAACTAACGAAGATACGTTATTCAAGGTAAATGGTCACCGACTCAAACTTTTTCTTGAACCCGATATTCCAACTTTAATTGTCGATAGTCCGGATTTCTTTATTTTGCCATCATAATTCACAAATCCATTTTCCGAAAAGAATTAAAATCATTGGAGTAAATTTAGGGGTCAATGTTGAGCTAAGTAAGAGGTAGAAAAAAGTTGGGAGAGAGCGCCGGGGGTGCGGGCGGCACCACCCCCCCGTGCGGCTTACGCGCACGCCCTACCGGGCCATTCGTGTCCCGGCCTTTTTCCATTATTTATTATTTATTATTTATAGTTCGAATTTATACCAATGGGTTAGTACCATATTGTGAGCGTAGGGAAGCCATGCACCATTCCTTGACTATATAATAGACCCCTGACCTATTCTTTTCTATTCATTCTCATCCGAGGAACCTACTCATCTTTTGAGAGGGTTCCACCTCAATTAAAAATTTTAAATGGCGGAGCGTAACAAGAGAACCTCACCCCCGGTGGCTCAAAGCCACCTCGTCTTGCGTACCGATGATCCTATGCGTCGGGTAAGGATGCCGATCAATCAACTTCAGGTTCAATGAACCTGTGATGGCAACTCCACGAGAGGAGGACCGGTGTGGTACTCGCGTGAAGAAAAAGCGGCGCCAAGACGGTGATGAGAAGGGCACCTGCCCGGCTCCCCTTGTTCCGGCCCGGGAGGGCTCCAGTCCGGCATCTGCTCCGGCTCTGGCGGCAAATGCCGGGTTTGTGGTAGATAATGTACCACTAGCTCTCCGGGCATGCGCACCATTCTGGTCGACTTCGTTTCCTTACTCCATTTGCTTGCCCCACCAACTGAGAAGAAGAGGGGTGTTTCCGATGATCCTTCGGCGAGTTCATCAAAGAGGCCAAGGAAGACTGTCGCCATGGTGGGCGGCCAGTATCAATGGTCCGAGCACTCTGCAGATGGCCATTGAGACTGGGAGTACACATCGTGAGATGGTGAATACGACATACTATGAACTCAAGGCGTTGGAGGCCCGAAAGTTGCCAAGATGCTAGAGCTACCGATAACCATTGTTGGGATCTTAGGGATCTAGTGGCCATAGTATGAGCGGGGAGGACGTTTGAATAATAATAATAAAGTTTTGAGTCATGTAATTTCATTTTAGAGTCTTTTTATTAAGTCAGTTTGTCGGTTTGTCGAGTCGAACAATAATAAAGAAGTCATTTTGAGCCTTTTAAGTTTTTCTTAAGTTTTTAATTCTTACATTAATCTCTCTATTATTATGTGTGTTTTGGAAATGCACTTGTCTCCACATGTTTTGCAGATTAAGAAGTATAAAAGAGACAAGTGTGGGGAGAGATCACAACAAAGCACTGCCTTCAAACAAAGGTTATAAAAGTTCTAAGTGTTCTTTACTTGAAAATTATTCTTTAAATTATTAGAACTTAATTTGCTTGTTTACTAGATATTTTTAATGTGTTGTTTGTCTTGACCTGTTCTTTGTTTAAGTTATTTCCATACACAAGATTGCTATGATATGATCCTTACTTTAAATATGCTAAGTTTATTTTTAGTCATAATTTAAGTGATAGACTTGCATAATGTTTTTGAAAATTCATTTGCTGTTGGGAACTTATTTATTAGGGACCCCATTTTAACTTAAGTTGTTGCAAGGTATGATATAGCGAGAATAAAGTGAACCTGAATCTTGACATCTTGTTTTCGGAGAATTTTCTTTTAAATGCTTAAAATAAATAGCTATACTTCTCTGTGTGATAAATGCTATGTCCTACCAGAGCCTGTTTATACTTAGAAATATTTAGAGAAACCAGCTCATATGCTACTTGTTTTGTATTGAGTTATTTTCAATACTAGTGACCTATGTAGTGCGGTTCATCAAGAAACACGTACACCCAAATACACTTGCTGCTTTCACCTTTGAAAATACGCACAAACATGCTTTTATTTCCATCCAAAAATCTGTTCCTACACTGGGAATAGACATAAAAATATTTAGGACTTATCAAATGCTCACTTATGTTTATCTCTCTGTCTTCAAGTTTGATGTAAATAAAAGAAAAGGCATGGGCTATGCAAAAATAAATAAAAAGGGGGATAAAAAATGGACAAGTGTCCTACGGGCAAGTAGAGCCTACCTCCCTAAAAAAGAGAGAGTAAAAAAGGACAAGTGTCCACCTAAAACAATGGGTACTTAGATGCCCGCCTCTCTCAAGTATTTAAAAAAAAAAAGAGAGAAGAAGAAAGAAAAAGAAAGATAGCCCATGGTCCTTCTTCTTATAAGTGTTCATTGTTTTAAAAAGAGAGACAAGTTTCCTGAGCATAGTAGAATTAGTTTTAGACACCATATTTTCTACACACTTTGCACTTCTTGATGTGACCCTACATTAGAGATCTGGTCTTGATTTTGACAATATATACAAGATGAGTATGTTAATCCTTGACTTACCTAAAAATCCATATAAGCTTGATATTTATCATGAGCATTCTATGCTTTGGAGAGGATCGAAATACTACATACATATATTTATTGAGTGATTGAGAGTATCATTTACGGGGAGAAGGTATGCTATGTTTTCTTTTCAAAACTTTATCAAAAGCTCCAGTTAACTTGACTAAAGATAAAAGGGTGATCTGTTTCAAATTTGTTCTACTTTTCAACCGCCTAAAGTTTGTTGGTAGACACATTGAATTCCGCAATACAGGATAGACTAAGGAACATTTATGTTTGATGTCTTGATCTTAAGTTAAGTCTAAAGTAAACCATCCTTATATCGGGACGAGTAAAAGCCTAAGTGTGGGGAGCTTGTTGATGGTAGTTATTGACCAATTTTATATATGTAAAAAGCTCTTAAACATGGATGAATGCTACTAAAATGTTATTATTTCTAATGAATTCCACGAGTTTTTGGTGTATACCTAGTTTTGCGGGAGAACTCAGAAAAAACAGCGAAAATAGAGCCGAAAAAGAGTGAAAATAGAGAAACGGAAGAAAAGTATCAAATCGGGCGATTGGAGTAAATTCCCGGGGTCAAAATGTGAAGAGAGGACACCTCGCCAAGGCCGAGGCCCACCCGTTTCAGTGGGGCGGGTGGCACGAGGGGGCCGTGCCGCGGCACCCCCCGAGCACGCCACGTGTCGAGCTTCGGAACCTTCCTACAACCGACCTATGGAGTTGATCTAGTCCGTCCAATCAAGTCGGTTTGATCCAAGGGCTGAGATTCATCCTATGAGGCTATAAAAGGAAGTGCGGGGCTACCCCCGAAATCCTAATTCGTAATTCGAATCCAAAGTATTCATAGAGAGAATTCCTTCTCTTCGAGAAGTTTAGGGTTAGAGAAAGTCAAGATCCTATGATTAGAGCATAGCCATTTCAGATTAGCTACAAGGATCTTGATTAGCAATCAAGTTTATTAGAAATAGAGAGATTAGTGAGGAGTGCTTGAGGAGGAGTTTAGGCTGTCGGGATCTTCTCTCTTGTATTACGAGGGATCATTCTCTTCGCGAGAGGAGGAGTGTATTCAGAGATTATCCGGTATTCGACTTCATAATTAAAGCAAGTTTTGGTTTATTTTATTCTTCAAGTTTGCAACTCTTTTAGAGTACTTTAATCCTGGTTGCTCTTGATTAGAGGGATAGTTTCTAGTGTAAGCGTGGTGTTTAGACTAGAGTTATCTCGCGGAATGCCACTTGCTTGGTAGGGAATCGGTGGTAGTATCATAAAGGTGACTTTATAGCTTTATTGAATCCTCAGAGCCCACTTCCCACCAAGAAGAAACGGTAGGCTTTGTGCGTTCTTAGTAGAGTAATTTTGCCTTGCTTTATTAAGAATTAGCGCCCACGATAGAATAAATAAATAGACGGAGTTTATAGAGATTAGAACAAGAAGTCAGTGTTATCTCCTAATTCTAGCTAGTTTCTTAAGTACTTAGATTGTGAAGTGGATTAGGTAAACGCTAGTTATATTCACCTCTTGTTCTTTTGGGTTCGATATTTTAAAACAGGGAGTTCATCGTTTGGTGAAGTGCTACAACGGTATTTCTATACAGGCGCTTGCGGATAATTTTACAACGACATTGTGTGCATATAATTTATACCAACGGTATGCCAAAGGTCAAATTATTGCTGATTTTGTTACCCAATATCATGATCTTTACGCTAGCATGATCAACATTACATCTTGGGCGCTATTCTTGATGGATCATCTTGTGATAAAGGAGGAGGTTTGGTGTTTTGTTAATTTCACCCAAGGGGGCATCCTTTGAGTTTGCTATTCCTATTAATGCTCTCAAGTTATCAATAATCAGGCGTAATATGAAGCATTGCTCGAGAGGACTTCAACTTCTTATTGAAGTAGAGGCCGTTGCGATTGAAATCTTTGGAGATTGAATTGGTGATCAAACAACCGACCGGTGAATACGAGTGCAAAAATGACGTTCTAAGGAAATATTATGAAGAATGTCAAAGATTCTTTGAGAACTTTCCAGGATAGTTACTTTACGTCATATCCCAAGAGAGCATAATGAAGAAGCAAATAGGTTGGCTCAAAGTGCTTACGGGTACAAAGACAATCGGGGAAGTTTTATTTGCGAGATATATATGCATTCGGCAAAGATCAAGCCAACAATGACTGGAGGATTGAAATTGCCAAATACCTCGAGACCCATCGAAAAGGTTTCTCGGAAACTCGGGTATAAGGCTATTAAGTTCGTACTTCTTGATGATCGGTTATATTACAGATCCATAGATGGGGTCCTGCTTAAATGCTTAGACCAAGAAGAAGCCAAAAAGATGATGTATGAAGTGCATGAGGGATTGTGTGGTGCACATCAGTCAGCCTACCGAATGAAGTGGATCATCATAAGGACAAAGGTTATTTTCGGCCGACTATGTTGGAGGATTGCTTTGAATATTATAAAGGATGTCAAGATTGTCGGAGATTCGGCAATATTCGAGAGAGCTCCAAAGATCCGCACTAAATCCTATTGTCAAACCTTGGCCATTCATGGGGTGGATTAGCTTGTAAGGGTTTAAGCTAGGCGGGTTTAGGAAAACTAGGCGTCGCGGTGAGACTAGTTGGATGAGACCTATGCATGTGTCATTTATATTAGATTTATATTTATGATTTACCCTTTTATATATCATGTTGTCGTTTGATTCGATCTATGCAATAAGCTTTATAAAGACATATCTTGATGATCGATTTATTTGTTCAAACATGTCTTCTTATGTCTATTCGTAATCGTGTTCTTTCATGCTTTATGTATACTTACCGAATGCTTTCATAAACATGTGACGAGATAGCTTCTATAGCTATATGTCATCATAAGTGGCTTCGGGGCCGTACATGTGGGCTGTCTTGGTCTCACGAGGCACGTTCTGATCTCACGTTTACCTCCTTGTCAATTACAAGGCAAATTGGTTGCACGCCATTGGCTCAAGACACCGGGCACCAATTAAGCTAGCTTCGCCGGCTTGTCGGTGTGTGTGGCACAGAGCACTTTTTGTGTCAACACAAGGCGCGGCCCGCCGGGATGGTGGCGGCGGGGCTTCGTTCCCTCCGGCGGTGTGGTGGGCGCGGACGGCGCGGGCGGGCGCGCTTCTCCATGATAGCATGGGGCTCGGCGGTTTGCCTACCGCCGGCCCGTAGCCGGCGCCGGCCGGGGATCCGGGCGGACGCGGGGTGGTGGCGGCTGCGGTGGGCTCCTCTTCTCCCCGTCGCCTCCTTCTTCCTCCTCGGCAGGCACCCCCGGGGCGGCCGGGGGCTCGCCTGAGCACAGGCGGCGGCCGGATTTGGGGCTCCGGCGTGCGGATCCGGCGCCCCCAAGTTGGGGGGCGGCCACGATGGTGCCGGCCATGGTGGGGGCGACTCTTGTGATCTCTTTGGGGGGGGGCACCCACAGTGGGCTGGGTGCGTGGCCGGCGGCGGCGCTGGGCGGTTTGCGCTGGTTTGGCGCTGCGGGTGCCGGCGGCGTTTGAGACATAGCGGCGGCCGGCGTGCGGCGGTGTGACACGCAGCGGCAAGGAGGCTCGGTTCCATGGGGCTGGCCGGAGGGTGGCGGTCGGCGTAGCTTCGGGCTGCCGCGTGCATACGCAGCGTCGATGCCCCCTACGGATGGGGTTCCGTGGGATCTTGGGAGCAACACGGCGACAACAACAACGGCTATGTCAGGGTCCCGGCTGGGACGATGTCTTGGGGAATCTCTTGGGCGAAAGCCTTGGCGGCGGCGGCGCTCGTGGGCGTCGCTTCCCCTGTTGAGGGCGTCGTGCTCCCCCGTCCCCTTGGGCGAAAAGCCCTGTCCATCTTGGACGGCGGCGGTGGCGTTCCCAACGTCATCCCCTTCGAAGGCGTCGCATGTTTCGTCGAGCCACGACATCGCCCTCGGTTTGATGCTCTTCATCTTCGGGCGCCCCGGTGCGTGTGGAGGGGGTTTGTGGCGCGAAGTCGGAGCTATTTGCGTTAGGGGGCGTGGCTCGCAACGATGACACAATGCGAACCCCCTTTCCTTGTCTACCGGTCCGCCGGAAGTCGGGCAAGAGCCGGGAGGGACAGAGGTTCAAGATTGGAAGTCGGAGCTGCTCTTCATCTGAGCCGGGCAACGATGACCGGTGGTGGACTTTTGCCGGGTTATGCGCTTGTTTTTTGTTTGGTTTGTCTAGCGTCTGCCATGGGAAGTCGGAGCTGCTGGTTGCTTTAATCATGCTCGGCAACGATGACTCATGGCGTGGTGTGCTCTTCCGTGTTGTGTGGGTGGGTTGGCCCTTCGTGTGCGTTTGCACCATGTTTGGCCACTCTTCTTGTACATACAATTCTATCGTCTTAATTTTGCAAGAGAGCTCTCGCCTTTTATTCTCAAAAAGAATATAATTTTAGATGGTCTCTTAGAGTTGCTCTTAAAGCATATTCAAGAGACTAGCCAAATAGTTTATTAAAGCTAAATTTAGCTATTATTAAGAAAATATATCCTCCAATGGACTCTCTACGTGACTCTCCAAATAGGTTAACTCTTCATCCCTCCACCTCTGCTCTCTATTCTTGGAGAGGCCTATAGTTTACATAGTCTCTTGAAGAATCTAGTATTTTGTTATCAACTTTATTTTAGAGAGTAACTAAAACAGTAAATTTGGCTAATCTCTTACCTGCTCTTATACCGTTACGGTACCCTAAGTTCAATGCATGTCGAGCGAACTACTAGTTCACTCCCCAGTTGCATCCATGTCACCGTCGTTTCGATGGGCGTATTGTTTGAATCAGGAGGAGCACGGCACCAACAAAGTCCCGTGCAGCGTCGTCAAGCTCAATTTGTGTGCCCCAACCCCAACCCAATTGGCCCATTTCCATTGTTTGTTTTGTTGCCTTCTTCATCCATTTCACATCCTGCGTGTGCTGCCGCCGCCTTTTCAGCTAACGGGCCAAGGCCCAGCAACGCGCCAGCACCATCAAAAAAAAAAAAAAATGCCACCACCGGCTGCCAGCACGTAGTTACCACAGTTTGCTCGAAAAAACAGTCACCACAGTCGCTTCCATACGGGTCCCACACGTCAGCTGCAGGGAGGTTACTCCTGTCGCATCTCCGAGAGTATTTGAATTAAATTCCTACATACGTACGTAGATTTTTTTGTCGAAACACATACTACATTTCATTTGGCTCTCATTCAACTCAGAAATATGTTATAAAAAAAACTCAGAAATGGAAATCTATAATTTGGTCTGAGAATGACTCATGAGCTTGGGTGGCATAACCGCTTGACGTCCGTTCCAATATAAATCCAAATCCCGGGCCAATTATGGTTCAAGTTGCAGCCCATGGAGGGGGGCACATTTGGCGATTTCCTAGGACAAGGAGCCCCATGCTGCCAACGGGCAACGGCCGACGACCAGGCGCGGTGGCGCTTAACTCGATAGCGCCTCACCCACATCATCTCCTACATAGATCCCAAACAAAGTCCTTATTTTTTTTTTTTTTTCCTTTTGGGGCTCAAGAAGAAAAAAAAAACTTAATTCAACAAACCCTAACCTAACTTAAGTCCCTATTCCGTGAACTCACCGAATCTTCATTCTCAGCCCTATCTCCTAAGGGCACCCTGCAATAGTGGGTGATTCATAAGCTATGTTTTAGCATTCTTTTTATTTTTAATGGAAGAAAGAAAAGAGTTGGCTCTTACTCAAGAGCTAGACTTATACACACATTCCAAAATAATGTGAGAGTGTCATGTTGGGCATCTATGTTATGAACTATATGCTAAGAGTTAGCACCAGCGAAGAACACGGTTTTTAGAGCTAACAACTAGCTCATACCATTGCGGTTGCCCTACTACATAGTCTTTTCTCTAAGGAAAACTTAACTTTTATGTCCTGACTCTCTCCCGCACCACCATCCTATTGCAACACCACCGAGAAGCGAGGCGAGTCGTCCCTCCCCATTGAGGTCCTCTCGCCCTGGCACGCTGCCACCAAGGCCAAGCCCATCCCTTTCTGTCGAGTCCTTATATCTTCCACGCCACCGCTAGGTGGTGACCCAAGTTGGAGAAATCGCCAAGAGAGGGGAAAAAAATAAACAAAAGTCATGTGACCGAGAAGTCAATCAAAAAAGTAAGGACGTAATTTTAGGTCGGGCTACTTTTGGAGTTGAACCTAGTAAACAAGACCCTAAGAAAATAGGAGATTCTCCGTGAAATTCCAAGCAGCTAGGCCTTGTTTTATGAGCTATTGCTGAAATTGCTCTTATTGGTAGCTCCTATTCTCTCTCCAAAGTATGAATCTTTGCACTCCTAAGAAGAAACAACGATACATTTGTTACTAGAATGAAAATCAGTGTCATCTTGCAGTGAGTTCACACTATTCGTGGACACACTGACGGACCATGATCAATAGGATCAAGGGAACGCCGCCGCTCGAGGCCCCCAAAACATACACCACTCATAGAGTTGATCTAAATTGAATCATTTTCTCCTAAACAAATAAAGTTAAATCATTTTAAGTTTGACGAAGTCTATAGAAAAGAACCAACATTTATGAATTCAAATCAGTATAACTAGATACTACTCCATATCCTGAAATATATTTTTTCTAATGTACTTATTTGATATTATAGATGTTGCATGTTACCTTTCCATATAAAGTTGGCCGACTTACCCGATTATTGTCCCAATCCTCTATGTTGATACGATAAGCCGACTTCACGGTCCGTGATTCCATACAAGCAGTCGACTGGATTGGCAGCCGCAGGCTGTTAGTGCACACCAAGGCTGAGCAAGCACTTCTTGATCACCTTAATGCAATTTCTAGATTTTTTAGTTTAGAATTCATCCATTAGCTTGGAAATATATATACACCGCGCCGCAAAACCGTATACGATCCAAATTGTTGATCAAAATTGTGATTCTATGAATTGTGCGTCGATCGTATCTTTCGATTAGCCTAAAGACGCACTAATCCTTGGTCTATTATTACTCTGTACGTACGCGATCTTGTTAGTCAGTACAAATTGTGATTGTGAGCGCTTTTTTTAGTTAATACACTACGACCCTGAGCTCAGTGTTTAGCTCCAGCTCTAGGCCCAGGACCGAGGACCCGGCTGCGTGCCCAGCAGTACGTACGTACGGCCCGGCCGGCCGGCATGGAACACGACGGCACGGCACACATCGATTTGCACAGTGACTAGTAGTTTTCAGTATTCGGTACTGTACCGAGTTCTCACGTACGGATACGAGGCAGCTCAGCAGCAGTAGTCGGTCAGCCGGTCAGGGACTCAGGTTCTGGTGACCCCCGGCCGGCCGGCTGCAGCAGCTACGAGAGGAGGGCGGTGCGTGTGTGCAGAGAGGCCAGACTGCCAGAGAGAGTGTGTGTGTGTGTGTTGTGGCAGGCATGCTTCATGCAAGGAGGGATGGCAAGGTGAGAGGTTGTGGCTGGGCTGCAGTTCAGTCCTGGATCTCGAGGTTGACCAGACAGCTGTGAGGTCGCCCTGCACTGCAATGCAATGCAGGAATGCCCGGCAACGGCACGGCCTCCTCATAATGCCTCACCGTTCGTTTGCCCGCTCCCCAACACGTACCCATCACCAGCAGATCTCCCCGTTCCCTACACGCCACGCACGCACACTCATCTTCAAACCATTCATATATACAAATGCGATATTATGCTCTTGTCTACCTCGCCATATGATCGATACTGCCATGCTGGAACAATAATATTGCTCAGTCAGCCTAATCACCTACGGTTGGTTTTTGTTCATTTGATCGAAGCCATTTTCTCAGAATATTGCTATGCCTTTATGGCTTGTTTGGCATAGCTTCTTCTGATCATGATTCGATCTTTGAGATAAGTGGTTCTATGATTGAAAAATAATATATCCTATCTGATCGATTCTGTAGCATAAACTCTATGCATAAACCAGTTCGCAAGAATGCAGTGGTTTTAAGTGATCCAGGATCGTACTATCAAAGGGTAGAAAAAATGCTGCCAGTACTGCCAATATATAATATAGTATCTCATCTAACAAATTCAAGTTCAAGAAGTAGTGATGGGCACGGTCAAATTGTTTTCCGTTCTCGTGAGCACTGTTACGGCTCTCTAGTAAACAGAGTATATACTATATAATATATAAAAGAAAGCGGTAGACTGTGTCCATCGATGGATGCTTAGCAGATAGAGTATGACAAGGCAAGAACTGGGACCGCTCGATCGCCATTGCCATTGCCACCGAATGCAAGGAGACGACAGTTGATCACATTCACAAGCAGTGCCAGCTCCACGCAAAAACCAAAACAAGCGATAAAATACAAAGCATGTGTTTCCTTGACCAGATCAGGATTTGTGTGTGTGACTCTGCTAACATGCTGCTCTCATCGATCTCATGCCCGGCCTCGTGTCATGCAATGCATGGGAAGACGTCTTTGTGCTGGCCTCTTTGTCTTTGTGCAGGCTTGTTTCTACTCTTTAGACCACATCCCCAAGTGCCCCTCTCATGCCCAACAACACCAGGGCCACGCCCTGCTGTTGGTGCAAGCACAAGCAGCAGAGCCATCCATCTTTGCCTCCAGGCTTTCGGTTCACACAGAACTCACAGGCAACAGCTGTACAAAAACTCAGCTCTGCCATACAAAAATTTGATCAATTTGTTAGTTACAAAAATCCTGTATGATCTGAGTTTTTTTTTTTCCTTACTAATGATCACAATATAGTCAAGTGTTACATAAAAAACTACTGTATTGATGCTTTGCTTAGGACCAGGGCAGCCGGCCATTCAATGAGGTGGCCACTCACTCACTTCTAGGTGGCATCCTTTGAACCAACAATATTTAACCAAAGCTTTGTCTCCAAGCCTGTTTTTGACTGCATTGGTGACTGAGAAGCTCTGCAGGCTTGTTAACCCTTTCTAGATCATCCTCATGTATGTATATTCGCCCAACAACCATATGCATCACATCTAGGTTTGGGCAGAGTCCAGATCGATTCAGAACTCACAAGACAGACAGGCATACTATATATCCTCTCCACACTTTAGATACAAGCTATCAGACGTGTAGTGCTGCCATTGGTTGACACATGCATTATTGTAGGTTATCTTTTAGTTGCCCAATGCCCATCTTAACATTGTGCAGTTGATTAGTCCAAGAAAATCCCCTAAACATGTTTGATTTGATCTGCTTTGTGGTCCATTCATCTTGACCAGCTCGACCTCCGAGGTATCATACATGATAAGTACTGTAGATCGGTTCGGTTTGAATGAAAATGAATGGTGTATGGTAAGGGAAGAAGCTTGTCCCCAAATTTGGGTGCCTACAGAGACACCTAGGTTATTTCCATTTTTTTTCTCTCTCTTTTTTGTTTTTCTCTCTTCTGACTTGTGAAATGACAAAATCCATCCTCAAAACCCCCAACTGGATTATTCAACAAAATGGAATCAAGATGTTCAGAATCTGATCTCCCTTGGGCACTCTTGATCTACAACTGAATTATTCTATAAAGCACATGTTGCATTTGTTTATCTGACTGATCTAGGCTAACATTTTCAAGTTCCACCTCCATCCCCCCAAACCAAGGACTCAGATTGCGTGACATTGTGCGGGCATGTCAAAAACGTGACATACTCTCCATCTCAGTCCTCCAAAACGAATCCAATGGCTGCCTTCGTTGGGCCCACACGATGGGAAAAAAATATCCACCTCAGTAGCAGACGGATGGAGACGGATGGAAACGGAGGTTACGACATCCATATCGCACGCTCGCGTCGGACGTCCGTTCGCCTCGCCAGCCGCCGGATTGGGGGCAGCGATGCGAGCGCGCGATTTGGCCGCCGTTCGCACCAAACAACCTCGGTGACGGCGAGGGCGACGACATAGCGCGGGACGCGCTTGAGGCGTGCGGCATGCTGTACGGCGCCGCCGGGCGTCCCGGGCGCTGCGGCTCATGCGCGCGGCTACGCGCGGCGCGGGCCTGGGCGCCGCGCGCGCACTGCTGCCGCTCACGGGGCAGGCCGGGATCGGGTGCGACGCCGCGCTCGAGGGATCTCCGACGGCCAAGGCGCGGATGGCAGACGCTAACTGCGAGTTCGATCAGCTGTCCACCATGGCCACCGCGCTCCTCAACAAGCTCACCTTAGTCACCTAGCTAGGCCACCCGGCTCTCCGGGCTCCGGGCTCCGGCGGCGCGCCGCGCCATGCCACTCGTGCCGCCGCCGCCGTCCCTGCGTGGGCGTGGCATGTGCGAACCTCGTCGTGATCAAATGTGATCATGTGGAAGCTGCTGCTTCCTGTGTCGAATCATCAGTAGTGTCATTGTTTGCTCTGTTCCTCTTCTTCAGTTGCTCTGCAGAATGAATACTGTTCACAAGGACCAGCCACAAGATTTTTTCTAAAAATTTTGTTTATTGTACATACGATGAAGGTTGCGATTTGCACACGAAAATATCATTGCTTCGTGCACTGTTTTGTTTGAACACATTGTATTTTTTTTCGAGAACCCAATCATCCTTTGAAGTACGGACGACTTGAGGGTAAATAATCTGGATCTGAAGTATATCACTCGGATCCACACAAAATTGTGATCTTATGATTCTAAATCATACCAAAATTGTGATCTTCTTGGCCGGCCGGCCGGTCGATATAGCACCACCTCCACCATGACTCGTAGACACAGGGGAGGGGAAGCAAGACACACAGACCACCACCTTCACCATGGCTTCCTCAGCTCCCTCGCTCTCCGCTAACATCGTCCCTCGTCGTGGCCGTCACCACCGCCAGCTCGTCGTGCCGCCGTCGTGGCGAGCACGGCGGCGCTGGGCGGCGTGTCGCGGCGGCTGGGGCGGCTACTACGTGGCGCCGGAGGACTCCGTGTGCCGCTCGTGGCCGCTAGGTCCGTCGCCATAAGCGGTGGCGTGCGGTCCGCGGGAGCGCGCGCTGGCATGGAACCCGGCCTCCAGCGCGGCAGGAGAAGGTCCGTCCACGAAGTCGCGGATCGCCGCGCCGCGAGTCGGCCACCATGCGCCGCGCCCGGCGCGATGTAGAAGCGAGGGAGAAGCGAGCGCGTGGCGCTGGCCATGGCGGGGCGTGGTGGTGGTGGTGGTGGCCACAGCGAGATAGCTGGGAGGCTCGGCGTCACGAGGTTGTTTAGTGCGAACGGCCAAAATCGCGCTCGCATCGCGCTGCCCCAATCCGGGCCGGCGAGCGGAACGGACATCCGGCGGCGTGCGATATGGATGCCGTAACCTCCGTTTCCATCCGTCTCCATCCGTCTGCTACTGAAGTGGATATTTTTTCCCATCGTGTGGGCCCAACGAAGGCAGCCATTGGATTCGTTTTGGAGGGTTGAGATGGAGAGTATGTCACGTTTTGACATGCCTACACAATGTCACGCAATCTAAGTCCCCAAAGGAACCCCCACACCCCAAGTACCAGCTGGCCTACCTTCATGTCATGGAAACACTGTTTGAAAACCCAAGCATTTGTGTGACCAACTGTCCAGGCTTCAATGCGAGGAACCCCTTTCCTTTATATAGCAACATTGGAGAAACAAAACAAAGCTATGGAGGCACATGAATGAGAGAGAGAAGGTTGGTTTGGCAATGCCATGTCTGCAGAAGCCAGCAGGTGCAGAGATGGTGGTGGTGGACTGGTGGCTGTGCTCTCAGCTCAGAAAGCCACTCCATTGCCCATGGGGGCAGGACAGGGCAAGGGCAGGCATTTTCATTGCCAGAGTGCAGGGAAAAAGCTCTTTTTACCAGCTGTAAGGCGGGGTGCAATGTAAGACCTGCATTAGATAGTGGATGAGGCCAGAAGACCAACTTTAGGGTTTAGGGTTTTATCATGGGAAGGGTGAGGAAAAAAAAAAATAAAGGCAGTGGATGTAAAGATATCATCATTATTGTATCCATGAATGAAAGTTGTAATATTCTGGGCATGCATGTGTGTGTTCCATCTTTCTCTCTGCATCTCTCTCTGCATGTGCTGGGTGCCACATTGGTAGCCTTGTTCTTCCATTGACTGACGCATGGGACTGTGTTTGAAACAGTTTTCTTCTCTGAAGAATTACAATGAACCCATGCCCTGAAAATATCACATGCCACAGCTTCCAAACAACTTGCAAGTTGCTTCACTAGGTGAGTAGTAACACACACTAAAACCCCAACCAAATACATAGGTTAGAAGTCACATCACCATTGCTAATATTTGGGCAATTATTGTCATAAAGTGCTAACCTCAGTATCTATCCTGTACATTAATACTCCCGTTCATATGCAACACTTGTCTTGTTTCAAACACAAGAGCACATTGTAATGTGTTGTTGCATGCTTTGCTCAGCATGCACAATAATGACCAAAAGGCCACATTGTACTTACTCCTAATCATGGTTGACAATGCCTTTCTTTACGCACCGGCCATCTCTTCCTTTACATCACTGTGGATTGAGCAAGTGCTGTCCAACAGTGGGGTTTGGCCAAAGATTCATCAAGCATGTGCTGAACTGGTTGCAATGTAACAGGGAAAGGGTTGCATTGGATCCTCCTTCGTGGAAAAAAATAAAAGCAGAACAAGAAGCACTGGCATGGCCCAGGCAGAACTGAATGAGTGGCACTGATAATTTGCAGCAGTCAGCAGAACTGATCAAGAAACCTACAGGATGTTGTCACACTACATAGGCAGGCACAGCTTTGATGCAATCTGATTCCATTCCTCAGGAACAAGAGGGGTTACACAATGTTTGTTACAAACCAATGTAACCCTTGCAAGTGTAGAGTGAAACACCACTCTCACATCCACTTGCACAAGTGAAAAAGGGAAACAGAAACAGCTCTCTCTGTATAAACAATGGCAAAACCCTCAACCTCTCATGTTTTGCATCTCCTCTGCAGCAGCAGCAGCAGCATCTCACCATAAGCAATGCAACATTGCATCACCAATGGTTTTATCAAACAGTGCAACTTTGAAGTAAAGTTCACTGTGAAATGTACCCTGTTTGGGCACAGGCATTGGGCTTATTAACCTAAGCTCTCCTCTCCATAGGAAAGCTTAGCCCTCTGCTTTGTTCATCTCTTCCACCTCACACAAGCCAAACCAATCCAATCTGACAACATGCAGCCAATGCCAACCCATGGCAATGGCTCAAAGAACCTAAAAAATCTCTTCTTTTTTTGCAAACATATAAGTTAAAAAGAGAAAAATGAAAGGGAAGATCAAACCAAGCCCCCCTAGACATCTGGCTAAAAATTGTGTCCCCGGTGGTGCTAGCTTTCTCAGCGGATGCCCGTCAGCTCCAGCCTGATCCGCTTGGCAATGGCGGTGTCTGTAACATCATCGTCAACAAGAACAGAATGATATGTACTAGTGGCAATCTCGTTGGATCCTGAACATGGCAATGATCTCTTGCTACCTCTCCTGTTCATGTCCCCAA
The DNA here is from genome assembly GCA_015847255.1 of Hyparrhenia diplandra. Taxonomy (NCBI): domain Eukaryota; kingdom Viridiplantae; phylum Streptophyta; class Magnoliopsida; order Poales; family Poaceae; genus Hyparrhenia; species Hyparrhenia diplandra. The sequence goes on from JADLZK010008551.1 coordinate 474,883, forward strand.
CCATCATACTGTAGCAGGCATGTACATGCTCCTGATCAGAGAAACAAACACATCCACTTAAACAGAGAAATGGTAATCCAAGGTTGATCCAGACAGAACACTCCTATTATGGTCCAAATGCTATGCTACACAAGTGAAGTGACTCACCTTCTCAATAAGACAAGATGGAGAAAGGTAGCTCATCTTGGAACCCAGTGCTTCTTTGGTCAGCAGAGGTCCATAGGTTGCAGCCAAGATTGCAGCTGCAGCCACAATGGAGGGCCTGTGATCAAGCACGCTACCAGCTGCACCAACAGCAGACCAGACAGTCAGAGTAATGCACGCAAGACACATCACTAGATGCCAGAAAAAAAAAAAGATTCCATCTTGATGTGTGAGTATGAACCTTCAGCCGTGGCAAAGATGAAACCGATGGCCTTGAGGGCGACGTGGCCGGCGGCGCCGGCGCCGGCGCCGCCGTGCGGGTGGACCCGGGAGGAGAAGCAGCGGAGGAAGTCGAAGGGCGTGACGGCGCCCATGCGCCACCCGAGCGTGGACAGCACCAGCAGCTCCATCCGGCGGATGGATGCCGAGTCGAAGTCGTAGCCGCCGGCGTGGAACTCCGACAGCGCCGGCACCTGACACTCCTCCATCTTGGCGGCCACGGACACGCACGCCACGGACAGCAGCTGCGCCGCCCACGGCATCGCCTCCCTCTGCAGTCACACCAGTGCAATGCCCGGCGTCAGACATTCATTCATCCGCGCGTTGGTCTTGGTCCCCAAAAGCAGAGACTTTTTTTTTCATAAAAGAAAATTATCGTTTGTTTTAAACGGCGGCGAGGATAGATAGGTTACATCGACGCGTCGCCGGAGAAGGAAGCTATCGAAGTAGGCGATGGCGAGGTACGCCGTCCGGTGGCCGAAGCCGAAGCACCCGCGGGTCTGCAATGGGCGAACGATGCAATCAGATGCCATGTTGCCAACCTGATGGCAGCAAGGAGCTAGAGCTGAGCTAAGCGGGACTCACTTGAAGAATCCACTTGACGGCGGCGAGGCGAGCTTGCCGGAACCACTCGTCGGAGGCGAGGGAGGGGTACTCTTCGTCTCCATCGCGGTCGCCGTCGCCGTCGCAGTCGGCGGCTAAGTCAGAGGAGGAGGAGGAGCAGAAGCTGGTCTCCTTGAACACCAGCTGCTCCAAGTACTCCTCTTCCTCCTCGTCACCAGCATTGTAGAGCGGGGAAGAACTCGCCATCGTCTACGACGCCGTCGCCAAGGTCGGTGCAGTCTTCCTCACAGGTCAGCGAGAACGCACACTCCGGCCAGTCACCTACCGCCGCCGCCGCCGCCTCCACCGGCATCGTCTCGTCAGTCAGTCACCACGCTTATAGTCGTCGATTAGTTATAGTGCACGTACGTCGAGCAAAGCAAGGACCATGCGCGAGGGGCGCGAGCTCTGAGATATATATATGATGCTATGGTGGTCGGCGGCGAGGTGGCGGCGGCGGAGGCGGACTGGCGGAGGCGGCCGTGGAAGAGACCGGAGTGATGGCGAGAGTGAGATGGCAACCGAAGCCTCCTCCCCTATTTAACTGGCTCAAGCTTTTTTAACCGCTCTGTTTTTTTAAACAAAAACAATTTGTGTGTGTTCCAATGTTACCCTCTGCATTTGTAGACAATGACAGTTTTGGTAAATTTTTTTTTTTTTCACCAGAGTTCTTTCCTATAGTACGGAGGACTACGGAACGATGTGTATGTGAGGTGCATTCATGTATTTGTGCATCTGTCACATTAATTTAGTGGTCATTTACTCTAAAGGGTGAGCCTAATCATTGTTATGACCGTGCATTTGGAACTCTAAAACTCAAACGAATACATAGTGCGTCAATACCCGTTACGTTGTAACTTTTGACAAGGCATACAACTTGGTACTCTCTCCATTGCAAATTATAGCCGTTTTGTCTTTTTGCTACATCCATTTTGCTATACATATGTCATACATCACAATATATGAAAAAAGTTAAAATGACTTATAACTTCAAACAGAGGGAGTACACTACTATAACATGGACATATATACATATTCAACAATCACATCATGCATTCCAATTCATCTCTCTTTTTTTGTGAATATGCACGAGTGTGTATATTTGTATTAAGAAGAAGCGAGTTTATGTACAAGAATGTCTTCGAAACTTGGCGCCAAAAAAAATGCTAATGATAATTACATGATAAGAAAACAATATGGGAGAAAGTCACAAAAAAAAATCATGGCTGAGCCAAAGCTCAAAGCCCACTTGCTCCAGCTTCAATTCATCTGCAGACCTAAAGGATGTATTGATCGAGGACGGGGACTCCCTAAGAGCATCAACAGTGTATGATCCGAAGCCAGATCTAGCTAATTGTTATAACTGACTAACAACTATTTTACTAGTTTGACCAAACTAGCTAAATATCAGTTGTGACCTATTAGCTAGCTAATGGATCCAAACAGGATATAAGTAAGTCCGGCTTTTATCATTCATACAGAAGGATGATCATATTTATAGATTTAGCATGCAACAGTGTGCATCTAATTGTCCATATGCTCATCTCAAAGGAGAAAAAAAATAAATAAAGCTAAAACAATATCCACACGCTCCAGCTGACAAGGCATGCTTACTCCTGAAATGTTTTTATTCAGATAAAAAAGAGTTATCTGTCGCGGGGAAGCCCTAGAATCTAGTGTGTGGAAAAGGCAGGCTGCAGGCTCTCTGCATAAAATAAGTATAAAAAGGATGGATTCGCTTGAGAGACCCATCACCAATCCCAACTACCCTCCCAGCATCATCTGTCCCAAAAATTCTTAATGACACATCCAAAAAATACAAAATGACGAAATAAGATTGCAACGCTCCTCCTGCCTGCAGAAATGTACAGGCGGTGAGACAAATCACCCGGTTTTGGACACTAACCCCGTGTGGGCCCCCGCCCGGCGGCCACAAATCCAGAAAAGCAGAGCCATCTGAAAGCGAGCAGACATAATACAGACACAGCGTGGTATCTGCTCATGAATCATGAGGCTAATCTATAGCATCTTGCCACACCACACAAAAACCCCAGCACAAAATTCAGAAGCTTTATTATTGTCTCAGCAACACTTTTTACATACATATATACATACAGTTGCAGTCTTTTGAAGTTCAAACCTTGTGAAAACTGAGCTGAATCATTTTGACAGAAAAATGGTGAAATAACATTGAATTAAACCTTGCCGTAGCTAGCCAGTAGGTGTCCCAAATGTCAATTTGCATCACTTGGAGTAATATATATTCCTTCCATGCTCGTGAACTAGGGCAAGCTGTCTGCTGAAGTCGCTGTCATACTACATCCACAAGTTATTAATAAAAGTGGGGGCATGAGGTTCATCAGAGACCTGACCTACCTGAATCCTTTGCTTTGGCCTCGGTTCTTCCGACGAACCCTGCAAAACCCCAGAAACAATGAACGATTCATTCGGTTGAATGCTTTGCAGTCAATTGAGACCACGATTCCGTGTGAGTTCACTGCTGCCGCTGCGTTGATCGATCCACTCACTGTGACCGACGGCCCTGCATCCATGTGGAACCAGCACCCAGCACGCTGCATTAAAGATTGTACAAGGCCACCCTGCACAACAATGTCGCCTGTGATGGACAATTGTACATGAATGGTGGCACAAACCTGCCACCGTCTATTTGAATTCGATTTCATCGACACGCATTTATGGATTGCAAGCAAGCAGGTATGTGTCACGAATCGAGCAACACATGACACATCTTGTCAAGTTTGGTACAGTGCCCTGCATAGTCCAGCCCTGAATTCAGGCTCCCCAGCAGCCCCCACAGGGCCACACCAGAGAGAGAGAAAGCCGGGCAGCCGGCCATGTATGCATCATCCTACTGCTGAGAAAACAATTCATTCATGGATCAAAGCCACAAGTGTTGACTCACAAGAACCCCCTCATCAGTCTTTTAAACTACTAGTATTAGGCAAACCTAACGCAGATGAAACGATAACAGCAGCAATTAGCAGAGGTCTTCAATGTGTGCACCCACACTCCACACCAACACCCACTTTGATGAAGCAAGCAAGGGTTCAGAAACTGCACTGATGCAGCTATCTACTGTGCCACTTGCAGATTTTTTCCCCCCACTCACCAATGTTTTCTTTGACCAATGCTTCAAGCTTCTGGATCAAAGCATGATGAAAATAAACAAACGAAAACCCAGGTTTGGTCATGTCAAGGTCACGAGGGGGCCCTTGGCTTCTTGCCCCCATGCCCATATTTCAATGACAACAGGGGGCTGTGCCAATCACTAGGGGACACAATGGGCCTTTGCGTGTTACAATGAAGTAAGCTAAAGTGGGTACTGGGGAACGAGCCTTGGGCTCGACTGGCTAACTGCGTTGGCTTTTGGCCACAGCTAGTCGGCCGGAGTTCGAGTCCTGGAGAGGACGAATTTCCGGTACCCACCCATTAATATCTCCGCTTGACCGAGTTTCAAGCGTCTGCCTCTCTCACATGAAGCTCTGATGGGATAGCGGCGTCGCGTCGTCTGCCTACGGAAGGACTCGGTGATCTCAAGAAGGATGTGATCTTTAGTTCTGAGTGCAGTTGTAGGTTTGTTTGTACGCGGATGGTGTGTGTAGCGTCGCGTGTGTCAGTGGGCGTGCGTGTGTCGACAGATACTACAACATACCACGGGGCGAGATGCGTCGTCAAAAAAAAAAAAAAAAAAAAAAAAAAAAAAGCTAAAGTGGGTACTGTGTGAATGGAGGTCATGTTCACTAATAAACACACTAAGTCACACAGTGCCTAAACTCTACAAGTGCCAAACTTGAACATGCTACTTGTAGCATTTGCTTAGATTGGCCTTTTGAGTCACCAAAACACCTATGATGATATAGTGGAACTGTTCAATATGAAAATCTAGGTAGTAGTAGTATCTGGTAGCCCTATAGTTTACCTTTTGCTTCCAGGCCTATTTAGGGTCAGTCTTTGCTGCTGCCCAGACCCCAGAGACAAAACAATTGTTGATGATGCTGTTGATGCTAGTACACGCAGTACCACTGCACTGCAATGTCATGGACAACAATACCTCAAGGATGGGTTGATTGGATAGCTCAGAACAGAGTGCCTGCCAGCCACCCATGCTGCATAGATCCAGAGATTTTTAAGCACGAGTTCAAAAGTAATTTCAGTAGCAATTGCAAATAAATTTGATCCTTCAAAACAGGAAAAAAAAACAATGACTTCTTAAGCTGGTGAAAAAAAAATATTAGAAACCAAAGCAGGCAGCATCCCTCAGACATTTATGGACCATTTTAGTGGACTCTTAATCGATATCCACATTGTTTATTCTCATACTCTGATGATTGAACATTGAAGTACATTTGAAAGTTTGAAAGTTTTGTCAATCTCTGCCAGAATCCATCAACATCAGCCATCAACCGGCTAGTCGGTTTTATAAATCCTGTTCCAACCATCTAAATTCTAAAATGAAAGGCCATGTAGGCCCTTGGGGGCGGCTTTGTATGCATTTGTGTTGCCATCATTGATGAAAAGCTGGATAAGCCCTTGCATGTTGGCTAAGATTACTTGTCAGGCTTTATGCCTACCCAATCAGATTAAAGTGGCTAACCAAAAGGTCTAACTTTTTACAAGCTTTAACCTAATTACTTATATGATATATGGTATGTCTTGTGCAACAAACGAAACATGTCAGTATAAACCAGCATTCGGATATTACAACAAATCTGAGATAACATTGTGCCTCAAATTATGTCATGAAATCAAAGATTAATGTCAGTTTTCATCCTCTTCATCCAGCAGGTAGTCCGCTATCTGATCTCTGAAATAAACACTTCACCGACATGATATTAGTAAATGAACAGAGTACCCAACATACAGAAATACACCCAACATGATTGCTTTAGTAAATCACTGATAACATGCACTAAATATTCCCAGACAATGAGGCAGATGCAGTGTCCACTTTCTCAGTCAAAGCTTCGGTAGTAGTGAAAAGAAATGTCCATGAATATCTGTAGCTGCTGGGAGAATCTGGAAATGGCAGCTTTGACAACAATGAGCAGTATACAGATCAATTTTCTTCTGAGCCTTGTGCTTTGTGTTCTCCAAATTCTGGAGTTCTGATTCACTGAACGGGCTTCCACATATCAGGCAAAAGAATCTCAGAGAAAGTAGACTCGTTGGCATCAATGTTCTGAAACTTGGGACGAAGCCGTGATGGCAGGAAATCATGGTAGCCGTTTGCTGAGAACTTGTTAAAAGAGAATGGCTTAAGCTTTTGCGCAGTTCTTAAAAGGTATGCTCTCGAGAAGGGTTCTCTTCCTGTAAATAGAAACGAGAAAATGTTCAAAACTATGGCTTGTGCTGCTCCACAAGATATTCATAAAAGCAGTCATCAAACACGAATACAGCTTCAGCTCAACTACAGAATAGCTAAAATTTTAATTCGGTAAGAAAGTGACATACAAAGAACAAGTGGCCCTACCCTTAGCCATGAAACAAAGGAAGCAACTAAGCCATTGATGCCACTGCAAGGCCTATCAAGAACTTGCTGTGTCTTCAAACTGACCAGAGAAACCATTATAAGAAAACCCACTGCAAGAACAACAGACAATTACACTAATAAGCGAGCGTTTATCTTACCTATCAAGTTGACAGAGCAAGTTAAGCTCTTGGGCCAGGCAATCATGAAGTGGAAGAACCACGAGTATTTCCCACCGTGTATCAACATATTGTACATCAGCTGGTAAAGCGTAGCCTTGCCCCTGGGAAAATTAGTAATTCCATTATGCTCACAACTCCCTCATGTTCTTTTCAAGAACGATCAAACATCACCGGATCAGCTATATACCTTCACGGTTGCATATAGCACATGGCATGCAATTCCAGAAGCACACACGTTCCCAGCATGATCTTGGTGTAACCATTTTCCAGTGCAACCTGAGAAAAATATCAGACATGAAATGGTAAGTTCGACCTATAAAGATAAAAAAAAAAAAAAAAACATGTGAAAGCATAGACAAGCACCGAAGGAAGCACCTTCTGCAGTGAAAGCATGCGCGCAGGCACCGAATAAAAAGTCGTCCCTACCCGTCTCATCATTGATCACGCCGACCAGCTCCTTCAGCTTGGCTGCCTTATCATCTGATCAGGCGAGATCACTTCCTCAAGAGGGACAACGTGCAATTGCTTATCCCCGCTGACAAACTCGACACGATCGACTTGATATCTTTGATAGCCGAGTTGATTTCGTGTCCTGGCCTCAACGAAAGGGCGGCTCTCGTTGGCGAATCGACATTAGAAGTCTGGTAGGCGCCGTCTAGGCTGTCTCACGAAGGTGTCCACGTATCCTTCGTCCTTTTAGATGCGTTAGATAGAAATTCCACGATCCGGATGAGGTTGTCCCCTTCCCTGCATGCATGCAAGCATATGTTAATGAAGTGAGTGGACATATACAAGATGAGGTTGTCCCCTTCCTGAGGTTGTCCCCTTCCTGCATGCATACAAACACATGTTCAATGAAGTGAGTGGACATATACAAGATGAGGTTGTCCCCTTCCTGCATGCATGCAAGCACATGTTCAATGAAGTGAGTGGACATATACAAGATGAGGTTGTCCCCTTCCTGCATGCATGCAAGCACATGTTTGCATGCATGCAAGCACATGTTCAATGAAGTGAGTGGACATATACCGCAAGCAAGTGGATGTACACATGCGAACTTGGCGCTTCACATGTCACCATGCATGCACGACCCGGACATGCAAAGGACACATGTGAATGACAAAGCATAAACATGCATGAATGCAAAAGGGCGAGTAAACATGCATGCATGCATGCAAAGGACAAAGAGTAAATGCATGCATGTAGGGACAACGTAAAAAATTGTGGTGGTCCTTCGCATGCGGAGATGCAACGACAATGTAAAAAACATTGTCCTTCGCATTCGAAAAAGTAAATTTATGGTTGTCGTTCCCATGCAAAAGTAGATTGCATCCCTACAAGAGAAGCAACCAAAGGTAGCTAAGGACACAACAGTTAGATTCCATCCATGAAGGGGCATGAATCTAGTGGTACGTAAGCACCCATGCCTCATCAGGTCTCAATTCTTGGCTATATAAGCATGTGGTGTGCCGGCCCGTTGCTTCATCCCACTCCTCCCACTCCTCCCATTGCCCGGCTCGCCTTGTTGTAGTTCATGCGGTCTCTCATATATTTGTTACCGTAAACCACCACCACCACCATTGTTGGTTGATGGCCTAGCAAGACCAACTTGCATAGGGACCACTACAAAATAGGTCTGTGTTGTGAATCTAATGTAATAAAAGGTTATCTATGCATGTGCCTATATTTGACCTTCCTTTCTTACCGTGTGTGCGCTATACCAACTAACTATTTTTGACCTTGTGTTCTACCAACTGACTATATTTGACCTCACTTGGTTCATGCTATACCACCTAACTATATTTGACCTCCCTTCGTTACCATGTGTGTGCTATACCAACTAACAATATTTGACCTCCCTTGCTTACCATGTGTGTGCTATACCAACTAACTATTTTTGACCTCCCTTCGTTTACCATGTGTGTGTTATTCCAACTAACTATATTTGACCTCACTTGGTTAGCATGTGCTTGCTATCTGAACTAACTATTTTTGATCTAACATAAAAGTTCTATTTACTACGCATTTTTGTATGTTTGACCTCCTTTCATTACCATGCGTGTGCTATACCAACTAACTATAACTATATCTGATCTAATATAAAAGTTGTATTTACTGTGCATTCCGTTGGTTCTCTTTTTGTTAGTGTCGCTCATTCCATCTCCTTGGTCGTCCTTATATGTTTGGTTCGCCCGTGTACAGGCACATGTTTATGGCACATGGAAGCCGCCTCATCTAGCCGGCCAAGGAAGAGGCAGCGTGGGAAGGGTGCAGTTTCGATTCCAGGTGTCCCAGCCTACTCTTGGTTTCATCGTTGGATATATCTAGAGTGGCTTTCTTACCATTCCCCTTTCAGTTACTTCTTAGGTCTTAAGTTCAGTCCCTTGTTAGCGTGTAGGCAAAAGCCATTCGAGCCACTGGTCTCGAAGAATGATTTTGTAGCCCTCCCTGTTTGTACTCCATGTGCGTACTATTGCCTCTTTCGAATAAAGTGTCATCTTGGACACTACGCGCCTATCTATGTGATGCATGCACTCTCAACTTCATCTCCCTGTGCTAATAAATTCGTGTGATTTGGTTCACGTGAACATTGTCCCTGTTGGCTGTGTAGGCCATGATTGTAGAATGAAAAAAGATGCAGCATACTTCTCCCATGGAGATTGTTTTAAAACATCAGGATGGAGCACTCACCTGATTGCTTTTACTTGCTCCTTCCGTTCATCAGCCTTCATGAATCAATAGCCCAGCCTTGGATGCTGTTCCCTTGCCCCGGTAGCAAGTGCTGCATGAGAGTAACTCCAGGAATTATATTTAAAACTAAATGGTTACATTTCATTCAAGAAAATGACATCCTCAGATTGAGGACACAGGCATTTACCAAACATACAAGGATATGTTAAACAATTCTCAGTTTTGCAGGAATCATGATTCAGATAGCTCAAGCACAGGTATGCCCGCTTCGTCATACATACCAAACCCCATAAAAAATAGAGGTAACAGACATGCCAGGTGGTCTATTCCCCATAAAAAGGGAAATTGTTCCCTTCAAGAAGTATAACATCAGCATCACATAACCAACCTCCAAGATATTTTCTTTTCTCAATTGAAATCTTTTGTGCATCTGCCAGCCTGTAACAAAAGAACCAAAATTAGAATTTCAGAAAAATATAATAACACATAAACCATGTGACCTGTTACCTCAAATCTCTTGCAGTAGGTGCGACAGCATCAAAGGAACCAAGCTCCATGGGTTCATAGTCTGGGTTTTGATCTTCAGCACGCTCCTTAGCACGATCCACGATAGCTGGGTGTCTGGTTCTCCTTTTTCTCCTCTCTGAAAGGGAAAGCCAGAGGCGATTAGTTTGCATCTAACTTGCCATTGTCACCTACTGCTTTCACATCATCACTATTCTAAAACATATCCTACAAAGCTGCAAAATTGACAATGGCGGCCATCTTTTCCAAAACTCCCTTAATTAAACACTTTAGACATTTTAATAAATGTGGTCCTTTTGTACCAAAATAGAGTTTCCGTAAAACCTACAGTGCTTGGAGATAAATCCATGTAGTATAGAAGGCCAACTAGTGAGTGAGTAAAGGGTTAGGATGAGAGGAAAAAAGAAATAAGCAGCTGTTGTGGTTTTTATATAGTTAGATAAATTCATAGGACAAGATCTAACTAGGTTCCTTCTTCCAGCAGGACATATATAGTGAGTGATCAATTCACATGTATCCACAGGACATATATAGTGCAGCAAATAAACAGACCTATCAGTTCGTCAGTTAAATGTGATCCACCATGTACTGATGTACCCAATCTACTACAAACAAAAAACAATTGTTACCACACCAGCATATTTTCCATTACACTAATTATACATGGAAGGGTACCTGTTCAGGGCAAAAGCGCTTCCACTTGGCCATGGAGTCCTCTTTCTTGTAACACGAACTCTTCATGGCTGCACTTATGCATTCATGGGACCAACCCTGTCAAAAAAACCATGCAATTTTCAAACCCTTGAAGCAAAAACAACTAAAAGCTAACTTCAGAGGGAAAAAAAAACAGTGGATCCATTACATGGTGGCACACCCAGATGCAGACATGAAAATACGTGGGGTTGCAAGCCCAAAGGCGAGTCCAGTCAATGAAACATTCTCATCATTAGGGCCTCTTTCCTTTCCAAATTTCTTCACCAGTGCAGCAATAAAATCAGAAGGTGTTATTCCCAGAACTGATTGGGACCTTACTGATGCTACCAAACTAGCAGTAAGGTCCACCAGGGTTTCTGCGTCACCTATTTGCTCCCTGGGCCTGTGAACTGCAGGACAAAGACAGCACACGCTTAGTTTTTTTAGTCAGAATTCTGCTAGCAGCATCAGTGATCAGTAAGAACTTGAGAAATACAGCACGAGTTCAAAACCAGTAAAAATACAGCACAGTACTAAAGGGTTTGTTTCAAGCCTTTGAGAAATAAATGCCGTTGATACAATTATAATTGAACATTTGATCATCATTTAAAAAACATTCGGCCATGGAAGAAATTCATGTATGTTATCCAATATGTTCAGTTTGTATTGGAATCAAGATGGTTGGTCTGCACATAAAGTAGCGCATGTTAAAACTTAATTTACCATAGTAACTACCCTGTGCACAAAGGGTGTATGCGGAATGGTAGGCCCACGTTTACCACGGAATTTACTAAAGAGGCACACTTTGATGGGACATAGGCCTCCTCTAGGATGTACGTAACTATTTAACCTATGAGTTGTAGGTCCACCTTTTCACACTCCATTCAACAGGCACCGCTCTGATGGGACATGTGCCTCCTCTCCCCAACCAAGGACACAAGGTAGCGTGCCTAATTAAGCAACCAATTGCTTGCCACACTAGAAAAGTGAAAGATCCAATTCAGTTGCTTGCTTCACTAGAAAAGTGGAAGATTCAATTCAGTGGTAGTGTACATGTTTTGTCATCGATGTGTGGATGCCTGTACGCGACGCATAAAGCAAGAGCCTGGTAGTGTTCATGTTTTGTCACAATTGCTTGCCGCACTAGAAAGAAAGATCAATTCAGTGGTAGTGTTCATGTTTAGTCATCATGTGGATGGTTGCATGTAGCTCTGTGCACGCATGCATGCAACAGCATGGTAGTGTTCATGTTTTGTCATCGTGTGGATGACTGCATGTAGCCCCAATGCGGCCGCGCATGCAAAACCTTGTCATGCATAGTCCACTTGCCCATTGGTTCTCCACCGTCACATGCTTGACTGCGCAGTCTCCTGTCTATTTATATACCAGATGGCATGTCTAGGGTTGCATCGACAGACTAGAAGTGGGCATAGGTCAGCAAAGGTAATTCAACCTTCCAAATTTGCGGGATAGGTTCCTGGTATAGGTAGCAAAAAAGCCATCACCCGTCCAAGTGCCGGCGGTGCTCCACACGACCATCCATTGTCAAAACATCTATGATATTCTTAGCAACTTTATTACCTCCTTTTGGTCCTGTTTTTGAATCTTAGCATGTGCAGCTGAAATTCTTATGTACACGAATACTATAATTACAGTGCAGGTTGTCGTCACTAATAGTAAAAAGTGGACATGAATCCATAATTATATTTGCTTTTCTTTTAGGTCTAAAAGCTATGCTGCCTATTTGCACACCAGAGTATGCTATTTATCTCAGAGAATAAGTTGCCGTCCATCTAACAGGAGCATGGAAAATGCTGGTGAGGCCAAGAAAAAAACCCACAAAACTACGGTCGACCAGCAAGTAAATCAGAAGACTAGGTTCAGGTTAAACTCTTTGCAAACCACCTCCATTTTTTTACCTTCATACTTCCCTAATTGACCTGTGAGGTATAAGCAAACCGGTCTACCTCTGCGTATTTAAAGCGGGGCACCCTCTATCACCTTCGCCTCCACCTAGCACCATTGCTCTGCCCTCCCTCAGGTTTCTTGCACGCAGCGGGTGATAACTATGCCCACAACAAGCGCGGCAGCCAGCACCATGGCATCAGCAGGGAGGCGACGTTCCCAGGTGTGCCGGGCTACGGTGCCCACAATGTCCACTCATCGTCGCCAACACAAGGCCCTGGGCTGGACAGGCGTGCGAGAGCGGCGTTGGGGTGGGTGGGCTACGGAGATCCGCATCCGACGCACCCGTTTAAGGCTGTGGATTGGCAGGTTTCAGCATGCCCTTGAGGCGGCGCTGGCCTATGATTGCGCCATGTTCTGCTTCTACGGCGAGCACCTCCCAAACCAACGCAAGTTCAACTTCCCGGCCGTCCGGCGTCCAGCCATCCCTGAGCACCTCTGCATCCATCTCACCATAGGCACCATCAAGGCGCTCGCTGCAGACTACGGCCGATGGTGTGCTGCCTTCCTTGCACCGCTCGTGTGTCGTGCAGTAACGACACCACTGTCAGCACCACCTCCCATGGTGGCCGTGCTGGGTACACACGGTGCTGGTACTGCCGACAGTGTTGAGGCAGCGGCTCTAGCTGATGACCACCATGGGAACAACTAAAAGTATGTTTGTTTTAGCTTCCTATAGGCCATGAAAGATTATTTTGAGAGGAGCACCCCTTGGATTTATAGTTTCCTTATTGATAATAAAGAGTTGTTCCTATGTTACAGCCAGTGTCCACTCTTGAGTTAGGTGTGAGGGTGCCAGGTCGAATCCATCTACTTGCTTTTTCGTTATAACCGAATTAACTGAGTCTATCTAGCTAAACAGACGCTCACAAAATAAAACAAGTAAAAAAAAAAAGGAGGAAGAAAGAAAGGAACACATCTGTACCTCATCCGATGGCTGGGGAAGGAGGTGGAGGTCGAATTCCTCGTGGCCTCATGGGGAGCTGTCGCACCGGGTGGCCACTGCGGCCGCGCCGCCGGTCCTCAGCTCCACCCTCCGCGCCGTCGCGGCCTTCCCCGAGCAGCGGCGGGTAGGGTTAGGCCACTAGGGCTACGACGTCGTACCCCTGCAGTTGGGCGCCGTGGGGAAGCCGGGCGGCAGCTAAGGAGCAGAGGTGTGGGCGTCGATGGGGCCGGCGAGGGGAGGGAAACCGTCGCGGATCAAGAGCGCCGGGCGGACGGCGGATTCGTGCGGCGCCAGCCGGTGGTCAGGAACGACGGGAAGGAACTTCGTGCTTTTTTTTTTTTTGATGATTGATGATTTGAGGCGAAGGGAACTTTGTGCGCCACTCAATTGGGCTGGGCTGGGTGCTTTATTTTTTTAAGGCAAGCATACGGTGACATATGCATCCGAGGCTGTTGCTCTAAAAAAAAAATATGCATCCGAGCCTTTACCTCTTTTGTGTTCGTAAATATTTGTCCTCTCAAACAATTATGCAGGTCTTTCTCTAAAAAAAAAACAATTATGCAGCTCCGTATCGCTATCCCGGTGCTCGCACCTTTTCCAGGATTTTAAGGATTTACTGGCGTTATGCATTAAGTGGTAGCGGCGTTCGTCGGCGACGGGCGCCTATGGTGACCGAGAATCTCAGATCTGCCGGTACGCCCGAGTCCTTCGGAGGTGCTCATAGGGGGTAGGGTTTGCGTCACGTGTGTTCATAGGGGTGAGTGTGCGTGCGTGTTGTGAGTGTCTGCGTTGTACTGTGTCAATCTCAAAAAAAAAAAAAAAAAAAAATTTATTTGGTTACTGGGTAGAAAAAGAAAATTGGACTATCTTCTCAGGAAAACCAGTGGCAGATCACTTGAAAACAAACACAGGGAACCCTCCCTTAAATGATTTACTTTTCATGGTAGTAGATTAGATATCCATGAAGATGCACGGGTCGGCTTAGCCATCGATTTTATTATAAGTTGCATGTATTATATTCCTAGATATACATCAAAAAGGAATTATAGTATATATTCCATATATTGGGAATCAAGAAAATTATTGGAGCATTGTCGTAATAATTGAACAAAGAAAAAGATACATGTCAAAAGAAATGAGAGTCTTGCAAGCGAGCTTTATTGAAGCCAAACCCGACAAGAATGGGGAAACCGGTTTTACGAGTGGGAGTTTTAACGACATCAAAGAGAAGGAGTCCCTATTACACTAATTTCACTTTCATCTCTCGGCCCCTCGATTCACCCGTGGATAGAAGACCGGGATAGACAGCGCAACCAAAGGAACCCTGTCACCTTGCCTCCTGGACCTGCATGTCATTAGCATAACACCGGAGGTGTTACAACCAAACCCCTTAAAAGAGTCTCGGCCCAAGTTCGGAGCAAGGACTAGAAGGGAACAAACGCGATTACATTGCACGGATATGAAAGTACACACAGAAGAGTACACAAGTTTGGAAACTAAAATGCTCGGACTTAGAACCGCACAACTACGAGCAAGGAGAAACAACCAATCGCCTAATCAAACAACCTTTGTTTAAGCGAGGGCAATGGAGGAACAACGGGGAAAATGATTATCGAGAACATGGCGTAAGGCCGAGCGGATCCGGAAAATGGAGGGAGTGAACTCGATCATTCACGAGCCCTAAGATAAAAAGCACCCCAAGAAGAATTACTTCAAAGAACGCCAGATTAGGTAGCTTTGTTTCCAAGCTGCCGGCGAAGAGAAAAAGACTCACGAGATCTACTCCAATCTAGGTATGGAAAATGGGGAGAGGCGCGTATGAGATATTATAGCCGGGTGGAGGCGAGGTGGGGGTACTGATGCTTGACTGAAGTGGGGCGGGTGGTGGAGCATCGCCGGCGGTCTGAGACAAGAATGGCCATGGCACTTCTTCCGCTGCGCAAACCAAGGTGGGGAGAGGGAGAGGGACGAGAGGGATGGATTCGCGACAAGGAGGCATGCGAGAGGCTGAGCCAAAAGGTGAGAAGAAGGGGGTCCGGTGCGGGGGCGAGGGGCGGTGTCGAGCCGACACGAGTGCGAGGAAAAAGGAGGGGCGCACTACGTGGGAGCGGCGAGTGCGACACAACACTGCGCGACCACCACGCGATCGGGCACTGGTGGCCCACGACTTCTCCCGACATCCCCTAAACGGCGGCGATGGCGATTCACACAACAACAAAGCCCAAAACTATCATTTCAACCACTTATCATTTTTCAAAAACCTTATTAACTTGGTCACTTGAAAGAGCACTACTCCATAGACCCATTGTGGATTTCCGTTGAAGCGCTAGAGTATTTTTCTTTTTACCAAGGAGACTATTTTACTATAATAGTGGTACAATCTTTGTAACTTGATAAAAAACAACCGATCAACAACCTCGATACCGGTAGCGTGCCAAGTAGCATCATACGTGGCGGGTATTACGCGGGGGACCTCGGTTTTGTCTCGGCACCATAAGCTATTAACAAGCGACTATTACCAATTTACACATAGTAAAAATAGTGGGGTCAGAGACCATGTAAGTAGAGGACTTGGTAAAGACAAGCGATCGACAACCTCCATACCGGTAGCGTGCAAGCGGCGTCATCTGTGGCAAGCTGTTACACGGGGCCATCCATTTCGTCGTGGCACCATAAGGTACTAACCAACGAATATTACCAATTTGCGCATAGAAAAAAGCAATGGGGTTAGAGATCACAAAACAGAGGAGTATTGCAAGGGAACATTCGGGTGACAAGGCGCCTTTCACAACAAGGAACAAGGAATTCAAATCGGCAACAAATTTAATGTAAAGTGATTTGAGCGCGGTGATCCCACATAATGTGATGTTGTAATTTGTACTCTTGCCACCTAGAATGTAATCCCACCAAATGTCGTTGCACTTTGAACCTAAATGTGCCAGCTACTTAGACCCAAATCCATCAGACACTTCATTGCTGCACATTTCCAAGATTTCCTATACCAAGCATTACATTTGCGCGGTGTGGCCCAATAATGGTTGTACCTCATAATAGGTGTGTGCGGTTCCTACGTACCTCCTTTTGGCTACGTGCATGCCATCATCGGCGTCTTGTGGCGTCCACAACTTTGTAGGCGGACTGCTATGCACTCTTATCATACCTCACGCCATTCGCACACTCTTTTCTGCGTTTTTGTCGGCCCATTTGCTCTACAACCGTACTAGCTCTACAATTATGGCCTCGAATTCGGCTCATGTCGAAGCACCCAAAGAATCGATGTGTTCTTCACGGCGGCACCCACATCCAGATTCGTAGTGGACTCTGCCTTGGCCGGCGGCCTTTGCCTTTAAAAGGGCAAGCGGGTCCTTATCACTTCCCACTCACATAGCCCTCGCTTTTGAGCAAGTTTCTCACTCATTTCTCCCTTCCAACAAGTATCCACCAAGCATGGCAGAAGACTTGATTACCTACTGCTTGAACACTGAGGGCTTTCCCAAGGTTCCGTACACCACCCCCCAAAAAGCTTGGAGTGAAAGAGCCCTATGTATCGGGGTCGTCGTGAGTATGTAGAGCATGGCACCGAGCTATGCGAGGTCACCGTCTACATTGCAAAAGTGAGGAGTTCCCTAAGGAGGCAGGCTTTGGAGTATGGCGCAACTTAGGGTTTCGCTTCACCGACACCTACCAAGTTGTTGCTGCAAGGCCCTGCGATATCTGTGCCAAACCTATGAAGTGCCCATTGCCCGTACCCCCATGCGGTTCTTCCCACCTCGGGACAAGAATCGCTTGGTATGGGAGGCGCGCATGGAGGCCTTACAGCGTCGGGGAGGCGCGGGGAAGAGGACCCCCACGAGCGCACGACGGCATACTTGCTCGCTCTAGATGAGCGGTATGATCGGCAGGCCTTGGAGATGGCGGTGTCTCCGTCGAGCCGAAGAGGGTGAGCTCTTTGTAGGATGCTCGAGGTGCGGCTTGCCAGAAGCACATGCCGCTATGGCGTCCGCAGAAAGTCGTGAGGTGTTGTTGCATCGGAGGACCTAAAAAGGCCCAAGATCGTCATGTCCGGGAGTTGAAGGATGCTTATCTTGTCAAAAGGTTCAAGCGTCGGGCACTTGCAATGGAAAGGCGGGAACCCTTGATCTCGGAGGGCTCCCTCACCGTCATTTCACAAGGGAAGGAGTGCCCCATACTAGATGGAATCGAGTTGCGGCATGCAAAAAATCCAAATGGCGATCATGGAAGTTCCCCCAGCGCCTCCCTCAACAGGGCGCTTTGCGGGTAATTTCAGAGGCGAGTCCGATCATGCGAGAAGAAATAAGCCCACTCACTCGGCCATTGCCGAAGAATGGTGAAGCATAATCTAAGTGGGCACATCACCCCCATATGGAGCGAAGACCATTAAAAGTTGCTTTCGACACTTGAGGATATGTATACGTATTGTATTGTAACGTTTACATTTTCCACCTATTATGTAATCCCACGTAATGTAATGCTTTCGCTCTAGTGGAGTTAGCTCCTTGAATCCCCATCTTCGATATTGCCTACTATGTAATCCCATGTGATGTAATGATTTTGCTCAAGTAGAGTTACTGCTTGAGCCCCCGCTAGTAGTGCCATGTAGGCGTCCTTTAGCTTAAGGGGACTCTTGAAACTTTTACTCTTTCCACCTACAATGTAATCCCACCCAATGTTGCGCCTTGAATCTAAATGTGCGGTTGCTTAAACTCAAAACTACTTGAGACACTTTGTTCTTGCATATTTCTAAATACTTCTACACCAAGCACATCACCCTTGTGGCGTGAAGAGCAATGGCTAGTCAATTTGAGAATTTTGGCGGGGCTGGGATTTGCTCATCTCCCGACTTTGGATCGCCTTGGACTGCATCTCGTGTATGAATTGCGAGCCACCCTATGTTTGTGCAGCAACACTTCAACTCAGTGGATCACAACAAAATCATTCAAGTGAAGCAACAAAAAAAGCGACTAAGCGATTATCACGCAACCCATGATTTTTGTAAATTGTAATATAGCTCGAACCCAATGCTATATATGTTGTCATTCAAGTGAAGCAACATAAAAAGCGCCTAGCCCGATCATCCCGCAACCCAAGATTTTGTAAATTGTAATATAGCTCGAACCCAATGCTATATATGTTGGCCGTGTGCATTGATCCTTTTCTTTTCGTCTTTGTTGTGTATTGATCTTTTCGTCGCGTACACAGTTTTCCCCAAATTGCCCGGTAGAGAGAAGGCCTAGAATAATGAAGGGGAAAAAATAGGGAGAACTAGGAACCTAGAGGCGGGACCGCCGGAGAAGGCGAGGAGGGCGGCGTCGTGGGCGCACCATGGCGTTGCTCATGACGGCGAACTTGAACTTGCTGAAGTGGTGTGCCGGAAGCGGTCGGAGCACATCCGGCGCCCCGGCCACCACGGCGGCCCGCCGCCGCCGTCACACTTGCTGCACGTGCCGGCGGTGGCGGAGATCGAAAGGCGTCCCATGCTCCCCAGCGGAGCATCCTCCTCGCGCCGCTTTGTGGAGGAACATTTGCGGCGGCGGTGCCACCCCAGTGAGGCGGCGGGGCCGCCATGGGCGAGGAGAGGGGAGGCGATGGGTCTACTAGGGGTTTGGCGGGTGGGAATTTGGGCTGGAACTAGAAAACCGGGCGCGGCTTTGCTTGCCCCCTCTTTTAGCGCCAAACCGGTTTAACCTATAATTATTGTCAATGTGTTTAGAAAAAGGGAGCATTTTGTATATGCATTTAATTAAGTTGTTTGGAAAATTCACATTACAAGAAGGTTATAAATGAATTAGAAGGTTTGGGTAAATTATGCTTGAATTAATACATGGCTAGATTATATTGTAATTTTCTATAAAAAAAAATGAACACTTCGCAATCTGATTAAGCCACATGAAGAACAAATGGCAGCATACAAGCATGTGTACCACTGTCAGCTATCACAAGTGAGCCCGCTATATAACTTTCTTTTAACAAATAAGTTAAACTCATTTAGCTCAAAAGCTGGTTTCTGAAGCATACAATTTGATGTCATTCTAGATGTAACAAAGCCAATGTACATTTACCTTGTGGTGATTCAAACCAAGGTTTAATTAATTGATGAGAATTTATCAAGACACCACCAAGCTGCAAGGTCTCCAAATTCAAAGAGACAGATAACATTAGGATGTTCTACGAGTTACATTATAGTGGGTGTTGGAATTTAGATGGGCTTGGCCCAATAACAAATTCGGAAATTCCTAGAGATCTCAAAGGCCCATACTATATTTGGTAATCTTGGCCTTCAAGTTGTAGAGTCTGAACCGACTCTATTCCTACTTCTAAACGGACTAGGAAGAGGATTCCTACTTCTAAACGGACTAGGAATAGGATTCCTACATCTAAACGGACTAGGAAGAGGATTCCTACTTCTAAACGGACTAGGAATAGGATTCCTAAACCGATCGTGATCGCGACACGATGTTCGGGATATATAAGCAACCTACCGGCCACGCCAAATCATAGAGAAAAACATAGATCTAACATCTCATCGGGTTTAGAGAGGTGTCCCTTGAATGGATAACCTCTCAACTCTAGAGAATTGAGATAGAGTTTGCCTCTTCTTGTTGTTCTTTGTAGCTACTCGGCCGATTGCTTGCGTGCACTAGCGGCCAGGGTGAGCGGGTCTCGGAACCGTCGTCTTTTGCGATCCTCTGCGGCGGGAGAAGGCGAATAAGGTTTTGGGAAGCGCTCTTGGCGCGGCTGCTCCCGATCTTCGTCATGGCTCATCTACAGGGAAGGACACGCGGAGGGGGACCGCCCCAGCGCCCGTCTTCATCAACGGCTTCTTCGACTTCTTGGCGGCGGCCGCCGATCGGCGGCAGCGAACACGGAGGACCTCGGCGTCGCTTTCGGGAACCTCTTCATTACGTTGTCCTCAACGTCGGCCAGTATTCTCGAGATCCAATCTATACGGTGTGCTAGTTGGGTTTACACATTTGCTATGATCATGCTACGTGATATCATGATCCGTCCCCGCTAGTATATGCGATATCTTGATCTGTCATGCTAGTATGCTTGACATGCTTTATCTAGTAGGTCTATTTGTCATGATTTATATTTTGGAATTAATGCGGAAATTGCCTAATATCCCAACATTCCAAAAACCTTATTATAGGCTTTTCTTGATTTAACTATGGCTATTTTCATGACGCGTCTTTGAGACTAGAAAAGTTTTCTAGTGCACATATAAAGAGGTGGCGAGTTAAGGCCATGCTCTGACTAGAGGCTAAGATGTTCTGGGTTACTGTTGGATCGCCTCAGGGAAATATCTCTAGAGATAAAAGAAGATTCCAAGGACACAACACTATCCTTAGAAGAACAATCCTAAACAGTCTTGCTAGTCATCTAGAAGATGCAAACTTGCACTTCCAAGATGAGAGGGCATTGTGGGATCAACTGAATGCAACCATTGATACATCTGAGTTATACATTATGGAGAGCTTTCATGACTACAAGATGGTTGCTAACCGATCTATAGTCAAGCAAGCGCATGAGGTTGAACACATGGCAAGAGAACTTGAACTCCTTAAGTATGTCATACCCGAAGAATTTGTAGCCGTATGCATTATTGCTAGGTTGCCTTCTTCATGGAAGAGCTTCGGCACAATTCTAAAACACAAGAGATAGAAAATATCGGTTGTAAAACCCGATAGCATCTCTTGATGTTGAGGAAAAGATTCGGGTGAAGAATACTATTAAGAAGGGGAACAAGAGCCATTCTAGCACTAATATTGTGCAAGAAAACCCACATGGCAAGAACAAAGGGAATAAATCTTCCAATGCCAAGTTAGCAACTACCTTTGAGAAGAAGAAAAATAATGATGAGAGTGCCTTGCTTCACTTATGGACAGCTTGGTCACTTTTTCGGTGAGAATAATAAGAATGTCAACCGTGACTATTAGTAATCTTGATGAAGAGTACGGTAATGTTCCTCTTGTACTATCGGTATTTCAATCACCAAGTTGGTGGGTTGATACAGGTGCTAATATTCATGTGTGTCTTGACATCTCTTTGTTTTCTTCTTATAAAGAGCTACAAGGTTCCTCTGTTATAATGGGGAATGGGTCACATGCTTGTTCATGGTGTTGGCACGGTAGATGATCCGAAGTTTACTTCGGGTAAAATCGTGCAAGCGAAGAACATGCAACATGTCCCTACTATTCATAAGAACCTTGTCGGTGTTTCCCTTCTTTTTAAGAGATGGGTTTAAGGTAGTGATGGAGTCCAATAAAGTAGTTATGTCTAAGCATGGACAATTTATTGGTAAGGGTTATGACTATGGTGGTTTGTTCCGCCTAAGTTTGGCAGATTTATGCAATAAGTCAGTGAATCATATTTGTGGCACAATAAATGATAGTTCAAGTGTTTGGCATTCTTGTTTATGTCATATGAACTTTGGTTTGATGTCACATTTATCTAGCTTGAAGTTAATTCAGATTTCACTATTGCCAAAGGTTCTAAGTGCCATAGTTGTGTGCAATCTAAGCAACCTCGAAAGCCTCACAAGGCGGAGGAGGAGAGACACTTGGCACCTCTAGAACTCATACATTCTGATCTATGCGAGATGAATGGTGTGTTGACTAAAGGTGGAAAGAGATATTTCATGGCGTTAATTGATGATGCTTCTAGATATTGCTATATTTACTTGCTGAAAACTAAAGATGAGGCATTAGACTACTTTAAAATCTTTAAAGCTGAAGTTGAAAATCAACTAGAGAGAAAGATTAAACGTCTAAGGTCGGATCGTGGTGGTGAATATTTTCCTATAATATTTGATGAGTTTTGTGCGGAACATGGTATTATTCACGAGAAGACGCCTCCCTATTCGCCGAATCCAACGAAATTCTTTGAGAGAAAAAAACCGCCTGTTGACCGACTTGGTTAACGCCTTGTTAGACACCTGGCTTTGGTTTATCTAAGGCATGGTGGGGAAGCTATATTGGCTGCGAGTCATGTGTCTGAATAGAGTTCCAAAGCAGAAATAAAGAGACAACGCCATATGAGATATGGGACGCCATATGAGATGTGGGTTGGTAGAAAACCATCACTTTCATACTTGCGCATGTGGGGATGCTTGGCGAAAGTCAATATTCCAATTAATAAGAAGCGTAAGTTTGGACCAAAGACGGTAGATTGTATCTTTCTTGGATATGCTCACAACGGCATTGCCTATCGATTTTTAGTAGTAAGATCTGAAGTTTACGATATGCTTGTAAATACTATCTTTGAATCTCGTGATGCTACATTTTTTTTAAGAATATATTTCCTTTGAAATATATGCGTAGCAATGTTAGATTCTCTCTTTGGATTAGCTCGATGATACTATACCTATCGAATACCCTGTTGAGTCATTTGAACAACCACTTGAGAAGGATGACAATGAAGTTCTGTGAGGAACAAGAGACAAAGGATTGCAAAATCTTTTGGTGATGATTTCATTGTGTACCTTGTGGATGATACTCCCATTTCTATCTCGGAGGCATATGCATCCCCAGATGTAGATGATTGGAAAGAAGCTGTTCATAGTGAGATGGACTTGATTCTTTCTAATGGAACTTGGGAGCTATCTGATCTACCATTCGGTTGTAAACCAATTGGATGTAAGTGGTTGTTCAAGAAGAAGCTTAGACTGATGGTACTATTGACAAGTACAAAGGCTCGGCTTGTGGCGAAGGGTTATACTCAAAAGGAGGGCAAGGATTTCTTTGATACTTACTCACCTGTTGCTAGAATGACCACTATTCAAACACTACTATCCTTGGCTACCTCATATGGTCTGATAATTCATCAAATGGATGTAAAGACGGCTTTTCTGTATGAAGAGTTGGATGAGGAGATTTACATGGATCAGCCTGATGGATTTGTAGTAAAAAGGTGCAGAGCAAAAGGTGTGCAAGCTATTGAAATCTTTGTATGGCTTGAAACAAGCACCTAAACAACGGCATGAGAAGTTTGACACTATGATAACTAGTGCCGGGTATGTTGTCAATAAAGGTGATAGGTGTGTGTATTATCGACATGGTGGGGGCAAATCTGTTATATTATGCTTATATGTTGATGATATCTTAATTTTTGGTTCCAACATTGATGTGATCAATGAAGTCAAGTCTTTCTTGTCTAAGAGTTTTTGACATGAAAGATCTAGGAGAGGCTGATGTAATTCTAAACATCAAGCTAATTAAGGAAGAGAGTGGGATTACATTGTTGCAATCTCGCTATGTTGAGAAGGTCCTGAACGATTTGGTTTTATGGATAGAAAGCCTTCTCCAACACCTTATGATCCTAGTGTGACATTGAGGAAAAATAAGAAGAATACTAGAGATCAATTGAGATACTCTCGAGATAATTGGTTCACTCATGTATTTAGCTAAGCGTAACTAGACGAGATATCTCTTTTTTTGTGAGCAAGTTGAGTAGGTATATGTCCAACCGGGGTGATGATCATTGGCATGTACTAGAGAGAGTCTTGTGCTATCTTATAGGTACAATGAGTTATGGCATACACTATTAAGGCACCTAGGCTGTGCTAGAGGGATATAGTGATCTTGAACCGGATATATCGATATTGATCAAATCTACGCTACTAGTGGGTATGTATTTACTCTTGGAGGTGGCGCGGTGTCATGGAGGTCTTGTAAAGCGGACTATTTTGACTAAATCAACCATGGAAGCGAGAACTTCTTGCTTTGGATACGACATCTGAGAGGCGAGTGGCTGCGTGAGCTCTTGTCGACTTGGGGGTGGTAGAGAAACCGAGTACCGGCTATCCTTATGAACTGTGATAATCAAGCGGTGATCACTAAAGTGAATAGTGCTAAGGATAATGTGAAGACAACAAGACACGTTAAAAAGCGTTTGAAGTCCGTCGGGGAATTGAGAAACTCCGGAGTAATAAGCGTGGCTTATGTCCAAAGCGGATAAAAAAAAAACTTTGGCGAATCCCTTTACTAAAGGGCTATCACGTATAATGTGATAGAAATTGCATCGAGGAGATGGGTATGAGACCCATATGAGTTTTTGATAGTAGTAACCCAACCTTTTTGATCGGAGATCCCGTGACTAAGGATGCGGGAAAAACAAGCTATTGGTAAGGCGAGGAGAGTATATTTATAACCCTCTCTAAGTGAAGATGCAATAACTCTCCAATGCGTTGAGGCCTTTGTATGGCAGGTTGGCTAATGCCTTAATATGTTCTATTGGCTTTGACAAGCGAAGATGCGATCTGAGCATTCTTGAAAGAACATACCTATATGAGTTAGGCTGTTAAACGTCGCGAGTCTATGAGATTTGGGTGGTCTCTAGTAAGCTCATGAAGAGACCGGGGAGTATGGCGTATATGCTCCACCCACGGGGTAAGGCTAACTAGCGGCCGGTACTAATACGGCTTTAAGTAAAGCATGTTCACACAAAAACTTGCAATTCAAGGCGTAGTCCATTGTTCAAGTTGCTTGCAATTCAAGGCGTAGTCCATTGTTCAAGTTGTGAATATGTGTAGCTTAAGGACCAGGTACTAGTGTGGCTTTAAGTAAAGCTTGTTCGCACAAAACTTGCAATTCAAGGCGTAGTCCATTGTTCAAGTTGTGAATAAGTGTAGCTTAAGGACCTAGGCGGATGTTCAACTTTATAGTCTCTGCGAGAAATACTAGGTATATTAAGCGGCGGCAAGAATTGGCAAAACTCTAAATGGGTATTTGAGATACGGTGGGGGATTGTTGGAATTTAGATGGGCTTGGCCCAATAACAAATTCGGAAATTCCTAGAGAGATCTCAAAGGCCCATACTATATTTGGTAATCTTGGCCTTCAAGTTGTAGAGTCTGAACAGACTCTATTCCTACTTCTAAACGGACTAGGAAGAGGGGATTCCTACTTCTAAACGGACTAGGAATAGGATTCCTACTTCTAAACGGACTAGGAAGAGGATTCCTACTTCTAAACGGACTAGGAATAGGATTCCTAAACCGATCGTGATCGCGACACGATGTTAGGGATATATAAGCAACCTAAGAGCCCACGCCAAATCATAGAGAAAAACATAGATCTAACATCTCATCCGGGTTTAGAGAGGTGTCCCTTGAATGGATAACCTCTCAACTCTAGAGAATTGAGATAGAGTTTGCCTCTTCTTGTTGTTCTTGCTTTTTGTAGCTACTCGACCCGATTGCTTGCGTGCACTAGCGGCCAGGGTGGCGGGTCTCGGAAACCGTCGTCTTTTGCGATCTGCGGCGGGAGAAGGCGAATAAGGTTTTTGGGAAGCGCTCTTGGCGGCCGCTCCCGATCTTCGTCATGGCTCATCTACGGGAAGGACACGCGGAGGACCGCCCCGCCGTCTTCATCAACGGCTTCTTCGACTTCTTTTTAAAGAAGTGCGGCCGATCGACGGCGGCGGCGGCTTTGACTGGAGGACCTCGGCGTCGCTTTCGGGGAACCTCTTCATTACGTTGTCCTCAACGTCGGCCCGGGTATTCTCGAGATCCAATCTATCGGTGTGCTAGTTGGGTTTACACTGTTGCTATGATCAAGCTACGTGATATCATGATCCGTCTGCTAGTATATGCGATATCTTGACTGTCATGCTAGTATGCTTGACATGCTTTATCTAGCGAGTCTATTTGTCATGATTTATATTTTGGAATTAATCGGAAATTGCCTAATATCCCAACAGTGGGCACACCCACCATGCAGTAAGAATCAAAGCGGTAATTATATTTTAATAAAAAATCATTACAAGTAATGCATTTCTCTAACAATAAAACTTAAACATTTGCCTAATGGCATAGAAAAGGCATATATTGTACCGCCGGATCATAGGTTGGGTTATTATCTTGTACTGACTCAATCAAGTAACCTTTAGTCTTTAGAAGCTAAACTTACCTATGTTTCCTAAGAATTCCAATCAACATTCTATCTTGTTCTCATATAGGAAAGGCAAGTAGCAATGCTCGGATCATATTTCTGCGACACTATACCATGATACATAATGCTACCTTCATAAACTCCATACACTTTGCCCATTGGTTGAACCCTTAGTGTTCATTCCAATGCGGCCGTCTCGAAGTTCGTCTTTGGGGTTTTTAGTATTACATTGCTTTCGAGTAATGAAATTCGGCATTGCCGTTGTGGAAAAATAAACTCCATACACTATAATAAGGCAAGCACAACGGCATGCGGTAGTAATCTCAATTTCATCTTTGCGTTGAACCAATGTTTCCACAATGCGCTCTTACTATCCGCCGCACTTCAAACCCCAACCACAAAAAGTGCCACGGCGTTTGGCTCACGAAACAAAACCAGGGATTATGCTAGCTTCGGGTAGTCGGGCTAGTAGACATCAAAGCACATGTATATGAGATCTCAAGTCTCGGACATGCGGCAACCTCCTCAAGGTGTGGATACAAAGTAGTGAGGATGTGTTGCAAGGTCACCATATATACAACATCCTCTCTTGGCACAAAGATCTGGCACAAAGATCTTATTGTCCAGGAATCATAGGCTTCCCCGTAAACCCATGTCGACTATGTGTTCTCTAACACACTGGGTGGTGAGCCTTTGGTAAGCAGATCCGCAAGTACTTGCTCAATACTTTCAATATGATTCCGGACTTTCTCCTTTACAACGTATAAGTTAATGCTAATGTGTTTGGCAGTACACTTGACCTGTTGTCATAGGAGTGAACTACTAAAATGGTTATTGCTATTCTCTACCATTATCAACTCTGGGTACAAGTTTCCTTAACCATTTTGCCTGTCCCGTACCTCATAACATGCTATACCATAATTTTGCGTCACTTATAATACTGAAATTGTTCCTTTGGAGCTTTTCCACAATAAAACTCCAATTACAAGTGTCGAAGAATCTACGTGGATTTCTCTACACTAGAATTTAGTCTTTGTACCCACAACTATTTGAGAGTACTTGTTCTTTCCAACTTAGCATGAGGCCTATAACATTTTTGCAAAAATTGCAATATATTCTTAACTCTATTCGTTGATCTATGTGCGCCTTTGGACTTCTTCCAAAACAACCCGGATACGTGCACTATGTCGGGGTAAGTTCTTACTTGTGCACTCATTAAGCTTCCAACAGCCAAAGCATATGGAATCATGTTTATTTTATCTATCTCATATCGGTTCCTGGAACACTAAAAATTCTCAAATCTATTACCCTTGACCATAGGAGCAGGTGTAGGTTTACTCACATTCATACTTTATTTCTTTAGAAGCTTTTCCTAAGTATGTCTTTGCGATAGTCCTAATACCCCTTTTCTTCAATCATGATGAGTTCAATTCCTAGAATGAATGGCGCTTCCCGATATCATTCATATTGAAACTTGAGGACAAGAACTTCTTCTTCTCCAATGGCAGATTAACATCATTACTAGTTAGTAGGTTGTCATCTATACACAGGACGTGGAAAATAAACTTTCCATTTTGAACTTTGCATAAACGCTTTTGTCCTTCTCATTCTCTTTAAACCCAAACTTTCTAATTGATTCTTCAACTTTAAATACTCTTGTCAAGAGGCTTGCTCTAATCCATAAATGATTTCTTCAGGCGGCATCCCTTACGTTCTTTTCCTTCCACGACAAAACCTTTGGGTTGTGCCATGTAAATGTTTTCATACAAATCCCCATTGAGGAATGTCGTCTTTACATCTATCAAATTTAACTTTAAATCATAACATGCCATTAACGCCATTATGATTCTAAAAGAATCCTTGCATGAGACGAAAAAGAAAACTCTCATTGTAATCTATTCCTTCTCTTTTGCATAAAGCCTTTTACTATAGGTCATACTTTATGTCTTTAGACATTCCCTTTGGAGTCACATTTTGCCTTGTAGACCCATTTACACGACCTACTTTGTTTTAGCTCCATTAGGAATTTCTTCTGTCCTAAACATCATTGGTATTCATCGATTTCATTTCATCTTCCATAACTTCTTGCCATTTAAACAAGTGGCGCTTCTCATAACTTCTTCAAATGAGGTGGGATCACCCTCCATTTGAATTTCTTCCCTAACATAGACTTCATAGTCATAAAAAATAGTTTGGTTTTTCTAATTCTTTGAGACCTTCCAGGGGCCTCATCTACGGCACTTCTTTCATATGGGGCTGTTGTTGCTCTTCATTGCCAAGAGGCAATTGATTCTATAGGCTCCTGTATTACAAGAACCTTGTTTACATTATTTATCTTCTTTGAAGAGCTAACAACTGGTGTTGGATAAGTCATACAACATCAACAGGTATTGAGAAGTTTGTTGCTCTTGAATCATTGGAGTGGGCACACAGTCCCACTTCTTTTCAAGTCTTAGGTTTCTACATACCATGCTCCCCCAAATTATCCTATCTTCTGTAAAGGTGGTGTGTCTTTAAATTTCTTATTTGGGGTTTAATATGTTAAAACCTTATATGGTGTTTTAAGCACTGTCTTAGTATCTATGAGGCTCGTCTAGTATGAATACTAGCTGACTATGCTATCTTCCTGTTAGAACTACAAAAAGGTCCAGAATTTAGCTATTTCTCTGCTTAGGGGTATTGTTATTATGACCATTGTACTCTGTCGTGGTCTAATACCACGGTCACAGTGATCGTCTGGCTAGTGTGTGCAGTGATGGCCTAGCTCTAGAGACAATGATGCAAGGTTTATACTGGTTCGGGGCAAATCGAGCTCCCTAGTCCAGTCGGAGTCACTATCCGAGCTCAAATGCTTGTACCGGGGTGAGTACAAGCGTTTCGAGAGAGGGAGCGAGCTCCCAAGTCTCTGTGATTGAGGCAAGTGCCAATATCGGACGTGTGTGGGTCGAGTGGCGAGTGCGAGTGAGAGCCTGCCTCCCCCCGATGGCAAGGGTCCCCTTTTATAGTCACAAGGGGGGTACATGAGTGCCACCGGGGTAGAGGACTGAAAAGTGGAAGAAGATACAAGCGGAGGCGAAATGTTAAATGGCGTGGGGTGCGGGGTCGTGGGATCTACAGTGGTCGTCGTGGGATTTCTCGTGCATATCCCAGGCATTCTCGTGCTTGGTCGTTGCCGTACGTTGAATTCCGAGGGATGGGCGAGGTCCTTCCCTGCGTCCCGTCGCCAATCGTAGTTGGAACGTGTCTTGTCGGAATGGCCCTGGCTGTACCCTGGATGAGGTTGGGCTTACGTCGGGTGTACCCGGATTGGACTGTGGAGGAGTGGTTGGCCATGGCAGGGTATGGCTAGGTGAGTCCGTCACTTCCTTGTCGTCCCTGTAGCCCGGCTTGGCTACAGTGCTCGTCAGGCGGAGTGGTTGGCCAACTCTGTACTCGATGGCTTCCTTGAGAAGGCGGGGCGAACGAATTTGTAGGTCGTCGTCAGAGCTTGAGCTCATGCGGGATGGAATGGACTCGGACCGACGAGCTCCCGTTTGTGCGAGACAGGGGGGAGGCTCGCGCGAGGGGCGGAAAAGGTCCCCGGCCCGAGGCTTGTGCCCGTGTATGTCCCGGAGAGCTCATGGCAATAGGGCTCGAGCGGGGCGGAGAGAGGTCTCTGACTGAGCTCGTGCTCGTACGGGGTCAGAGAGCTCATGGTGGTAGAGCTTGAGCGGGGTGGAGAGAGGTCTCGGACGAGCTCGTGCTCGCCTGAGGTCAGAGAGCTCATGGTGGTAGAGCTCGAGCGAGGCGGAGAGTCGTGCATGGCTAGGGAGCTCGTCGTGGTAGAGCTCAAGCGAGGCGGAGAGCCATTGCGTGGCTAGGGAGCTCGTCATGATAGAGCTCGAGCAAGGCGGAGAGTCGTTCATCGGCCGAGCTCGAGCCCGTACGGAGCGATAGGGTGGTTTGTGTTGCTGCTTGTCTCACGAGATCGGATGATACTTGGGCAGTCGGTCGACGGACTTTTTGTTTCGAATTGGGTCCGTCTTACGTTATCCCAAATATCGATCCCCCATAGTAGCCCCCGAGCGTCTGGGGGAGAAGGAATCTCCTCCGGATGTTCTTGCGGTGGCCTCGAGATCGTGGCGAGGGGCGGGGACCGTGGTCAAGATGGACTTTGTACGTGGGTGCGGCGCGGCTCTCGCCCGGGTGTGCTTCCGAGGCTCGCGTGAGAACAGGAGGTTCTCGCGGAGGCTTTAGAAAACCGTGTTTTCATTCGCTTCCCCCCCACAATCGCCCACGGAGGGTGAGCTCGAGCTTCGATTTTACCTCGGTGGCGAAATCGAGTGCTCGGTGAACTGGCGACGGGTAGCTCGGGCGAGGTCGAGCTCGGCTCGTTCGTGCTGGTACGTTGGTGGACCGACCTCGTGTTCCAAGGGTTCGACCTTTTTCGGTCCCGAGCCCTTGCGTGAGGCTGAGGGCTTGGTGCCTCCTCATCGATGAGGATGACACGAGGTCGTTCCGCCCTCCTTGGTGACAAGCGCACTTAGGGAAAAGCCCCCAAGCTCTTTCGTAAGCTTTGGGGCGGGTGCCGTCGATCTGCTTTCCCTTAGCGCCCCTCGCTCGTTGTGTCTCGGGGCGGTCCTCGAGCTCCCAAGGGGAGCCGGCCTTGAACCCGAGGTAAGTCATTTACGTTCGAGCTCTGTTCCTTTCGAGAATACAACCGTTGGGACCGAGCTCGGGCGCGTCCTCCCCGTGGTAAAAAATAGCCGTTGGGATATACTTAGTTGGAAAAATTACCATTGGTCGCGCGGTTGCCGTCGCATTCTTGCACTCGCCCGTCGTTCGCCCGCGTGTCGCACACGCGTGCCACGTTTGTAGGAAGCGGTTTTGTGGGGAGATTTGGCGTGCGGTGGGCCCCCTTTCGGGTTTCACCTCGGTGCATCCGCGCCGAGCCGTCTATAAATAGGGGAGCGGAGGGACGGGCAGCCTTTCCCTTCCCCTGCCTTCCTTCGAGGAGAAGCAAAACCGCCATCGCCGTTCCTTAGATCCAGATTTCCCTTCTTCCTCCTCCTTCGCTTCCAATGATCGCCTCATGGGAGAAGAGGAAGATGGGTTCATGGCGGCCGTCAACGGTGTCCATGAACTTCTTTGGAGAGGTGCACCATTTGCGGTGGCCTCCCAGCGCTGACAGAGGCGGAGGAGTGGTGGGTGCCACCGCCGCCGCACGCCGTCCCGATCCGCCCGGAGGGGCTCGTGGTCTCGTTCGCCGCGTTCCACGATCGAGGACTTCGGCGTCCCCCCGATGACTTCTTCAGCGGCTTGTTCTCGTCTTTGGGGCGTCGAGCTCCGGCATCTCACGCCGAGCGGGGTCCTTCTTCTCTCCATCTTCGCCACCCTCTGTGAGGGTGGCTCGGAATTGCGCCGAACCGGGAGCTCTTCCACCAATTCCTCTTCGCCAAGATCCAGTACCTCCCTGGCGGAGGAAAGGTCCCCGCCCGATTGGATCCATGATGATCCGGTTGAGGGGGAGGAGGGATGAAGGCGATCTTCCCGGAGGGCAAGCTCCCCGGCTCTAACACCGGGTGGTGGGAGGAGTGGTTCTACCTCAGAACGATCCCCACCACCCCCCGCCCAGGTACACGTGGCGCACGTTCTCAGAGGCGAACTCCGTGTGGTGGGAGAGGCCCCACAACCACATGTCAGAGCGCGTGCGTCGGGTGGCAGAGAAGGTCAAGGTCCTCCGCGAGGCCGGGCTGATGATAAACCACATCATCGCGACATGGCTCAGCCGTCTTTGTGGTCCAGCTTGCAAACATCGCGAGCTCCGCCTCTGGAAGATGACGTTGGAGCGAGCTCCTTCGTGGGGGGACGGCGATGGCCGGGCCGATGATGGTCGACCAGGTTGGCTGGTGGGTCAACCACATGATGGGGGGTCTGCATACGGGCCGTGAACGCGCTGCGGCCCTCCCCGAGCAGTCGACGGCGGATCTCGTAAGTCCTCGACTTCCTTTCTTTTCGTCTTGCCGTTATTGACTAGTTGTTCAAGCTTGTTCTAACCTTTGACTTTGCAGGTCGGTGTGGTGGATCTTCCTCCTTCGCCCCTCGCTTCTGGGGAGAGGCTGGCAGAGGTGGCGGGCGGCATGCCCCAAGCTCGATTCTAAGTGAGAGCGCTGATTCTTCGGATGGTGATGAGGTGCGGATCCTCGAGGGGGCCGCCGGCACCTCGCGGCTGGGAGGCATCGTCGGCGCCGGCCTCGCGTACTGTCGAGGTGAAGAAGACCTCGGCGGGTCGGGGGACATCGTCGTTCTTAGCGTGCCCTCCGGCGAGGTGGTCCCGTCTTCTAGGCTGCGATCCGGACGTCGGCGGGTTCGCGGCTGCGAGGTCGTGCCCGGGGGCGAGGGAAGCGGAACTCGAGGCCGGCAGGGACGAAGAAGAAGAAGAGGAGGATGGCAGACGAGTAAGTCCTGAATCTTGTGTCGTCGTCGTTGTTGCCGTGTTCGTCTATCTTTGCATGCTCGACCTTTCTTTTCATCCGGGGTGGCCAAGCCCTCGCCCGCAGCGCCGGAGGTCGGGGGGGACAAATGAGCTTCAGCTGCGTTGTCACCAGGGACGACGAGCTCGGCGGCTGTGACCCTCTCCTTGTTCATGGCACTACTTTCCCGCCGACGCCTCGCTGGTCACCGGGGGCGGTGAAGGAGGCGAAGGATCCGTGCCGACGGCAAGTGCACCGCCTCGACGCGGAGCACCATCCCGGTGTCTCAGGTGATGGCGATGGTGGCGAGCTCCTTCGCCGGACTTCGGACCCCTGGCGGTGGATCGAGGCGACCACCGCCCCCGAGCTCGAGCGAGGGAGAGCGTTGTGGCCGAGGGCGAGACGTCGAGCTGGAGTCCGGGAGAAGGCGGAGGAGAGGGTACTTCGAAAGTCCACCCACGACCGACGACCGCCATCTCGAGCTCGAGGTCGCGGAGCTTGCCGAGACCGACGTGGGCGGCGGCCCCGAGGTGTCGAGAATGACGTCGGCGCCCGGCTCGTCGTCGGCGTGAGTCTGTCCTCATGCTCGGCATCAAGGGCGCATCATCGGCCGGAGGAGCCCCGGGCAGGTCCGGGGATGGGGGCGCCGACGACACCGCAGCCGTGGACGTCGATGTGACCGACGATGTCATTCCGCCGGCCGTCAAGGATGTCCCTTCTTCGAGTGTGCCTGCGGGGAGTCGAGGCGACGTGCTCCGGACTCCCTAGCATCCATCGTGCCATGGCGGTTTCCCCGAGGGACCGGAGACGCAGGCGGGCGGAGGTCGAGGAGCTGGCTCGGTCATCCGAGGAGGCTGTGCCAAAATGCCTTGATCGGGTCGGGGGTAAGGATCATTGCCTTTCTCTTCATTCGATGACGTCG
The DNA here is from genome assembly GCA_015847255.1 of Hyparrhenia diplandra. Taxonomy (NCBI): domain Eukaryota; kingdom Viridiplantae; phylum Streptophyta; class Magnoliopsida; order Poales; family Poaceae; genus Hyparrhenia; species Hyparrhenia diplandra. Next base: position 508,684 of record JADLZK010008551.1, read on the forward strand.
CCGAAGCTCCGGGTTCGGCACTCGCGTGTGTGCGTTACTCATCCTCTTCTCCGAGGAGGAAGGAAGAGGCCGTCAAGGGATATAACCGAGTGGCGTCGGCTAGCCTCAAGGCCAAGGACCTCATGGGGCGGATGATGTCGCTACGGATGGAGGTGAGCGGCAGCCTCGGTCGATTTTCGCACATCATAGGGACTGGACGGGGACATCGGGGGACGTTGCCGCCCACATCCGGCGAGGCCAGGGCGTGTTGCCCGTGAGGTCCGCGAGGAGGTCATCGCCAAGCTGCAGCAAGTCGAGGAGGCGGCATCCAAACGCCTAGAGGAGATCGACCTCGCGCACAAGCAGCAGTGTGAGAAGATGCAAGAGGAGCTCGCCTTGCTCTAGAAAGTGTTGGATGACAAGGAGCTCGAGCGCTCGAGGCTCGAGCTCCAAGCCAACCGGCTCCAGCAGGACAGGGAGGAGATCGCGAGGAAGCTTGAGTAGTAGCGACGCCGAAGCTTCAAGGTGAGTTTTCCCCGTGTTCTCGTCCGTCCTTTTCTTCCGGTATGTGGAGCTAATCGACCTCGTTGGTGAGGTTTCCAGTTTACGATCATGAGTCCACCGAGCTGTGGTGTCGGTACCACGCTTCGGAGGCAGAGCGGTATCGGCTTGATGCCGAAAACCACTCGTTTTGGCAGAACCATGAGGACCTTTATAATATTTTGTGGTGTAAGCGAGCGGCCCTTTGCTTTTGTCTTCTTTTGTTTCATGACTTATGTTTTGATCTATTCCCTTGCTCACAAAGAGAAGGATAACTTCGCAAAAAGCTAACTCGCGACCTCAACGACAAGGAGGGAGCTCTTGCCTCCGCCGAGGCCACCCCGAAGCATACGCGAGCTCGAGTGTGGATCAAGGAGGGCTACTTGAAGCGAGAGAACGGACGACCTCGTGACCGCGACCATCGAGCTCCAGCAGGCGGATGGAGCTCGAGAACAAGCAGAAGGAGCTTGCCGAGTTCCGTCGCCGCGATTGAGGCCGAGGATGCGGCCAGGAACTCGGGCGCGAGCACAACGATTATGTGCTTGATGTGGATGCGGTCTACGATGCCCTTGGTGTCGAGGAGGTGGAGGATCCGGCCCACCGAGTGTTGCTCATCCCGCGCAAGGTGACGGAGGACGCCCGCCGCGTCGTCCACAAGGCGGTTAGCGTCGTCTTTGCCCATTACCCCGGGTTCAACACTGAGGTGGTGAAGAAGGGGTGGCCGAAGTCGGACAGCGAGGAGGAGCTCAATAGGAAGGCTGCCATCGCCGAGGCCAGTACCGCGAAGATGGCCGACAAGCTCTTCGACCTTCTTTGTGGAGGAGCTCGAAGTCTTGAGCCTCTGTTCTTTGGTGAGAGAGAAGCCGGCGAGGTCCAGGAGCACGAGGAGCCCGCCGAAGAGGAGCCGGTCGCCCAAGATCCATCTGCACAGGAGCAGCTGTAGGAGCTCGAGGCTAGGCCTCTTTTGTTTTGATTTTGGATGCCACAGTCCTCGAAACCGAGGCTAAATGTAAATATAATGCTAGCTCGTGCTGAGCAACCAAGTGTTATTTTCTTCCCCTTGTCGCATTTTATTGTTAATCGTCCGAGTTCGAGCTCGTATCTCGGTAAAACGAGCGACGGGCCATTCCTCGGGCCGTGGGGGCGCGGGAGGTCGTTAGGAAGTCACGCCATGCCTTGCAATGGCGATCTCAAAACTTGATGCCTAACACGTTATGCGAGCTCGGGGAGGAGGTGAGCACGAGATTGGAAACTTAGATGAGCTCGGAGCTCGGGCTCGAGGTCATATAGCGTGACTGTGTGAGCTCGGTTTCGTGCTTTGAGCTCGGTAATTTGTGAAAAAATTGTGTGTTAAAAACGTGGGGTGTGCGCCCCACTCCTTGTAGCCCCGAGCAAGGGCGGGCCCGGCTGGAAGCGGAGGGCAGCCGTTGCTCAGTCGATCTAAAAAGGAGAAAAAGCTCGAATGCTTGCACAGATTGGCGCATCGAATCAGTGTTTTTATTGCAACTTGCAGCTACAAGATTTCAAAGTACATTCAAGGGTAAAAGCAACGTAGCCGTTCGATGTTCCATGCGTTGGTGAGGACTCGGCCCCCTGTCGTCCTTGAGCTCGTACGTGCCGCCTCGGCACCTGGTCAATGGTGAAGGGCCCCTTCCCATGGCGTCGCGAGCTTGTGGCGGTCTTTTGTGCTCTGAACACGGCGGAGCACGTGGTCGCCGACGCTAAATGCCCGCCCCTTGACGTGGCGGTCGTGGGTAGCGCCGCATGGACTGCAGGTATTTGACGGAGTGGAGGAGCGTGATGTCGCGGGCTTCGCGTTTGGTCGGCCGCGTCTCGAAGCGATGCCCGTTGCCGCCCCCGTTGTAGGCCTGGACTCGGCGAGCCGCATCGATGTCGGTGGGGGGGAGCACGGCCTCGGACCGAAGATGAGGAAGAAGGGAGTGCGCCCGTGGCCCCGCTCGGAGTAGTGCGGAGACTCCATACGACGGCAAGGAGCTCGACGAGCCATCGACCGGCGAATTTTTTGAGTCGCTTGAATATGCGCGACTTCACACCCTACAGGATCATACCGTTAGCTCGTTCTACCTGTCCGTTGGTCCTTGGGTGGCTGACCGAGGCCGTGTCCACGTGGATGCCGTGCTCGTTGCACCAGTCGAGGAAGACCTCCCCCATGAAATTGGTGCCGTTGTCGGTGATGATGGAGTTCGGGACCCCAAAGCGGTGGATGATGCCGGTGAAGAATTTGATGTCTCTTCACCAAAGACCGGGCGATGGGCATGACCTCGATCCACTTCGAGAACTTGTCGACGGCGATGAGCAGGTGCGTGTAGCCCTCGAGCATCCTCTTGAAACGCCCCACCATGTCGAGTCCCCAGACCGCGAAAGGCCAAGTGAGCGGGATCGTCTGGAGAGACTGAGCCAGGAGGTGCGTTTGCTTGGCGAAGAACTGGCAACCCTCGCAGTGGCGTATGACTTGATTAGCGCGGCGACGGGCGTGGGCTAGTAGAAACCCCACCGGGAAAGCCTTTCCGACAAGAGCTCGTGGGGCCGCGTGGTGACCGCGATTCGCCGGCGTGGATCTCCTTGACGAGCTCATCCCCTTGCTCGAAAAGCGATGCACCGTTGCGGGGATGCCGAGGCGCCGGTGATAGAGCTCTTCTCCAATGAGGACGAAAGACTTAGCTCGGCGAGCTGCCGCGAATTTTTCTCGGCCTCGAAAGGCGACTTTGCCCTCTCTCGATCCACCGGGGAGCGGGATCCGCGGTCAAAGCTTGGGAGTTTTGGGACCGAGCTCGAGCCAGCCCTTTGACCGCGAGTTGGGCGGATTCGGGCTCCACTGACCATGCAAGCGGTTGTGTCGGTGAGCACGAAGCTCGTGGGGGTGTCGACCTCCCATGACGCCCGAAGCTCGGGCGTCGGCGGCGAGCTCGTGCCGCGTCGGCCGCGTCTGGTCCACCCTTAAGTCGTATCGAAGGCGTATGCTACTCGTGCATGAAGACACCGGCGGCACGGCAAAATGGGTCGGCGTGAGCTTTGGCGAGGGTGTGGCGTCGTTGTTGTGGTTGCGATGCACATGGTTGAGCTCGAGCCCATGGAAGTGCTCCTCGAGCCCGCGGACCTTTTGATAGTACGCGGCCATCTTGAGTTGACGCAATCGGCCTCCTTCATGACTGGTTTTTTTACGAGCTCGGAGTCGCCCCGACCTCGAGGTGCCGGATGCCGGAGCTCGCGGCCCGATGCGTAAGCCATTCACCGAGGGCCTCGTATTCGGCGATGTTGTTGGAGGTCGGGAAATGAAGACTGATCGAGTACTTCATGAGCGCCTTGTTTGGCGAGATTAAGACCAATCTGGCCCCCGCGCCGTATTTCTTGACGGAACCGTCAAAGTACATCACCCAGTACTCCACGTCGTCGGGCCTTGGCTGCTGTTCGACCTTGGTCCATTCGGTGACGGTCGGACAACGCCTGCGACTTGATGGAATCTCTCGGCGCAGACGTGGACGTCGGCCCCCATCGCCTCGGCGGCCCACTTGGCCATGCGCCCCGCGACCTCGGGGCTACGGATGACCTCGCCGAGGGGGTATTTGGAGACGACGGTGACGGGGTGCGAAGAGTCGGCGAAGTGACGGAGCTTGTTCCGGTGATTCTAGCAGCGTGCATAACGAGCTTTTCGAGCTGCGAGTACCGGGTCTTAGTGTTGGAGAGGACCTCGCTGATGAAGTAGACCGGTCGTTGGACTTTGAACGCATGCCCCTCCTCCTCTCTCTCGACGACAAGCACGGTACTCACGACCTTCGAGGTCGCTGAGATGTAGAGGAGGATGGGCTCGTCCGGGGCAGGCGCTACGAGCATGGGTGGATTAGCGAGGAGCCGCTTTAGAGAGTCAAGGGCTTGTTGGGCCTCGTCGGTCCGCATAAAGCGCTTCGGACTTCTTCAAAGAACTCAGATAGCGGCAAAGCTGCGTTCCCCGAAGTCGAAGCTATGAATCGACCGAGGGCGCCGTGCACCCCGTGAGGTGTCAGATGCCCTTTACGCGTTCCCGATTGGCCCCATGATCGTGATGGCGGCGAATTTTTCAGGGTTGGCTTTGATGCCGCGCTTGGATACAACGGCCGAAAGCGCTTTGCCCCGGGACTCGAAGACGCACTTCTCGGGGTTGAGCTTGACTCCAAACTTGCGGAGCTTGGCAAAGACCTTTTAAGGTCGGGAACGAGCTCGCCGGAATGTTTTGTCTTGACTACGATGTCGCCGACGCACGCCTCAACGAGTTTTCGGAAGCTCCTCGAAGACCTTTTGCATACACCTTTGGAAGGTGGCACCGGCGTTTTTTCAAACCGAAGGGCATTGTTACGTAACAGAATGCGCCAAACGGAGTGATGAAGGAGGTGGTGAGTTGATCGAGCTCGTTCATCATGATCCGGTGGTAGCCAGTAAGCGTCAAGAAAACGAGTGTCTCGCACCTCGAGGTGGAGTCAACGATTTGGTCAATGCGCGGCAAAGGAAACGGATCCTTTGGGCATGCCTTGTTGAGACTCGTGTAATCAACACGCATCCTCCATTTCCCATTCTTCTTCTTAACTAGTACGGGGTTGGCTATCCACTCGGGATGATACACCTCCTTGATGAACCTAGCGGCTAATAGCTTATCTATCTCCTCGGTGATTGCTTGGCGTCGGGCGTCGTCGAAACGCTGAGCCTTTTGCTTCACCGGCGAGAGCCGGGTTTGATGTTCAGGAGTGCTCGGCGACTTCCCTCGGTATGCCGGCATATCCGAGGGCCCTCCCACGCGAATACATTGAGGTTCGCGCGGAGGAAATCTTTTCCATTTCGCTTTCCTATTTGGGGGTGAGCTCGGTGCCCACACAGAGGGCGTGCCCCTCCTCGTCGATGGTGACCTGCTTGGCGTCCTTCTCGGGCTCGAACGCGCCCGTGACCCTCTCGTGCTCGCCACCTTCTTGAGCTCGGGGGAGTCCTCGGCGCTGGCCCAAAGCCGCCATCTTGGGCAGCATCCCGCTCGATCTCGGCGGCGGCGCGCCGGCGTGATACTATACGGCCGTCGAACGTGGAGTCGACGGTGATGACCCCTTCGGCCCGGGATCTTGAGCTTGAGATAGGTGTAGTTGGGGACGGCCATGAACTTGGCGTAGCATGGTCGGCCCAAGAGTGCATGGTAGGCCGCCCCCAAGGGCAAAGACTCAAACGTGAGCACCTCCTTGCGGAAGTTGTCCTGGTGCCGAAAACATGACGGGAGGTTGATCCGCCCGAAGCGGGACCATCTCGCTTCCTCAAAGACGCACCCCGTGGATCGGTCCTGGTGAAGATCGAAGATGCGCCTTGGCGATGCCGTGAGCTTGGAGCGTGTGGATGTAGAGGGAGGTTAAGGCCGCCGGGCCATCGCCCATCGCCTTGCCAAGGTGTTTGGTGCCGATGATGGGGTCGACGACGAGCGGGAATCTCCCGCCGCGGGATGTGACGAGGGTGATCGGATTTGTCGAAGGTGACGCGAGCTCGACCACTTGAGGTATGGGGTGTGGCCGCTCGGTGAAGAGGACCTCGCCGGGCGAAGTCGCCTTTTGCCGGGCGCTTGGACTCAGATCTGGCGCGCCGCCGAAGACGACGTTGACGGCGCCTTCCTCGATGTAGACGTCCCCGCCGCCGCCCTCGGCCGCATCTTTCTCTCCCAGCGCCCTGGTCGCCGCCCTGCCGCCACCTCGCAGCGTACTCCATGACGTGCTTCTTCATGAGACGGCAAATCCTTCATCTTGTGCTTGACGGGCCCTCGCGGGGGTGCGGACATGGGCCTCGAGCATCTTGTCGAAGTGCTCCCTTGGGGACGAAGGGCTTGCCCCCTTGGCGCCGCCTTCTTGTCCGCCATGGCTACGAACTCGTTGCCGCCCTGCCGCGCGGCGCTTTTGTTCTTCTTCTTCTTGCCTGCGGGTGCCGGACCCCTTTTGCGACACCGTTGCCGCCTTGGCCATGCCCTTCCCGGTGATGGCGAGATGGCGTCCTTCCCTTCGCATGGCCGGGTGACGCCACGGAACAGTCCTGCGTGGGCTCGGGCCCCGTGATGTTTGGAAGCGTGTCCTCGATAAGGACGGAAACGATCCATCCGCAAGACGGATCGGGCTTGCGGGCGCTGAAGTCGAAGTTCTAGCCCGCGTCCGCCAACACGGAGTCGGCGGGCGCTGCGAAGATGGCTAGGCACGCCTTGCCGCGATCGGGGCTGGGGAAGACAGCCGGCGAGGGGCTGCTCGCCCAGAAGCCGTGAAGTCGCTCAAAAAGCGCATCGCCGGGCGCCGGTTGTCGGAGAAGCGGAGGGAGCCATCGTGACCGTCACACTAGCGCTACCCCTACCTGGCACGCCAACTGTCGTGGTCTAATACCACGGTCGCGTGGATCGCCCCGGCTAGTATGTGCAGCGATGGCCTAGCTCTAGAGACAATGACGCAAGGTTTATACTAGTTTGGGGCAAATCGAGCTTCCTAGTCCAGTCGGAGTCACTATCCGAGCTCAAATGCTCGTACCGGGGTGAGTACAAGCGTTTCGAGAGAGGGAGCGAGCTCCCAAGTCTCGCGGATTGAGGCAAGTGCCAATATCGCACGTGTGTGGGTCGAAAGTGGTGAGTGCGAGTGAGAGCCCGCCTCCCCGATGGCAAGGGTCCCCTTTTATAGTCACAAAGGGGGTACATGAGTGCCACCCGGGGTAGAGGACTGAAAAGTGGAAGAAGATACAATTGAGGGACGAAATGTTAAATGGCGCAAGTGCCGAGGTCGGGATCTACAAAGGGTCGCCGTGGGATCGCCGCGGGCGTATCCCTGCATTCTCGTGCTTGGTTGTCGCCGTACGCTGAATTCCGGGGGATGGGCGAGGTCCTTCCCTGCGTCCCGTCGCCAATCGTAGTTGGAACATGTCTTGTCTGAATGGCCCCGGGCCGTACTCGATGAGGTTGGGCTTACGCCGGGTGTACCCGATTGGACTGTGGAGGAGTGGTTGGCCATGGTAGGGTATGGCGGGGTGAGTCCGTCACTTCCTTGTCATCCCTGTAGCCCGGCATGGCTACAGTGCTCGTCAAAGTGAGTGGTTGGCCAACTCTCGTACCCGGCGGCTTCCTTTGAGAAGACAAAGTGACGAAGCCGTAGGTCGCCGCCGGAGCTCGAGCTCGTGGACAGAATGACACGACCGACGAGCTCCCGTTTGTCTGAGACAGGAGAGCTCGCGGGAGGTGGAGAAAAGGTCCCCGACCGAGCCTCGCGGTTCGCTTATAGCCGGAGAGCCGTGGGCAATAGGGGCCCCAAGGGGCGAGAGAGGTCTCGACCAGCTCGTGCTCGGGGGCCGAGCTCATGGTGGTAGAGCTGAGCGGGGCGGAGAGAGGTTCGACCGAGCTTCGTGCTCGCACGGGGGCCGAGAGCTCATGGTGGTAGAGCTCGAGCGAGGTGGAGAGTCGGCGCGGGCTGTGGAGCTCGCCGCGCAGAGCCAAGCCGAGGTGGAGAGCCGTTGCGTGGCTAGGAGCCTCGTCGTGATAGAGCTCGAGCGAGGCGAGAGTCGCTCGTCGGCCGAGCTCGAGCCCGCATTTTGCGATAGGGTGGTTTGTGTTCTTTGCTTGTCTCACGAGCTCGGATGATACTTGGGCCAGTCGCGTCGGACTTTTTGTTTCAATTGGGTCCGTCTTTACGTTATCCCCAAATATCGATCCCCCACATACTCCCTCAACTATCACATTCATCTTTTATAGTTCATCTTTTATAGATCACTCCTGCCCTCAATGCACACTATGCATCACATTATCTGAAGTATAGAGGAGTGTCTTTCTTAATTGTCTTTCTTAGATCTCACAATTCTCCCCTCGAAATGTGGCATAAACTTTCTTTGCCATAATTTCAAAACCATTCAAAACTCCCCGTGAACGAGGAGACACTTAGGACTTACTTCATTCACATGATTATGTCATGCAAACAAAGTTATTTCTTAATTCATATTGGAGTACACTTTCCTCATTCCACTTCAAGAACTCAACAAAGTCCTTTGTTAGCAGTACTTCTACAAGTCACGCTCTCATGTTTTCCTATCTTTTGATTCGTATACAACTTCCCTTTTGTCTTTAAACTCATTTCTTTTCAAAATAATGATACTAAATAATTCATTTTCTTTATTAATATGCTCAGCTTCGTCGATAGATTCAACATTTCAAGCCTTAATCTTTCCCTTTCCTTTTGATCTAGGTCTAATGACTCCATCTTAGTGGCCAAATTACGCATTCAAAATTTGCCTTCCACCATTACTAGATTATTACTCCGCAACGTGCTACTCAATTAGAGTGCTCACACATGTTTGTAAAGAGTCAGTTAATGGACTCTCCACTTTCTTTAGATTTAGTAATGGTGTGATTTTGGGATAGCTCCCCTCATTACCTCAAACCCATGTGCTTAATGACCATGACACAATAGAAGTGTATGGTCAATTCTAGGATAGCATAAGAGCTACCCCAAACATTTCTCGTTATGCGGGATACTTTGATGGCACATGAGTCATCACAAACTTTCCCCGCCATGCAGGATAATTCCCTATGAGGGACGTAAATACCAAAATTAGCTCTCATAAATAAATCTGAATACTCTGTAGCACACATGCTTAATCCAACGTTGGTCAAATTAGACATGCATTTGACTTATTATAACTCTTATCATAATGACTGAAACTGAAATTAAATTCTTCTTCATAGAGGTACATAAAAGACATTTCTTAAACTAAGCTTCCATATCAACTTCGACGCCATTTATGACTCTTATTGCTCTATCTGCTTTTCTTGGATTAATTATATCCCTGGATTCCTTTCTTTTCAAGCCATTCTTGAGAGCAGAGTCCCTTATGGAATGGCCTTCTTTCATACAAAACTTACACTTTTTCATCTTCTGAGTCACAAGTACCCAGCTCATTTTTCTTACGGCCTTCAAGAATGAAAGCATGGAGATCTTTGTCTAAAAAATATTTAATAATAATTAACAATAATGAGCATGAAAATAACCCTACGTTGGTCTGGTTAAAGACATGCGCATTAAACTTTTAAATCTTTCAGCTCTATTCTAGATCACCGTTGGGTAAAAAATAGAATAAACATCACTTTTCTATATTAATTCTACATCACCGTTGGGCAGTAAATAGAATTAATGTATAAAACTCATAAATAAAACTTATAACACTGTTATCATCAACGTTGGTCGAAAATTAACATTACCATAATTTAACTTAAACAAATATGACTACTCCTCTAATTTATTTTTTTTTCCGTTGGTTCCAATTCAATTAGAGGATAAACATAATCACCATTTGCTGAATAAGTATAACTACTCTTCAAATTAAATCCTCCCATTTGTTTGAATTTAATGAGAAGATAATAATCATTAACTTTGCAGCCGAAATACGAAGAAATTCTCTTAAAATAGTATTATTTAGAAGTAATTTTATGTACTCAACTACTCTTTTGAACAAATTCTCCTGTTGGTTCGAATTTGTGCAAAGATAAAACATCAAAACTTAACTAAAATTCATCAAAATTCAGCAAAAATTGCTTCTAAAAAAAAAAAAAAAACAACGGCATTCTTGGATTTCAGCCTGAAGGCCTGCTCGCGCACTGCGCTTTCCTCGGCCCAGCGCGCACTGCGTACTCTGCAGCCCAGCAAGCCAATGCCGCGGACCAGCGGAGAAAGCGGGCCAAAGACCTCACGTGCTCTGGGCGCTCCCGCGTCCCAAGCCACAACCAGGGTCAGGGTCAGGATTTCCCAAAACTTGCCTGGGCCAAAAGATGGTCCAGTGGTCCCTGTCAGTTGATCTCACGGGAACAAAACTCACCACTGCCATCTTCCCCAAAATGCTAGGTTTCATTCTTTCCCCCTCTCCTCTCTTTCTTCGCCGAAGAGCTCGCAGCTGCAGGGCCATGGTGTCCATCCGACTTCGGTGAGAGGGGAGCGCTGCCACCGGAGAGATCTAGCTCCTCTTCTTCCTCATCGTTCTCGCTCCCCTTCCCATCTGTGCTCTAGCCCGCACTTTGTTTAATAGGATCTCAAGAGTTGGACCGAGGCCGAGGACAAAAGAGGAGTATGGCGCCACCGCTGCCCCTCGCCGAGAGCGTGCTCCTGGTTGGTAGAGTGCGCCGCTGTCGAAGTGGTCTCGCGTCGGCGCCCTAAGCCTCGCGTGCTCAGCGCTAAAGCGGTGAAGCGCCGGGAGCCGGGCAGCTTGGCTATTTCTTCCTCGCGCCAACGAAACGGCAGCTTGCAAAGTGGGCGGTCGGTGAGCCTGTGTAGGCCCTTGTATACCTCCTTTCTCTGTCTTCTTCCCCTTTTAGGGTTAGGGTTTGTTTGGGGATTTCTTCCGAATCGAAATTTGTTTTATTCTACCCCAAAGACTAGATCTGCACCGCAACCTTACTCTGATACCATTGTTAGATTCTTAGGACCATCTAGGTGTAGATCAGTGGGTGTGTTCTTTTGCATATGGGATAATCAAACAAGAACACATCTTGTGGGAGAGAGAGAGAGAGAGAGAGAGAGAGAGAGAGAGAGAGAGAGAGAGAGAGAGAAGTAGAAGGGCCGACCATCCGGTTGAAGGCGGGCGAGCTTTCGCGGGGCAACCATGACATTGGTGTCCCGTGGCAAGTGGAGTCCGGCCGTGGGTGTAGACGTTGGGCTCGCGGTGTCCGGTTTGAGCAAGGGCGACAAGATCCAAAGGGCGACGCCAGTGGAGCTTCCCATCGCCACGCCCCCTCTCGATCGGACTAGGGTTGGCCAATGGGGATTGTGGCGGCGTTGAACCTCGTACCATGTGCCCCGCCCCCACCTCCTATTTATGGCATGCCACAATGGGGGGCCACCGCCGTGTTGAGCTAGGGCTCGATCGTCGGCGCAGATCAGGGCCCAAGTTGGCCTCGAATGGAGATCAATCCTAACACCCTTTACTCTTTTTTCTACGACCATGAGAGAAGTACTAGAATAGTTATAGATTTAGGGGCGTAGTGCTTTTTTTATAGGAATTTGGAATTCGGGGCGTAGTTCTATTGGGAAAAAAATAGCAAGTGGCTATCAAAAATGCAAAAGTAGATGTCCTGTTTTTGTTAGGAGTGCTGTGAGAACCCACCACATGAAGCCTGATTTTTTTTTTTTATCTGAACTATACATTCGTTTCCTGAAAGCTACTCTACTCGTGGACAAAACTCAAGATGATGTGGCGACTCGGCTGGCTCCGGCGCAAACAGGCTGCTACCTATGACTAGTCTTGGGGACGAGGGGGACGCAGCGGCCGGGCCTCGAAGGCATGAATGGTGTCCGTGGGCCAGGGCTGGGGAGCTGATAATTTTTTAGAAGCCATGGGCCCCTGAAAGGCATGGATGTGCTAAAATTTGTTAGGTCGACGCGGGTGTACTCGTGGATGGGCTATGGATGAAAATGGTACCAATATTTTCCGACCGTATTCGAGACCGAATCTGTTTAGAGGGGTTTTAATCTGTCCGTATCCGAGTCCGAATATTCAATATCCGATTACGTATCCATATCTGAATACTCAAATCGTATATTTATGATGTCGATATCCAATCGTGATCCTATTCAAGATGGTTGGCACTATCCATATTCGAATCCGAATCCGAACGTAAATATAAAAACAAATGTGATATCAGTAATATCCGCTCAGATCCGATCCGTTGAATTGATGAAAATAATTTTTGGTTATGGAACATCAGCAGTCCCTTGGAATGGGGTTCCGTGAAAAGTCTTTCATTGCGCAGGCGAGGGGTCGACAAGGTGATCCTTTATCGCTTTTTACTTTTTATCATAGCTACTGATCTCCTTCAAACAGTGCTCAATTCAGCAAGAAGAAATGATCTCTTGGCCCTCCCTCTACCTCTAGCAACTGATGAAGACTTTCCAATACTATAGTATGCCGACGACACACTAATTTTTATGCAGGCTGATGTGGCATAGTTGAACCATTTAAAAGATATTTTAGCTGATTTTGGAGAATCTACAGGTTTGAAAGTTAATTTTGATAAATCCTTTATGGTTCCTATCAATATGGTTGAAGATAGATTGAACATTCTAGCCAGTACACTGGGCTTCTCTATGAGTTCTTTACCTTTCACCTATTGGGTCTCCCCTTAGTATAACCAGGCCCTCTGTAGCAGACTTTTGGCCTTTGGTTTCTAAATGTGAAAGAAGGTTGGTAGCTTTCTCTGCTTTCCTCAGTGATGCAGGATGGTTGCAACTTATAAATGCAGTTCTATCTGCTCTGTGAACCTATGCTATGTGTACTTTCCTGCTACCAAAAACAGTTATCAAGCAGATAGACAAATTTCGTAAACACTGTCTTTGGAGAGGCTCAGATTTAAATAACAAAAAGGCTCCAAAAATAGCTTGGCCCATGGTTTGTTTACCCAAATTAGAATGAGGTTTGGGAGTTTTAACCTTGTCGGTTCAGTAATGAAAGCCTCCTCATGAAAAACTTGCACAAATTTTATAACAAATTGGAAGTGCCATGGGTTCAACTAATCTGGAACCAATATTATACAAGAGATAGGCTACCTAGAACTGGAAGAAGTTCTCGAGGATCTTTTTTGGTGGCGTGATGTACTTAAATTACAGGAACATTTTAAAGGTATGGTCTCGATGAATAATGGATCTTCATGCTTGCTGTGGAATGATCTTTGGGTAGGGTCAGTTTATTCTCAGGCTTTTCCAGAGCTTTATTGTTATGCTAAGAATAAGCAGATAACTCTGAAGGTAGCTGTCTCCACAAATTCACTTGAAGATCTGTTCTTTTTGCCTATCTCTACTGAAGCCTATGCCAAATTTCAAGACCTTCGGTCCATCCTACAGAATTTGCAAATGCAGCAAACTAATGATGTTTGGTCATTTATTTGGGGCTCTACACTCTTCTCCTCCAAGAAAGTCTACAAACATTTTTTAGGTCATCAACATGTGCATATTGTTTATAAATGTTTCGGAAGTCTGCTTGCCAAAATAAACGAAAATTTTTCTTCCGGCTAATACTGAAGGATCGGTTGAGTACCCGTCCCTTCTCGAAGGCGTCATATGCACCTCCCAGAATACAACTGTGTTTTTCTGTATGTTGAATTTCAAGGAAGATCTCCTTCACCTTCTTTTTTTCATTGTCCTTATGCTCAAGCCTGTTGGTTTTTCTCTGAATGTTTATCTGCCAAGCTGAGATGATATTCTGGTAATCTTGGAAAGCATCAAGGCTCAGATTAATAAGCCTTTCTTCATAGAAATAATAGTTACAATGTGTTGGGCCATATGGATTATGCGCAATGACATCATCTTTAAGAACATTCCTCATTCAGTTCACAGGTGCAAGTCAGTTTTCAAGAAAGTTTGCTTTAGTTATACTAAGAGCAAGAGCAGCACTTCACCCTTCTATAGATTTATGGCTTGACAGATATGTGTAATTTTAGCTATTTTCCTTTTGACCTTTTTGTCTCTTGACTTGGCTTTGTAGCTCCCTTTAACTTTTTCAGTTTTTTAAATAAATTTCCAGTAGGGGTTTTAATCCCTCCTGTTCCATCAAAAGAAAAAAAAAAAATCTAGCATTGGTTAGTTGTAGTACATATGATTTCAATTTGTTGTTCCACATGTATATTGTTGTATAATCGATAGGTCGTTGGATGTAAGTTGTAACTATTCATTCATGTAATCTCTACTGGGTGCCGAGGATGTTTTAATTGGCCACATATGAACATGCAGGCGACGGATGGAAAGGTAACCAGCAGAAAAACTAATGCAGATTAGTCATCACCAAGGTTCTGGGATTCAAAAGCTAAAAAAATTCGGTGCCTACCGAATTGGACGAATTTCCAAATTCGGACCGATTCACTCGTTTGACCGGTCAAAAATTCGTAATTTGATGAAATTTGGCCAAATTTTGACGGATATTGACAACAATGGTACTACAACTCGCATCTATGGTTGGTGGATTGCTCGTCGCCCTTCATCTGAGTGATATCGTTGATGACTTGAGCCCTTAACCACCGGTGCCTGCGTTGCCGTGGTGCTGGCCAAGCTGCTGCTGCGCACATGGTCGGCACCAACTTGAGTGCGCCGTACCTCCTGGCCATGGGATGGGACTCAACAAGAATAAGTTGAGCAACGGGAAACCAGAAGGGTCGGGAGCAGGAGCGAGCTGGACGAGTATTTCCCTTCCGCATTTGAGGAGCTAGCCGCCATCCACATGTGGGAGACAATTTTGGGCAGGCTTGAACCTTTGTATTAGGCCAAAATTTCAAACTGGGCCAAATTTTTTGGCCGGTTTGTATTCCTCTCGGCCCCTATCGAAATGGGCGAATTTCACCAAAATTTGGCCCATTCGGGTTGAATCCTAGAACCTTGGTCATCACCGCCAGCTTGTAACCCCCCTTTGCCATCAGTTTTTGTCGCCATTCATGAAAGTGGCCAGACCGCCAGCTCGGTGTACAATCTAGCGGTGATGAAGTAGACATCATCGTCGGTTTGGCATACGATCGGGTAGTGATGAAGAGCTCACCACCGCCGGTGTGTCATTTGATCCGACGGTGCTGAAGTGATCATTACCGCTGGTGCGGCGTACAAACCGACGATGATGAAGAGCTCTGTACAACTACCAGCCACAATGTCCATCACCTAGCATACATAATAGGACGTCTTCAGCTCTCTACAACTACCGGCCGTCCTTGCTGTATCTCCCTTCTTCTGCAGCATATCTCTTCTCCTCTGCAACAGTGGCCAGAGGAGCATCCCATAGCTCAACCCCACTGACCCTCGGTAAAAAAAAACATCTTCTTTTCATCTTTCTCCTAGCCCATATAGCTCATTGGTGTAACACTCTGAATTTTAATTTCTTCAAATAGCTTTCGTTAATTCGGTAGTCTAGATTTTTTTTTTTGACAACATTTTTTTTTTTATTGTTCTTGATTTTTATATATAGGAAAAAAAAAATTACAAAATATAAACTAAAAAGAACTATAAGTTAGAAACCATGATTGTTGCATACATGCTAGTGCGTAGTTTATTGATTGGATATGCATGCTTAGTCTCAAGTTTGATTCGAGTTTGGAGTGGTTTAAACCTCTTTGTTTCTCTCCTTCTTTCTTCTCTGTTTTCCTGGCTGCCTATGCTTTAGGACCGCTCTAGCTTCCACCCACCAGCAAGCTTACGCACGCCTCTGCACTGACGGGCCAGGGCCCAGCAACGCGCAGAGAGCCAGAACCACAGTCGCTTCCCAACGGAGCCCGCCCGTCAGCTGCAGGGAGGTTTACTCCCGTCCGAGCCAGAGTCTGCCGCCTCTATCAGATTCAATCTCCGTGCACACTAACCGAGGATTCTGGTTTGTGCTGTTATTTATTGGCACAACAACACGAGAGGAAAACAGCAGGGGAGGAGCGGGGAGGGCGCATGATGAAGGGGTATGGTACAGTGATAGAGGTCGATGAGGACTTAGGAGGAAGAAATGGTTCTTTCTATCAATCATTGCCTTGTTCGTTTCAAATTTGAATAAGCTTTCCTATTTTTTTTTTGTCGAAACACAGGGCAGCAATGAAGCATGCAATGCATTTCATTTGGCTCTCAGCTCAGGCGCTCAGCTCAGAAAAGGAAAATTGCAATTTGGTCCGGGCATGCATGACTCATGAGTCATGAGCATGACCGCATGACGTCCGTTCCAATATAAACCCATTTCCTGGGCCGATAATGGTTGCAGGCTTGCAGCCCATGGAGAACAGCGTGGGCCTGGGGGCGTACTGGCGTTGCTCATGCCGCGAACCCCTGCGATGGCGCAATGCTCGGTCGCCGGCCAGTGCGGTTGCGGCCTGAGCCGGCGGTCGCCCACCCTGTCGGCCGGGTGGCCACCCACTCGTCTACCATCCTAACACCGTCCGCACTCATTTTCCTCTATTTACTTTCTATACATTCACAGTGGCCATCAAGATTCCCTTCTTTACCGTACTTTTTCCCACACTCATCCATCCTTTATATCTCTACTCTATACTAACTATTATCAGTGGGATCCACCTGTAATTTTATCTAAATATATCGAAGTGAGATCTAGTTTTGAAGGATTTATTGAAACAAATTCAATGGTGTAATCGAAATTTAATTTGGTTTTTTGTTACGAAGTTATAACATTTTTTTTTAGGTATTTAAAACAAGTGGGACCTGGCTGCATGCTATCACCTCTCTCCTCCTCCCTCTCCCCGGCTCTCTCTCTGTTGCGCTTCTCGCCATCGGCGGACCCCACCTTGGCTGTACAGGAGACGCGCTATCTCGCTATCTCGTATCGGAGCCAGACCTATACAGGGCCTTATGCAGGAGCCCGCTGCAGCTCTTTTTTTTCCTGTACAACACTCCTGGAAGACTATCCAGGACTTTTACCATGTGTGAGTGCAGACAGTCTAAGGGCTTCCCCATGAATTTTCTCTCTGCCTTGGTGACCCACTCCTGCCTCTGCTGTTGGGCTGGCAAATTTTTTCATTTGTTTATTTCAACTTAGCTAGTGCTTTGGATCTGCTTATTGAGGACGCCCTAAGCGAAGCATTAGCCTGGCAGGGGCAGTCACTTGTCCCCTTGGTCATTTTTTTTTGAGCCCGGACTTCGTGGTGCAAATTGTAGTATCCGAACATACGCACAAACACACACACACACTCACCCCACCACACGCACACAACGCACACCCAGGCGCATGCTAGACCTAGCAACTATACACACTACACGCCCTTTCCAAAGATCGCCCGAAGTCCAACGGAGCTTCAGAGGGTGACGGGCACGCGTCAGCACCATTGTGGCTTCACGCGTGTGCATCCGGGACCAAAACATTATTTTTGGGGAATAAAACCCCGGTGAGACACCCATGTCCGATCCAAGGATCGAACCTGGGCGGGCAGCGCTCACACCTGGAGACTTTGCCATTGGACTTTGGTCAATTGGTCCCATCGATTCACGCCAGCTGGAGTGCGGAAGCCAGCCCTGCTTGCCGAGACCTAACTTATCGCCCTGGAGTGTTTAGGAACCTCTCTACTATATAATTTTCTTTCTGAGAAAACTTTTATCGACACCAACCCACTTCTAGACATCTTTTTTTCCCCACGCCACCACCCTATTCCCTCCTGTCGCACTCGCACCACCACCGAGGGCGAACCTCCTCCCCTCGTCAAGGTCCTTTCCTCCTGCCACGCCACCACAAAGGCCAAGCCCATCCCTCCCCTGTTGAGTTCCTCTTCCCGGCTGCTGCTAGGGCGGGAGATAGGAGCAGGGTCCTATTCCCCTGACAAGTACAGTAGATCCTAAGAAAGTAGGGGGTCCTAATTGAGGGCTACTATTAGAGTTGGAGCCCCGTAAATAAGACCCTCAAAAAACAGTAGAAGTCTTCAAATCCCAAGAAACCTATTTTTGGAGCTTTTTTTCTGAAAATTTTTGGAGCTATTGTTGAGTTGGCTCTTTGCTCTTCTTCTCTCTACAGAGTTACAGTATGATGAATCTTTGGAGGCCCAAGAAGCGGTGTTGATGCATTTGTTTCTAGAATGAAAATCAGTGGCATAGTTCACACTATTCCTGCACACACCGATGACCCATCAGTAGGCCCGGGGGGGTGGGGCAGAGGGAGGGCATTTCGAGGCACCCAAAAACGAAGGCCCCCCCTCTATATATATAACTAGGGGAATTCGTGGCGTTCTTTGGGAAGTAAGAAAAAAAATGCAATGATCATAAGAGAGAGTTTCATATTATCATCTCATCCGGATAGGGACATGATTTTTGATAGATGGTCTGGCTCGCCCTGATGGAGTCACTATTTTGCGAACACCGAGACAGTATTTGTTGGCGCATTCAATCAAACGAAATAATAACAGTGGAAGATTTCAAATGCAAACTGAACTTTGTTGCTATGGTTCGATCAGTGCAGTCTATATGAATCCATAGTGACACGTGAATAATTACAATCACTTTTTTCCTCAACAACATTATTTTAAAAAAAAGGGAATTGCAATTGTCAAAGATGGAGAACTAATCTATGTATGTTATGTATACTGCAACTGTAGGCATCATGCTCAATTTTCCTAGAAGCTACTGTAGCATCTAGTAAACTGTTGGCTTGTTTGCTCAATGTTATCCCTTGATTGTTGAGGAACCCAAATGAAAAGGCCTGTCTTTGCTTTTTATGGAGATTTCAGTTCAGATCCTCAGGGACACGCCGACAGGTTGAAGGTGGTGGTCTGGCTCCATCTCCAGCCCAAAGAGGGTAGCATCAACGGTTCAGCAACAGTACCCATCTGAACTACATGCATTTTACAGGTGCCAGTACCCTTCTCTGTAGTTATCCTATATTAAAGATCCCATCTCAACTTTTCTGCTCCATACATTGTAGAGGTGACTTGATCTCTGTCAGTGTTGATCTTTGTCAGTTTGTTACAACCTAAAAAATCATGTGATATCTAAGCATCACATCTGAAAAATTAAGACATATCTAAGCATCCTTAGGAGCATCTGATCTGCCACACATGACTATTCTCTGTTCCATCTATAAAATCTTGGCCATCAAATAAAAAGTGAAATTCAGGAACTCTCTTCCTTTTTTTTAAAAAAAAAACACTGTGATATGGTCACAGCAACCTGAATGCAGTTTTATATGAGATTCGAAGCTGTGTAATTGGTCAATTAGAGAGCATTTAGAGTTGAATAATGAAATTTGAAGATGATCCACAACTTTCTTATGAACGGATCATGAGAATTTAAGTATAAAAAATAGCAGGCCTAAATATGTACAAAAATCAATGAACAAACAAACCTATGTATCACTACAGCGTCTGGTTCAGTCAATCTACAAACACTTCAAAGGAAAAACAGAGGAGAGGAGGAGGGAGGAGATACTGACCTTGGGCCTTGGGTCCTCAGCTTAGGGAGGACACCGGTGGGGAGGGGACTGGGGGGGAGGATGTGCGGGAAGGACCTTACGGAGAGATGAAGAGATCGACGGGACCACCTTCGGTCGAGGGAGGAGCGTGAAGAGCGGGACTACCTACCCGGTGAGGTCGTAGTGAGGCGATATACACACAAAAGAGAATCTGAATGCAGGTAACCAAATGTAACATAGATAAGGCAACATAATTACAGAAGAATTCTTTACCTATCAATCCAATGGGAGTACAGGGGAAAGGAACCAAGTAGGAAGGCGACAAACACAACACCAGAGATGACACCAAACTGATCTGTACATGCATAACATCAAGTTAATAGGTCTCATTCATGTTTTTCGCATTCTGTACAGATATTTGAACGAAATTAAAAGATCAAGCCACAGAAGTGACACAAAATGATTTTTAGGGTCTGTGAAAACCTACCAATATACATATAATGTCCGCACGGATATTGCGTGGGAAATTAAATCTCAATCAGATCCTTACAGCTCCTTGATAATACTAAAATAAAAGAAAATAAACTGAATCAGGCTATAATCCTAGCCACAATAAAACTACTAAGCTAAACTGTTGATTTAGGTCGTCAACAACAACTGAATTTGAGTACAAATAAATAGTAACAACACACAAAAAAATGACAAATGCTACAAATATCGTCAACAACTTAGAATCGAAGGTCAAAAAAAAGAAAGTCGAGAAAACATCAAGTATGATTGATTTTCACTATGTATAAGATATTTTCACTATAAATTCATAATCCATACCTCTATAACATAATTTCGGATAGAAAAGAGACATTGCTTGAGCTTGCCAATTAGGTTGATAAAGAAAGAAACCATATTGGTGCATCTGAAGGCGTTTCAATCACATGCTTTGGAAGCTGTAGTTGGCGCTGCCACGGGCATATCAACGATGACCTGCAGTGGGACAAAACAAATGATCAATTTGCAGAGTTGAAGAATGCGATGACGATTCATTAAGAGAATTCATAATAATTACCTCTCGTAATATAATTTCAGATACAAACCCTGTTTTATTTACGTAGAAAATATGAAAATAGCATCTCTCAACCTGTAACTTATCCTTGGGAAAAAGAAGATGTACACAGACATATCCCTAGTTTGCTCAAGAAAATCATTGGTAGGTTTGTTCCCAATTAGCAACATACAGAATTTTTAAAAGAACCAAAAAGAAAGTTGGCTTTGCCCCTATTGATGTTGGCTTTTGCCGTGTTTGCCAAAACTAAGAAGATAACTAATAGGCCCTTCCATATCAATTAAAAAATTCACATTCATAGTCATCCAGAGATAGTCATGGTTATTGAGAGATATGTTTTGGGGGCGATAGACTGGGGAGATAAACCTGCTTTCAATAGCAAAAACCTCAATGCCCTTTCCTATAAAAAAATTATACACAGGCAAAAATATAAATAAGATGAATCAGTACAAAATAAGCCTTTGCTGTGGAGAGTATTCTGAGTCATGGTTAGATAAGACACATCCTGTAGAAAGATGGAGCACAAAGGGCTAGACATGACCATATACTGGACAGGACAAAACAAATTTGAATACTGTGAGGAAAGGTGGCTCCATCAGAGAATCACATGTACATTTACGTTTAGCAAACAAAAGGAAAAAATGCAGAGTGTATCTCTGGCATCATTATTTTCAGCCGTGACACCTGCGAAATATTCTGCAAATTTAAACAACAATAGGCAATCATTCATTAATATACTGAGCATGTGTTTTTGCAACAAATATTTACTGGTCTATAATAGGAAATCAAAAGGTTAAGGACATGATGATGACCTGAACATTGAGAGAATTGCAAAATTCAGCAGCAGCATTGATGCCGCTGAGCAAGTTGCCAAACACCTTGAATCATCTATCGGCATCTATTATAGCGAGCGAGTGGCCCTTCAATTGGCTTTGCATGTGCGTTTCAATCTATCATATGATATGGGGCAATTGAGCGAAGAAATAAAAAGGGGGGAAAATGTAGAAATAAAATGAGGGGAAAAAGAGAGGATACCTGGTGCCCCATCTCCCCGTGCTTCTGACGGAGGACGCTTGGTGCCTCCATGCGTCGGGCGGCAAGCTGGCGCGTCGCTACGCAGGAGCACGCCGAGAGGACGAGCGCCGGGCGCATTCGCCGTGGGCGCAGGTGCGCCCTCGCAGTGCAGAGAGCGCGAGGAGGGACGGGCGACGCGAGGGAGATGGCCGGAGGCGGTTGCGCTTGTCGCGGCGGATAACACGGGCGCGGGGCGCTGCTGTAGCACTCGCGTGTCGCGCTGCGCGGCCGGGGGAGGGCGCGAGGGGTGGAGTTGAGGGCGGCGGAGCAAAGGCAGACTCGGGAGGCCTCCCCACGACAAAGCTCCGGTGCCGCCCCGTAGGGTTTGGCCGTATGTTTCTAGTGGAGTCGGAGAAGGCAAAGGGGTAGGGGAGGCGGACGGATGAAGTGCCTGTGAGGGAAGAGGGCCGATTTTTGATTTTTTTTCCTCTTCTGGCGTAGCAAATAACGGATGCGAAGCAACGGACGGAGAATAGGTCGCGCTGCTAAGTAAGAGTTACCAATAACGTGGCCCAATCACAGCGCGCAGAGAACTCCCAGAGACCTCCCTATATAGGAGTTATAGATAGATAGATAGGAACTTCCTTTGTCATAAATTAAATTAATTTATAGAGTTGTTCTAAGTTAAACTATTTTAAATTCGATGAAATCTATAGAAAATAACCAATATCTATGACTCCAAATTAGTATCACTAGATACATTATGAAATATAATTTTTTTAATGTACTTATTTGTTTGTTGTTATTACCTTTTCTATAAAGTTAGTCACACTTAAGATAGTTTGACTTAGGTTGATTCTTCGAACTGATTTATCCATACAAGGAGTGACTTGGCGACCGCAGGCTGTGTTGGTGCACACAAGGTTGAAGCAAGCACCGTAGGTTCCTTTGACCTTAATGTAATTTCTAAATTCTTAACCAAGAATTCGTCCGTTAGGGAATAGACCGCACAACTGTATACAAATTGTTGACCAAAATTGTGATTTTATGAATTGTGTGCATCGTATCATTCCATTAGCCTAAAGACTAAGAGCAACTCCAGCGGGCCCCCTACTCAAGCCCCAATAGCTAAATATGGGGTGCGGGGTCAAAAATCAACTCCGGTGAGCCCCTACTAGGGACCCCAAATTTATTGGCCCAACAAAATCGACCACACACCCCACAAATCTGTTGGCCCAATAGCTCGCCCCCACATCCCGGGCTTGGCGTGCGGAGCAGACGGCGGAGACGCACCTCCGCCCAAGACGAGCTTCTTCGGCGATGCTCCGGCGACAGAGCTCTCCCTACTTCCTCCGGCCTTCTTCCGGGCGCGGCGAGGCTCGCGAGCTCTCTCCCAGCCGGCGGTGAGGCGCGGCGCCTTCTTCCTCCGCTAGGCCGCGGCGCCTTCTTCCTCCGACGAGAGCGGTGAGGCCATAAGGGAACTCACGGTGGCGCGGCTCCCTCCTTCCGGTGGCGAGGCTCAAGCTCATGGATCTGGCTGGCGGCGCCCGCCCCCCGCCTCCCGTCCGACAAAGCGCAAGCCCGCCCGCCGCCCACGTTCGACGAGCGCAAGCCCGCCGCCTCCACCGAGCTTGGCGGCATGGGAACGCCCCCGGCGAGCACCCCGCCTGCTCGGCAGCCGCCTACCCGGAGTGCGGCCACCCCGCCCGCACCCGTCTCCACCGGCGGCGCGAGAGCACCAACACGCGAGCACACCGCCGGGATCTATGTGTGAAGAGGATGGGGAAGAAGGCTTCTCTCAATGACAAGTGGGTCCCTCGCGTCATAGTCTACTAATATAGATTTGAGGGCCTTTATTTGGGTGTCTTCTGCTGGAGTAGAATGAATTTGTTGGGCTAATAAAAGTAGGGGTGGCGCCCAAATTAAAAATGGGGGCCTTTGTTTTGGGGCTATTCTTTGGAGATGCTCTAATCCTTTTTCAAGTAGGCCGAATGTGTAGCAGATGAACAGTTCCTCGGTGGTTTGCTCTCGCCAGTATCCGGGCGACATGCCGTGACCTCTTCCCCGATCCTCGCCTGTTCTTGTTCAATCCGCGGCCCCAGCGTACCATCGATTCGTCTCGCTCTCCCCATCGGATCGATCCAAGTTTTAGCCGCTACTGCTCCCCGGTGGGGAGATCCACTAACTTCCCTTCCACTCGACGACACCGAGCCGAAGAAGTTCTCACGGCGGCGGGCTCACGCCCGTGGCCGACCTCCTTCCGCTTCATCCCGGATCAATTAAGCTTTCCCGGCGCTATGTTGTACGGCGAATCCCCACACACCTCTTCCACCTTTCTTGGCCCAATCATCCGTTTCTTCCCGCCGCTTCCCACCATGAGCGGCGGCGACTCCACCACAGCGGCTTCGGCCAAGCGGACCATGCTCCCGGATCCTCCCCACCCACCTCCTCCACCGGATCCCCTACGTCTTGCTCCAATCTTGCCTACTATGCACAAGCTCCGATCCCGCCGCCGCCTCTCCTCCACCTCCTCTCGGCCTCCTCAGCGGGCACACGCCCTCCTACGCCCTATTTTGTCCTTGCCCGTAGCGTTGCGGGACTCATCTCCGAGCTATACGCGCTCATCGCCGAGCCATCCCATGCATTCACGCCTGCCTCCCTCGCTGCCCTCCACTCCCTAGCTGCCCGCCACCGCATCCCGCCTTCCGCCGTGCCACTCCTTTCCAAGCTCCTCGCGCGCTTCTCCTCCCCAGCCGATGGCGCAAGCTTCCTCCGCGACTCCCTCACAATGGGGCGAGGCGGCGGACGGGCGTCTCGCCTTCAAATCCCCTCCTCTCGCGCCGGGCCGGCCGGGCGACCGCGCGGCATGGCGCAGCCGTTCACCTCCGTGCGTGAGGCCTCCGTCAAGCCCGACATCGCCGCCTATGGGATTCTTCTCAACGGACTCTGTAAAGGCGGGGCCGTGTCGACGCGCTCAAGGTGCTCAATCGAATGTCCGGCCGGGGAACCGATGTCCACACGGATTTTTGTCATCTTGAACGCCGTAGTGGATGGGATGTGCAAGATTGGGAGGCCTGCATGATGTCATTGTCTTCGTGGATGAGCGGATGAGGCAGGTGCATGGGTGCGCGCATGCCACTCCCCAATATTGCCACGCTACCTCGGGATTTCAACGCCGCCGGTGAGCCAAGGCCTCGCCCCGCCATAGAGCTACGGCTTCTCTTGAGCGGCAAAGAAGCAGCCGTCGCGCGACGCGACTGCCCACGAAGATGTCGGGCGGCCTCGACGACCTTGCCGTCGCGTGCCCTGGTGAGGCAGCCCATGAAGCCGATGTCCGCCCACCGCACTGGCTGCAAAATTGTTGGGGCAGCCTACCCAAGACATCCGCATGGGCCGAATCAAAACTAATGAAATTGGCCAGCTCTCCCCAGAGCAGATCCGACATGCATGCCCGTGTCCAAATTTGGAGTCGCCTGCGCCTCTCCTCATCTACGACGCTCTTCTACTCAAAGGCCCCGGGCGCCGGCCGACAAGGCGCCCCCGCCATGACACATCGGCCCCCGAATTGCAGAGGAGGGGGGGAGCCTCCCAGCTTCCACGATGGCGCATCTCTCCCGACCGGTGGTGTCAACTAGAACCCGGTATGTTTTATTTCGAAACTTCGTAACTCCTCTATTTCTAGTTACGCTATTAAAAACCATTTCAATTTAAATGATGCTTTTGTCGTTCCCTCGGTTGGTCGGTCTGGCGATTACGTGGTTGTTATGGACTGATGATGTTGATATAAGCGTAAATTCGACCATCACCACCACTACATTTTGGCTCTTTGTACAAACCGAACCACCAACCTCCACTATGGGCTAGTGTGTGTGTATGGAGATCCTCACCATCTCGATCTAGTGTTATCTGGGACAGTGTTTTAAGCTTTGTAGAACTTAATCCTAATATGCCCGATGATGTGTATGGGAATTTGAATGACATCATGCATGAATCTCGAGAAGTTAGGGCCTCATGTCGCCGATCTTGCTCGTATTATCTTGAATTACTAGTGGTTATGTTCGTCAATGTGGTTTTTTCGACCTTGGTTATAGTGGTCCGGCTTACACTTGGACTAACAAGCGTTTCTCTTCCAGTCCCACTTATGAAAGATTGGATCGTTTTCTAGGCAACACCGAGTGGTGTATGATGTTCCCTAACACTACAATTTACCATCTACCTATGATTTATAGTGATCATGCGCCTATCCTAGCCGTGCTTAATTCTCAATGTTACGCCCTAGAAAACCCTTTCGTTTTGAAAATTGGTGGATTATGGATGCCGATTATCATGACATTGCGTTTAAAAAAGTTGGCTACGCTCTACTAATCGTGATTTTTCGTGAAGAAAACAAAGTATTTAGGCTATGATTTAAAAGAAATGGAGGAGGAAGAAGCCAAACAACAAAGAACTTTTAGAGAAAATTGAAGCCCAAATTCTTGAACAGCAAAACCTTCACCCCTCTCAACAGAACCACACGCTCCAACGGACCCTTCCGACGACAATCACCAAGAGCTCGACCAAGGAAGAAAAATATCACATCCAGGAGGGCCAAGAAGAAATGGGCGGAGAAGGTGTGAGAAACACCTCTTTCTTTTTACAAAGCTATTATCAAAAAAAGCGAAAGAATAGAATCTCCTACCTTCTTAATCGATGGTTCTACCTCTACCACCCTCCACCAACTAGGCGATACTCTTGTTGCTTATTTCAGCGACATTTTCACTTCCACCACAAACACCTCTGTCCCCTCTTCCCACCCTCATACTTCAAACCGTTCAGCCACCCCCCAATCGATAATCTCATTACACCAGCCCAAACCCACCTTTTGATTTCCCCAACCGAACCCAAAACCTTCAAACCACATCCTATCGGCCAACTCACATAGGTTCGACCAACAAGCCCAACATCAACACCTAGAAGAGGGAGGTCGGCAGGGCGGAACCACGGGTATACCTAATCCACACCTTCTCTGCGGGGAAAACTTTGGAGATTATCAAGGAGATGCGGTCCGATCTTTGCATCGGCCCGGATGGATTCAATGCGGGATTTTATAAAGCGGCATGGCCTTGGGCAAAAGAAGATATCTACAAAGTGGTAAAAAATTTCTACACTCATGCCTATCTTCCTCGATATCGGCCATACTTATATTACTCTTATTCCCAAAGTGCTTCAGCCTACTACTCCTAAAGATTTTTGGCCCATTAGTCTTTGCTACGTTATTTATAAAGTCCTAACCAAATATTTAGCAAATCGTCTTAAGCAGCATCTCCCAGGCTACATTGACCAGGCATAGTCAGCTTTCGTGGCACACAGGCACATATCCTCTAACGTAATTATTACACAAGAGATTATCCATTCCTTTAATTTACGCAGCTGGAGAAATCAAGCTTTCCTTCTCAAGATCGACCTGTCCAAAGCTTTTGACCGGTTTGAATGGCACTTCATTGTGGCTGCACTTTGCAGACTTGGACTACAAGAAAGGTTTATTAATCTCATTTACCAATGCATCTCATCACCTCAGTTTGCTATTCTGGTTAATGACGAACCTACTCCTTTCTTTACCTCTCAAAGAGGGCTTCGCCAAGGATGCCCTCTTTCACCATACCTTTTTGTTATTGCAATCAATGAACTCTCTCTTAGGTCGCGGGGAAAATCTAAGTGAAAACAACCTCACGGAGTCTCACTAGGACACAGTGCTTTGCTATCCACTCACTACTTTTTTGCGGATGACCTGATCCTATGTGGCAAGGCTTCAATACAGGAGGCTCAACTCACCAAAACCATCCTCTACGAATTCTACAATCAATCAGGTCAGACACCCAACCTACAAAAATCTTCTATTTACTTCAGCAAAAATGTGTCTCCCAATATCCGGAATGACATCAAGGCTATCTTCCCGGTCCAAGATCTCCAACCCAATACGATGCATCTTGGTCATGCCATGATTTTCTCCCACAAAGATAAGAACAAGGCTTATGAGTTCATCTACGGTAAGTTCTTGGCTAAGTTTGGCACGATTAAAGCAAATAAGCTCAATCATCTTTGGTAGGCTCCAATACATCAAATCTGTTCTTTCGTCTATTCCTATCTATTACATGTCCACGTTCTCTTTTCAAAGACCTTCATTGAAAAGATCAACACTATCATAAAAGGTTTTGGTGGGCAGGGGTACAGGAAGAGCAAGACACTTCTCCAATTGCTTATAGGTCATGGGAGGACATATGCAAATCTAAGGATGAAGGAGGATTAGGTATTCAGGATATGGAAACAATCAACCAAAGCCTCATCATCCACTCGGCTTGGAATGTGGTTACCCTCAAGAATCCTTTCCTCTCTTCAATTCTAAAAAGCTAAATATTATCCCTATAACTCTTTTTGGACAGCCACTAATAATATTTCAAAGTCTATCTATTGGTCATCTGTTTTTGCGGGTTAAGCATCACCTCCACTTTCGAATGCGATTTACGGATACATGCGGGTGACACATCCATTTGGTCCGCTCCTTGGTGCACGATATGGGACAACATCCATAACCACCTTAACCTCCCTGTAAGAACCACCCCCCTACCTTCAAATGTGGCTGATCTTTGGATGCCAGGTACCCAAAACTGGAACCATGATCTCCTTTCCCAAACTTTCTCTCCCCAATTTGTTTTAGCCATTGAAGCTACTCAATCCGTGCCTTCGACCATAATGACATCCCTACGTTTGGAGCCCAGCCACCAATGGCATTTGCACTACCAAATCAGTTTACACCCACCTAGCCTCACAGCCGGAACCATCACCTCCCCACCCAAGGTTCGGAAGCATTACCCCTCATTCCAATACCATTCTACAAAAGTCGGAAATCCAAAACTATCCCACCCTCCCGAAAACCTTTGCTTGGAGGCTTATAAGAAGAGCACTTGCAGAAGGAGAGAGAGAGAGGGTAGGTTCTCGCTCACATAGACCAACACCTTTGCACCTATTGTGGAGCTATAGAAGATGATAACCATTTGTTCTTTCAATGTGCTCTACCAATTCAGGTATGGTCTTCGCTAACCCTCCCTTGCAAACCAACGTATCACTCACTCTGAGGATGGTGTTCAAATCACTCTACCACTCCTCCTCTCTCCCAACCCCTCGGACAATTACCTTGTTCAAATTTCTATTTATCTTATGGTACATCCGAAAGCTAGAAATGACAATAGATTTTAGGGGAAAACTTGGAGTTCTTTTCGGGTTCACAGGCAGCGGAAGCCCACATGCGGACTTATATTCAAGCAAGTGCAAATCAAGAAGTTGATGGGGGGCAACGGCGGTAGGGCAACCAAGCTCCACAGTGGCAACCGGCGCAACAAGGTATTTCCTTTCCTCGTGTAGGTCATGCGGGTCTGGCGGTTACTCATCAACGGGATACCTCTCGACGGATGGCCATAACGCCGAGAGATGCTGGATCAAACACGGGTAGTCCTTGCCCCCACGGATACGGTGGACGGGTTCCCGGTGCAATTCCCGGCCGGTTGATGGTCCTCGGCTGCTACGCCGACGCATCCATGTCACTTGCTATTAGTGTTCAAGATCCGTAAAATGCGAGGAATCGGAGTCTTCTTCGTTGACTACCACTCAACACCACCGTTGACCTGCTTCATCAAGGCGAATTTACAGGACTCCTCCTCAGTCTTCATGGCTGAGACGGTGGCCATGGAATTGGCCACAGTCCTCTTCACACGGCTTGACCGTCGGTGTCAACTACTTCTCCGACAATCTACAGTTAGTCAACTACATCAACTCGGCGGACCAGTCCAACCCCCCGGAGTGGAGATCAAAGCCACATACACAAAGGATCAGCTCCATGTTACAAGCCTCCGGCTCCACTCTTCGCAGGATTAGAAGAACAAGCAACATGATGGCCGACTGCTTAGCTAAACAGGCTTTAGCTTCAGTGACTGCAGGAGATGTAGCCTTTTCAGGTGTTTGTGCTAATCCAGCACATGCTCATGCGTGTCCTCTTCTGGATGCGCTTCCATTTGTAACCATTAACTCTGTAATGGTTCTAGCAGCATCCTGCTGCTAATCTATGATACTATGTTTCCTTGGAAAAAAAAAAAGAGACTAATCCTTGGTCTAAAATTTCTCTTATTCTATACTCAATTTTATTGGTCACTACAAATTGCGATCGCAATTTGTGAGTGCTTATATAATATAATACACTAAAGGTCCTGAGTTTTAGAAGCTTTAGCTCTAGCCCTACCCCTAGAACTGAGGACCTGGCTGCGGGCTGCCCATCAGGTAAAGCTGGCTTAACGAACCGGCTCGGCTCGTTTGACTTGGCTAAGATAACGAGCCAGCTAGCGGAAAGGTCGGCTCGGCTCGGCTCGTTTATGAGCTCGAGCGGCTTGTTAGGCTCATGAGCTAGTCATAAAAAAAATAAAAAATATAATATATATTATTTAAAGTTTGAGAATAGAAATAATATAATAATAGCCCATTCATAAGACTTAATAAATCAAACAAAAATAATATGTACTAGTATATTATAATTCTACACCAAACATCATCTATGGTTCATACTCCATATTATACATAATGCATTCATAATTTATTATTGATTATCCATACATTCATTTAAAATAAATAGACATAGTACTCCTAAGTTTATAGAGTCAAGGTCGACTAGTTGTAAAGTGTAATACATGAAGTCACTGAAAACTAGTAAAAAATTAAGGCTAATAATTTTTGGCTCATTAGGCTCTCCTTGGCTGGCTCGTTAACTGCAGACGAGCTAAAGTGCTGGCTCAGCTCGTTGAAAAGTATAAACGAGCTTAGCCGAGGCCGAGCCACTAGCGAGCCGAGTCGAGTGAGCTATCAAGCTGCGAGCTTTTCGTCAAGCCTTACCCTCAGGTCCCAAAGCCGTTCCGGCATGGAACACGACGGCACGACACACCGATTGGCGATCAGGTCGCAGTGAGTTTTGGCTGTACGACTGACGAGTTCCCACGTACGGACACGAGCAGCTGTGCATCTGGAACACGGGTCTGTCAGGGTCAGGTGACCGACCCCCCGGCGGGCGCAGAAACCGATGAAAGGGCGGTGCGTGTGCAGAGGCAGACCGCCAGAGAGAGGCCGGGGTGGCACTGTGGCAGCAGCCATGCTTCTTCTGCTTGGGCCTTGGGGATGGCAAGGAGAGGTTGTAGGGCAGGCCGGGCTGCAGGCCCCTGATCTCGAGGTTGACCAGACCAGTGACCAGAGCGGACGAAGGCAGGCAGGTCGCCCCGCACCGCAGCCGGCAACGGCACGGCCCCCTCATAATGCGCTACCGTTCGCCCGCTCCCCAACACCCACCACCACCACCACCCTCTCTCTGGCAGACACGTCTCCTCCCTACACGCCACCCACGCAAACGACGTACTACTACAAATGCAATGTGGTGTGGTGTGGTGATTAGTGTATGATGCTGCCATGCTGGAACAATGCTCAGTCAGCCTAATCACCTACTGTTAGTTTTGGTTCAATGAAGTCATTTCTCCAAATAATGCTATGAATTTAAGGCCTTGGTACAATTTCTTCTGATCTTAATTCTTCTAGCTCCAGCTTTCTAGCTCATTTTAGAGAACTATTTCTCGACTAGAAAAAATCTGCTTGGCGGAGCTCCTCCTAGATTCAGTCTAGAAGATGCTCTTCGAGCTCTGCTAAACATACCCCTAATTTTGACGCTTCGCTATTAGGCACTCATGCTAATGCTAGGTTACTCTTCACTACTTCGTTTCGTTTCGCAAGAACGCACTAGTTTTAAGTGATCTAGGATCAAGCTATCAAAGGGCAGACAAAAAGCTGCCAAGACCGCCAATAGTATCTCGTCTAACAAATTCCAGTTAAACAACTTGTGATGGGCACGGTCAAATTGTTTTCCCTTCTCGTGAGCACTGTTACGTCTCTCTAGCAAACAGAGTGCTATATATAAAGAAAGCGATAGACTATATGCATCGCTGGATGCTTAGATAGAGTATGACAAGGCAAGAACTGGGACCGCACGCCATGCAACCCAATGCAAGGAGACGGCACTTCATCACATTCACAAGCAGTGCCTCTGCCTCCACGGAAAAACCAAAACAAGCGATACAAAACAAAGCATGTGTTTCCTTGACCAGATCAGGATTTGCGTGTGTGTTTGTGTGTGTGTGTGTGTGTCTGCTGCATGCTGCTCTCATTTCATGCCCTCTGTTGTGTCATGCAATGTACGAGTATGGGAAGATGTCTTTGTGCAGGCTGTTTCTATTCTTTAGACCACATCCCCCAAATGCTTGCCCTGCCCCTCATGCCTCATGCACAGTGAACAACCAGGCCCACGCCCTGCAGTTTTTATTTTTTTAGCCTGGACCCGCACGTTCAAACGCCCTCACACACACCTATACACGCACAAAAACACATACCCTAGAGCGCATGCTAGACATACAAACTATACACACCACGCGTCCTTCTGGAAATCGACGAAATCCCACAGGCTCTGCAGGCGACGGGCACATCGCACGCTAAACCTACAAACTATACACACCACGTGTCCTTCTGAAAATCGACGAAATCCCACAGGCTCTGCAAGCGACGGGCAAGTCGCACAACCATTGTGGCTCCACGCGTACGTCCAGGACCTGTAAATTTATTTTTGGTGAAAAATCCCGGTGCAGCACCTGGTCCGATTCTGGGAATCCAACGCGGACAGGTGCGCTCCAGGCCGGGAGACACCACCACTGCGCTACGTGCTCGTCCGCAGCCACGCTTTGCTGTTGGTGCAAGCACAAGCAGGGCCATCTTTGCCTCCAGGCTTTCGGTGTACAAATTCCAGCTGCCATACCTCATCCTATATCCCCTCACTACTTTCAAATTTCCCCTTCAATTTCATGTATGGCAGTGCATTTCATATAAGGATGTAGGATCATACATGCATAAAACTTAATTGGAAACTAGAGATGTTTCAGAAATTTTAAAGATTCATTTCTGTGGCGCGGAAATTTCGCAATACACCTCCCCGGATCTAGTGGCGGAGACAGAAATTATGGAAAGGGGGGCCGACCAAAAACATCCAACTTGCAAACAAAACTGGTTAGGTTCCTCGTGATGACCATTTAGCTTAATTCATCGACGTGACATGTGTGCTCGAATTTATTTATATACATTCTAGGATCAAAGACAATATTTTTTAAGTATAACAGTAAGGCGTCTAGGGTGATTTCGTAAATCTCAAGATCTCTCAGTCTTTCTAAGGTGCTTCGTAGTATTATCTAGCTGTACTTTGTATGATTTTTATTATGTGGAGAATATTAATAGATATATGTGGCAGCAATTTTATTATATTCTCCCTCTTAATTAAATAAAAATCACAAACTTATACTAGTAAAAAAATTGTTATGACATGTTAGGGGGCCACCGGCACTGCCCAGATCGACGACGAAACGCCCCGTGTTCCATTCGGATCTAGGCATCGATTTACATGCCATTGGACACGGGAATTAGATCCATGTTTGTTCATATGAAAATCTTGTGTGATCTGAGTTTTTTGTTTTACTATAAGTGTTGCACATGGAAAAAAACACTATTGCTGCTTTGCTAGGACCAGGGCAGCCGGCCATCCAATGAGTTGGCCACTCACTTCTAGGTGGCAGCTGTGCTACTCCTTTGAAGTTTGAACCAACAAAATTTAACCAAAGCTTTGTCTCCAAGCCTGTTTTTTGACTGCATTGGTAACGGAGAAGCTGTGCAGGCTTGTTAACCCTTTCTGGATCATCCTCATGTTTATTCACCCAACAACCATATGCATATGCATATGCAGCTCTAGGTTTGGGCAATCCAGATTCAGAACTCAGAAGGCAGGCATACTATATTCTCTCCACACTTTAGATACAAGCTATCAGGTGTGCTGCCATTGGTTGACACATGCATTATTGTAGGTTATCTTTAGTGGCCCAATGTCCATCTTAACATTGTACAGTTGATTAGTCCAAAAAAATCTCCTAAACATGTTTGATTTGATCTGCTTTGTGATGGACGTGACAATTTTTAGTGGTCCATTCATCTTGACCAGCTCGATCTCCGAGGTATCCATCATACATAATAAGTACTGTAGATTGGTTTGAATGAAAATCAATGTTATACTCCCTCCGTCCCTTTTTATTTGTCTCTAGAGAAGCGTGTTTGTGAGGGAAACACGGTTCTCTAGAGACAAATATTTAGGGACAGAGGGAGTATATGGTAAGGAAGCATTTCCTCAAATTTGGGTGCCTACAGAGACACCTATTTTATTTCCTTTTTTTTTTTTTTTTTTTCTTTTCTCTCTTCTGGGAAAAAAATGCTGAGACTTGGGAAATGACAAAATCCATGATCATATATCCCCTTTCTTCATTTTTAGTCGCAGCAGCTAATGTACATGCACTTCGATCAGGCACGTGAATGAGAGAGAAAGAGAAGGTTTGGAGCAAGATGTTCAAAAATCTGATCACCCTTGGCCACTCTTGATCTACAACTGAATTATTCTAATAAAGCACATGATGCATTTGTTTATCTAACTGATCTAGGCTAACATTTTCAAGTTCCACCTCCACACCACCACAATGGAAACACTGTTTGAGAGTAGCACAGTAGCATTTGTGACCGACTGTCCAGGCTCCAAATGCAAGGAATCCCTTTCCTTTAATGAAAGCCATGGAGGCATTGGAGAAACAAAACAAAGCCACGGAGGCACGTGAATGAGAGAGAAAGAGAGAAGGTTTTGCAATGCCATGTCTGCAGCAGCCAGCAGGTAGCATGCATGCTTCCAGACTGCAGAGATGGTGGTGGTGGTGGCCTGGTGGCCTGGTGGCTGTGCCTGTGCTCTCAGCTCAGAAAGCCACTCCATTGCCCATGGGGCGGGGCAGGGCAGGGCAGGGCAGGCATTTTCATTGCCAGAGTGCAGGGCAAAAGCTCTTTTACCAGCGGTAAGGGTGCAATGTACTCCCTCCGTCCCATTAAAATTATCGCTTTTGATTTTTGAGTATCGACCATTCTATTTTTTATTCAAATTATTTTAGCAAATCATAAAATAAATAAATTATAATTAAAGTATCTTTAATGATAAAATAAGTTATAAAAAATAAATAATATTTATATAAAATTTTTTGAATAAGACGAATGGTCAAACAAAATGGTACGGAGTTCAAAACGACAATCTCAATGGGACGGAGGGAGTAAGACCTGCATTAGATAGTGGATCTGTGGATGAGGCCAGAAGATCAACTTTAGGGTTTAGGGTTTTATCATGGGGAGGGTGAGAAAAAAAAATTAGGCAGTGGATGTAAAGATATCATCATTATTGTATGCCTAGCGTAGTGGCAAGGCTTTCGGCGGCATACCTCGGGTCCTGAGTTCGAACCCCGGTGGGTGCGGATTTAGGGCCGGCCGTGAACGCGTGCGATACGATTCTTGTCAAGTGCGCCTTGAGTGCAGCGCGTTCCACGTGCCGGTAAAATTGGGGTAAAAATCCCCCCGGCTGCTGGGGCAGGGTTCGGGGGGGTTTTTCTCGGTCGAGGGACTGAGGTCTTCTACCTTAGAGTCCGGTCCGGCCTGTGTGACCGCCGTGAGTGTGCTACGGTGTCGCGCGGCCACGGGATCCGGCGAGGCGAATGCCGTGAGGGGGTCATCCCTCAAGCGGCCGAGTTTTATTGTATCCATGAATGAAAGTTGTAATATTCTGGGCATGTGTGTGTTCATCTTTTCTCTGCATGTGCATGGTGCCACATTGGTAACCTTGTTCTTCCATTTGCCTAGCATATGGGAGTTTGTGTTTGAAAAGTTTTTTCTTCTTTGAAGAATTACAATAAACCCATGGTTACTTGTTGATTCCTTTGCGCCAACTTGGTAGTTGCCTATGTAATCCACTTACACCTTGTGAT
Organism: Hyparrhenia diplandra; assembly: GCA_015847255.1. NCBI lineage: Eukaryota > Viridiplantae > Streptophyta > Magnoliopsida > Poales > Poaceae > Hyparrhenia > Hyparrhenia diplandra. The sequence continues at coordinate 544,090 of JADLZK010008551.1, forward strand.
ATAGTTTGAGTTAATTGGTATTATATAGGACGGATTAACTATACCATTTGTCAAAAAAAAATGTCACATGCCACAGCTTCCAAACAACTTGCAATTTGTTGTTTTGGGTGTGTGATAAAGAGTAAAATTCACCGCCGGTTCCCGAACTTGGCCGTAGTTGTCATATAGATCTCTAAACTTCTAAAGTGATATTTATGGATCTCTAAACTTGGTAGACGATGTTATCTAGGTCTTTGAACTTTTAAGGTGTTCACCTCATGTCCCTAAACTTGGCGGCGGTGTCATCTCGGTCCCTAAACTTTCAAAGTGATCACCGCAGTCCCTAAAATTGGCAAGCGGTGGCATCCCTATCCAAATACTATAATTTTTTTTGAAATTATAGTATTATAGTACTACTATTAAAACTTTTAAAATAATACTAAAATTAGAAGTAATTTTTAATAAAGAAAACTTTTAATACTATAGGAATTTAAATATTGTTTTAATACTATTAATGATACATAAATATTAAATTAATTTTAGTAGTTCTCTATTTTAGTTTAAACCCAATATATTTGTTATTGCAAATTATTTTAATACTTTAATTTATTTTTTGCTGATGTAAATTATTTTATATAATTTATATTTTCATGATAAATATTACATAAATAATGATCGATTAATTGACACATGTTGGTTTCAAGTCTAACGTACGGTCAGCGTGCTACGCCCGACTTATAGAGTACTCCCTACGTCCCAAGTATTCATGACGTTCTAGCTGCGCATCAAAGTGTCTAGATTCATTCATTCATCCATGTATATGGGACGCAGAGAACCTTTAATGCACCTCAATCAAAGCTAAAACAACAACAAAAATGAGATAGAGGGAGTAGGTTAGACCACATTTGGAAAAAGGATGACACCGTTTGCCAAGTTTAGGGGACGTCGCGGTGATCACCTTGAAAGTTTAGAGACCGAGATGACACCGCCCGCCAAATTTAGGGACCCGCGGTGAACACTTTGAAAGTTCGGGGACCTGAATGACATCGTCTGCTAAGTTTAGAGACCCCACAGATATCACTTTAGAAGTTCAGGGACCTAGATGACACCTGCGGCCAAGTTCAGGGACCGACAGTGAATTTTGCTCTGTGATGAATATAAAGCTCTAGTAGTAACACCCCAACCAAATGCATAAGTTAGAATTCACATCACCATTCCTAATATCTGGGCAATTATTGGCATAAAGTGCTAATCTTATGTATCTATCAGGTACACTAATACTCCCGTTCATATGCAACACTTGTCTTCTTTCCAACACAAGAGCACATTGTAATGTGCTGTTGCATGCTTTGCTCAGCATGCACAATAATGACCAAAAGGCCAGTCACTGTACTTACTACTAATCATGGTTGTTGGTTGACAATGCGCACCGGCCATCTCTTCCTTTACATCACTGTGGATTGTGTAAGTGCTGTGCAACAGTGGGGTTTGCCCAAGATTCATCAAGCAAGTGCTAAACTGGTTGCAATGTAACAGGGAAAGGGTTGCATTGGATCCTCCTTCCTGAAATAAAGCAGAACAAGAAGCACTGGCATGGCCCAACCAGAACTGAATGAGTGGCACTGAAAATTTGCTGCAGTCAGCAGAACTGATCAAGAAACCTACAGGGATGTTATACACAGGCAGGCACAGCTTGATGCAATCTGATTCCATTCCTCAGGAACAAGAGGGGTTACACAAGTACACAGGGTTTGTTACAAACCAATGTAGCCCTTGCAAGCGCAGAGTGAAACACCACTCTCACATCCACTTGCGCAAGTGAAAAAGGGAAACAGCTCTCTCTCTCGCGCGCGCGCTCGCGCTCTATAAACAATGGCAAAACCCTCAACCTCTCAGTGTTGTTACCACTTGTTTTGCATCTCCCTGCAGCAGCTAGCATCTCACCATATATGCAACATTGCATCAGCAATGGTTTATCAAACAGTGCAACTTTGAAGTAAAGTTCACTGTGAAATGTGCCCTGTTTGGGCACTGGCATTGGGCTTATTAACCTAAGCTCTCCTCTCCATAGGAAAGCTCAGCCCTGTGCTTTGTTCATCTCTTCCACCTCTCACAAACCAAACCAATCCAATCTGACAACAGCCAATGCCATCCCATGGCAATGGCTCAAAGAACCTAAAAAATCTCTTCTTTTTGCAAACATATAAGTTAAAAAGAAGGAAAGAAAATAAAAGGGAAGATCAAACCAAGCCCCCCCCCAGACATCTGGCTAAAAATTGTGTCCCCGATGGTGCTAGCTTTCTCAACGGATGCCCGTCAGCTCCAGCCTGATCCGCTTATTCCTGGCTGCCACTTGCCATGGCAATGGCGGTGGCGGTGTCCGTAACATCATCATCAACAAGAACTGATATGATATGTACTAGTGGCAATCCCGTTGGAGCCTGAACATGGCAATGATCTCTTGCTACCTCTCCTGCTCATGTTCCCAACCATCACACTGTAGCAGGCATGTACATGCTCCTGATCAGAGAAACAAACACATCTAATTAACACAGAGCAATGGTAAACTGAAGCTCATCTAATCCAAGGTTTATCCAGACAGAACACTCATATGGTCAAAACGCTACACAAGTACTAGTGGATGGAAGCCAGTGAGTGACTCACCTTCTCAAAAAAGACAAGATGGAGGAAGGTAGCTCATCTTGGAACCCAGTGCTTCTTTGGTCAGCAGAGGTCCATAGGTTGCAGCCAAGATTGCAGCTGCAGCCACAGTGGACGGCCTGTGATCAAGAACGCTACCAGCTGCACGAACCGTCGGACACCGAGCAGACCAGACAGTCAGAGTAATGCACGCAAGACAGATCACCGGATGTCAGAAATGAGAGAGAAAGAAAAAAAAATCGATTTTGATGTGTAGTATGAACCTTCAGCCGTGTCAAAGATGAAACCGATGGCCTTGAGGGCGATGTGGCCGCCGGCGCCAGCGCCGGCGCCGCCGTGCGGGTGGACCCGGGAGGAGAAGCAGGGGAGGAAGTCGAAGGGCGTGACGGCGCCCATGCGCCACCCGAGCGTGGACAGCACCAGCAGCTCCATCCGGCGGATGGACGCCGAGTCGAAGTCGTAGCCGCCGGCGTGGAACTCCGACAGCGCCGGCACCTGGCACTCCTCCATCTTGGCAGCCACGGACACGCACGCCACGGACAGCAGCTGCGCCGCCCACGGCATCGCCTCCCTCTGCAGTCACACCGATGCAATGCCCGGCGTCAGGCATCCATTCGCGCGATATAATAATAATAATAATAATAATAATAATAATAATAATAATAATAATAATAATAATAATAATAATAATAAAAAGAGGATCGCTTTTTTTAAACGGCGGCGGGATAGATAGATTACATCGACGCGTCGCCGGAGGAGGAAGCTATCGAAGTAGGCGATGGCGAGGTACGCCGTCCGGTGGCCGAAGCCGAAGCACCCGCGGGTCTGCAATGGGCGAAGGATGCAATCAGATGCCATGCCAACCTGACGGCGTCAAGGAGCTAGAGCTAAGCTAATCGGACTCACTTCAAGAATCCACTTGACGGCGGCGAGGCGAGCTTGCCGGAACCACTCCTCGGAGGCGATGGAGGGGTACTCTTCGTCTCCATCGCCGTTGCCGTCGCCGTCGCAGTCGGCGGCTGAGTCGGAGGAGGAGGAGCAGAAGCTGGTCTCCTTAAACACCAGCTGCTCCAAGTACGCCTCTTCCTCCTCGTCGCCAGCACTGTAGAGCGGGAAGAACTCGCTGTCGCCGAGGTCGGCGCAGTCTTCCTCGCAGATCAGCGAGAACGCGCACTCCGACCAGTCATCCGCCGCCGCCGCCGCCGCCTCCACCGGCGTCATCTCGTCAGTCGTCACCACGCTAGTCGATCAGTTATAGTGCACGTCGAGCAAAGCAAGAACCATGCGCGAGGGACGCGAGCTCTGAAATATCTTAGCTATGGTGGTCGGCGGCGAGGTGGCGGCGGCGGAGGCCGAGGCGGCCGTGGAAGAGGCCGGAGTGGAGGACAGAGTGAGACGGCAACCGGAGCCTCCACCGCTCACTATTTAACTGGCTCTCGCTTTTTAACCGCTCTGTTTTTTTTTTTTTTTCCGTACATTTGTGTTCCGATGTTACCCTCTGCATTTCTGGACAATGACAGTTTTGGTAAAACTTTGCAGTTTTGCGATGGTATAAACTTTGACAGTTTTGGTATTTTTTTTCACCTGGGGCTTAGAGTACTATAACAGTACGGACTACGGAATGATGTATGTGAGGTGCATTCATGTATTCGTGCATCGGTCGCCTTAATCTAGTGGTCATTTTACTCTAAAGAGTGAGCCTAATCATATTATGATCTTGAATTTAGAACTCTAAAAAGAATATATTCTATATTAGTACTCGTTATTATTTTTTATTTTTACTATCGAATATGCTCGTACATTGTAACAGAACATATAACATTGTAATGTGAACAATTTGCCCTTGGACATATATTCAACGATCACATCATGCATTCCAATCCACTTTAGAATCTTGTCCGTAGCATGTCTGGTGTGTGGGTACATAAGGATTGGAGATCCATGTAATAATCGCATCATATGTTCCAACATCCTAGAATCAGGACACGCTACTCTAACCCGTACTTTAATTCGGCTTGGTCTAACCTCATTTCAATTAAATCCAATAAATTTTAAGGCCCATAATAAATCCTATATGGAATAAAAGGTTAACCCCATGGGAAATTGATCGGAATTGATTCAGTTTAAATGCGTGGCTATTGTGTGCCGAGTTACGATGTGCATGGGCTCGGGCTGCCAAACCATGACATGAATGGTGCAGTGCAAGCGAATGTATTGCAATCTACCTTCATTGGACCCCGAGCCTCAGACTCGATGTAGGTTTACGTTTGACATCCTTAAAAGCGTGAGAAGTGAGGGAATGAGGGCGACATTGTGAGAGTGAAGGGCGAAGAACCAAGGGACGAAAAAAGATGGGTGAGAGTAAGGGAAAATGAAACGAGGGACTCGCCCAAAGGGACAAGAAGAAGAGGGGTGGAAGTGGGGAACAATGGATCCACGACATGAGCGGTGTGATGAAAGCAAATGTATTATAGTCTACCTCTCTTGGGACACTCGGACTCTTGACGTTGGGTTTATGTTTAACATCCATGAAAGCACGAGAAGGGTGAGATTGTGGGAGTAAGGGACGACGGACCAAGGGACGAAAGAATATAAGTGGGAATGAAGGAAAACGGAACAAGAGACAAGGGACGGAAGAAGATAAGTGATAATGAGGGGCAACGTAATGAGGGACTCGTCCCAAGAGATAAAAGAGAAGTGAGTAGGGGTGGGCATTCAAGTAAACAAAAAAAATAGGTCGTGTAGTTTGTGTATTTCAAAATTCAGGTATTACAAACCGATGCTTGATTTTTGTCTTGAGGAAACACTTGCCTAATAATTCATGTATCCAAAAATACAAGTTCGGGTATACCCAAAGTACCCGAATTTGACAAAACCAGCAAAAGCAGGATAAAATTTTAGTGACGTTTTAAAGCAGTAAACAACAATTTTCACCAACATTAATAGAGAGAAATATATAACAATTACAATAGTAAACAACAATTTTCACCAGCATTAATAGAGAGAAATATATAACAATCGCGACGGGCTAGCAAATACCAAAGTACCAAACAGCATATGTCTTCGCAACTACACAAATGTTGTTCAAGCAGATAAAGATTTACATTCGTACACATCACATATACATAAATGTTGTGGGTAATTCGGGATCAATACCCAACTACCCAATTAAATTCAGATATCTAGGGTTACTATCCGAAATTGCAATCCGGGTTTCAGGTCAGGGTCTAGATAATTCGAGTTTGGAAATTGAGTATCAGGTTTTGTGCCCACCCCTAGAGGTGAGAGTGAGGAGAGACAGATAGAGACATTATCATTCCGTAATATCAGATATATAGGATTTGTAACCAGCCATAGGGCTTGATTAAGCATGATGCCTGCGACACCATCTCTTAGTAGAAAGAATAAAAATGCCTAAGAGGATTTGTAACCAGCCATAGGGCTTCATTAAGTATTAATGCCAAGATGTTTGAGTTTGCGACACCATTTCTAACAAGAAAGAAGAGAAGTGCTCAACGATGCAAAGTATTATTTTGGAGTATATATTGCTTTCTTAATCAACCTACTTATTCCATTCTACTCCCTTGATTAGACGCTAGCAGCTCCAATTAATTGATTCTGTGCCTCGTCCCTCGTGCATAGGATTTTTTCCATGAAGTCCAAGTGGATTATTTTTTCTATAGTTTTCTTATGGAATTGAAGGGGAAAAAAAGTTTCCTTTAGATTTCCTATGAGCACTTCCTACCATCCAAAGGCTTCTATAGGAAACCAATCCATAGGAATTTGAATCCTATGTTTTTTCTTTGTTTTTTTCTCCATTCCAAAGGAGGCCTTAGTATGGTGGTCTTGGAAATCTGTGAGGAATTTGAACACTTCACATCGATGTAACAAATCTTATAGTTTTGATTTGAGAACCATGGTATTGCTAAAACTGCAATATTTCTTGGGATTCAAAAACTCAATTCTAGACCAATTTTTGGAATTTCTCAAAATTCAAAACTATGATATGTAAACAGCCCCTCAGCATCGTCATAAGCAATCCTGTGCTCTGCATGCCTTCGGATATTTGATGCATTGGAAAACAACTGAAGGTAATCGAGCAACTCCACTGGATTAAGAAAAGAGATCCCCTTCACTATATTCTTGCATAACTCTAGCAGATCTTCTTTCCAACCCACATTATCTTGAAAAAAAATTCAATTCCTCAAAAACATTGTCCTCTCCCTTAGACTGGCTTTAGCTTTCATACTAAAGGATCATACATGCAAGATTTATGGGTTTAGCATGCAGCAGTGTGCATCTAACTATCCATATACTCATCTCATCTCAAAGGAAAAAAATGAAGCAAAAACAATATCCACATGCTCCAGCTGACAAGGCATGCTTACTCCTGAAATAAGTTTTTTTTCAGATAAAGAGTTATCTGTCACGGGGAAGCCCTAGAATATAGTGTGTGGAAAAGGCAGGCTGCAGGCTCCCTCTATAAAATACTCCAATCCCAACTACCTCCCAGCATCATCTGTCCCAAAAATTCATGCATCCAAGAAAACAAGGGCTGTGTTTAGTTGGTGGGAAAAGGTGGAAAAAACACCGTTCGAATCAAAAATAATCAGAAGACGTTTCGTTTGTTTGTGGTAAACATTATCCTACCATGGCGTAACTAGACTGAAAAAGAATCGCCGTGCCGTGTACATCAAGACTATATAATCAGTTTTTTATTTACCTACGTTTAGTGGTCGATACACGTGTCTTGGATTTTGATGTGATGGGGTGAATAGTGAGTTTGGATTTTCAGTTTCGGCATCTAAACACAACCAAGACTGCAACGCTCCTCCTGCAGAAATGTACAAGCGGTGAGACAAATCACCCGGCTTGGACACTAACCCGTGTGGGCCCGCCCGGCGACCACAAATCCAGAAAGTAAAGCCATCTGAAACTGAAAGTGGGCAGAGACATAATACAGACACAGCGTGGTATCTGCTCAGGAATCATGAGGCTAATCTATAGCATCTTGCCACACCACACAAACCCCAACAGAAAATTCAGAAGCTTTATCTCAGCAGCACTTTTACATGCAGTCAATTAAAGTTCAGAAAGCCTTGTGAAGATGCGCTGAATCATTTTAACCGAAAAATGGTGAAATGCCATGGAACTAAACCTTGCGGTGGGTGTCCAAAATGTCCATTTGCATCATAGGAATATTATATATATATATATTTCCATGCTCGTGAACTAGAGCAAGCTGTCTGCAGAAGTCGCTGTCTACTACATCCTAATAGTGGGGGGCATGCATGAGATATATATAATCATATATATAGATACATATATACATATATACATATATATGTGCAGTACATCTATGAGGTCACATGACAGGGGCTGAGGATGCAAAAATGGTGGGCATGCAGTGAGCAAAACGCATGATTCAAGGGCCAGTGTTTTGGACTAGCTGAACAGTGCCAGTTCTACACGCATATATAGTCCAATGCAAGGGTGTGTTTTGAGCGGAAAAAAAACACGGTTCCGAATTGAAAATGCACTGTAGCACGTTTCGTTTGTTTGTGGTAAATATTATCCTACCATGGGATAACTAAGCTCAAAAGAATTGTCTCATGAAAGTACATCTAAACTATGCAATTAGTTTTTTTTTGTTTACCTACATTTCATACCCTAAGGCGTCGCGTCTTTTGATGCATTTAATGCCTCGATGTGATGGGAATTTTAGAAATTTTGGAGGAAAGTTGGTGCTTTCTAAACACACCCCTAAGACGCGGATTCATTACAAAATATGCGAGGGAAGATGCCAAGATTTGGACAGAGCTCCGCTCAATGAGATCAAGGAGAGCCATGGATGGACCACCGTCCACCGGGCGTTTATTTAGTGGGTGATCGATGCAGGGCAGGCAACAAGACGAGCGGGAATTCGCGCCTGAAAACGAAGGGTGCATGAGGTTCATCGGGAGTTCTAAGACCTGGCCTGAATCCTTCCCTTTGCTTTGGCCGCGCTTCTCTTCTTCCGACGAACCCAGCAGAAACCAGAAACCATGAACAATTCAGAGGGAGTTCTTTGAGGACGCATCAATTCAATTTGCAGCTTCAGAATCAGTAGTATTTCTTTCAGTTTCATTGCTGCTGCTGCCGCAGCGTTGATCCACTCACTGTGACCGACGGTCCAGCATGCGGAACCAGCACACAGCACGCTGCATTAAAGATTGTACAAGACACCCTGCACAACAATGTCGCCTGTGACGGACAATTGTACATAAAGATTGTACAAGACACCCTCCATCTCAAAATAGATGTCACTATAGGATGTGTGCCGGTCAAACTTTCTCAACTTTGACTAGGTTTGTAAAAAATACGTGCAACATTTAAATCTTTAAATAAATTTGTTAAAAACTAGACTTAAAGATCTTTCCAATGATACTAATTACTTAACATAAATATTTATATATTTTAATATATAATTGCCGGCATTTTGAAAATGTTGACTTCTCGGGAAGCGAGAATGACATCTATTTTGAGATGGAGGGAGTACAAACCTGCCACCGCTATTTGAATTCGATTTCATCGACACGCATTTATGGATTGCAAGAAAGCAGGTATGCAACCCAAGACACATCTTGTCAAGTTTTCTACAGGGCCCTGCATAGCCCAGCTAGCCCTGAATTCAGGCTCCCAGCCCCCACACTAGAGACAAAGCCAGGGAGAGGCCATGTATGTAGTATGCATCCTACTATTCAAAAAAATAATTCTAGGATCAAGCCACAAGTGTTGACTCACAAGAACCTCATCAGTCTTTCAAATTACTAGTATTAAGCAAACCTAATGCAAATGAAACCACAACAGCAGCAACTAGCTAGTAAACAATAGCCAGAGAGCATAGGTCTTCCATGTGTCATGTGTGCACCCACACCCACTTTGATGAATGATGAAGCAAGGGTTCAGAAACTGCGCTGATGCTGCTATCTACTGTGTCACTTGCAGATTTTTTCCCCACTCACCGATGTTTTCTTTTGGATGACCAATGCTTCCAGCTTTTGGATGAAAGCATGGTAATAATAAAATAAATAAACGAAACACAGGTTTGGTCATGTCAGTGTCAAAAGGGGCCCTTAGCTTCTTCCCCACATCCCCATATTTCAATGACAGCAGGGGGCTGTGCCAATCACTAGGGGACACAATGGGCCTTTGCTTGTTACAATGAAGTAAACTAACGCCGTGTTTAGTTACATCCAAAGTTTCAAGTTTTTTCACTCTCTCCGTCACATCAATTTTTGGACACATGTACGGAGCAGTAAATGTAGGTAAACAAATAACTAATTGCACAGTTTGGTTGTAAATCACGAGACGAATCTTTTGAGCCTAGTTAGTCCATGATTGGACAATATTTACCAAATACAAACGAACGAGTTACTGTTCGTCGAGTTGCAAAAACTTGCAAACTAAACAAGGCCTAAAGTGGGCACTATGTGGATGGAGGTCTTGCCCACTAAACACACTAAAGTCACATAGTGGCTACAAGTGCCAAACTTGGAACATGCTAGTTGTAGCATTTGCTTAGATTAGCCTTTTGAGTCACCAAAACACCAATGATAATATAGTATGAACTGTACAATATGAAAATCTAGGTGGTGGTAGTAGTAGAAGGAGCAATATCTGGTAGCCCTATATGTTTACCTTTTGTTTCGAGGCCTATTTGGGGCCAATCAGTCTTGCTGGTTGCTGCCCAGACCCCAGAGACAAAACAATTGTTGATGATGCTGTTGATGCACTGCAATGCCATGGACAACAATAATTTGAGTAGCCTGGCAGCCACCCATGCTGCATAGATCCAGAGATTTTAAAGCACGAGTTCAAAAGTAATTTGAGTAGCAATTGCAAATAACTTTGATCCTTCAAAACAGGCAAAAAAAAAAAAAAAAAAACAATGACTTAAGCTGGTGAAAAAAAAACTAGAAACCAAAGCAGGCAGCATCCCGTCAGAGATTTATGCACCATTTTCGTGGACTCTTAATCGATATCCACATTGTTTATTCTCATGCTCTGATGACTGAACAGCGAAGAACATTTGAAAGTTTGAAAGTTTTGTCAAACTCTGCCAGAATCCATCAACATCAGCCATCAACCGGGTAGTCGGTTTTATAAATCCTGTTCCAACCATAGAAAATGAAAGGTCCTGTAGGCCCTTGGGGGGCTTTGTATGCATTTGTGTTGCCATCATTGATGAACCCTTGCACGTTGGCTAAGATTACTGGTCAGGCTTTATGCCAACCCAATCAGATTAAAGTGGCTAACCAAAAGGTCTAACCTTTACAAGCTTTAACCTAATTACTTATATGATATAGGTTCCTGTTACGGCGTTGCCGCCTTGGAGTACGCAGTGGGGAATAAAGGAGTTCACTGGATTGGGAATTGGAACGGAGGGGATAGCGAGGCAATGGTGCGGTGGGGAGTTCGCCGGCGGCAGCGGCTGAAGCGCGCGCAGCCACCGTCGAAGAGGAACCCCACCCACACGGGAGGTTCTATTCTTCTTCGATGATCCTTATTACACTCCTACATGCCTCCTTTATAGTTCAGGAGCATTCCTTACAAATAAAAGACAAGATCCTAAAAACCCTCCCTGATTATTCTCTTGCTAATTTGAAAGGCCTCAGCCACTGGTTGCCGTGACCTGGGCTTTGGCCTTCCTCACCCTACGCCTGTATTGGTGGCCAATGAAGGAGTCCACAACAGTTCCCAATGTTTGACCAGTGTATGGGCTCAGCAACACTGAGCAGTGCACATGGATGCAAGCACGCATGCGATGCATTTCACACGAAAGCCTCCAATACACTTGTAACGTGGTAGCTACTAGCCATTAGATGAGACAATGCACTAGAATGCAGGGGAAAAGAAAGCCTCCAATACACTTGTAACGTGGTAGCTACTAGCCATTAGATGAGACAATGCACTAGAATGCAGGGGAAAAGACAGCCAAAGGTCTAGTATAAAATGACTTACTGTACTCACAGGGATGAAATATAAGTTACATGATAATGTGGTGAAAAGCAAGTTGATAAGATAGTTGCACAAAGCAAAATGCAAGGGACCACTTATCTGCAGTGTCATTACCATTTTATTTCCTGCAACTGCTTAGGTATTATACATTTGTATGTGGTGTGTCATGTGCATTCGCTTTGCATTTTACATTTGGCAATAGGATGTGCATCCCTTCAGCTCAACAAGAGACAAGAATGCAGCACTTATCTGTACGTCCCAAAAGCATCCTTCGAATCATGTACAAAGGGTAGCTGATTATACCACAGCACACAGAGAATTTATGAGAAAATGAATTGTCCAAATCACTGGATAAATTCATCTTTACAATGTTTGCTGGCAGAATAGCTGGCACAGCACGGAAGATGAGACCAATTGATATGAGATCACATGTAAGTGGGAAACATTCAGCTCTTCAACCTGTGCTGTCCTTATAAAATCAATGGAAACTTGCTGGCAAGTGATGGTTTGCCTCATCACTATATAGATCCCAGATGAGTTTCAGAATATCAGGAGCTGAATAGTGCAGTGCCATACTAGTAACACTGGTTTCATAAGTAAGGCATATGCCTGTGTGAGGCCCAATTAGAATTGGTATGTCTTCTTGTACAACAAACGAAACATGTCAGCATAAACCAGCATTCGGATATTACAACAAATCTGAGATTAAACATTGTGCCTCCAACAAATTATGTCATGAAATCAGAGATTAATGTCAGTTTTCATCCTCTTCATCCAGCAGGTAGTCCGCTATCTGATCTCTGAAATAAACACTTCACCGTATCAGTGCACTTGAAAGAATGAACAGGACATGATATTAGTAAATGAACAGAGTGCCCAACATACAGAAATACACCCAACATGATTGCCTTAGTAAATCACTGATAACATGCACTAAATATTCCCAGACAATGAGGCAGCCTGTAAAAAGAAAGAAACGTCAGCCTCACCTTAGTGAGCTATGGCTGGCCGATGCAGTGGCCACTTTTCTCAGTCCAAAACTTCGGTAATAGTGAAAAGAAATGTCCATACATATCTGTAGCTGCTGGGAGAATCTGGAAATGGCAGCTTTGACAACAATGAGCAGTATACAGATCAATTTTCTTCTGAGCCTTGTGCTTTGTGTTTTCCAAATTCTGGAGTTCTGATTCACTGAACGGGCTTCCCACATATCAGGCAAAAGAATCTCAGAGAAAGTAGACTCGCTGGCATCAATGTTCTGAAACTTGGGACGAAGCCGTGATGGCAGGAAATCATGGTAGCCGTTTGCTGAGAACTTGTTAAAAGAGAATGGCTTAAGCTTTTGTGCAGTTCTTAAAATGGTATGCTCTCGAGAAGGGTTCTCTTCCTGTAAATAGGAACGACAAAATGTTCAAAACTATGGCTTTTGCTGCCTCGCAAGATATTCATAAAAGTAGACATCAAACAAGAATACAGCTTCACTCAAATACAGAACAGCTAAAATTTCAAGTCGGTAAGAAAGTGACATGAAAAGAACAAGAGGTCCTACCCTTAGCCGTGAAACAAAGGATGCAACTAAGCCATTGATGCCACTGCAAGGCCTATCGAGAAGTTGCTGTGTCTTCAAACTGACCAGGAAAACATTATAATAAAACCACTGCGATGAAAACAGACAACTAGGCTAATAAGTGAGCGTTTATCTTACCCATCAAGTTCACAGAGCAAGTTAAGCTCTTGGGCCAGGCAATCATGAAGTGGAAGAACCACGGGTACTTCCCACCGTGCATCAACATACTGGACATCAGCTGGTAAAGAGTAGCCTTGCCCCTGGGAAATTTAGTAATTCCATTATGCTCTCAACGCTCTCTGATGTTCTTTTCAAGAACGATCAAACAACACCGGATCAGCTATATACCTTCACGGTTGTGGATAGCACATGACATGCTATTCCAGAAGCACATGTTCCCAGCATGATCTTAGTGTAGCCATGTTCCTGTGCAATCTGAGCAAAATATCAGACATAAAATGGTAAGTTCGACCTATAAAGATAAAAACATGTGAAAGCAGAGACAAGCACTGAAGGGAAGCACCTTCTGCAGTGAAAGCATGCGCAGGCACCGAATAAAGTCGTCCCTACCCGTCTCATCACTGATCATGCCGATCAGCTCCTTCAGCCTGGCCGCCTTGTCATCTGATCCAGACGAGATGATCACATCCTCAAGAAGGGCGACATGCAATTGCTTATCCCCCGGTGACAAACTCGACACGATCGACTTGATATCTTCAATCGCCGAGTCGATTTCGTGTCCCGGCCTCACTGAAAGGACGCTCTCGTCGACGAATGCGACACCAAGGCTGAAGGCTGGCAGGGCCTGGGAGTTGCTCGTCTCCCAGCTTTGGATCGCCTTGGACTGCATCTCGTGTATGAATTGCAGAGCCACCCTATGGTTGTGCAGAAACACTTCAACTCAGTGGATCACAACAAAATCATAATCAAATGAAGCAACAAAAAAAGCAGCTATATAACTGATTATCCTGCAACCCATGATTTTGTAAATTGTAATATAGCTCGAACCCAACAACGCTATATATGTTGTCATTCAATTGAAGCAACATAAAAACAGCCTAACTGATGATCACCCTGCAACCCATGATTTTGTAAACTGTAATATAGCTCGAACCCAACAACGCTATACATGTTGTCATTCAATTCAAGTGAAGCAACATAAAAACAGCCTAACTGATCATCCTGCAACCCATGATTTTGTAAATTGTAATATAGCTCGAAACCAATAAATGCGTGTGCATTGATCCTTTTCTTTTCGTGCTGTTGTGTACTGACCTTTCGTCACTGTGCACAGTTTTCCCCAAATTGCCCGGTAGAGAGAAGGCCTAGAATAATGAAGGGAAAAAATAGGGAGAACTGGGGACCTAGAGGCGGGACCGCCGGAGAAGGCGAGGAGGACGGCGTCCGTGGGGCGCACCATGGCGTTGCTCATGACGGGCGAGCTTGAAATTGCCGAAGAGATGTGCCCGGAAGCAGTCGGAGCACATGCCGACGCCCGGCCACTGCGGCGGCAGCGCCGCCGCCGCCGCCGTCGCACCCGCCGCGATGCGGCGGCGGTGATCGAAAGGTGTCCCATGCTCCCCGACGGAGCATCCTCCTCACCGCCTGTGGAGGAGGAGCACTGCGCCCCGCGAGCGGCGCCGCCACAGGCTGAGGCGGTGGCTGCCATGGCGCCAGCGAGGAGGAGAGGGAGACGAGGGGGTCTACTAGGGGTTTGGCGGGTGGGAATTTGGAACTGGAACTAGAAAACCAGGTGCGGCTTTGCTTCCCTCCTTTAAGCGCCAAACCAGTTTAACCTATAATTATTGTCAATGTGTTTTAGAACAAGGGAGCGTTTTGTATATGCATTTAATTAAGTTGTTTGGACAATTCACATTACAAGAAGGTTATAAATGAATAAGAAGGTTTGGGTAAATCATGCTTGAATTAATACATGGCTAGATTATATTGTAATTTTCTTTAAAAAAAATGTAACACTTCGCAATCTGATTAAGCCACATGAAGAACAAATGGCAGCATACAAGCATGTGTACACTGTCAGCTATCACAAGTGAGCCCGCTATATAACTTTCTTTTAACAAATAAGTTAAACTCATTTAGCTCAAAAGCTGGTTTCTGAAGCATACAATTTGATGTCATCCTAGATGTAACAAAGCCAATGTACATTTACTTTGTGGTGATTCAAACCAAGGTTTAATTAATTGATGAGAATTTGTCAAGACACCACCAACTGCAAGGTCTCCAAATTCCAAGAGACAGATAATATTAGGATGTTCTACGAGTTACATTATAGTGGGCACACCCACCATTCTGTAAGAATCAAAGCGGTAATTATATTTTAATAAAAATCATTACAAGTAATGCATTTCTCTAACAGTAAAATTTAAACATCTTATCTTACTATTACTAATTGGAGGCTCCAACGAAGCCTCCACATTAATTCTCACCGGATGCGCTAGGAAAAAGATGAATTCTAGAAATTCGAGATTAATCGAAACATCTAGCCATTAAATCTATAGGCACGATGATCCTTAACCATTAGATCTATTTTATTTTCTTAAAAAATTACCCACTCTGCCATTCTATTATATAGGTATAAAAAAGAAGATGTTGACGATAAAATCGGTAACACACCAAAATAAGAGCTAGATCGCTCTCACGTAGGGCAAGCGAAACCGGGGATCGGCAAGCGCCTAGGGATGTCCACACTGGACCTTGTGCCTCCAACGATGGTTTCATACGCAAGACACGTCGTCGGAGGAGCCTCGTCGGGAGCACGATACGCCAAGACATGCCGGGCGAAGTCTCTTGAAACCCGAAACCCCACGCCGGGGAGGGACCCCGGCCGGGGCATGCGGCGGCTATGGGCTGCCCTAGCCGCCTGACCACTCTAGGGCGTCGTCGTCGTCGTCGGTCACCTGTTCATGGCAGCGGCAACGAAGAAGAAAAAGAGAGGAAGAGGATAGGAGATTAGGGTTTGGTAGATGTGTTGTGACGATTGGATGTAGATGGGATCAAATCGGCCATGAACCCCTTCAATATATAGGGAGGGTGGTCTTATCCTTTTAGGAAAGCGTCCCAAGGCGTTTTCAAACAACAAAAACCGACCTAAACTCGTTTGAAACAAACCCGAGTAAGATACGATTCGGACGGCCCGAAAACAGGTGACCCGGGTTTGGTCTTGGCTTGACCTTTTTGCGCCATATTTTGCCTTAGGCCACTTTTTGAGTGTCAACATATGCCCCCTGTTTTCAGGTAAGAGATGCACGATCCTGAAAACATTTGTAACTTCAAACAACACAAACGCCCATCGTATCGGTTGTCTGGTGACTAAGGGCGATATTGGATATCGGCCATTTTTGTTCTAAGGGCGATGCATGCATCGGCCATTGTTTGGAGAGCACTAGGCCTCTTGCCAAACACTAGGGAAATACTTTTTCAAATACCTCCGTTGATCGCCTTATCTTGGCGTTTTCCATCACTTGTTGACTCAAGCACATAAGAGTTCCCAAATACCACCTTGACCACCTTGAAAGGACCTTTCCAATTGGGTGACCACTTGCCAAATTGATTGCTCTTCGACCCTATCGGTAATATAGTTTGCCAAACTAAGTCACCGATTTGGAACGATTTGCTCTTGACTTCCTTGTTGTTAGGCTCTTGCAACACGGGCTTTGTCCTTTTCAATCTCCTTTAGAGCTTGTATTCGCTTGTCAACTTATAAGGAGTAACTTTAGTTGCACCATGCCTCGATATGCGATGAGCCCACAAAGCTTCTGACAAGACCTCATGCCACCTTCTTGGATGTTCTATTATTTTCTTCTTAATAAGCTTGATCAAAGTCTTGTTAGTCGATTCCGCTTGACCATTGGCTTGAGCATAATATGGAGATGAATTGAGCATCTTGATCTTATATGATTTGGCAAAATCCTTTACTTCCTTCGCCATAAATGGCGTCCCTTGATCCGTAGTTAATGTTTGAGGAATGCCGAATCTATGAATAATGTGCTCGTAATAAACTTAATTACCTCCTTGTGTGTCATGTTCTTCAATGAAACCGCTTCCGACCATTTAGTGAAGTAGTCGGTAGCAACCAAGATGAACTTATGCCCCTTCGAAGATGGAGGATGAATACGTCCAATGAAATCCAAGCCCCAAACACGGAAAGGCCACGGTTTGATGATAGGATGAAGCATAGCGGCCGGTACTAGCTGAATATTTCCAAACCGTGACACTCTTCACAACCTCAGTAATAACGAAAGCAATCGGCCATCATAGTAGGCCAATAGAAACCAGCCCGTCTCAACAACCACTTCATCTTCGAGCCGATTGATGCATACCACAAATGCCTTCATGAACTTCTCCCATTGCCACTCGTGCTTGATCAGCCCCTAGACACTTTAGCAACAAGTCTTCGGCGAGTCCTCCTATAAAGCTCATCATTACGCAATGTGTACTTGAAAGCAAGCCGCCGAATATTCTTGTCAACTTTGGTACTAGGATCCAAAAAAAAGACAAGAGAGGAGTTCTCCAATCCTCTAAATCGAGTGCTACCATTGTCCAAAACAGAAATAGACCGATTTAAAAAGAACTTTACATTGCTGTCCCAAATCATTAGTAACATCGGTTTGTCCAATTAACTTTGGTTGAACCGAATTTTTACTAGAACACTTTCATGCATCGGCAATTGTTGTAAATGAAAGTAATTATCTCTTACCTCAAAGCGGATGCACGTTGAGCAAGCAAGTTTGCTCTTTGCACGTACTTCACATGCAATTGATCACCTTCCTTGATAAAACAGGAAGCACATTGAGCATAAAAATTGGCCTTATGATTTTCTTCTCTTGGAATATGCGAATCTTAAATTCGGTAAATTTACCAATTAAATCAAGGCACATATCGAGGCGAGCACGTAGTGATCCATCTAGACATTGACATTCACCGGAAACTTGTTGCACCACAAGTAATGAATCACCAAATGCTTCAACATGTTCAACCCCCATAGCTTCTAACATAATCAACCCGAATAAGAGAGCTTCATATTCGGTTTGATTGTTAGTACATGGAAACTCTAATCGGCTTGACATAGGAAATTCAGTACCACAAGAATTAACAAGAACAATTCCAACTCCGGCACCGTCCTTGCAAACCGATCCATCAAAATATAACCGCCATGGGGTAGAAGTAACATAATTCACCTCATAATCAAGATTAATACCATGCTCAACGATAAAATCAGCAAGAACTTGACCCTTTAAAATTCTCAATGGTTCAAAAGTCAAGTCATATTCAATTAAAGCGTATGCCCATTTGCCTACCCTTCCGAGAAAGGATTGGCGAGAAACAACATATGTTTGATTACATCTACGGCATGCTACCACACATGTGCTTGACAAAAGATAATGCTCATTTTGGAACAAGCAAAATATAGTGATAAGCATAATTTCTCAATATGGGCATACCTTGTCTCGGGATCAAGAAGAGGCGGCGACCAAGATAAGCAACCACATACTCCTTTCCTTCATCCTCTTGAGTAAGAACAGCCCCAATCACCTTCTTCGGCGGCGATATACAATCGGAAAGGTACACCCCTTCTAGGCGCGAAGAAGCGGTGGTGAAGACAAATATTCCTTTATCTTGTCAAATGCATATTGTTGGCTTGCGCCCCGGGCCTTAAGTCATATCGAAGTAAAATTTCCTAGGGGCTTCTTCAAATAGCACGATGGTTTAAATCATTCATCGGCTACGTTGTCGTGAATCGGCTTGGCCGGCGTGTTTGATCGGTGAGTCGATTTTGCACATCCCGCATAGAAAAAAATAATATTTTTACGGAAGTCTTTCAAATAGCACGCGATGCATGCATCGGCTATTTATACCGGGAGCGATAACAAAGTATCGGCCATTCAATTCACACAATGAGCATGCATGACCGAAATAAAATATTTGGCTCTTGATCATTGATAAGCGTAATAATCGGCGACCCTCCATAATATAAAGACCCATACCAAGGATCAACATAAGAATATGAGGGATAACCATGCATACCTTGAGGTGAATTCGCATATATGCACGGGAGAGAAAATGGATGATGCCATGACCAATGATTCGATGATTTGGTGCAAACCTCCAACTTGGCAATTGTGTCTTGCATCTTTTCCTTCTATTATTTGTTTGTGATGCACCACTTGCCTGATCATCATCCCTTTTAACTTCAATGCTTCTTTTTGGAACCCATGCTAGGCCCCTTTCTTTTAGCTTCTACGCATTGAGCTTACGCAATTCCTTTTCACGCCATCTTGGTAAACCGATTGAGCATATCGGTTTTAGTCTCTGTTGTGGACAACAGCAATTCTCTTTATTTTTAGGCACTTGCACCTTCTTTTGTTCAGATTTGACACCTACAACATCAATAGATGGTTTTCCCACTTCTTTGCTATTGATAGCGGATTTTTCAACAAAGTAATCGGCTTTTCAATAGTTGAATTCAGATCTGAACTTTTCTTTTTCCGTTCATCATACTTCACGCGGTAAACTTGCTTTACCACCTTCCCTTTGGTATAGCTCGGACCGATTTTGATCAAATCGGTCTTTGTAAGATGATGACTCTTTCAAGCGTTTTGGAGCTGCATACTCCACATGTTGTGGCTCGAAATATGACGGAACATAAACCTTTCTTTGCCAATGTTATTTTTGAGGTTTATGCTTTGGAGGCAACTTTGATGCTTGGGTTTTTCTTTAATCGATTTGCTTCCCCTATCTTTGCATATTTAGCTAGAAGCTCCTAAAGCTAAGCTTCGGTCTTCTATCGCCTTTTTTCTTATCATTCTCCTTGCCTCCACTAGATTTATGAGCATCCTCCTTTCCTTCATGAACATGCTCCAAAGAAGGACCTCCAAGCGATTCTCCTTGTTCAATGGAACTAATCGGCTTTTGGTAGAGATGGAGAGGTTTTATTTGCCCCCTAGTGTCTTCTAACATTGGAGCAACATTTCTATCCTTTGAAATATCTTCAATTTCAAATTTGTGGATAACAACTCTATCTTCGCTTGAGGGTCCATCTCTTTCTTGAGCGTTAGAGCCTTTGAGCTTTTGAGTGAATCGGCTAGTAGTGCAAGCCGATTCAAAATTTGTTTGCCATCGAGGCCCGATTGAATCTAATCGGTCCACTTGTTGAGCCTCAAAAAACCTCAATCGGTCACTATTAATGTCGATTGGATCTCATGATGAAATACATTGCAACTATGAGTATTATGATCAAATGAATTACACAACTTGCAATATATAAGCTCTTTCAAGTTCTGAATTGATAGCAAAGCATTGTGATCAATATGCCTAATAAATTTACTTTTCAAAGCAACATGTTAAAGACATGATCACAACAGATAGAACCAAAGGTGAGCATTAAATTTGTAAGCCGATTTTCTTGCGAGAATCGGCTTCAATGCTTGGCAAAGCGAAGAGATTAAATTTAACACCAATCCATTCGGCCGCACCTTTACAATCATCTTTCATGCGAATTAAATGTAGAACAAACATCGGCATGAGCAATATTCTTCAATCTTAGCCCCGAATCATAAAACCCAAAGTAATTACTGAGAACTTATATCTCATTCGGGACCAAGTGCAATTGAATTTAAAATAAGTAAAGCAATCCACATAGATGTATAACTCACATTAAGCATTGGGAAAAGCTTTAACTTCAACAACACATTATCATCAGCCTTCCAATTGAAGACAACATGTAGGCCGATGTAATCTTGTACCTTAGTGATGAAAGATGTAGCAACCAAGGTTCTGCTCTTGATGGTCTCATCGTGAGTTTGTATGGTCTCTCTAACGTCACTTATTTCCTCCTCAGGCTCTTCTTGCATCTCGACACCCACCATAGTAGTGGCGAAACTTTCAAGCGCTGTGGAAAAATCTACAACAACGAGGGAATCGACTTAGCCGACTCGGAAGTCGTCAATGTCGATTCATGCTCAATGGCAACAACCTTAGCCAGCTCGCCTGCCCTGCGGGATTGGCTTAGCCGTCTCAAGTAAAATAGTTGGCTTGGCTAACTTGATTGGTTCTTTTTATCGAAGCACGCGATTGGCTATGGCTCAATCGGCTACGAGGTAAGTATTGCTGCCCACTGCGAGTTTCATTAGCACACACCCTCTTTTGGTGAAGATCTTGACATATTAATGGGTGAGGAACCAATACTCCACCTTTTTGTGTGTGTGCTGTACCTTTTTCTTATGAATAGCTTGACCGATTTGAGCAATCGGTCTTGCTGATTTTTTCTGTTCACTAGTTCTAAGAATTGATTCCAGCAATCCATTTTGGACGATGACACTTGTGATTAACCTCGCTTATGAATGGCACTTTGGGCTTGCTCCCCGAGCCTAGAAGACTTGATGATGATCTTGAGGCTTTCCCGATTGTCATTAGATCTTTCTAGCACCACCTCACGATCCGAGATTTGCTTTCTCTTCTTAGGCTCTCTAGGCTCGCCGATTATGATATTTTTTCCAATAGCAGAATCGGCTTGTCCCGATGTCGAATTAAGATGGCGGATTATTTTTCTCCTAGATTTCAGCCATCGAAGGTGTCTTCCTGCAAGGTAAAGAATGTGTATCTTCTCCTAAACTGACCTTATCGGTTTCAGACGCCGAAGAGACCAATTTAGTTTGACTATGAGAAGAAATCGGTTCAGCCGACTTACAAGTCGGTTTAACCGATCCAACGTGAGTGTCATGAGTAGCATGTTTCTGATTTTTTCCTCACACTTTTCTGTAGTGAGGTATGCCTTTTGATAATCAATTAGCCATCCTGCCTCAACCATTGTCCTAATTTTGATTGGCCTTTTTTTACGTGTTTCTTCCGAAGAATTCATAGAACAATTTCTCTAGAATAGACCATGACCAAACAGAATTTTCGGGTAAAGGCGTAAACCATGCAAAGGCAATACCCATTGAGAGATAAAAGGAAATTCCGTATTTTCATATAGTCTTCTTTTTGGCAGAACCCAATTGAGAGAGATATACATCAATATGCTCCATGACAGTCCTACCACTTTCTCCACAAAACATATGAAATTGAGGTACCCGCCAACCACTAGGATATTCCAAATAATCATAATATAGCATATATGGTCTGTGATATGCAGGCACTCTCCATTTAGAAGATCCAGGTGGATTTCGGCATGACCTGACTGTTGATTGGCATAGTTTGCTTTAAGAAAGTCAAATACAGCTGAATGATAATCAACATCTTCCCTGTATCTTGTTGGATTTTCATTAATTCGGCTAGAGTTAAATGAAGCGAATTATGAGAATAATCACTGTCATAGGGCGCTGAATTTTTATTGATTCGACTATGGTTATTATTAATAATACGTGTAGCGAATCATGAGCATCAATACCTGCATAAGATGTTGACTTTGTAGAGCAATCTATTTTTTCATGCATCGGCATGTCACGTTGTGAACTTACAGCCGATGAACGCACATGTGGCATATTGCTAGAGGAATTAGAACTCAATAAATTGTTAGCATACATCGGCTCTTTATCATGATATACATAATTATGATGTGAAGGAAAATTATCAATAGAAGTAGCCGATGAAACATATCTAGTACCATGATAACTAGCAACATCATCATGAGAATTAACGGTACTTGCAAAAGAATTATTAAAATCATGTAATTTATTTGCATGGCGTACCTTAGGAGCGGTGTAATAATATTGTGAATCAACATTCTGATACGCCCCCATGTATGTTCAACAGAAATTTCAATCTTCTTGATGATAAAAATATATCAATTCACGTGGAGCAGTAAAGACGCAGCTCTGATCTCCACTACTAGCACTTCACCTCGGGGCAGCAAAAACAAATGTAGCAGAATTTTCTTCTCTTCTCCCGTAGATGAGAGCACACGGTAGCTTCAATTATCCACGTGATGACAAGCTGGTTGAACTAAAGTGTATGCGTACGTATATATAGAATATAATAAACCGATCTGGACACAGGCTTCCCAATTCACGTTAGCTTGAACCGTATCAAACTCTGGCGACGTGATGATAGTAGATGAGCACACAGCAGCCCGACGAACACAATCGGCCTTAGGCCCGATTCGCTTGTCCGGAAAAAGATACAATCGGTTGTGATCACGTAAAGCAAACAAACAATAGATCAATTAAATAGGGTAGATATATTCGGCTGCAAAGTAGAGCGAAACAATCGTTCCCAGTGGAGTCGTCAAAAGTGTGTTGACGATAAAATCGGTAACACACCAAAATAAGAGCTAGATCTCTCTACGAGGGCAAGCCGAAACAGGGGATCGGCAAGCGCCTAGGGATGTCCACACCTGGACCTTGTGCCTCCAACGATGAGCGCGATCACGCAAGATACGTCGTCGGAGGAGCCTCGTCGGGGGGCGCGATACGCCAAGACACGCCGGCGAAGTCTCTTGAAACCCGAAACCCCACGCGCCCGGGAGGGACCCGTCGGCGTGGGCGACTATGGGCTGCCCTAGCCGGCCTGACCACTCTAGGGCGTCATCGTCGTCGGTCACCTGTTCATGGCAGCGCAAGCGAAGAAGAAAAAAAGAGAGGAAGAGGATAGGAGATTAGGGTTTGGTAGATGTGTTGTGACGATTGGATGTAGATGGGATCAAATCGGCCATGAACCCCTTCAATATATAGGGGAGGGTGGTCTTATCCTTTTAGGAAAACGTCCCAAGACGTTTCCAAACAACAAAAACCGACCTAAACTCGTTTGGAAACAAACCGAGTAAGATACGATTCGGACAGCCCCGAAACACGGCTGACCCAGGTTTGGTCTTGGCTTGACCTTTTTGCGCCATATTTTGCCTTAGGCCACTTTTGGGTGTCAACAGAAGAAAAAGATAAATCCATCGTATTAGAATGCACGTACCAAGAAAGAAAGAAATAATAAATACATTATTTTACCCTAGGCCGTGCGCACCTCCCTTAATTCGGCCCTGGCGGCGCCCGGCTTCTTCACCATCCAAGAGGAAGGCACCTGTATGGCGCTGTTCGATCTAGAGGAGCAGTGGCCTCGCAGCTCATCTGCATCGATCGTTCCAGGACCGGGTCCAGCATCCAGCACCCAGGATGAGAGCCAAGAACAAGGGATCAACGGCGATGGCTTCACGTCATCCTCCACATCATGTTGGGTGAGAAATAAAATTAATCTGATTATTATATCTTCTCTGATCCAGTCTTGCACAGCAGCGTGCATACAAGTTGATCGGTGTCATTCGTGTGGCCGCCGAGAAGTCTTGGCCGCAACAGCTAGATGACCAAGATTGCGCCAAACCTCGACATGAACGGGCTGCCGGTGCCGGTCATACATGCATCATCAGTAGACTCCGGCCTGCCGATGCCGAGCGTGCCCGTGACGCGACGATAGAAGGTAGGACGTCAGCGCCGTCGTCGAAGGCGTGCGTGAGGAACCAAAGCCAGCTGAGCACTAGGCGGAGGTGCGCAAGGACACGTCCCGTAGGTGTATGCATGTATCTATGTTGACGCGTGCATCTGCCTGATCGCGACATGTATGCATAAGTGCGTACCTCTAAGCGAGCAAGCACGCATCCGTATTTGGCAAGTACGTGCAAGACAGGTGGCACTACATGCGGGACAGATGCAAACACGCAGACTATTGGCGCCACGACATCCGGCCTCTCCATGGCATCTATAGCAACAATGGCACTAGCCGCATCTGCCGACTAAAGGTACGGCCATCTTGCTAGATCTCATAATTACAAATTAATTTCTCTCTTATGATGTTCTAAATTTGGCCTTCCCTTAATTACAATTTAATTTGTCTTTTCTGACTACTTATGTTATACTATTTTTATTAAAACTTTGGATGAGACTAGACAAAGAAAAGAATAATTGTAAAAAAAAAAAAATGAGCATAACAGTCTTGGATTACTCTGAACAAATATTTCTTTTATATAATCCTTATCGATCATGACTTATAATTTTTTAGTTCACTTTAATATACCTTTATTAGATTACTTTGAGTATATATGTTAACGATGCTAAAAATTTAGGGGACCATGATCCATGGAGTTAGAAATAAAGCCCATATGAAAACAACACAAACCTCCACAATTATAAAAAGATAACTAATCCCATAATACTTCTTTTTAAACTTATATTGACCCCCTATGTTTGTATTCAAATTAACCATATCAGACAAAAGATAATGCATTGTAATATATACCTATATAATTTCTACCTAAATTATCCATCTCAACTATTTAAAATATTGACAAATCCTCTTAAATGTACATGTAAATGCTTATATATGCTATTATGAAAAACAATTCAACATTCATTGGTACAATATAGGCACAAAGCTATTTGGAATACACACCTCTTCCGCTATTAAGTTGAATCTATTCACAAAGCTGTACGTGTTCCACTGCACAGACCAAGGAAACATGTATACATTCAAAAAATATTTATTTTATAAGGTTGTCAAGCGTGGAAAAATATCATTAGCAAATCATATAGTAATGACACCTACGCCTCACTTTAATATATTAATACTCATGATAATAAAGTTTGCAAGTCATTTATCTCAAACAAGGTTTAAACAATTTGATTGGAACATTATATCATATATCATATGAATATTAGTAATTTAATTCCAAGGATTATTTGTTTAATAAATCAATATTAATACAATATAATGAATTCAAAGCAACTATTTATGCCAGTGTAAGAACTAAGAGGGCAGACTAGGACCAAGAATATTCTTTTAATAAAACAAAAAAATGAAACTTTTGAAATAGAGAACAATAAAGTGATTTAGGTTTTGAAAAATTTTGAAATAGAGAACAATAAAAATAAGCTCAAAATTTTGGTAAAAAAAAATCAAACTAATTTAGGTTCATGTCTCAAGATGACAGACATCATAGTTTAACCTGTGCGAGAGCTTTGTAAATATATATAGACTAAATATGTATTGAAGCTAAACGCAAGTGCTTTGTAAACAAAAAAACTGATGGATATCGATGAAAACTGTATGTAGGAGTACCTATTATATATTTATATATATTTTAGAACAATAGTGAAGAGCAAAAATATTTAATATGTTGAATTTTTATTAGTTAGGGTCTTTTAATATTCTAACCCGTGCGAGAGCACGGGTTGATGAACTAGTTTGCCTAATGGCATAGAAAAGGCATATATTGTACCGCCAGATCATAGGTTGGGTTATTATCTTATAAAGCTCAATCAAGTAACCTTTAGTCTTTAGAAGCTAAACTTACCTATGTTTCCTAAGAATTCCAGTCACTGTTCTATCTTGTTCTCATATAGGAAAGGCAGTAGCAATGCTCGGATCATATTTCTGAAGCACTATACCATGATACATAATGCTACCTTCATAAACTCCATACACTGCCCATTGGTTGAACCCTTAGTGTTCATTCCAATGCGGCCGTCTGCGAGTTCGTCTTTGGGGTCTTTTAGTATTACATTGCTTTCGAGTAATGAAATTTGGCATTGCCGTTGTGGAAAAATAAACTCCATACACTATAATATGGCAAGCACAACGGCATGCAGTAGTAATCTCCAATTTCATACTGCGTTGAACCAATGTTCCACCTGCTCTTACTATCCTTCGCACTTCAAACCCCAACCACAAAAGCGCCCGGCGTCGGCTCAAACAAAACCACCGGGATTATGCTAGCTCGGGTAGTCGGGCTAGTAGGCGTCAAGACATGTATATGAGATCTCAAGTCTCGGACATGCAGCAACCTCCTCAAGGCGGGGATACAAAGTAGTGAGGATGTGTTGCAAGGTCACCATATATACAACATCCTCTCCCGGCACAAAGATCCGGCACAAAGATCTTGTTGTCCAGAATCATAGGCTTTCTCGTGAACCCATATCGATTGTGTGTTCTCTCGAACACTTTGGGTGGTGAGCCTTTGGTAAGCAGATCCGCAAGTACTTGCTCAATACTTTCAATATGATTCCGGACTTTCTCCTTTACAACATATAAGTTAATGCTAATGTGTTTGGCAATACACTTGACTTTGTTGTCATAGGAGTGAACTACTTAAATGGTTATTGCTGTTCTCTACCATTATCAACTCGGGTACAAGTTTCCTTAACCATTTTGCACGTCCCGTGCACCTCATAACATGCTATACCATAATTTTGTGTCACTTATAATACTGAAATTGTTCCTTTGGAGCTTTTCCACAATAAAACTCAATTGCAAGTGTCAAGTAATCACGTGGATTTCTCTACAGTACAATTTAGTCTTTGTACCCACAACTATTCGAGAGTACTTGTTCTTTCCAACTTAGCATGAGGCCTATAACATTTTTGCAAAAAATACAATATATTCTTAACTCCATTCCAAAGTGATCTATGTCCTGATTTGGACTTCCGCCATAACAACCTGGATACGTGCACTATGTCTGGTTAAGTTCTTACTAGTGCACTCATTAAGCTTCCAACAGCCAAAGTATATGGAACCATGTTTATTTTATCTATCTCATATCGGTTCTGGAACACTAAAAATTCTCAAATCTATTACCCTTGACCATACGAGCGGGTGTAGGTTTACTCACATTCATACTTTATTTCTTTAGAACCTTTTCCTAAGTATGTCTTTGAGATAGTCCTAATACCCCTTTTCTTCAATCATGATGAGTTCCAATTCCTAGAACGAATGACGCTTCACCGATATCATTCATATTGAAACTTGAGGACAAGAACTTCTTCTTCTCCAATGGCAGATTAACATCATTACTAGTTAGTAGGTTGTCATCTATACACGGGGACGTGGAAAATAAACTTTCCATTCTTGAACTTTACATAAATGCTTTTGTCCTTCTCATTCTCTTTAAACCCAAACTTTCTAATTGATTCTTCAACTTTAAATATTACTGTCAAGAGGCTTGCCCTAATCCATAAACGATTTCTTCAGGCGGCATCACTTACGTTCTTTTCCTTCCACGGCAAAACCTTTGGGTTGTGCCATGTAAATGTATTCATACAAATCCCCGTTGAGGAATGTTGTCTTTACATCTATCTAATTTAACTTTTAAATCATAACATGCCATTAACGCCATTATGATTCTAAAAGAATCCTTGCATGAGGCTGAAAAAAGAAAACTCTCATTGTAATCTATTCCTTCTCTTTGCATAAAGCCTTTTACTACAGGTCATACTTTATGTCTTTAGACATTCCCTTTGGAGTCACATTTTGTCTTGTAGACCCATTTACAGCCTACTGTTTTAGCTCCATTAGGAATTTCTTCTAAGTCCTAAACATCGTTGGTATTCATCGATTTCATTTCATCTTCCATAACTTCTTGCCATTTAAACAAGTGAGCGCTTCTCATAACTTCTACAAATGAGGTGGGATCACCCTCCATTTGAATTTCTTCCCTAACATAGACTTCATAGTCATAAAAAATAGCTGGTTTTTCTAATTCTTTGAGACCTTCTGGGGCCTCAGCTACTGGCACTTCTTTCATATGGGGCTGTTGTTGCTCTTCATTGCCAAGAGGCAATTGATTCTGTAGGCTCCTGTATTACAAGAACCTTGTTTACATTATTTATCTTCTTTTTAGAGCTAACAACCGGTGTTGGATAAGTCATACAACATCAATAGGTATTGAGAAGTTTGTTGCTCTTGAATCATTGGAGTGGGCACACAGTCCCACTTCTTTTCAAGTCTTAGGTTTCTACATACCATGCTCCCCCAAATTATCCTCTCTTCTGTAAAGATGGTGTGTCTTTAAATTTCTTATTTGGGTTTAATATGTTAAAACCTTATATGGCGCTTTAAGCACTGTCTTAGTATCTATGAGGCTCGTCTAGTATGAATACTAGCTGACTATGCTATCTTCCTATTAGAACTGTAAAAGGTCCAGGAATTTAGCTATTTCTCAGCTTAGGGGTATTGTTATTATGACCATTGTACTCCCTCAACTATCACATTCATCTTTTATAGATCACTCTTGCCCTCAATGCATACTATGCATCACATTATCTGAAGTATAGAGGAGTGTCTTTCTTAATTGTCTTTCTTAGATCTCACAATTCTCCCCCTCGAAATGTGGCATAAACTTTAGTGCCATAATTTCAAAAACCATTCAAAACTTACGTGAACGAGGAGACACTTAGGACTTACTTCATTCACATGATTATGTCATGCAAACAAAGTTATTTCTTAATTCGTATTGGAGTACACTTTCCTCATTCCACTTCAAGAACTCAACAAAGTCCTTTATTAGAAGTACTTCTACAAGTCACGCTCACATGTTTTCCTATCTTTTGATTCGTATACAACTTCCTTTTGTCTTTAAACTCATTTCTTTTCAAAATAATGATACTAAATAATTCATTTTCTTTATTAATATGCTCAGCTGCGTTGATAGATTCAACATTTCAAGCCTTAATCTTTCCCTTTCCTTTTGATCCAGGTCTAATGACTCCATCTTAGTGGCCATATTACACATTCAAAATTTGCCTTCCACCATTACTAGATTATTACTCGCAAGCGTGCTACTCAATTAGAGTGCTCACACATGTTTGTAAAGAGTCGAGTTAATGGACTCTCCACTTTCTTTAGATTTAGTAATGGTGTGATTTTGGGATTGCTCCCCTCATTGCCTCAAACCCATGTGCTTAATGACCATGACACAATAGAAGTGTACGGTCAATTCTAGGATAGCATAAGAGCTACCCCAAACATCTCTCATTATGCGGGATACTTTGATGGCACATGAGTCGTCACAAACTTTCCCCCGCCATGCAGGATACTTCCCTATGAGGGACGTAAATATCAAAATTAGCTCTCAGAAATAAATCTGAATACTCAGAACACACAAGCTTAATCCAACGTTGGTCAAATTAGACATGCATTTGACTTATTATAACTCTTATCATAATGACTAAAACTGAAATTAAATTCTTCTTCATAGAGGTACATAAAAGACATTTCTTAAACTAAGCTTCCATATCAACTTTGACGCCATTTACAACTCTTATTGCTCTATCTGCTTTTCTTGGATTAATTATATCCTCGGATTCCTTTCTTTTCAAGCCATTATTTAAGGAGAGCACAGTCCCTTATGGAATGGCCTTCTTTCATACAAAACTTACACTTTTCATCTTCGAGTCACAAGTACCTAGCTTATTTTCCTTACGGCCTTCAAGAATGAAAGCATGGAGATCTTTGTCTAAAAAATATTTAATAATAATTAACAATAATGAGCATGAAAATAACCCTATGTTGGTGCGGTTAAAGACATGCGCATTAAACTTTTAAATCTTTCATCTCTATTCTATATCACCGTTGGGTAAAAAATATAATAAACATCACTCTTCTATATTAATTCTATATCACCGTTGGGCGTAAATAGAATTAATGTATAAAACTCATAAATAAAACTTATAACACTTTGTTATCATCAACGTTGGTCGAAATTAACATTACCATAATTTAACTTAAACAAATATGACTACTCCTCTAATTTATTTTTTTTTCCGTTGGTTCCAATTCAATTAGAGGATAAACATAATCACCATTTCTTGAATAAATATAACTACTCTTCAAATTAAATCCTCCCATTGGTTTGAATTTAATGAGAAGATAATAATCATTAACTTTGCGTGAAATACGAAGAAATTCTCTTAAAATAGTATTATTTAGAAGTAATTTTATGAACTCAACTACTCTTTGAACAAATTCTCATGTTGGTTCGAATTTGCGCAAAGATAAAACATCAAAACTTAACTAAAATTCATCAAAATTCAGCAAAAAATTGCTTCTAAAAAATAAAAAACAAAAAAACAACGGCATCCTTGGATTTTCAGAAGGCCTGCTTTCATGGCGCTACGGTTTCCTAGGGCCTGGCGCAAGACTGCGTGTGCTCGCAGCCCGGCAAGCCAATGCCGCTGCCCAGCCGGAGAAAGCGGCCCAAAGACCTCGCGGCTGGCAAGGCCCCCGTCCCATGCCACAACCGGGGTCGGGTCGGGATTTCCCCAAAACTTGCACGGGCCAAAAAGATGGTCGATGGTCCCTGTCGGTTGATCTCACGGGAACAAAACTTGCCACGGCCATCTTCCCCAAAATGCTAGGTTTCATTCTTTCCCTCCTCTCTTCTTCACCGAAGAGCTCACAAAGTGGCGGTGGCCATGGTGTCCATCCGACTTCGGTGAGAGGGGAGCGCCATCGCCACCGGGCGCATCTAGCTCCTCTTCTTCCTCGCCGTTCTCGCTCCCCATCCCATCTGTTCTAGCCCCCACACGGAGCGAATAGGATCTCAAGAGTTGGTCCGAGGTGGGAGGACAAAAGAGGAGTACAGCACCACCATGGCCCCTCGCCCGAGCGCGTGCTCTGGTTGGTAGAGCGCGCCACCTGTCGAGTGGTCTCGCGTCGACGCCCTAAGCCCGCACGCTTTGTGTGCACAATGCGTGGCGGCGTCGATGACCCGCAGGCTTCGGCCATTTCTTCCCCGCGCCAATGAAACGCGTCCGTCGGAGTGGCGGTCGGTGAGCCCAGGTAGGCCGCTGTATACCTCCTTTCTCTGTCTTCTTCCCCTTTTAGGGTTAGGGTTAGGGTTGGTTTGGGGATTTCTTCCGAATCAAAATTTGTTCTTCTTTCTATTCTATTCTACCCCAAAGACTAGATCTGCACCGCAACCCTACTCTGATACCATTGTTAGATTCTTAGGACCATCTAGGTGTAGATCGGTGGGTGTGTTCTTTTGCATATGGGATAATCAAACAAGAACACATCGTGGAGAGAGAGAGAGAGAGAGAGAGAGAGAGAGAGAGAGAGAGAGAGAGAGAGAGAGAGAGAGGTAGAAGGGTTGACCATCCAGGTTGAAGGCGGGTGTTGATGGTAGTTATTGACCAATTTTATATATGTTTTATACCATCAACTGAGGATGAATGTTAGATAGATATTATTATTACTAATGATTTCCATGAGTTTTGGTGCATACAATGTTTTGCAGGAAGAATCCAAAAAACACCGGAAACAGAGCTAAAAAGAGGAGAAAATAAGAAACAGAAGAAAAGGACCGAATCCAGGGCATTAATATAAATTCAAAGGACGTGAATGAACAAAGAAAGAAGCTCACGAAAGCCGAGAGCCAGACTCCACCAGGTGGGGCCGAGCAACACCCTCTATGTGGCCGCGTGGCACCCCCCTAGGGAACCACGTGTCCCGCTTCTGGAAGCTTTCTACAACCGACCTGTGGAGTAGATCTTGGCCGTCTAATGAAGTTGGTTTGATCCGAGGGCTGAGATTCATCCAAGGAGGCAATAAAAGAAAGGGCAGAGCTCATCCCTAAAACCCTAATTCATTATTCATCAGTCTAGAATTCAGAGTTTAGATCCATTGTAATTAGAAGGAGAGATTAGTACTAGGGTTTCGAGTTAGAAGATTAGAGCTCTAGTTCTTCATAGATTAGAGTAGTAGACAATCTACTATATTCAAAAGGAAGAGTTCGAGCATTGCTCAGGATTTTAGATCTATTGTTCTTGGAGATTCGGTAATACATTTTATCGAAGTTCTCATTATGATTATGCTTTACTTTATTATATTATCCATTGTTATGTTCTTAGTATATTCTAGTTTGATATTTGATATAGTTCTAGTTATTGATTATCGTATGCATGAGATCGTGGACAGCTTAGCCTTATTCTCGAGGGGGTTAAGTCGTAAGTTATATGTAAGCATGGTGCTTGGATATAAGTTATTTTATGGATGCCCGCTATATGCGTGGTCATGGGGTAGATCGTAAGGGTGACAACCTTATTCAGTCCTCCGTAATCCTCCCCCGTGTATAGTTAATGGTAGAACGTGATCGCGACCGAAGCTAGTTTATCTCATTATAAATCCTCCTTAGTTGATGTTCCTCTTGTTATATGATTATGATTTGATTTGCTATAGATGAGAATATTTTACCGCTATGCTTTGACTTAATGATTGGTAGTTACTTAGAAGTTCTTTACTCATAGAGTACCCATGATTGTCTATAACATATTAGATGAGTCTCTACATCTCTCTGTCTCTTGGAATACCCTAGGCATTGTTTTTATCTTTTATTATCTTTACTTTATATTTATATTTCATGTGCTTTTACCCCTCGCTAGAGTATTGGAATGATTGATTTATGTACATAAAATATAGAGTTACTATGAGCCATATGAATGTTGCCTTACAGTCCTTCCTTTGGGAAAATATAAATTACGATACCCGGTTCATCCTAGGTGAAGTGCTACTGATGGTATAGAGTTTATTTTTCGGTTATATCACGTGCGCTTGTGGATATAAGGATTTTTATACGTGATGACAACGTAAGTGTAGATTTATTTTATACCCGGTGTTTCTAGGCGTCGTTGGGGTGTTGGGTCCTACCTACCATCTTTTAGTGACGACGTTTAGAAATGCCAACAAGCATTTCGGCGCCGATTCTTGGGGAAGGAAGAGTAAATATGGCTCTAGGCTAAAAAAGAAGGCGTTACATGAAATCATAACCTTTACTTTTAGCAGGATCACCCTTGTTTTTCTTTTTCTTTTTATTTATTTCAGGTAAGATCATATTTGGTTGTGGATCATTGGTTTCTCATCAATTTATTATCAACCGGATCCGAAGAAGAAGATTTGAAGTCAGTTGACGCTATGGCGTAAGACTCGCACGAATTCTCGGCTCCTAGCATTAAGAATATTCGTGTTGGACCAACATTGAACATCAAGGAAGACTTTGAGTTGAAGCCAAGCCTCATCAACTTGATTCAAACCATCACTTTTAGTGGGAAGCTACATGAAGAAGCCACTACTCATTTGCGAGAACTTTCTAGAGATCAGTAGCACCATCGCCATCAAGAATGTTCCACATGAAATAATACTACTTCGTTTGTTCCCATTCTCATTGGAAGGACGAGCGAGTCATTGGTTCTACATGAGCAAGAAGCAGTTCACTACTTGGGCATTATGTGCCGAAGCATTCTTAGAGAAGTACTTTCCAGCCAGTAAAACCAATATGATGAGAGGCAGAATCACAACATTCCAGCAATTAAAAGGAGAATCTATTCTAGATGCATGGGAGCGCTTTCAAGATTACATTCAAGACTGCCCACAACATGGAATGGAAGAATGGTTACTCATATAGACCTTCTTCCATGGATTAATCGAGTAAGATCACAAGAACAACTCGATGCCACTTCCGAGGGGCATTTATGTCCCTCACTCTTGGAGAAGCCCAAGAAATAATGAAGAAAGTAGCAGAAAATCATGGATGGACATCATGCAATATTAAACCATGCGATGAGAGTGAAGAGGTTTCAGAAGAAGTATGTGCTGTGTCTACCAAGATGGATGTGCTATTGGATTGGCTTGAGCAGAGAGCAAGATATAAAGAAGATAGACAAGCCATTCAAGATGCATACACTGTAGAGAATCATAAGAGGAAGTGTTTGGAGTCTCCTGAATCCAAGGATCTTAGTATTGTCAACTCACAACAGAAAGATCAGGGAGAGATTCAACCAAAACCAGCTACTCAAGGCAAGTACCAAGGAGAGTACAAGACTAAACAACCTCCTTTAAGAGAGTTAATTCTTCAAGCAAACCCGAGTTAATGAGATGGTTAACAAGAAGCTTGCTGCCCATGACAAATTGCTAGAAAGTTTTAATGTCAAGTTGGATCCAGTTTTTGTCCGCTTTTCAAGAACAAGGTGCCTTTAATAGAAAGATAAAATCACAGGTGTTGCATCTATTTGCTAGATTGCCACGTTCTTCGCTAACCATGAGCAAGTTCATAATATTACTACAAGAAGAGGAAAATCTACTGTGACCCACCTTATCCTAAGGGAGCACGAAGACCCTCGAGAACCGGCTTTAGCACGTGCGTAAAATGTAAGAAGAAGCAGTTGCACCGGTGATAGAAGAAGAAAGAATCATACCAAAAGCGGATGAAGTTATGCCACAAGATCATGAGATGCAAAGCATGATTATCATGATACACCAATCCCGCCATTTCAAGATGAAAGGAAAGAAGAGCCAAGAATGATGAACAGTTCAACAAGTTTGTGGAAGTGATTGAGAAGCTATATATCAATGTTCCAGCGATGGATGCCTTGCAAGTGCCTACTTATGCAAATATCTTCGAGACATTCTCAACAACAAGAGGCCATTGCCTACCACTCGAAGTCATTAAGCTTACAGAGGTGTGTAGTGCAAAGCGATATTGAACACGCACTGTCAAGAAGAAGGATCCCTGGACATCCTACCATTGAATGCTCGATCGGAAGTTACACTTTTGAGAGTGCATTATGTGACCTCGAGCTGAGCTAGTGTCAGTGTTATGCCGAAGACAGTTTTTGACAAGCTCAGTTTCATGACACTTACTCCTACTTCAATATGCTTGCAATCTGGCGGATCAATCAATTCGTTATCCCTGTGGGAATAGCGAGAATATCCTAGTAAAAATCTAAAGTTTCATCGTCCCGGTAGACTTTGTGGTGCTTGACATGCAAGAAGACATTAGGACACCAATTATATTCGGAAGACCTCTATTGAGTACACTCAATGCTCACATTGACGTCGGAGTTGGAGAAATAAAGTTCACTATTAATGGAAAAGAAGAAAAGTTCGCTTTCAAGACACGACCGGAGCAAGCCTCATTAGTAGAAGCTAACAAGGTCATGGACTTAAATATCTCTCAAGGTGCAAGAAGGTGGACCTGACCAGCCTAAATATATCCTTTGAAGATGCAAATACTCCAACTCTCCAATAAAAAGGTAATTCGGTAAGAATCCTTGCCTTTTAATTTTATCATTATTTATTTCTTGCCATGATATTTCTTTAGAAAATTTTGAAAAGAGTTTTTCATGATATTTTTCCAAGCCCCATGTAATTAGGATTTATGGTGTGTCAAAACCCCCGTAAGTAATATTTACTGTGGAGGCAGAAAAATATAAAAATACTATCATTGGAATGCTTATTTTTCATAGTTTCACAAAAGTAATTTTGTTGTGCTATATTTTGTGGGGTATTATACGGTAGAAATACGTAAAACATAGGGGACCCACATGTCATAGACCCATCACTCCGACCTACCACATCTTTTGTCTTTTTCTTTAATTCAAATTTCCAAAGCCAACCCCACATGGGACCATTCCGACAAAAGGACAAGCATTAGAGTGAATTCTCGGGAACCAAAGACATGGCGAGAAGCATCTCGAGGAGGCCGGGCCCACTTGGCCTTGGGCGGCTGCGGCCTTGCCTTTGTAGGGGAGCCCTCACCTCCCCTCTCTCTCCCATTCTTCTCCCACCTACCTTCTATCTCGTTCTCATCTCCGAAAACCACTCTATCCGCTCAAACCGAAAGCACAACTTCGTCAACCACCTTGAGCTATTTTGGAGAAAAGATTAAGGGAAGTGAAGATGAAGTGGTAGATCCTTGGTTATTTTCTCTAACCCTCACCTTTCCCCTAGCTTTTGTGGAGAAATTTATTACAAGCAAGAAGCCATGAAGAGTTGGAAATCCCCTCACATCCATGGTGACAAGAAGTAGATCAAGAGCAAGCTCCCACCATGGAAACTCCGAGATGGACTTTGATTCACCAAGACCTTCCGTTGGAGGATCTTCATCTCATGGTGAAACTCTTTCTCTCTTGAATATTAAGGACATTCATTTAGAATCTGAAGAAGAGAAGAGTAGATGTAAGAAACTTAAGGACAAAGAGTTTGCCTTGACCCCATCATTGACCCACACTTGCTTGCTTCTACCGGTATGGATGTAGAGTTTGAACAAGTTTTTAGGAGCATAGGTTGGGGTGATGCTTGGGAAGTGAATGAGAGAGGGTGCAAGTTGCTTACTTTAGAATTTTTATGCACCCTAGAAATATTGTCTCATGGAGTATCCTTTAGAATGTTTAACAAGCCATTTCTGCAAATTGGATGGAGCTTAGTAGACTACTTGGTTTTCCGGACCTTTGCAATGTTGATGTTGCTCTAGCCTTAAGAGACTTTGATAGAGATAGTTTTTGGCTAGATATTTTGGAGATAGCATTGAGGGCTAGGAAGAAGCCTTGCAATCGATGAAATTCATAATCCCACTTTGAGGTTTTTGCATAGATGGATGACAATAACTTTCTTTCCTAGAGATGAACTTAGAACTGCTAGAATAGAGGAATTGAAGTTGTTGTATGCCATGGTTAAAAAGATTAAAATTTCTCCTATCAAGTTTATGGTTGATTATTGGATTTCTATGCCTAAATTGAAGAGAGGAATTATTTCTTGCACATCTTGGATTACTCGTATTGCCACTAATCTTGGTTTGTTGCAAGATGCCACAATTGAATATATTAGTGAAAATCGTTTTGTTGGTGGATATACATTTTTCAAACAAGCTCATTTACTTAGGAGGAAGGGAAACAAAATTTTTATGATTTAAAA
Source organism: Hyparrhenia diplandra (assembly GCA_015847255.1). Taxonomy (NCBI): domain Eukaryota; kingdom Viridiplantae; phylum Streptophyta; class Magnoliopsida; order Poales; family Poaceae; genus Hyparrhenia; species Hyparrhenia diplandra. The sequence continues at coordinate 581,756 of JADLZK010008551.1, forward strand.
AACTTCGGCGGTTGAGCGATGACCCCCTCACGGCATTCGCCACTTTGTTCTCGTGGTCGTGCGGCACCGTAAGCGCACTCACGGCGGTCACACAGTAGGACCGGACTCTAAGGTAGAAGACCTCAGTCCCTCGACCGAGAAAACCCCCAAACCCCGCCCCAGCAGCGAGGGGGGTTTTTACCCCAATACCGCAAGACGTGGAACGTCTTTGCACTCAAGGCGCACCGGACAAGAATCGCATCGCACGCGTTTCACTAACAGGCCCTAAATTACGATACCGGTTCATCCTAGGTGAAGTGCTACTGATGGTATAGAGTTTATTTTCAGTTATATCCGCGGCGCTTTTGCGGATATAAGGATTTTTATATGTGACAACGTAAGTGTAGATTTATTTTATACCCGGTGTTTCTAAGGCGTCGTTGGGGTGTTGGGTCCTACCTACCATCTTTTAGCGATGACGTTTAGAAATGCCAACAATGGGCGAGCTCGCTGCAACCATGACGTTGGTGTCCGATGGCGGTGGAGTCCGGGCGTGGGTGTAGATGTTGGGCTCGCGGTGTCCGTGTGAGCAAGGGCGGCGAGATCCGGTTGTAACATCTCGATGTTACTAAGCAATTAAAATTTTGATCATGTCATCTTAATGCATAATCATCAAGTATTTTGTGAATGATGCATCGCATTTCATGTTTAAATTAAGATTACAACCGATAATGGGTATATTTCAAATACCCTAATTTCCGACCCATTTTACTCCTTTTTCTATAATTCAAATTCTATGCAAAAATTTGAGAATGATTCCAAAAGGAAGTTTTTAGATCTTTTCAAAAGGTTCAAAGTTGGTATTTAAAGTTTTTGAAGTTTCAATATAAAATTTAAAGAAATTTCAAAAATACCAAATCTAGGGTTTTGTCCCCTTTTGATTTTAAATTCAAATTTCAAAATCCATGCAAAATTTGAAAATGTTTTTAGAAACAGAAAAGTGTAGATCTTGAAATTTTGTGCATCTTTTGTTTTTGAAGATTTTCAAATTGCTATATAAATTTGGGAGTAATTTTGAAAATGGGAAAAAGGGGAAGTTGCTACGGTAAAAGTGTCGTGTGTTCTTTCTCCTTCTTCTCTCTTCTCCCTCACTTTGCTCACCATCTCCGCCGTGGCCTTCCGGAGCCTTCTTGTGCGAGGGGGCAAGCTACTTGGATGGGTGGGTGTCATTGCGAAGGTGCGGCCGCCTCTCCTTTTTCCTCTTGCCTTTAAATAGCGAGCCGGCCATCATCGTCCTCTTTTTCTTCGTTTCCCCATCACCGCCCGTTTTTCTCGTTCACGGTGATTTCACCATCACCGCGCCACCTCCATTCAATTGAGTGCGTGCAGTGTTCGCGCCTTGACGTTGCGCATCTTTTGAGCCTACTCGCTACCACTGCTCCTCTTGAGTCACTTGCAACACCGCCTACGTAGGTGGCGGTGCCGCCATGGCCGCCCAAGCATGTCGTCGTTCCTAATCACCCGGTTGTTTCTCTCCCTTAATTCTTACTTTTTCGTCCTCACGATTGCCACCGTGTTTCTTACGTGCTAGGTGGTTGGTCCGTTCCACCACAGGCGTTCGGTGTACCAAACCGATCGGTTTGGTTTCCTCGATACCCGCACTAAGTCGATTCACGACAAACGGTACCGATCGGTTCTCGAAAATTCTGCGGTAGAAGCAATTTGATATCGGTTCTTTGCGGTTCCGGTTTCGGTATTTACCAAAATACGAACTGTGATGATGAGCGGAGGAGCCGACGTCGGGGTCAAGGTAGAGGACGCGCCGGTGAGGGCGGGACGGAGGAGGCGTGGGCGACGTGCGCGCGTAGCGGGAACGGCGAGATGATGAGCGCCGGCTCGCCCAGCGAGACGCAGCGAGAGGAGCCAGCGCCAGTGGCCTTTGGGACGACGGCGGAGGCCGGCCGGAAGAGATGGCGCCCTGCGGCCGGGGACGAGCGCGCGAGGCGAGGCGGCAGCCGGAGGGCGGCGAGCGGCGGCGGGAACGGAGTCGGCGGCCGTCTGGCGCTGCGGCGCAGGCGAGTGGAGGAGCGGGTGACGGGGTGAGTGGCTTGAGTGGACTAGGGTTTCCTTCCGTGGGCCGAGTGGGCTGTTGTTGGGCCAAGATATTCTTGGGCTGCTTGACAATTCGGTACCAATTCGGTAAATACCGAGAACCGAGGTACAAAACCGAATTTCCCTCGATAAAGTCGGTTCCCGAAACTTGGAACAAAACAGAACCGAAATATTCGGTTTCGGTACTTTTTGTTCGGTTCTCGGTTTTTCCGGTTTGGTTTTGGTTTTCGTAAATCGTGCCTGTGAGTGGGGGTCCGTTGGTGCTCAAGTCTCGCCGAGCGTGAGCTTGCCACCGATTCAGGCCGCCATATGCGCCATCGTCGGCCGTAACTTCGTTTCGCCTCCGCCCGCCTTTCGACGTAGAGCACATCGGCGTCGTGGTGAGCTCCTCCTCATAACACTGTCGCTAGTTTTATCCTTAGCGTGCTGAATCGGCCGGAACGCCACTGCATCACCATGTCTGGGTCACCGAGCCACCATGGCCGCCGCCATGCTCACTGTCATGCTCGGGTCACATGTTTAAGCCCTAGATCGATCGCGCTGGATCTGCGGGGAACACTCCGGTGCTCTCTCCGTCGCTAACGACCTCGCCGGCGGGCGAACCCCGTTGGTCGACGCCCCGAGCCATCCTCTCCTTCGTGCGTAAGAGAAGGACCGGGAAACATGAATAGGATCTTTGTCAAGGGTTCTAATGTAAAGTTCATGACTCATATGAATAGTATCAAATAGTGGCTTAGATTTGTCTATAATTTTGTAAAAGTTTCAGGGCCTTTATGAAAAGTTGCCGACCAGGCCTAGGCAAGGCCGCGGGCCGCCGACTGCCTCCCAATCATTGGCCCATCCAGCTCGCGCCCGCGCTTTTTTTTCTTCTTTTTAATAAATGTTTTATTCAATTTCCTTTTTATGAATAGTGTTTGTTTTTGCAAATTTTGTATAAATTCAAATATAGCTTCAAAAATTCTAAAAAATTTTTGTGTAGCCTTTTCATGATGTCTAGTTTTTATTAAAAATATGAGATGTTGAAAATCAATAGTTTTTGCATGATTTAAAATTACATTCTTTAATTGAAAAATACATCTTCCATGATTTATAGAAAATAAAATAATTACCCAAAAATCATGAAACTTGTTTTGACACTCTTTTAGGGTCTGCCCCTACCTCCACAAAAAAAAGTTTGGGTTAAATTTAAAAAGTTTTAGTGGTTTGTTATTTTATGCTTTATTCAATTAATTGATAATCGCATGATTAGTGTATAATGATTTAGGTTTTGTGTGATTTGAGATTGTTTTGTGAATCTTGGATCATAACCCTCAAATGGTCCTTGAGAACTCCTTTAGTAATGTTAGTAGTTCAATAAGTTGGTTTTGTGGGCTTACAACTTTACCGTGAAGGAAAGTTGTACTCAAGTGTTTATCATTTCATGTATCACCGTGCATCATGTTTACACTTCATCATGCTAAAGCATGTATCATTATTGACGTGTAGTGTATATGAGAGTGAGTCGGATCATGTGATGAAGTTTTAGAAGGTGCATCCACAAGAGGTGTTGGTGCCAAGTGTCACTTCGATAATCCGACTTCGTAATCGACTTTCCCCCGCAATATAGGGCCCCGGATGCATTTAAACCTTCCTTGTGTTTTACACAAGATTTACACTTATATTTATGATATGTTGCATTAAGTAATTAGGAGTTGAGTGATAACCTAATTGCTGCATTATCATCCTTGATTATTTCGGTATTGTCCTTGATAACCTTGTTTTATTTAAAATGCCAAGCTTTGCTTAGCCGTACTAAATTAGTTAAGATTTTTCATAAAAATGTTTTATATGAGGATATGGCATAATTGGTTGGATAATGAGAAGTAGTGATGAATTTGAGATCGACGGGACTTAGGTTAAAAGTAGGGATTGCCTAGCCGTGCTTGTCCCGTGTTGGTCGGTTAAGGACCGTCCGTTGTGGGAGCAACGTGTACCACACCGGGCCAAAGGCTAGCAAGGTGGAGTACTGTGTTCTCGGGTGGCGCAGTGGCCTCGCTCCCATTTTGGACGATCGAGTGAGGGTTGACATATGCAAGTTTAAGTTCTACATATGTCGTGTGGTAAGGAATCCCCAATTTGGATTATAATCGATTCAAATTGCCATTGCTTCGAGAAGGAGACCCAATTCTCGACCTTCATCGTAGTAAGTGATGAAACATGGTTTTGATGAAAAGAAAGAAGGAATGGTTAAGAAGTGTTTGCTCTAGTGTAGGATCACTTAGATTCTATGAACTACTAAGATGAGTTAAAATATTGAAAGTAAGGATTCACTACTAGTAAGCTTTTCCCAAGAAAAGAGTCCTTGATTATTGCTAAAGCCTTACCTTGAATCCCTAAAGCCAGTATTCCTAAGTCTTCTCCTCTTTTCTTATCGGGTGTAAGTCTTGTTGAGTACTCCCCGCACTTAGGGTTTGTTAACCCTCATTTGTGTCTTGACTCGTCTTTGTTAACCAAGGTTATGTCGGTGGGCTCGACATGATCTGGTTGTCTTCTAGTTCTCTGCTTCTGTAAATTAAGTTAAGTTTACTCAAAAGTAACTTACTCAGATTTTGTAAATTAATGTTACTATTCTTACGACTCCGATTTATATTTTTGTAACAAATGTTGTAATGTTGTAGTTACTCCTTTGTTGATCCTGGTATGAGTTGTAATATGTAGTGTAATCGGGGTTCTCTAAGGACACCCGACAGAGCTTCATAAGTTATCCGGTGTACACGCCTTTGGCCGAGGTCTTTAAGACAATGACAAAGTGCGTGTGGGCTCTATAATTTAGGAGGTTTACGCTACACCGATGACGACGCCGGTGGAGCTTCCCATCGCTACGGCTCCTCTCGATCGGACTAGGGTTAGTCAATGGGGATTGTGGTGGCGTTGAACCTCGTACCGTGTGCCCCAACCCCCACCTCCTATTTATGGCATGCCGCAACGGGGGGCCACCGGACGTGTTGGGCTGGGCGCCCCCGATCAGGGCGCAGATCAGGGCGCAAGTTGGCCTCGATGGAGATCAATCCACCCTTTAATCTTTTTTCTACGACCATGAGAGAAGTACTAGAATAGTTATAGATTTTGGGGCGTAGTGCTTTTTCTATAGGAATTTGGAATTCCGGGGCATAGTGCTATTGGGAAAAAAATAGCAAGTGGCTATCAAAATGCAAAAGTAGATGTCCTGTTTTTGGTTGGAGTGCTGTGAGAACCCACAACACGAAGCCTGATTTTTTTATCTAAACTATACATTCGTTTCCTGAAAGCTACTCTACTCTCGTGGACAAAAACTCAGGATGATGTGGCGACTCGGCTGTCTCCAGCGCAAACAGGCTGCTACCTAGGACTAGTCTTGGGGATGCCGGGGATGCAGCGGCTGGGCCTCGAAAGGCATGAATGGTGTCCCAGGGGCCAGGGCTGGGGAGCTGATAATTTTTTTAAATGGGCCCCGAAAGGCATGGACGGTGCTAAAATTTGTTAGGTCGGACGCGGGTGTACTCGTGGATGGGCTATGGATGAAAATGGCATCAATATTTTCCGACCATATAAAAAGACCGAATCTGTTTAGAGGGGTTTTAATCTGTCCGTATCCGAGTCCGAATATTCAATATCCGATTACGTATCCATATCTGAATACTCAAATCGTATATTTATGATGTCGATATCCAATCGTATCCTATTCAGCATGGTTGGCACTATCCATATTCGAATCTAAATCCGAACAGAAATATGAAAACAAATGTGATATCAGTAATATCCGTTCGTATCCGATCCGTTGAATTGGATGAAAATAATTTTTGGTTCTGGAACATCAGCAGTCCCTTGGAATGGGGTTCCAGGAAAAGTCTTTCATTGCAAACGAGGGGTCAGACAAGGTGATCCCTTATCACCTTTACTTTTTGTCATAGCTACTGATCTCCTTCAAACAGTGCTCAATTCAGCAAGAAGAAATGATCTCTTGGCCCTCCCTCTACCTCTAGCAACTGATGAAGACTTTCCAATACTACTGAGTATGCCGGCGACACACTAATTTTTATGTGGGCTGATGTGGCATAGTTGAACCATTTAAAAGATATTTTAGCTGATTTTGGAGAATCTACAGGCTTGAAAGTTAATTTTGATAAATCCTTTATGGTTCCTATCAATATGGCTGAAGATAGATTGAACATTCTAGCCAAGTACTCTGGGCTTCTCTATGAGTTCTTTACCTTTCACCTATTGGGTCACCCCTAAGTATAACCAGGCCCTCTCAGAGCGAGACTTTTTGGCCTCTCGGTTTCTAAATGTGAAAGAAGGTTGGTAGCTTTCTCTTCTTTCCTCGGTGATGCGGGATGGTTGCAACTTATAAATGCAGTTCTATTTGCTCGCCAACCTATGCTATGTGTACTTTGCGCTACCAAAAACAGTTATCAAGCGGATAGACAAATTTCAGAAACACTTGTCTTTGGAGAGGCTCGATTTAAATAACAAAAAGCCTCCAAAAACAGCTTTTGGCCCATGGTTTGTTTAACCAAATTAGAATGAGGTTTGGGAGTTTTAGACTTGTCGTTTCAGAATGAAAGCCTCCTCATGAAAAACTTGCACAAATTTTATAACAAATTGGAAATGCCATGGGTTCAACTAATCTGGAACCAATATTATACAAGGGATAGGCTACCTAGAACTGGAAGAAGTTCTCGAGGATCTTTTTGGTGGCGTGATGTACTTAAATTACAAGAACATTTTAAAGGTATGGTCTTGATGAATAATGGATCTTCATGCTTTTCGTGGAATGATCTTTGGGAAGGGTCGGTTTATTCTCGGGCTTTTCCGTGAGCTTTATTGTTATGCTAAGAATAAGCGAGATAACTCGAAGGTATTTGTCTCCACAAATTCACTTGAAGACCTTGGTCCATCCTACGAAATTTGCAAATTCAGAAAACTAATGATGTTTGGTCATTTATTTGGGGCTCTACACTCTTCTCCTCCAAGAAAGTCTACAAACATTTTTTAGGTCATCAACATGTGCATATTGTTTATAAATGTTTATGGAAGTGCGCTTGCCAAAATAAACGAAAATTTTTCTTCGGCTATCTTGAAGGATCGGTTGAGTACCTGGTCCCTTCTCGGAAGGCGTCATATGCACCTCCCCAGAATACAAACTGTGTTTTCTGTATGTTGAATTTCGAGGAAGATCTCCTTCACCTTCTTTTTCATTGTCCTTATGCTCAAGCCTGTTGGTTTTTCTCGAATGTTTATCGCCAAGCTGAGATGATATTCTGGTAATCTTGGAAAGCATCAAGTCTCAGATTAATCAGCCTTTCTTCATGGAAATAATAGTTACAATGTGTTGGGCCATATGGATTATGCGCAATGACATCATCTTTAAGAACATTCCTCATTCAGTTCACAGGTGCAAGTCAGTTTTCAAGAAAGTTTGCTTTAGTTATACTAAGAGCAAGAGCAGCACTTCACCCTTCTATAGATTTATGGCTCGACAGATATGTGTAATTTTAGCTATTTTCATTTTGACCTTTTTTGTCTCTTGACTTGGCTTTGTAGCTCCCTTTAACTTTTTCAGTTTTTAAATAAATTTCCAGTAGGGGTTTTAATCCCTCCTGTTCCATCAAAAGAAAAAAAAAATCTAGCATTAGTTAGTTGTAGTACATATGATTTCAATTTGTTGTTCCACATGTATATTGTTGTATAATCGATAGGTCGTTGGATGTAAGTTGTAACTATTCATTCATGTAATCTCTACTGGGTGCCGAGGATGTTTTAATTGGCCACATATGAACACGCAGGCGACGGATGGAAAGGTAACCAGCAGAAACTAATGCAGATTAGTCATCACCAAGGTTCTGGGATTCAAAAGCTAAAAAATTCGTGCCTACCGAATTGGGACGAATTTCAGAAATTCAGAAATTCGGACCGGGATTCACTTTCGTTTGACCAGTCAAAAAATTCATAATTTGATGAAATTTGGCCAAATTTTGACGGATATTGAAAACAATGGTACCACAACTCGTGCGGTGCATCTATGGTTGGTGGATTGCTCGTCGTCCTTCATCTGAGTGATATCGTTGATGACTTGAGCCCTTAACCACCGGTGCCTGCGTTGCCGTGGTGCCGGCCAAGCTGCTGCTGCGTACATGGTCGGCACCAGCTTGAGTGCGCCGTACCTCCTGGCCATGGGATGGGACTCAACAAGAATATAGTCGAGCAACGGAAACCGAGAAGGGACGGGAGCAGGAGAGAGCTGGACTGGAGTATTTCCCTTCCGCATGTGAGGAGCTAGCCGCCGTCCACGAGGAAGAAATTAAAAGATTAGGGTTTCTAGGATTGGGTTCACGTTTATATACTGCGGGGAGACAATTTTGGGCAGGCTTGAACCTTTGTATTGGGCCAAAATTTCAAACTGGGCCAAATTTTTGGGCGGTTTGTATTCCTCTCGGCCCCTACGAAATGGGCGAATTTCACCAAAATTTGGCCCATTCGGGTTTAATCCTAGAACCTTGGTCATCACCGTCAGCTTGTAACCCCCTTTACCATCAATTTTTGTCTCCATTCATGAAAGTGGCCAGTGATAACCAAGGTTGTCACCGCCAGCTCGGTGTACAATCTGGCGGTGATGAAGTAGACATCATCGTCGGTTTGGCATACGATCGGGTAGTGATGAAGAGCTCACCACCGCCCGTGTGTGTCATTTGATCCGACGGTGCTGAAGTGATCATTACCGCTGGTGCGGCGTACAAACCGACAATGATGAAGAGCTCTGTACAACTACCAGCCACAATGTCCATCACCTAGCATACATAATAGGTCGTCTTCAGCTCTCTACGACTACCGGCCGTCCTTGCTGTATCTCCCTTCTTCTGCAGCATATCTCTTCTCCTCTACAACAGTGGCTAGAGGAGCATCCCATCGCTCAACCCCACTAACCCTCGGTAAAAAAAAAACATCTTCTTTTCATCTTTCTCCTAGCCCATATAGCTCATTGGCGTAACACTCTGAATTTTAATTTCTTTAAATAGCTTTCGTTAATTTGGTAGTCTAGATTGTTCTTGATTTTATATATAGGAAAAAAATTTACAAAATATAAACTAAAAAGAACTATAAGTTAGAAACCATGATTGTTGCATACATGCTAGTGCGTAGTTTATTGATTGCATATGCATGCTTAGGCTGTGTTTAGTTGGTGGGAAAAGGTGGAAAAAAAACACCGTTCGAATCAAAAAGTAAGCGTAGCACGTTTCGTTTTGTTTGTGGTAAACATTATCCTACCATGGCGTAACTAGGCTCAAAAGAATCGTCTCAAATGCGTGTACATCAAAACTATGTAATTAGTTTTTTTTATTTACCTACATTTAGTGGTCGATACATGTGCCGGCATTGTGATGTGATGGGGTGAATAGTGAGTTTGTATTTTCAGATTTCGGCATCTAAACACAGCCTTAGTCTCAAGTTTGATTTGAGTTTGGAGTGGTTTAAACCTGTTTGTTTCTCTCCTTTCTTCTCTGTTTTCCGAGCTGCCTATGCTTTAGGACCGCTCTAGCTTCCACCCATCAGCAAGCCTACGCACGCCTCTGCGCTGACGGGCCAGAGCCCAGCAACGCGCAGAGAGCCAGAACCACAGTCGCTTCCCAACGGAGCCCGCCCGTCAGCTGCAGGGAGGTTTACTCCCGTCCGAGCCAGAGTCTGCCGCCTCCACCAGATTCGATCTCCGTGCACACTAACCGAGGATTCTGGTTTGTGCTGTTATTTATTGCCACAACAACATGAGAGGAAAACAGCAGGGGAGGAGCGGGGAGGGCGCATGATGAAGGGGTATGGTATAGTGATAGAGGTCGATGAGGACTTAGGAGGAAGCTGTTATTTATTGCCACAACAACATGAGAGGAAAACAGCAGGGGAGGAGCGGGGAGGGCGCATGATGAAGGGGTATGGTATAGTGATAGAGGTCGATGAGGACTTAGGAGGAAGAAATGGTTCTTTCTATCATTGCCTTGTTCGTTTCAAATTTGAATAAGTTTTCCTATTTTTTTCGAAACACAGGGCAGCAATGAAGCATGCAATGCATTTCATTTGGCTCTCAGCTCAGGCGCTCAGCTCAGAAAAGGAAAATTGCAATTTGGTCCGGGCATGCATGACTCATGAGTCATGAGCATGACCGCATGACGTCCGTTCCAATATAAATCCTTTTCCTGGGCCGATAATGGTTGCAGGCTTGCAACCCATGGAGAACAGCGAGGGCCTGGGGGCGTACTGGCGTTGCTCATGCCGCGAACCCCTGCGATGTCGCAATGCTCGGTCGCCGGCCAGTGCGGCTGCGGCCTGAGCCGGTGGTCGCCCACCCTGTCGGCCAGGTGGCCACCCACTCGTCTACCATAAGGGCTTCCCCATGAATTTTCTGTCTCTGGCTTGGTGACCCACTCCTGCCTCTGCTGTCGGGCTGGCAAATTTTTTCATTTGTTTATTTCAACTCAGCTAGTGATTTGGATCTGATTATTGAGGACGCCCTAAGCGAAGCATTAGACTGGCAGGGGCAGTCACTTGTCCCCTCGGTCAATTGGGGGTGTTTAGTTGGTAAAATATTTTAGATTCGGCTACCCTAGCACTTTTTGTTTGTATTTTGTAATTATTGTCTCACCATGGGTTAACTAGGCTCAAAAGATTTGTCTTGCACTTTACAGTCAAACTATGTAATTAGTTTTTTTTACCTGCATTTAATGTTCCATGTATGCGTCAAAAGATTCGATGTAGCAGTCGCATCGTGAAGACTTTTGGGTTCACTTTTTCGTGAAATAAACAGGCTCTTGGTCCCATCGATTCACGCCAGCTGGAGTGCGGAAGCCAGCCCGGCTTGCCGAGGCTTAACTTATTGCCTTGAAGTGTTTAGGAACCTCTCTACTATATAATTTTCTTTTTTTTTTTTTTTTTTTTTTGAGAAAATACTATATAATTTTCTTTCTGAGAAAACTTTTATCCACACCAACCCACTTCTAGACATCTTTTTTTCCCGCGCCACCACCCTATTCCCTCCTGTCGCACTCGCACCACCACCGAGGGCGAACCTCCCCCTCCTCGTCAAGGTCCTTTCCTCCTGCCACGCCGCCACAAAGGCCAAGCCCATCCCTCCCTGTTGAGTTCCTCTTGCCGGCTGCTGCTAGGCGGAGATAGGAGCAGGGGAACAGGAGAGGAAAAATATACGGAGTAAACAAGAACCCTGTGACTGACAAGCACAGTAGATCCTAAGAAAGTAGGGGGTCCTAATTGAGGGCTACTATTAGAGTTAGAGCCCCGTAAATAAGACCCTCAAAAATAGTAGAAGTCTTCAAATCCCAAGAAACCTATTTTTAGAGCTATTTTTTTTAAAAAATTTGGGAGCTATTGTTGGAGTTGGCTCTTTGCTCCTCTTCTGCGAGCAAAAGAGCCAACTCAACAATAGCTCCCAAATTTTACAATATGATGAATCTTTGGAGGCTCAAGAAGCGGCGTTGATGCATTTGTTTCTAGAATGAAAATCAGTGGCATCTCGTGATGAGTTCACACTATTCCTGCACACACCGATGACCCATCAGTAGGCCCCGAGGGGGTGGGGCAGAGGGCGCCGCTCAGGCACCCAAATCGAAGGGCCCCCCTCTCTATATATATAACATGTACTTCCTTCGTCATAAATTAAATTAATTTATAGAGTTGTTCTAAGTTAAACTATTTTAAATTTGATGAAATCTATAGAAAATAACCAATATCTATGACTCCAAATTAGTATCACTAGATACATTATGAAATATAATTTTTTTAATGTACTTATTTGTTTGTTGTTATTACCCTTTCTATAAAGTTAGTCACACTTAAGATAGTTTGACTTAGGTTGATTCTTGAACCGATTTATCCATACAAGGAGTGACTTGGCGACCGCAGACTGTGTTGGTGCACACTGTTGTAAAACACACGGACTCTGTCCTAGAAGGAAAGGATAAGGAGGAATCCTAATCCTAGTCCGTTCGTATGTGGGCTCTTACCGAAACTCTTAGACCTTGACAGGACTATATATATGTGGGAACTCTATGTTGTAATTACCAATATTCAGATGAATAAAGAATAGTCTCCCTATCTTGTGTCTACTTGTTCTACTTCTTTTATCTACTACGTGATCATGAGAGACGGAGAGGGGAAGGTCCTAACCGCTAGCAACATGTTTCACAACACGTTATCAGCACGACAAGCTCTTCGTCGACATCGCCGTTTGAAGCTGCCGCCGATCTTCGGCAACGACGCTTGTGCCGACGTCCCGCCGCGACTACTTCGACGACGTCGACATCCCCCGATGTTGTTAGCGGAACGGATCTCGCTACCTCCGCCGCTACGATCAGCCTTTGCATCGACTCATCGTCACGCCGGCGGGTCCCCACGGCCTAGCCGAATCTGTCCCCACGCGGACGGCCTTCGTTTCTTCTCGAATTCATGAACCGGAAGGTGCGAAAAAAAAAAAATCGCATCTAGCGCATTGCATGTGCTCCTCATCAAGCCAATTTATATACATATAGTATGCAAAATTGGTATACACAAAGATTATACGGGAATTGCCTATGGTTAATTATTAAAAAGAATCGAAGGTTGTCCTGTAATCGGCATACTTGATAACACGATCGAAACCCGGCCATCACGAAAAAAGAAGAACGGACTATAGATGCAATCATGACGGGTCGATACTCGATAACATCTCGCGCCACGAACGTCGCCGGTGCCCCCTCTCCGCTTGCGGCCGTGAATCTGTGACTACCAGGCTTGAACGCGGATTGAGACATAGTCGAGCCAAAGATAATCGATGGGACACCGATCACGGACATGAAGTTTGGTGACTACTCGGCATGCAAGTTTCGATTAATTGACATGCAAAGTCAATTTTGTTGTGGCCGTAATGCGCACGTACCGCACTTTGTCACCTCCCTGCCGTCCACCCATCCGCATGCGAGCTAAACCGCCTCGTCGTCGCCGCCGCAAGCGAGCTGCGTTGTACCTCATGACCTCATATCGTCAATTTGCGCCGCGACGCGACATGTAGTTGCGGTCCGCTCACTGGAAGTGGGTTACGGCAAGCCATCTTGGAGTGCGTATGAACGCACAACGCGTGTTAATCAAGCGCAGTACAATAAATTGGTGAAGATTTGTACATGCAACATTGCTTCTCAAAACGTCCTGTTTTTGTTGTTGACTCGAAGTTGCGAACCCGGCGCCGAAAGTTCGTTTGATCCTCATGTCCCGACATCGATAACACTCACATCTACATGAGATTTATATAGCAGATCTGAACACATGCATTTCATATAGCAGATTTGAAATCCCCCGCGTGCATGGTAACGATGTTCAAGGCATCATTGCGAGTGGGATCTGTCGGGGGTAGATTGAATCTATTTGGAATATAAGTACCTTGTGCAATCAAAAGAAAATACCGGGCACTTTGTATATATATATATGTTATGTGTTGATTTTTTATGCTCATTTAAATGCATTTATCACATAGAAGAATAAAATCCTGAATGATTACATTAGAAACATGGTATAAGGTGTATGAGCTCTGTGAATCCTGTAGACCTCTTAGACTTGTCACCCTTGAGAGCCTCATATTTATTTTTTCCTAGTATATGTTTTTGTTTGGGATAAATGAATGCTTGGTATAAATTCTGAAAATTTGCATATACCATAATCTGAATAATGCTAGGATGCTTCTAAGAATATTTTTAATAACCATTCACTATCTTTTTGCACCTTGCTACTCGTTTACATGTATGCACATGATCCAATTTATGTTAATATGCATGCCTTAAAAGAAGAAGCAATATCCTAGAATTACTCTCGAAAGTAAAAATATTTGTTATGGCCATTATTAAATCCATGTAGGATATTTTGCTACCATTGAAGTGTAGTAAACTCAGTATATATATTTCGAATTACTCTCTAGAATGAGTATATGGCCGATAGAAGTAACAAATGTTTTGTGGGACTCATTGCATGAGTAAAATCCCAAATTATGATTATAGAATATCATATTGCATTGAAGTCGAATTTTGAAGCTTGTATGCTTAATGCTGCTCTATAAACAATAGCTCGAAGCTTTGTAAATGTCTAGAAGACAAGATGGTAAATAAGATTATATCGATCTACATTCTTGAAGAAGTATCTCTTTATATATAGAATATCAAAGAGCAATGTAATACTTGAAGTATTTGAATTTACCATAAGAACTTACTCATGAAAATTGAGTTAGAATTTTTAGAGACTTTATAAACCGGGATATTATCAATTGCAATAATTTTGAATATATGGCTTGCATATATGTTACACCCCCTTGAAGGCTTGTGACGGTATATCATAACTATTGAATATAAAGCATGAAGCTACCGCTTGTCAAGTATAGAAGTTAAAACATGCGAGAATGTATATAATTTGGAACATATAAAGTTTCTTTTGAAGAAGAACTTAAATCATGTGCTTATATATATATATATATATATATATTATATTTGAAGTTCATATCCCGAAGAATTGATAGTAGTGGTGGTGGTGCATTAAGTTTTAATTTCCGTTGAATTAAGTGGTTAATGGTTAATTTGTTAGCTTGAAGACTACTATGAAATACTTTATATTCTTAGTTACGATTCTTATTACTTGAAGTAATATGTGTGAATTTCTCATTGAATAAATTAGATTTATATGTTTCACATATAAACAATTGTCTATTGCCTATCAAAATAAATTTTACATTCATTTATCCACAAAGAAGCCTTGAATAACCAAGAAGGTTATAGTTCTTTGTGCATCACTACCATGTAGGTAGATGGGAAACTGAATTTTCTAAAGCACATGAACAATTGGACTAAAGGCGGTATATTAATTGATCTTGGAAGGATCGATTTAGCCAAATCCTAAGTATTTAGTATTTTAGTCTATGAACTAAAAGTTGTATCCTACCCTAAGTCTATTGTTGTACACTAAATAGTACATTGGATATGTGAATTTCATGCCATAATCAATGAATACTAGAAGTATGATTAGATTCTATGAAGCATTAAAAGTGACTATTTATAGATGATGCATGAAGCAAATGACTACTTGAAGTAGTCATGGCATGAAAAGGGGAGGAATTTTGGGTAAAGGCATAAAAGATGTGGATAATATATAGGCATAGCCGCCCTAAGTCGATCTTTAAGTGCATGTATCAAGACTTGAAGTTTCGCCGCGTCCTTCCGGCCGAGTTAACTTTCTCTCTTGCACTAATTGCATGTAAGCTCGTAGCTACGCATTTTGTTGTTATCTATTATGTTAGACTGAATACTAACATTCCACATTACACATGCATGTGTATCTGGTTGAGCGCAACTATCTCCATTGTTGCATGAATATTAGCATAACCGCTACTTTGTTATAGCTAGTAGCTACCTTTGCGCTTCCATCATAAGTAAATTGGCTAGCTAGCATGCTATGTCTATATGGTTCCCGTTGAACTAAGGAATGATTTGCTTTCGATGCATAGTATACATAAGCAATAGATTGATCTAGGCCAAGCGCCTAAGATCGTGGGGGAGTGAGTTTATAAAATTTTGCTCAATGGAGACTAACCCATTTGATGGGATGAATAGTTGTGGAACTAAGATATTGGATAATACAATTATGATGATTTGGGATTTCTGAAGAAAAGGCATCAAGGGGTTTTGCATTAAAGGCAATTAGAAAATTATAGAAGATTCCATGTGAATTTAAATGTTGCGTATTTTATACATTTGAAGTGTATGATCCATTTTTTTGTATGAGTACTTGGATCAATTTTTTTTAGGCTGATTAATAAAGAAGCTAGAGAATGAAATAGTTTTCTAAACTATGATTTGTGCATATTAGGGGGAGAACATCCCAAAATTTATAGGAATCTTTGAACATTCTTAAGTGCACTTTAAGTATTCTAGCTCGCTGCATAGTGAATAATAATCCCCATGTTGAAATATGTGTGTGAATATTTCCCATAAATTTAATCATAGCATACATAAATGGGCCTCCACTTGTAGTTGGAGATATATGAATTTGAATTAAGCCCATGATAGGGGATATATTTTGAAGTATGCTATTAATGATCTAATATTGGCATTAGGGGGAGAGAGAGCCTATATTTTGAATGCCAAATATTATTTTCATAGAAGGAAAATGATCTTAAGAGAAAATATTCCTTGGAGCTTGAAAGAGGAATAGTATCACACACTAAGTCATACAATAGTTTGACTAATGCTCTTGTGAAGCCTCGAAGGCGAGCATATGCCAGATATTTTTGAAATGAGAGGAGTAACTTGAAGTTATGAACCAGAAGTTGTGTTTACTAGTAGTAAACTAAATGTTATATACTATCAATCTAAAATCTACGGGGACGCTTTGTGGGTTCTAGTTTAGCGTATACACGTTAAATAGAAAAAGAAATAGAACTCCTCCATTCTCATGAAGAGAACGCCTCACGAAGAAGGTTAAGCACCTCATGAAGAGGATCATCATGAAGATGACATCCAACACAATTAGCAAGCACCTCACTAGTGTTGGGTATGCGAGAACAATATATTATCTCTTGTTTGGGAAATGACAGAGATAGAATATTCTCACATTGTGAGAGTATTGGGAGAAAAGAAAATAATTGTCGACAAACTACCTCTTTAGTTGCAAATGTTTCTCTTATGAGAACCGGATCCAAAAAAATAAAGTCCATGGCAAAATCGCTTGTAGCGATTATATCGGTCAATGAAGAAAAAGCAATTGAGGTTGAATCTCCTATTAAGAAGAAATGAATGTTACGCTATATCTCGGCAAATGAAACAAAAAAAAAAATCGAATATGCGGTTAATAAGTGGATTATGAAAATCCATATAATTCTCGAAGAATATAAATCGCAACTTATAGAAATCTCATACTAAGTATTAAAGTCTAAGGTATATATATTCCTGAATGAATATTCAAGTCTCAAGAAGAGCATGTCCTAGAAGGATTGCAATCATTAAATGATTTTACAGTGAATAACGCTATGTCATTGCGTATATCACTCATCTCTCATGCGAGAGAATCTATCTCATAGAAGAGAATTATTAATTCATTAAGAATGAATGTACATCCTTGAAGGAATTAATCCATGAAGGATTTACTAGTCAATTTTTGAATAAACACCATTCATCCTCGAAGTGAATATAGACCCGAGAGAAATAAAATGAGGGATCTTAAACACCGTGAAAGTGTCATCGAAAAACACTTAGAAAGTGTATGAAAAGCTAGCAATGTAGTGTTGATATCCTCTATATACCATAGAAGGTATAATAATAATGGTGGTTCGGCAATTGAATTATCCCCTAAATGCCAAATGCAAGGCTGGATTTGTATGATCAAAATCTCAAAGATTTATAGAATGCAATTTGAAAATCCACTAAGGATTAATTATAAGTATCTAAACTCTAGTATAAGTTTAATACACTATCTAGAAGATATTGAATATTAATTTATTTATCCCATAATCCTCCGAAAGGATCTATTTCTCTCGAAGGATAATATTTATTTGTTTTGCACAACTAATTGGTGGTCATTATGCATGAAGTATATTGCTCTCATATAATTCATAGAAGAATTATGAGCCAACTTTTATTTACACACGTTTATGAAAAAGTGTGGTTTGAATAATGAAGTTCAAAGTTTGGCTTTATGAGGGGGAGCATATATTTTATTGAATTCGCCTTTAAGGTAAACCACTAGAATTACAAAGATCAAGTAGATCATATTTGCCAAAACACTGAAGTTTATGCATAGATTATGAAGATCAATACCTATTCATGAAGAATAGTATATCCTGAAGAATATATGTCCAAGAAGGTTAAATGTTGTACTCTTTTTTTTCCTATGTGAGTTTTTACTCGAAGGTTTCTCACACAAGGTTTTTAATGAGACAACATGTGTAATGCAATTAACGAATGCGATGTACTCTTTTCTCCAAGAACCATTTTTTCCCACTGGGTTTTCGGATGGAGTTTTTGATGAGGCATATGCATATCGTGGTAATCGCCCAAGGGGGAGTGTTGTAAAACACACGGACTCTGTCCTAGAAGGAAAGGATAAGGAGGAATCCTAATCCTAGTCCGTTCGTATGTGGGCTCTTACCGAAACTCTTAGACCTTGACAGACTATATATATGTGGGAGCTCTATGTTGTAATTACCAACATTCGGATGAATAAAGAATAGTCTCCCTATCTTGTGTCTACTTGTTCTACTTCTTTTATCTACTACGTGATCATGAGAAACGGAAAGGGGAAGGTCCTAACCGCTAGCAACATGTTTCACAACACACACAAGGTTGAAGCAAGCACCGTAGGTTCCCTTGACCTTAATGTAATTTCTAAATTCTTAACCGAGAATTCGTCCGTTAGGGAATAGACCGCACAACTGTATACAAATTGTTGACCAAAATTGTGATTTTGTGAATTGTGTGCATCGTATCATTCCATTAGCCTAAAGACTAATCCTTGGTCTAAAACTTCTCTTATTCTATACTCAATTTTATTGGTCACTACAAATTGCGATCGCAATTTGTGAGTGCTTATATAATATAATACACTAAGGGTCCTGAGTTTTAGTTTAGCTTTAGCTCCAGCCCTACCCCTAGAACTGAGGACCCGGCTGCAGGCTGCCCATCAGGTAAAGCTGGCTTAACGAACCGGCTCGGCTCGTTTGGCTTGGCTCATTCTGGCTCGTTAAGATAGCGAGCAGCCCAGCCGAAGGTCGGCTCGGCTCGGCTCGCTTACACAAAAGTTCTAATTTAATCCAAACCGATTACGAGGACGAAGATGGAAACGATGACGGCGGGGGAGGCGGCGGCGGTGGCAGCCCTTCCTGCCCGCGACGCGCCCTCCCCCGGGGCGGCCGCGGGCGGTTGGGCCTCCTCGGCCCGCCCGGGGTTGACCCACCCCGGGACATGACATAAAAGTGCTAGCTCAGCTCGTTAAAAAATATAAACGAAAGCTGAGCCGAGCCGAGCCACTAGCGAGCTGAGTCGAGTGAGCTATCAAGCTGCGAAGCTTTTCCCCTCGCAGCCTTACCCTCGGTCCCGCGGCCGTTCAGGCATGGAACACGACGCACGGCACACCGATTGGCAATCGGTCGCGATGAGTTTTGGCTGCACCGACCGACGAGTTCCCACGTACGGACACGAGCAGCTGTGCATTTGGAGCACGGGTCAGTCGGTCGGGTGACCCACCCCGACGCGCAAAAAACCGATGAAAGGGGCGGTGCGTGTGCGAGGCACCGCCGCCAGAGAGGGGGGTGGCACTGTGGCAGCAGCCATGCTTCTTCTCGCTTGGGCCTTGGGGATGGCAAGGAGAGGTTGTAGGGTAGGCCGGGCTGCAGGCCCCCGATCTCGGGTTGACCGGACCCGGTGACGGAGGCGGAGGAAGGCGGCGGTCGCCCCGCGACCGCAGCCGGCAACGGCACGGCCTCCTCATAATCGCGCTACCGTTCGCCCGCTCCGCAACACCCACCACCACGAGGACGAGCGCTAGCTCGGTCGGTCCGTCTTCGCAGTTGGCGAACGGCCGGACGCAGGTTCGATCACTGGATCAGCCGCGTTTCCTCACCGGGAAACGAGAGGTTCCCAAATAAATTTGTGATGGCCCCATCCGACCGCTACAACACATGCGCGCAGCAAAAAATAGAATACAACGGTTCAGATCTTAACTTAGTCGTAGGAGGTGTTGTGTGTGGTTTGAGTGGGTGTGTGGTGTGTGTTTGCGGCTGAGTTCAGATACTACAGCCTTGTATTCTAGACCAGGGCCTCTCAAAAAAAAAAAAAAGCACCCACCACCACCCTCTCTCTGGCAGACACGTCTCCTCCCTACACGCCACGCAAACGACGTATACAAATGCAATATTTATTATGTACCTTTCTCTCTCTCTTTTCTTTTCTGCGGTGTGGTGTGGGGATCAGTAATTCTATCTTATTCTCAAGCATAAACTCTATGCACAAAACAATTCTAAGCGTGGAGTGACCAGGAGAAAATATTTTTTTTTCTAGCTCCAGCTTTCTAGCTCATTTTAGAGAACTATTTCTCGACTAGAAAAAATCTGCTTTGGCGGAGCTCCTCCTAGATTCAGTCTAGAAGATGCTCTTCGAGCTCGCTAAACATACCCCCTAATTTTGACGCTTCGTTATTAGGCACTCATGCTAATGCTAGGTTACTCTTCACTACTTCGTTTCGTTTCGCAAGAACGGAGTAGTTTTAAGTGATCTAGGATCAAGCTATCAAAGGGCAGACAAAAAGCTGCCAAGACCGCCAATAGTATCTCGTCTAACAAATTCCAGTTAAACAACTTGTGATGGGCACGGTCAAATTGTTTTCCCTTCTCGTGAGAACTGTTACGGCTCTCTAGCAAACAGTGCTATATATAAGAAAGCGATAGACTCTATATGCATCGCTGGATGCTTAGATATGACAAGGCAAGAACTGGGACCGCACGCCATGCAACCCAATGCAAGGAGACGGCACTTCATCACATTCACAAGCAGTGCCTCTGCCTCCACGCAAAAACCAAAACAAGCGATACAAAACAAAGCATGTGTTTCCTTGACCAGATCAGGATTTGCGTGTGTTTGTATGCGTGTGTGACTGCTACATGCTGCTCTCATCTCATGCCCTCTGTTGTGTCATGCAATGTATGGGAAGATGTCTTTGTGCTGGCCTCTTTGTCTTTGTGCAGGCTTGTTTCTAGTCTTTAGACCACATCCCCCAAATGCTTGCCCGGCCCTTCATGCCTCATGCACAGTGAACAACCAGGGCCACGCCGTGCTGTTTTTATTATTTTTTAGCTTGGACTCCTAAGGTACAGTTATAGTATCTGAATGCACGTTCAAACGCACTCACACACCCCTACACACGCACACAAACACACACATCCTAGAGCGCACTCTAGACCTACAAATTATACACACCACGCGTCCTTCTAGAAATCTACGAAATTACACGGGCTTCGCAAGCGACAGGCACGTCACACTACCATTGTGGTTTCATGCGTACATCCAGGACTTGTAAATTTATTTTTGGTGAAAAACCCTGGTGCAGCACCCGGTTCGATTCTCGGGGAATCGAACGCGGACAGGTGCGCTCCACGCCGGGAGACACAACCACTGCTCTACGTGTCTTGGCGTCTGCAGCCACGCTCTGCTGTTGGTGCAAGCACAAGCAGGGCCATCTTTGCCTCCAGGATTTGGGTTTACAAACTCCAGCTGCCATACCTCATCCTATATCCCCTCACTACTTTCAAATTTCCCCTTCAATTTCATGTATGGCAGTGCATTTCATATTAGGGTGTAGGATCATACATGCATAAAACTTAATTGGAAACTATAGATGTTTCAGAAATTTTAAAGATGCATTTCTATGGCGCGGAAATTTCGCAAGACACCTCCCGGATCCAAAGTGGCGGAGCCGTAAATTATGGATGGGGGCCGACCAAAAACATCCAACTTGTAAACAAAATTGGTTAGGTTCCTCATGATGACCATTTAGCTTAATTCATCAACTTGACACGTGTGGCTCGAATTTATTTATTTATATATTCTAAGATCAAAGACGATATTTTTTTAAGTATAACAGCAAGACGCCATAGGGTGATTTCAGTAAATCTCAAGATCTCTCAGTCTTTCTAAGGTACTTCAGTAGTATTATCTAGCTGTATTTTGTATAATTTTATTATATGTAGAGAATATTAATAGATATATATGGCAGCAATTTTATTATATTCTCCCTCTTAATTAAATAAAAATCATAAATTTATACTTGTTTATACTAGTAAAAAAAATGTTATGACATGTTAGGGGGCCATGGCCCCACCAGGCTCCCCCCCCCGCCTCCGCCACTGCCCGGATCGCGACGAAACGCCACGTGTTTCAAACGGATGTAGGCATCGATTTACATGCCATTGGACATGGAAATTAGATCCATGTTTGTTCATATGAAAATCTTGTGTGATCTGAGGTTTTGTTTTACTACTGATGATCATAATATAGTCAAGTGTTGCACATGGGAAAAAAAACCACTATTGCTGCTTTGCTAGGGCCAGGGCAGCCGGCCATCCAATGAGTTGGCCACTCACTTCTACTCCCTCTGTCCTTTTTTTTTTTTTGACATAAAACATATTCATTCAAATTAGCAGCATGAGGCTGCTATAGGATGGTACAGGTTACACAGGTAGTTCTGCAGC
This sequence comes from Hyparrhenia diplandra, assembly GCA_015847255.1. Lineage (NCBI taxonomy): Eukaryota > Viridiplantae > Streptophyta > Magnoliopsida > Poales > Poaceae > Hyparrhenia > Hyparrhenia diplandra. The sequence continues at coordinate 604,116 of JADLZK010008551.1, forward strand.
GCTAAGGAGACATAGCAGCTGCTGATATGGTGCTCGTTGGCACAAACAAAGTGAAAAGCACTAGAAGAAGTGGCATTAGATCTGAAAGCTCTATTGGCTAGAAGATGAGCTTTAACATTCTGACTTCTATCGAGCTTGATGATATGGCGATCAATACCCTGTTAGAATTTATATATGAATAGTTCCCCTAAAATTCATATGAAGAAATTTCGATAAATCTCAAAGGCCCAATATTTGTGTTCCCTAATGGGCTTTATTGTTTTAGCCCATGAGTAAAGGTGGGAGGTGCAATATCAATTAGTACCATATTGCTAGTTGATGTAGAGGTAGGGAGTTCTCCTCCCTATATAATTGTACCAAGCCTCCTGGGAATAGACACAACATAACAACTACAATTGGGAGTTTCAATTAGAAAATCCTAAAGTAGTAAAATAGTATTTTCCTCTTCTCTCTTCTTTGTGCCGCCGTTGCCAAGTCTCGGCCCGATCGTTCGCGTGCACAAATGGGCGAAAGCAGGAGGTCTCGGAATCGTCGTCTTTGCGATCCCGCACCGGGAGAAGGCGAATAAGGTTTTTGGGAAGCGCTCTTCGCGCGACTGCTCCCAAATCTCATCACGTCGTCTCGTCGTCGTAAGGCTCGCGCACGGGATCATCTACAAGGACGTGCGGTCATCGTTTGCATCTTCATCACCATGTACTTCTACATCGGCAGGTATTGCATTTGTAATTTAATCTTATTGTCCAACATGTTCGATCTATTCAATCTATCCGGTGTATGTGTTGTGCTAGTTGTGCCTACACGGTTGCCATGATCATGCCATGTTTTATGTTGTTCAATCATGCTATGATCTGTTATATGATTTTGAATCATGCTTGTTTGCTTCACATGCTTATCCTAGTAGATCAGTTCATCATGATTTATATTATGGAATTAATCTGAAATTGCCTTATATTTCAACAATCCAAAAACCTTATAATAGGCTTTTTTTCTTGATTTAGCTATGGCTGTTTTCACCGACGTCTTTGAGACTAGAAAAGTTTTTTAGTACACATTTTAAGAGATGGCGAGTTAAGGTCATGCTCGGCTAGAGGCTAAAATGTTCGGATTCTTGTTGGATCACCTCGAGGAAATATCTCTAGAGATAAGAGAAGATTCCGGGAAGACAACACTATCTTTAGAACAATCCTAAATAGTCTTGCTAGTCATCTAGAAGATGCAAACTTGCACTTCCAAGATGAGAAGGCATTGTGGGATCAACTGAATGCAACCATTGGTACATCTGAGTTGTACATTATGGAGAGCTTTTATGACTACAAGATGGTTGCTAACCGGTCTATAGTCAAGCAAGAGCATGAGGTTCAACACATGGCAAGAGAACTTGAACTCCTTAAGTATGTCATACCCGATGAGTTTGTAGCCGGATGCAATATTGCTAAGTTGCCTTTTTCATGGAAGAGGTTCGGTACAATTCTTAAACACAAAGAGCATTTAAAATATCGGTTGTAAACCCCCGATAGCATCTCTTGATGTTGAGAAAAATATTCAGGTGAAGAATACTATTGATAAGGGGAACAAGAGCCATTCTAGCACTAATTTTGTGCGAGAAAAACCCTGGGGGCAAGGACAAAGGGAATAAATCTTCCAATGCCAAATTAACAACTACCTTTGAGAAGAAGAAAAATAATGATGAGGTGCTTTGCTTCACTTGTGGACAGCTTAGTCACTTTTTCAATGGGAATAATAAGAATGTCAACCTCGTGACTATTAGCAATCTTGATGAGGAGTACAAAGAATGTTCCCTCTTTGTACTATCGGTATTTCAATCACCAAGTTGGTGGGTTGATACAGGTGCTAATATTCATGTGTGTGCTGACATCTCTTTGTTTTCTTCTTATAAAGAGCTACAAGGTTCTTCTGTCCTAATGGGGAATGGGTCACATGCTTCTGTTCGTGGCGTTGGCACGGTAGATCTGAAGTTTACTTCAGGGAAAATTGTGCAGCTGAAGAACGTGCAGCATGTCCCTACTATTCGCAAGAACCTTGTTAGTGTTTCTCTTCTTTTAAGAGATGGGTTTAAGGTAGTGATGGAGTCCAATAAAGTAGTTATGTCTAAGCATGGACAGTTTATTGGTAAAGGTTACGAATTGTGGTGGCTTGTTCCGCCTAAGTTTGGCGATTTTTATAATAAGTCGGTGAATCATATTTGTGGTACAATTGATAATAATTCAAGTGTTTGGCATTCTCGTTTATGTCATGTGAATTTTGGTTTGATGTCACATTTATCTAGCTTCTTTGTTAATTCCAGATTTCACCATTGCCAAAGGTTCTAAGTGCCATAGTTGTGTGCAATCTAAGCAACCTCGAAAGCCTCACAAGGCAAGTGGAGGAGAGACACTTGGCACCTCTAGAGCTCATTCATTCGATCTATGCGAGATGAATGGTGTGTTAACTAAAGGTGAAAAGAGATATTTCATGACGTTTATTGATGATGCTTCTAGATATTGCTATATTTACTTGCTTTGAAAACTAAAGATGAGGCATTAGACTGCTTTTTAAAATCTTTAAGGCTGAAGTTGAAAATCAACTAAAAAGAAAAATTAAACGTCTAAGGTCGATCGTGGTGGTGAATATTTTCCTATAGCATTTGATGAGTTTTGTGCGGAACATGGTATTATTCATGAGAGGACACCTCCCTATTCGCCCGAATCTAACGGGGTTGCCGAGAGGAAAAATCGCACGCTGACTGACTTGGTTAACGCCATGTTAGACACCGCCTGGTTTGTCTAAGGCATGGTGGGGAAAGCTATATTGATTGCGAGTCATGTCCTGAATAGAATTCTAAACAAAAATAAAGAGACAACACCATATGAGATATGGGTTGGAAGGAAACCATCACTTTCATACTTGCGCACGTGGGGATGTTTGGCAAAAGTCAATGTTCCAATTAATAAGAAGCGTAAGCTTGGATCAAAGACGGTAGATTGTATCTTTCTTGGATATGCTCACAAAAAGATTGCCTATCGATTTTTAGTAGTAAGATCCGAAGTTTTACGATATGCTTGTTGATACTATCTTTGAATCTCGTGATGCTACATTTTTTGAGAATATATTTCCTTTAAAAGATATGCATAGCAATGTTAGATTTTCTACTTGAATTAGCTCCCGATGATACTATACCTATCGAATATCCTATTGAGTCATTTGAGCAACCACTTGAGAAGGATGACAATGAAGTTCTGTGAGGAACAAGAGACAAAGGATTGCAAAATCTTTTGGTGATAATTTCATTGTGTACCTTGTGGATGATACTCCCACCTCTATCTCGAGAGGCATATGCATCTCTAGATGTAGATGATTGGAAAGAAGTCGTTCAGTAGTGAGATGGACTCGATTCTTTCTAATGGAACTTGAAAGCTATCCGATCTACCATTCGATTATAAACCAATTGGATGTAAGTGGGTGTTCAAGAAGAAGCTTAGACCGATGGTACTATTGACAAGTACAAGGCTCGGCTTGTGGCTAAAGGCTACACTCAAAAAGGAGAAGATTTCTTTGATACTTACTCACCTGTTGCTAGAATGACCACTATTCGAACACTACTATCTTTGGTGCCTCATATGGTCCGATCATTCATCAAATGGATGTAAAGACAGCTTTTCTTAATGGAGAGTTGGATGAAGAGATTTATATGGATCAGCCCGATGGATTTGTAGTAAAAAGGTGAAGAGCAAAAAGGTATGCAAGTTATTAAAATCTTTGTATGGCTTGAAACAAGCACCTAAACAATGGCATGAGAAGTTTGACACTACGTTAACTAGTGCCGGTTATGTTGTCAATAAAGCTGATAGGTGTGTGTATTATCGACATGGTGGGGCGAATCTGTTATATTATGCTTATATGTTGATGATATTCTAATCTTTGGAACAAACATGAATGTCATAAATGAGGTCAAGTCTTTCTTGTCAAAGAATTTTGATATGAAAGATCTAGGAGAGGCCGATGTAATTCTAAACATTAAGCTTATTAAGGAAGAGAGTGGGATTACTTTATCACAATCTCAAGTATGTTGAGAAGGTCCCGAGCCATTTTGGCTTTATGGATAGAAAGCCTTCTCCAACACCTTACGATCCTAGTGTGACATTGCGAAAGAATAAGAAGCGTACTAGAGATCAACTCAAGTACTCTCAGATTGTTGGTTCACTCATGTATCTAGCGAATGCAACGGACCACGAGATATCTCTTTTCTTTGTGAGCAAGTTGAGTAGGTATATGTCCAACCCGGGTGATGATCATTGGCATGTACTAGAAAGGGTCTTGTGCTATCTTAAAGGTACAATGAGCTATGGAATTCACTATTCGGGCACCCGGTTGTGCTAGAGGGATATAGTGATTCGAACCGGATTTTTCGATATTGCTCAAATCTACGCCACAAGTGGGTATGTATTTACTCTTGGAGGTGGCGCAGTGTCATGGAGGTCTTGTAAACAAACTATTTTGACTAAGTCAACCATGGAAGCGAGAACTTCATCGCTTTAGAAAAGCGACATCTGCAGAGGCGAGTGGCTGCGTGAGCTCTTGTCGACTTTACCGGTGGTTGAAAAACCGAGCATCGGCTATCCTTATGAACTGTGATAATCAAACGGTGATCACTAAAGTGAATAGTGCAAAGGATAATTCAAAGTCAACAAGACACGTTAAAAGACGTTTGAAGACTGTCGAGAAAATTGAGAAACTCCGGAGTAATAAGCGTATCCTACATACGCAGACAGGATAAAACCTGGCGAGATCCCTTTACTAAAGGGCTATCACGTAATGTGATAGAAATTGCATCTAGGGAGATGGGTATGAGACCCATATGAGTTTTCAGTAGTAGTAACGCAACCTTTTTGATCGGAGATCCCGTGACTAAGGACACAGGGGAAGAACAAGCTATTGGTAAACCGAGGAGAGTAAACTAATAAACCCTCTCTATGTGAAGATGCAATACTCTCAAGAGCGAAGAGGCTCTGTATGGTAGGTTGGCGAGAATGCCTTAATATGTCCTATTGACTTTATAAGTAAAGATGTTGTCCTACAGAGCATTCTTGAAAGGGCATACCTATATGAGTTATTTGTTAAACGTCGCAGTCTATGAGATTTGGGTGATCTCTAGTAAGCTCATGAAGAGACTAAGGAGTATGACGTATATGCTCCACCCACGGAGAAAGGCTACTGGCAGCCAAGTACTAGTTTGACTTTGAGTAAAACTCATTCGCACAAAACTTGCAATTCAAGGCGTAGTCCATTGTTCAAGTTGTGGATGAGTGTAACTTGAAGCTCTAGGCGGATGTTCAACTTAACGATCTCTGCTTTGAAACACTAGTATATAAAGCAAGTAGTGAGATAAAGGAAAATATCTATCTTGGGCGGTTGAGATCTGGTGGGGATTGTTAGAATTTATATATGAATAGTTCCCCTAAAATTCATATGAAGAAATTCCTCGATAAATCTCAAAGGCCCAATATTTGTGTTCCCTAATGGGCTTTATTGTTTTAGCCCATAAGTAAAGGTGGGAGGTGCAATATCAATTAGTACCATATTGCTAGTTGATGTAGAGGTAGGGAGTTCTCCTCCCTATATAATTGTACCAAGCCTCCTAGGAATAGACACAACATAACAACTACAATTGGGAGTTTCAATTAGAAAATCCTAAAGTAGTAAAATAGTATTTTCCTCTTCTCTCCTTCTGTCGCCGTTGCCAAGTCTCCGGCCCGATCGTTCGCGTGCACCGGCGACCGGCGAAAGCAGGTCTCGGAACCGTCGTCTTTGCGATCCCCGCACGGGAGAAGGCGAATAAGGTTTTTGGGAAGCGCTCTTCGCTTTTCGCTCCCAAATCTCATCACGTCGTCTCGTCGTCGTAAGGCTCGCGACGGGATCATCTACAAGGACGTGCGGTCATCGTTTGCATCTTCATCACCATGTACTTCTACATCGGCAGGTATTGCATTTGTAATTTAATCTTATTGTCCAACATGTTCAGTCTATTCAATCTATCTGGTGTATGTGTTGTGCTAGTTGTGCCTACACCAGTTGCCATGATCATGCCATGTTTTATGTTGTTCAATCATGCTATGATCTGTTATATGATTTTGAATCATGCTTGTTTGCTTCACATGCTTATCCTAGTAGATCAGTTCATCATGATTTATATTATGGAATTAATCTGGAAATTGCCTTATATTTCAACATACCCTCCAGATTGTTGACGAAGGATTGGGTGAAGATTTTGATTCTCCAATCAGGTGGTTCTTGAGTTCTTGCGCTTGGCAGGTAGTTGGCCAAGATCTGGTTATCTGTGAAGAAGATGATTCTTGATGGGCTCATTCTTCTGAGGATGTCTGCCGCCAGGGCAAGTGCAGCAGCTTCCCCCATAAGCACCGAGCTGCATTGGGGTAGCTGAGCTTGGATATTGATTCTTGTATTGTCGGATGTATTGACAATATAAATCCCAAGTCCTGCCCTGTTTTGATCCTGCATTCCTGTATCTGGTACAGTGGAGGCATCTGTGTAGCAATGAAATGTTACTCCTGCAGCCGTGCTGTACAAAGTCTAGCTTGGCCTGGGGTTACAATCATTTGTAGGCACACCATCTTGTACTTGCCTCACTGCTCCTTCCTGACTTGATCCTGCAGTAATAGAACACAGGTATATATGGGCATGCAGCCCGAGCCCGTCGGCCCGGCCCGCAGCCCGGCAAATTGGCCCGGCCCGAGCCCGGCACGGCCCGACCTGCCGTGCCGTGCCGGCCCGATGATGGCGCGTGCGTGCCTGGGCCGCCCCTCCGGCCCGTGGCACGGCCCGGGGGACGGCCCGACAAATCAGCCCAAGATGCAAAAAAAAAAAATACCCCAACACAGCCCAAGTGCTCCACCGGCCCACCCATCCCCTAAACCTACCCCCAACAGTCAACACAGCCGGCTGCTCCCTGCCTCTTTCCTTCCTCTTTCCTTTCACATCCCCAAGCCGCCGCAGACACGCACGCCGCGACGCTCTCCTTCCTCGCGCCCGCGCCCGCGCCGCAGCGCTCCTCCCGCGCCCGCGCCGCGCCGCCGCGCGCTCCTCCTGCGATCGCGAGTCCCGCGACGGGCAAGCCGAGCAAAGCGCCGCCGTCGAGGCTTGGCTGGGCGGACCTACGAAGTTGCTTCCGTCGTCGTCTCCGAGCTTCCTCCGCGGCCCCACGATGCCGGGCGACCCGCTCGCCAACTTGGCGCTCCTCGCCACGCAGCCCGCGCTCCACTTCCTTCCCTTCTCTGTGCCGTCGCCGGCGGCGGGCGGCACGGGCGACGGCGGGCGCGACGACAGGCGGCACGAAGGCGGCCGCAAACGGCCAAATGGCGGGCTGGCCGTGGGCCGTGGGTCGGCACGAGCACGGCCGTGGCACGCACGGCCGCACGGGCGGCACGGCGCGGCTGCGGCGCGTGCGGCCGGCACGGCTGCGGCACGGCGGGCGGGCGGGCCGTGCCGGCACGGCACGATGCACATGTATAAACACAGGTTTTCTCTAGCCGAAGCATGTGGGTTCCCATTAGCAATGCTGCAAGCAGCATTGTTGTGTGGGTGGCTGCTATCCGGGGCAAGAGAGGCGTCGGCGAAGCATCTTGGCGATTTTGGCATCACCTGCAACTTGCAAGAAAAAGGATGTTCTGTCGACATGGTCGATTGTCCTGCTAATTGTGCAGTCTGCTGCACGGCTCCTTCCTGAAGTTGGTCACCTGCAAAGGAATTACAATGTGATAGTAGAGGAGCGGTGGTATTAGTTAAGTTGTCCTGATTATCGGGGTTTTGCATTTTGTGTGACATGATTGTTTTAGTTTGCGCCTGAACTGCATAATGGACTTGTATAACACTCCATTGTTTTTTATTAAATCTGTGATCATTTCTAGCCTTCCAGATAAACCACAGTGTCGTCATTATCTTGTGCAAGACTGTCGCTGGGGCATGGGATGTGAACGTCTCCATTCATTGCGTATGGCATGCACCTGGACCTCCCCTTGGTCTGTATTCACAGAGTCTATGATGAACCTACGTAGAGGCTAGAACGACAGAAGTAAAGGGACAGAGGTGGTAGGTGGCAGCTGTGCTACTCCTTTGAACCAACAAAATTTAACCAAAGCTTTGTCTCCAAGCCTGTTTTTGACTGTATTGGTGACTGAGAAGCTGTGCAGGCTTGTTAACCCTTTCTGGATCATCCTCATGTTTATTCACCCAACAACCGTATGCATATGCAGCTCTAGGTTTGGGCAATCCAGATTCAGAACTCAGAAGGCAGGCATACTATATTCTCTCCACACTTTAGATACAAGCTATCAGATGTGCTGCCATTGGTTGACACATGCATTATTGTAGGTTATCTTTAGGGTGTCCGCAATGGTTAGATATTTAGCTAGCTAGATCTGACGTGACATGAAAAAAGTAGGAGAGAGAGTAGTCACTAGCGACGAGTAAATAGCTGATCTATTTCACGTAGCCCAAGAATATGTGAGAGGAATGTAGGTCCAATAATATAAAATAGTTATTTTCTTTATCTCTTACCTCCATATCAGCAGACTACATAGCTAGTACTAGCTATTACCATTGTAGGCGCCCTTAGTGGCCCAATGTCCATCTTAACATTGTACAGTTGATTAGTCCAAGAAAATCTCCTAAACATGTTTGATTTGATCTGCTTTGTGATGGACGTGACAATTTTTAGTGATCCATTCATCTTGACCAGCTCGATATCCGAGGTATCCATCATACATAATAAGTACTGTAGATCGGTTTGAATGAAAATCAATGTTACATATGGTAAGGGAAGCATTTCCTCAAATTTGGGTGCCTACAGAGACACCTAGTTTATTTCCTTTTTTTTTTTTTTTTTTTTGTTGCTTTTCTCTCTTCTGGGAAAAACAATGCTGAGACTTTGGAAATGACAAAATCCATGCTCGTATATCCCCTTTCTTCATTTTTAGTCGCAGCAGCTAATGTACATGCACTTCGATCAGGGCACGTGAATGAGAGAGAAAGAGAGAAGGTATGGAGCAAGATGTTACAAAATCTGATCACCCTTGGCCACTCTTGATCTACAACTGAATTATTCTAATGAAGCACATGATGCATTTGTTTATCTAACTGATCTAGGCTAACATTTTCAAGTTGCACCTCCACCAACACCCCCCGGTGCCAGGTGCCCTACCTTCATGGAAACACTGTTTGAGAGTAGCACAGTAGCATTTGTGACCGACTGTCCAAGCTTCAATGCAAGGAATCCCTTTCCTTTAATGAAAGCCATGGAGGCATTGGAGAAACAAAACAAAGCCATGGAGGCACGTGAATGAGAGAGAAAGAGAGAAGGTTTTGCTTTTGCAATGCCATGTCTGCAGCAGCCAGCAGGTACTAGCATGCATGTTTGCAGACTGCAGAGATGGTGGTGGTGGTGCACTGGTGGCCTGGTGGCTGTGCCTGTGCTCTCAGCTTAGAAAGCCACTCCATTGCCCATGGGGCGGGGCAGGGCAGGGCAGGCATTTTCATTGCCAGAGTGCAGGGCAAAAGCTCTTTTTACCAGCTGTAAGGCAGGGTGAAATGTAAGACCTGCATTAGATAGTGGATCTGTGGATGAGGCCAGAAGACCAACTTTAGGGTTTAGGGTTTTATCATGGGGAGGGTGAGAAAAAAAATTTAGGCAGTGGATGTAAAGATATCATCATTATTGTATCCATGAATGAAAGTTGTAATATTCTGGGCATGTGTGTGTTCATCTTTCTCTCTGCATGTGCATGGTGCCACATTGGTAACGTGGTTCCATTTGACTAACATATGGGAGTTTGTGTTCGAAAGAGTTTTCTTCTTTGAAGAATTACAATAAACCCATGGTTACTTGTCGATTCCTTTGCGCCAACTTGGTAGTTGCCTAAAACGGCAAAAAAAATGAGGTAGAGGGAGCAGGTTAGACCACATTTGGACAAGGATGATACCGCTTGCCAAGTTTAGGGACCCGCAGTGATCACCCGAAAGTTTAGGGACCGAGATGACACCGCCGGCCAAATTTAGGGACTGCGGTGAACACCTTGAAAGTTGAGGGACTGGATGACATCGTCTGCCAAGTTTAGAGACCCACGAGATATCACTTTAGAAGTTCAGGGGATCTAGATGACACCTGCGGTGCAGGGACCGACCGTGAATTTTGCTCTGTGATATAGAGGGAGCGGGGAGGTGTTCACCGCGCGCTCCCGCCATGGCTGGATCCGCCCGGTCGGCACACATCGCGGGCTCCATCTCCGGCCGCCCCGGCGGCCTCGGCACGGCCGGGCGGCGGGGCCCCGAGCTCCGGCGGGTCTTGCGCGCCCGCGCGGCGGCCCCTTGAGGCTCCGGTGGCGGCCGTCCTCCCGCGCGACGGCGCTGCTCGACCGCGCGTCGGCGGCGCCCCTTCTCGCCGCGTCAGAAGAGCTCTCCGGCTCGCCCGGCTCCGCCGGCGGCGTGCGCGCGCATGGCTGCAGGAGGCGGCGCCAAGACGGGCGCGGACGGCGGGCGCCGAGCTCCCGTCCCGGCCGAGCACGGGCGCATCCCGTGGCGACGACGAGCTCCGGTAGCATCCCAACCGCACCGCCCTTTTCCAATTCCTCGCACACACGGCTACGCCCGGTTGTTAGCTAGCCCCTCGGGCGTGATCTCATTGCAAACCATCAAGAGTAAGCGGCAATTTTGAGTTTCGCGCCGATCTGCCACCATGGCCGCCACAAGCAAAGCTCCCGCTCTGCCGCTCGCTAACCTGGCCGGCCGCCGCAGAGGCTCTCGCGAGCCCGGCCTCCCACACCGACGCGCCATGGTCGCACGCTGTAGCTGCTCGTGAGCCCGGCCTCCCGCACCGTCCATGGCCTCCGTTCAGAGTCTCCCCGACGCAAGCAACCATGAACCGAGGCCATTAGAAATGAGCCCGGCCTCCCGCACCTTCGCCATCATCTCCACGGCGTTCACGTTCACGATTAAAATGGTCAAATTTCCAAACGATTCGCGTGACCTGGGTCATATTTCAAGAGGAACACAGGTCGGGGTCATATTATGCGGGGCACCGAATAACGGGTCATATATCGAAATTTCTCACAGGGAAAGGGTTGCATTGGATCCTCCTTCCTGAAAAAAAGCAGAACAAGAAGCACTGGCATGGCCCAGCCAGAACTGAATGAGTGGCAATGAAAATTTGCTGCAGTCAGCAGAACTGATCAAGAAACCTACAGGGATGTTGTCACGTACACAGGCAGGCACAGCTTGATGCAATCAGATTCCATTCCTCAGGAACAAGAAGGGTTACACAAGTACACAGGGTTTGTTACAAACCAATGTAGCCCTTGCAAGTGCAGAGTGAAACACCACTCTCACATCCACTTGCACAAGTGAAAAAGGGAAACAGCTCTCTCTCTCTCTCTCTAAACAATGGCAAAACCCTCAACCTCTCATGTTTTGCATCTCCTCTGAAGCAGCATCTCACCATATGCAATGCAACATTGCATCAACAATGGTTTATCAATCAGTGCAACTTTGAAGTAAAGTTCACTGTGAAATGTGCCCTGTTTGGGCACTGGCATTGGGCTTATTAACCAAAGCTCTCCTCTCCATAGGAAAGCTTAGCCCTCTGCTTTGCTCATCTCTTCCACCTCACACAAGCCAAACCAATCCAATCTGACAACAGCCAATGCCAACCCATGGCAATGGCTCAAAAGAACCTAAAAAAATTTCTTCTTTTTGCAAACATATATGTTAAAAGAAGGGGAAAAAAAAATGAAAGGGAAGATCAAACCAAGCCCCCGCGACATCTGGCTAAAAACTGTGTCCCCGATGGTGCTAGCTTTCTCAATCAGCTCCAGCCTGATCCGCTTATTCCTGGCCGCTACCGCCGTGGCAATGGCGGTGGCGGTGTCCGTAACATCGTCATCAACAAGAACTGATATGATATGTACTAGTGGAACATGGCAATGATCTCTTGCTACCTCTCCTGCTCATGTTCCCAACCATCACACTGTAGCAGGCATGTACATGCTCCTGATCAGAGAAACAAACACATCTAATTAACACAGAGCAATGGTAAAGTGAAGCTCATCTAATCCAAGGTTTATCCAGACAGAACACTCATATGGTCAAAATGCTACACAAGTACTAGTGGATGGAAGCCAGTGAGTGACTCACCTTCTCAAAAAGACAAGATGGAGAAAGGTAGCTCATCTTGGAACCCAGTGCTTCTTTGGTCAGCAGAGGTCCATAGGTTGCAGCCAAGATTGCAGCTGCAGCCACAGTGGACGGCCTGTGATCAAGCACGCTACCAGCTGCACGAACAGCCGAACACCGAGCAGACCAGTCAGAGTAATGCACGCAAGACAGATCACTGGATGTCAGAAATGAGAGAGAAAGAAAAAAAAAATCGATTTTGATGTGTAGTATGAACCTTCAGCCGTGTCAAAGATGAAACCGATGGCCTTGAGGGCGACGTGGCCGCCGGCGCCAGCGCCGGCGCCGCCGTGCGGGTGGACCCGGGAGGAGAAGCAGGGGAGGAAGTCGAAGGGCGTGACGGCGCCCATGCGCCACCCGAGCGTGGACAGCACCAGCAGCTCCATCCGGCGGATGGACGCCGAGTCGAAGTCGTAGCCGCCGGCGTGGAACTCCGACAGCGCCGGCACCTGGCACTCCTCCATCTTGGCAGCCACGGACACGCACGCCACGGACAGCAGCTGCGCCGCCCACGGCATCGCCTCCCTCTGCAGTCACCCCGGCGTCAGGCATTCATTCGCGCGTTGGTCCCCAAAAAGCAGATCCTTTTTCCCCAAAAAAAAAAAAAAAAAAAAAAAACGCTTTTTTAAACGGCGGCACGGATAGATAGATTACATCGACGCGTCGCCGGAGGAGGAAGCTATCGAAGTAGGCGATGGCGAGGTACGCCGTCCGGTGGCCGAAGCCGAAGCACCCGCGGGTCTGCAATGGGCGAAGGATGCAATCAGATGCCATGCCAACCTGATGGCGTCAAGGAGCTAGAGCTAAGCTAATCGGACTCACTTCAAGAATCCACTTGACGGCGGCGAGGCGAGCTTGCCGGAACCACTCCTCGGAGGCGAGGAGGGGTACTCTTCGTCTCCATCGCCGTTGCCGTCGCCGCAGTCGGCGGCTGAGTCGGAGGAGGAGGAGGAGCAGAAGCTGGTCTCCTTAAACACCAGCTGCTCCAAGTACTCTTCTTCCTCCTCGTCGCCAGCACTGTAGAGCGGGAAGAACTCGCCGTCGCCGAGGTCGGCGCAGTCTTCCTCGCAGGTCAGCGAGAACGCGCACTCCGACCAGTCATCCACCGCCGCCGCCGCCGCCTCCACCGGATTCATCTCGTCAGTCGGCACCACGCTTATAGTCGATCAGTTATAGTGCACGTCGAGCAAAGCAAGAACCATGCGCGAGGACGCGAGCTCTGAAATATCTTAGCTATGGTGGTCGGCGGCGAGGTGGCGGCAGCGGAGGCGGAGGCGGCCGTGGAAGAGGCCGGAGTGAAGGACAGAGTGAGATGGCAACCGGAGCCTCCTCCCCCCACTATTTAACCGGCTCTCGCTTTTTAACCGCTCTTTTTTTTTTTCCCCGTGTGTTTGTGTGTTTGTGTTCCGATGTTACCCTCTGCATTTCTGGACAATGACAGTTTTGGTAAAACTTTGCTTTGCGATGGTATAAACTTTGACAGTACTCGTTATTATTTTTTATTTTTACTATCGAATATGCTCTCACATTGTAACAGAACATATAACTCGTAACATTGTAATGTGAACAATTTGCCCTTGACATATATTCAACGATCACATCATGCATTCCAATCCACTTTAGAATCTTGTCCGTAGCATGTCTAGTGTGTGGGTACATCAGGTTTGGAGATCCATGTAATAATCGCATCATATGTTCCAACATCCTAGAATCAGGACACGCTACTCTAACCCGTACTTTAATTCGGCTTGGTCTAACCTTATTTCAATTAAATCAAATAAATTTTAAGGCCCATAATAAATCCTATATGGAATAAAAGGTTAACCCCAATGGGAAATTGATCGGAATTGATTCAGTTTAAATGCGTAGCTATTGTGTGCCGAGTTACGATGTGCATGGGCTCGAGCTGCCAAGCCATGACATGAATGGTGCAGTGCAAGCGAATGTATTGCAATCTACCTTCATTGGACCCCGAGCCTCGAGACTCGATGTAGGTTTACGTTTGACATCCTTAAAAAGCGTGAAGTGAGGGAATGAGGGGCGACATTGTGAGAGTGAAGGGCGAAGAACCAAGGGACGAAAAAAAAGATGGGTGAGAGTAAGGAAAATGAAACGAGGGACTCGCCCAAAGGGACAGAAAGAAGAGGGGGTGGAAGTGGGGAACAATGGATCCACGACATGAGTGGTGTGATTAAAGCAAATGTGTTATAGTCTACCTCTCTTGGGACACTCAGACTCTTGACGTTGGGTTTATGTTTAACATCATTAAAGCACGAAGGGTGAGATTGTGGGAGCAAGGGACGACGGACCAAGGGACGAAAGAATATAAGTGGGAATGAAGGAAAACGGAACGAGAGACAAGGGACGGAAGAAGATAAGTGATAATGAGGGGCAACGTAATGAGGGGCTCGTCCCAAGAGATAAAAGAGAAGTGAGTAGGAGTGGGCATTCAAGTAAACAAAAAAGGTCGTGTAGTTTGTGTATTTCAAAATTCGGGTATTACAAACCGATACTTGATTTTTGTCTTGAGGAACCTTGCCTCGATAATTCATGTATCCAAAAATACAAGTTCGGGTATACCCAAAGTACCCGAATTTGACAAAACCAAAGAAAAAGCAGATAAAATTTTAGTGACGTTTTTAAAGCAAGTAAACAATAATTTTCACCAACATTAATAGAGAGAAATATATAACAATTACAATAGTAAACAACAATTTTCACCAGCATTAATAGAGAGAAATATATAACAATCCTTACGGCTAGCAAATACCAAAGTACCAAACAGCATATGTCTTCGCAACTACACAAATGTTGTTCAAGCAGATAAAGATATACATTCATACACATCACATATACATAAATGTTAGGTATTGTGGGTAATTCAGGATCAATACCCAACTACCCGAATTAAATTTGGATATCTAGGGTTACTATCCGAAATTGTAATCCGGATTTCAGGTCAGGGTCTAGATAATTCGAGTTTGGAAATTGGGTATCAGGTTTTGTGCCCACCCCTAGAGGTGAGAGTGAGGAGAGACAGACAGAGACATTATCATTCCGTAATATCAGATATATAGGATTTGTAACCAGCCATAGGGCTTGATTAAGCATGATGCCTGCGACACCATCTCTTAGTAGAAAGAATAAAAATGCCTAAGAGGATTTGTAACCAGCCATAGGGCTTCATTAAGTATTAATGCCAAGATGTTTGAGTTTGCGACACCATTTCTAACAAGAAAGAAGAAAAGTGCTCAACGATGCAAAGTATTATTTTGGAGTATATATTGCTTTCTTAATCAACCTACTTATTCCATTCTACTCCTTGATTAGACGCTAGTAGCTCCGATTAATTGATTCTGTGCCTCGTCCCTCGAGCTCGTGCATAGGATTTTTTTCCATGAAGTCCAAGTGGATTTTTTTTTCTATAGTTTTCCTATGGAATTGAAGGGAAAGAAAAGTTTCCTTTAGATTTCCTATGAGCACTTCCTACCATCCAAAGGCTTCTATAGGAAACCAATCCATAGGAATTTGAATCCTATGTTTTTCTTCTTTGTTTTTTTTCTCCATTCCAAAGGAGGCCTTAGTATGGTGGTCTTGGAAATCTGTGAGGAATTTGAACACCTCACATCGATGTAACAAATCTTATAGTTTTGATTTGAGAACCATGGTATTGCTAAAACTGCAATATTTCTTGGGATTCAAAAACTCAATTCTAGACCAATTTTTGGAATTTCTCAAAATTCAAAACTATGATATGTAAACAGCCCCTCAGCATCGTCATAAGCAATCCTGTGCTCTGCATGCCTTCGGATACCAACTGAAGGTAATCGAGCAACTCCACTGGATTAAGAAAAGAGATCCCCTTCACTATATTCTTGCATAACTCTAGCAGATCTTCTTTCCAACCCACATTATCTTGAAAAAAAATTTCAATTCCTCAAAAACATTGTCCTCTCCCTCAGACTGGCTTTAGCTTTCATACAAAAGGATCATAAATGCAAGATTTATGGGTTTAGCATGCAACAGTGTGCATCTAACTATCCATATACTCATCTCATCTCAAAGAAAAAAAAATGAAGCAAAAAAACAATATCCACACCCTCTAGCTGACAAGGCATGCTTACTCGGAGTAAGTTACTCCTGAAATAAGTTTTTTTTTCAGATAAAGAGTTATCTGTCACGGGAAGCCCTAGAATATAGTGTGTGGAAAAGGCAGGCTGCAGGCTCTCTCTATAAAATACTCCAATCCCAACTACCTCCAGCATCATCTGTCCCGAAAATTCATGCATCCAAGAAAACAAGACTGCAACGCTCCTCCTGCAGAAATGCACAAGCGGTGAGACAAATCACCCGGCTTGGACACTAACCCGTGTGGGCCCGCCCGGCGACCACAAATCCAGAAAGTAAAGCCATCTGAAACTGAAAGTGGGCAGAGACATAATACAGACACAGCGTGGTATCTGCTCAGGAATCATGAGGCTAATCTATAGCATCTTGCCACACCACACAAACCCCATCAGAAAATTCAGAAGCTTTATCTCAGCAGCACTTTTACATGCAGTCAATTAAAGTTCAGAAAGCCTTGTGAAGATGCGCTGAATCATTTTAACCGAAAAATGGTGAAATGCCATGGAACTAAACCTTGCGGTGGGTGTCCAAAATGTCCATTTGCATCATAGGAATATATATATATTTCCATGCTCGTGAACTAGGGCAAGCTGTCCGCAGAAGTCGCTGTCTACTACATCCACAAGTTATTAATTGGGGGGCATGCATGAGATATATATAATCATCATCCCTCCGTCCTAAAAATAAGTGAGCGTTTTTCGCTTCTCGAAAAAACAATGCCGACAATTATATATTAAAATATATAAATATTTATGCTAAGTAATTATTATCATTGGAAAGATCTTTAAGTCTAGTTTTTTTAATAAATTTATTTAGAAATATAAATATTACCGTATTTTATACAAATCAAGTCAAACTTATGGCGTGAAAACCCAAAACGTCACTTATTTTTGGGGCCGGAGGAAAGTATATATATAGATACATATATACAGGGGCTGAGGATGCAAAAATGGTGGGCACGCACATGCAGTGAGCAAAACGCATGATTCAAGGGCCAGTGTTTTGGACTAGCTGAACAGTGCCAGTTCTACACGCATATATCGTCAATGCAAGACGCGGATTCATTACAAAATACGCGAGGGAAGATGCCAAGATTTGGCCAGAGCTCCTCTCAATGAGATCAAGGAGAGCCATGGATGGACCACCGTCCACCGGGAGTTTATTTGGTGGGTGATCGATGCAGGGCAGGCAACAAGACGAGCGGGAATTCGCGCCTGAAAACGTAGGGTGCATGAGGTTCATCGGGGAGTTCTGAGACCTGACTTGAATCCTTCCCTTTGCTTTGGCCGCGCTTCTCTTCTTCCGACGAACCCAGCAGAAACCAGAAACCATGAACAATTCAGAGGAATTCTTTGAGGACGCATCAATTCAATTTGCAGCTTCAGTAGTATTTCAGTTTCATTGCTGCTGCTGCCGCAGCGTTGATCCACTCACTGTGACCGACGGTCCAGCATGTGGAACCAGCACACAGCACGCTGCATTAAAGATTGTACAAGACACCCTGCACAACAATGTCGCCTGTGACGGACAATTGTACATAAATGGTACAAACCTGCCACCGCTATTTGAATTCGATTTCATCAACACGCATTTATGGATTGCAAGAAAGCAGGGCCTTGTTTGGTTGGGGGTGGGAAGTTAGAAAGTTAGAATTTGAACTCCTGCAGCACTTTTGTTTGTATTTGGTAAATATTGTCCAATCATGGACTAACTAGGCTCAAAAGATTCGTCTCGTGATTTATAATCAAACTGTGCCACTAGTTATTTTTTTTACCTATATTTCGTACTCCGAACATATATCTTTTGGTGTATTTAATGTGATGTGATGGAGAGAAAGTGAAAAAACTTGAAAGTTGAAGGAGTAACTAAACAAGGCCCAGGTATGCAACCCGGGACATGCGGGTCGGGGGACGGCGTTGTCCATCCCTGCCCATGCGGACGCCCATGGCGGGAGTTCCGCTTGCTCGTCGTCCTTTGACGGTGGAGCTTTGGTTTGTCCGGTATTTGTCGGCAATGCGGAGTGTCTTTGGCGGCGCTGTGGAATAATGATTCGCGACCTCTCTTCGCTCCGACGGCGTTCTTCTCCGGCGTCGTTGGCGAGGTTGGCGACATCGGACGGGAGACGGCCGCCGCTTCATTGCCTTCGTTGGGCGATGTTCTTCTTTGCTCTCTTTTCTCTTGTTCGGAGTTTGTGCCAGGAGGTATGTCGTCGATCGTTAACCCGTCCCGGTTGTGCGGGCAGCGACGGCGAAGGGAGGCTTTCTTTGCCTCGGTACAAGGTTCGTGGTTGTAGGAGGTATGAGCTTCGTATTTCTTCCGCCTTCGTTGGAGATGCGAGGTTCGAGGTTCGAGGGTGTCGGGGTTCTTTCCTACCGACGTGCCGCAAAGATTATGGCTTTGCCAGCGATAAGCGGTTCACAAAGCAGCCACAAATTTGGAGCTTTTAAAGCTCGCCCGGTCTGCGATGATGCATCCTCGAATCAAGGTGCGGCGGTTTTGGTTTGGATGTTGTATCGAAGCGGGGGTTTCTCTTGTACCTTTCTTTGTTGTACTCGTATTTGTACTCGGTCTTTTCCTTTACTTAATACAGGTATGGCTTCCACAAGTTTGCTACAGGGCCCCTGCATAGCCCAGCCCTGAATTCAGGCTCCCCAGCCCTCACACCGGAGACAAAGCCAGGGAGAGGCCATGTACTCCCTCCGTCCCGAAATCATGCAACTATGGGAGCGTGTCGGTCAAACTTTCTCAACTTTGACTACGTTTGTAGAAAATACCGCAACATTTATATCTCTAAATAAATTTATTAAAAACTAGACTTAAAAATCTTTCCGATGATACTAATTACTTAGTATAAATATTTATATATTTTAATATATATAATTACCGGCAGTTTGAAAATGTTGACTTCCGGGAGGCGTCGGAATTGCATGTTTTTGGGACGGAGGGAGTATATGCATCCTACTATTCAAAAATAATTCTAGGATCAAGCCACAAGTGTTGACTCACAAGAACCTCATCGGTCTTTCAAATTACTAGTATTAGGCAAACCTAATGCAAATGAAACCATAACAGCAGCAACTAGCTAGTAAACAATAGCCAGAGAGCATAGGTCTTCCATGTGTCATGTGTGCGCCCACACCCACTTTGATGAAGCAAGGGTTCAGAAACTGCGCTGATGCTGCTATCTACTGTGCCACTTGCAGATTTTTTTCCCCACTCACCAATGTTTTCTTTTGGATGACCAATGCTTCCAGCTTTTGGATGACAGCATGGTAATAATCCTACCACTAAAAAGCAGGGAACGATATCGTCCTCGCCCCGCTCCCCAACCCACTCAGGCACCGCTCCCTTTTCCCACGTTCGAAACCCCCCAGGCCCCCCACCGCCGAAATCCCCGACCCCGACCCCGACCCCGACCCCAACAGCGGACGCGAGCTCGGAGCTCCTCCCGGCCACCCCGCGCCCCCACCCGACGAGCGCCGCCGACACAAACGCCCTCCACCCCGGCAAAATTGGGACCACCGAGTTGGAAGAAGACACGCCTCCCCTGTCACCGCCTAGATCTTGCCAGCGCCGCTAGAGAGATCGAGCCAATCGCCGCCACCAAGTCCCGCCAATCTGCGGTGATGGGGACGATGTATCCGAACTTGGAACCGCCGCACGCCGCCCAGCTCCCGCACCTGCCCCGCTCTCCACGACGCACTCGGCACCTCCTCCCTGTCGCGGCTGCACAGACCTGGTGAGCACCCGGTTCGCCTCTGGCCTCCGTTCTACTGCTCTTGCAATTTCCCCAAATCCCTCAGCCTTCTCTGATGGTTTGATTCCTTCCGATCCGCGTTGGTTCTTGATTGATTTCTTTATATCGTGTTGAGGCAACACTCCGTCTTTCTGAATTCCCTAAACTTGCTTCGTTCTTTATCTAGGGTCAGACCTGTCCAAGATACTGTCACTGGACACATGGCTTCGCCGTTGCTCTGCAGCTCCATTGCTGGTTGCTAATTCACAGATAGGTTGCCGACGCAAACCAGCCTATTGCTCCAACTGATGTCGAGGTGTACTGCAGTTTCTATAAAACACCTATTTATTGATTCATTTGAACTTCTACCGATGTGTGCTATCTGACGCAGGTCCTGATAGGTAATAAGCCTGCAGCTGCAGGCCACATCGCTCTGCATAGAAACTTTTGAGCCAGGATACCAAGACGAGCAGGGCAGCAGGTCTGAAGAAAGTGAAGGTGAATTTTCAAACTCATTGTGATTTGCTAGCTCGGGTCTAATCCTCGACAAGGAAATGATGAAGAAAGCAGTAATCTGCACTCATAATTCCTCAACAGATGAAAGTGTGTCGCCCAATATTTCCTGAGGCTAACTTGATTCAAATATTTCTACTGGAGCTAATTTTGCATTATCTGTAAATTATAGAATTTAAGAACTACACCATGCATGTTTTACAGGACACAAATTTAGTAATGCATGTGCACTCAGTAGAACAATTTGAGTGGCTATTTGTTCAGCAAAATTCGATCCAAAACTCAACTGAAGCATTATATATCTTGGTCAAAATTAGTTCATTAGTGAAGTAAAAACTCCAGCACTGAAATTAGTTCAGTTTGCTAGAGAACAGTGAAAGTTCATAGCTACAAATTCAGCTAGAAGCAGATGCCATATTATCCTGTCTTGATTGCATGCCTGTGCTTGATAGCCATCTATAACTGTTGGAATAATCTGACATCAGTTGTCGACGCTGTGTTGATTTTAGTATGATAGAAATTGGAGCTAAACAGCTGCTACAATTGATGGCCTTTTAGTTTTTTTCACTCAGGTCTGCACTGAAGGACATTAGGATCTCAGCCTCGCTCCTAAACAAAACCTTGGCTCTGTGCCGGGGTCTCAAGTTTCCATAGCTCTCAGTTAGATATTGAGTTGAAGCTCCATTCCTTGATGGGAACCCAAAGTATAGTGGATCTAGAGACTGAAGCACCTGTGTTCCTTACATGTGTTTTTTATGCTTCTTTTTCCTTATTCAGGAGCATTTGCATTATGATGTGGTGAAGAGTGCTGATCTAGAACTTCTGCCTAAAGAAAACAAGCTAGACATTTAGATGCTCAACAAATTCGAACCGGTGTCATCATCACTTAGCAGTATGGTACCCTGTTGCTTTTTAGATGCTCAGCAATCAGTGTATTTGCTGGTAGCACAGAGATTTGGTTGCTGTTGTGAATACCAATGTAAAGGAACCTTAAAGCACTACTATTCCTGAATCACATCAAATGGTATGTTATTTAGGCTTTAAGTATTTTCATTGCATGAACTGTTTGATTGGTTTATTTTGAGTACCACTGCCAATATGTAGTTCACTGAAGTGAAGCGGAAAGCAAGTATGCTCTCTATTTCTCACCACATTCTGAAATGTTAGAATCTTCTATAAACATTTTGCCCTCTATTACTGTAAGGTAGCTGTTTAAATATATTGACTATGTGGCTGAGTGAACTACTTTTTTTTAAAAAAAAAAAAAACACACACACACACGAATTCATGGTATATATGGTCAATTGTTTATCCTTATGAATATACTTGTTCATTTTGGTGTTGGCTGCAAATTAGATTGCACAAGGCCTGATTGCAGGCCTGTTTTTTTTTTTAATCATTGGTTCGTTTTTTTCTATTAACATTTGATATTGACATATTTTCTCATCATGCTTCAACACTACAGGAGATTACAAAGTGAGCTATCAGACGGTAGAATCCACTTCGTGGAGACATGTTGGTTGCCAATCAGTATCTAATTCGGTGCTGTGAAATTATTATGGTTAATGGAACATTTTGGACGTTGTCAAGGATGCAGTCGAGACTTATAATGCAGTTAATCTCTTAGTTTCATCCAACGGTCTCCCCGCCTCTATGTATACTGTTGTGCTCACACAATATTGATATTGCAAACGTCATGCTCATAATATTCTTTTTGTAATAATACATGTTCATACATATTATTGTGGCATTAATTTTTCCCGTTGCAACGCACGGGCATTTAGCTAGTAAAATAAATAAACGAAACACAGGTTTGGTCATGTCAGTGTCAAAAGGGGCCCTTAGCTTCTTCCCCACATCCCCATATTTCAATGACAGAAGGGGCTCTGCCAATCACTAGGGGACACAATGGGCCTTTGCTTGTTACAATGAAGTAAACTAAAGTGGGCAAGTAAACTAAAAGTGGGCACTATGTGAATGGAGGTCTTGTCCACTAATCACACTAAAGTCACACAGTGGCTACAAGTGCCAAACTTGGAACATGCTAGTTGTAGCATTTGCTTAGATTAGCCTTTTGAGTCACCAAAACACCAATGATAATATAGTATGAACTGTACAATATGAAAATCTAGGTGGTGGTAGTAGTAGAAGGAGCAATATCTGGTAGCCCTATATGTTTTACCTTTTGTTTCGAGGCCTATTTGGGGCCAATCAGTCTTGCTGGTTGCTGCCCAGACCCCGAGACAAAACAATTGTTGATGATGCTGTTGATGCACTGCAATGCCATGGACAACAATAATTTGAGTAGCCTGGCAGCCACCCATGCTGCATAGATCCAGAGATCTTAAAGCACGAGTTCAAAATAATTTGAGTAGCAATTGCAAATAACTTTGATCCTTCAAAACAGGCAAAAAAAAAAAAAAAAACAATGACTTCTTAAGCTGGTGAAAAAAAACTTGAAACCAAAGCAGGCAGCATCCCGTCAGAGATTTATGCACCATTTTCGTGGACTCTTAATCGATATCCGCATTGTTTATTCTCATGCTCTGATGATTGAACAGAGAAGAACATTTGAAAGTTCGAAAGTTTTGTCAAACTCTGCCAGAATCCATCAACATCAGCCATCAACCGGGTAGTCGGTTTTATAAATCCTGTTCCAACCATAGAAAATGAAAGGCCCTGTAGGCCCTTGGGGGGGCTTTGTATGCATTTGTGTTGCCATCATTGATGAACCCTTGCACGTTGGCTAAGATTACTGGTCAGGCTTTATGCCAACCCAATCAGATTAAAGTGGCTAACCAAAAGGTCTAACCTTTACAAGCTTTAACCTAATTACTTATATGATATAGGTTCCCAATGTTTGACCAGTGTATGGGCTCAGCAACACTGAGCAGTGCACATGGATGCAAGCACGCATGCGATGCATTTCACAAGAAAGCCTCCAATACACTTGTAACGTGGTAGCTACTAGCCATTAGATGAGACAATGCACTAGAATGCAGGGGAAAAGAAAGCCTCCAATACACTTGTAACGTGGTAGCTACTAGCCATTAGATGAGACAATGCACTAGAATGCAGGGGAAAAGACAGCCAAAGGTCTAGTATAAAATGACTTACTGTACTCACAGGGATGAAATATAAGTTACATGATAATGTGGTGAAAAGCAAGTTGATAAGATAGTTGCACAAAGCAAAACGCAAGGGACCACTTATCTGCAGTGTCATTACCATTTTATTTCCTGCAACTGCTTAGGTATTATACATTTGTATGTGATGTGTCATGTGCATTCGCTTTGCATTTTGCATTTGGCACTAGGATGTGTATCCCTTCAGCTCAACAAGAGACAAGGATGCAGCACTTATCTGTACGTCCCAAAAGCGTCCCAAAAGCATCCTTCGAATCGTGTACAAAGGGGTAGCTGATTATACCACAGTACACACAGAATTTATGAGAAAATGAATTGTCCAAATCACTGGATAAATTCATCTTGTTACAATGTTTGCTGGGTGAATAGCTGGCACAGCACGGGGGATGAGACCAATTGATATGAGATCACATGTAAGTGGGAAACATTCAGCTCTTCAACCTGTGCTGTCCTTATAAAATCAATGGAAACTTGCTGGCAAGTGATGGTTTGCCTCATCACTATATAGATCCCAGATGAGTTTGAGAATATCAGGAGCTGAATAGAGCAGTGCCATACTAGTAACACTGGTTTCATCAGGAGGAGGGGGGGGGGAGGGTTTGTGGGAAGGAAACACTGCTATCCATAAGTAAGGCATATGCCTGTGTGAGGCCCAATTAGAATTGGTATGTCTTCTTGTACAACAAACGAAACATGTCAGTATACAACAAACGAAACATGTCAGTATAAACCTGCATTCGGACATTCCATATGAATTAAACATTGTGCCTCCAACAAATTATGTCATGAAATCAGAGATTAATGTCAGTTTTCATCATCTTCATCCAGCAGGTAGTCCGCTATCTGATCTCTGAAATAAACACTTTACCGTATCAGTGCACTTGAAAGAATGAACAGGACAAGATATTAGTAAATGAAAAGAGTGCCCCTTAGTAAATCACTGATAACATGCACTAAATATACCCAGACAATGAGGCAGCCCGTAAAGAAAGATACGTCAGCCTTACCTTAGTGAGCTATGGCTGGCAGATGCAGTGTCCACTTTCTCAGTCCAGAACTTCGGTAGTAGTGAAAAGAAATGCCCATGCATATCTGTAGCTGCTGGGAGAATCTGGAAATGGCAGCTTTGACAACAATGAGCAGTATACAGATCAATTTTCTTCAGAGCCTTGTGCTTTGTGTTTTCCAAATTCTGGAGTTCTGATACACTGAACGGGCTTCCACATATCAGGCAAAGAATCTCAGAGAAAGTAGACTCGCTGGCATCAATGTTCTGAAACTTGGGACGAAGCCGTGACGGCAGGAAATCATGGTACCCGTTTGCCGAGAACTTGTTAAAAGAGAATGGCTTAAGCTTTTGTGCAGTTCTTAAAATGGTATGCTCTCGAGAAGGGTTCTCTTCCTATAAATAGAAATGAGAAAATATTCAAAACTATGTCTTGTGCTGCTCCACAAGATATTCATAAATGTAGTCATCAATCAAGAATACAGCTTCAGCTCAAAAGAATAGCTAAAATTTTAAGTCGGCAAGAAAGTGACATGCAAAGAACAAGAGGCCCTACCATTAGCCGTGAAACAAAGGATGAAACTAAGCCATTGATGCCACTGCAAGGCCTATCGAGAAGTTGCTGTGTCTTCAAACTGACAAGAGAACCCATTATGATAAAACCACTGCGAGGATAACAGACAACTAGGCTATTTTTTTTTTTTTTTTTTTGAGAATAATGGCGGGGAACTCTGCGCCTTTCAATTAAGACGGTAGAAAAGTATATTTACAAGAAGGGTGGCGAACATGGTGCAAAAACGCACCCGTAAGCGCCAACCCACCCACACGACAGCGGAAGAGAAGAACACAAACTACCACGAGTCATCGTTGCCAAGCTTGATTGCAAGGCAATCAGCAGCTCCGACTTCCCATAACAGACCCTAGACAACCGAGACGAAGACAAGCGGGCGGCCCGGCGAAAGGCCACAACCGGTCATCGTTGCCCAGCTCAAATGAAGAGCAGCTCCGACTTCCAATCCCGATCCTTCGCCCCTCCCCGGCTCTTGCTCGACTTCGAAGCACCAGGACGACAAAGGAAGGGGTTCGCCTCGTGTCATCGTTGCCGCCCATCCCCCCACGCTGGCAGCTCCGACTTCGCTCCACAAACCCCTCCACACGCACCCGCCCGAAGATGAAAAGCAACAAACCAAGACGGCGTCGTAGGGGCCTGGACGAAAGCGGCGTCCGAAGGGATGACGCGTTGGGGACGCCACCGCCGCCGTCAAGATGGACGGGGCTTTTCGCCCAAAAGACTGGGAGATTGGACGCCCTCAACGCGGGAAGCGACGCCGAAAATGCGCCGCGTCGCCAAAGGCTTTCGCCCGCCAATCCCCATTACAAAAGTCCGTAGGACCCGTGAAAACCGGCTGTTGTCGTCGCCATCGCCCGCTCGGCGTTCAACAGACTTTTAGAGGGGCATCGACGCGCCCGTGATCGGCAGCCGCCAGAAGGCGTCAGCAACCGCCACCCTCCGGACGAGGCCCTTGGAACCGAAGCCTCGTTGGTCTTGCCTGCGGTGTCACAGCCGCGACGCCGGCCGGCGAAGGGCCTGCGCCACAAACGGCACCGCGAACCGGCGCGCAGAGCCATCCAGCCCGGTCGGTCTCGCACGCGGCCCCACCACCGTGGTTGAGGAGGGAGGCTGCCGAGGACCATGGATCCCGCGGTTCCAGATCGCAGCGTGACGCTTACCCCCCCACCTGGCGCCGCCCCAGCCAGGGTCACCGGCTCCGGCCACTGTGGACCGAGCCACGGCGACCGCCAAACGCCGGCCTCCGGGCCATGCCCGCAAAACAGCTAAGGCGGCGATCACAAGAGCAACAAAGAAGGTCGCCGAGGGAGGGGCGCCAGAGAAAGCCACCCCTAGCGCCTCCCGACCGCCCGCCGCCGCCGACCGCCGCAGCACCCGCCAGCCACCACGCCTGCCGACCGGACCGCTTGGGAGCCGGATCCGCCACCTAGGCAACGGATCGGGCACCGGGACCCGCCGGGCGAGCTTGCCGTCGCCGCCGTCGCCATCATGGCGGGAGGGGGAACGCACGAGGGAGAGGAGAGCCCCTCGGCCTCGACCGCCGCCCCTGCGCCGGCTCGGGCGAGGCGCCAACCGCCGCGCGCGCCCCTCCCCGCCGAGCTCCACGCAGCTCACGTGCGGGAGGGGCAGCCGGCCGGCCGCCGTCGCCGCCGCCAAAGGGAGGAGGCCCCGCCGCCGCCATCCTAGCCGGCCAGCGGCCGCCGCGGCCGGCGCTCAGGCGGCGGCGCGGCTGGAGGGAGGGGAGGAGGGTGGCGCGGTGTTAGGGTTGGGGAGACCCGTGCCGCCGCGTGGGAGGCGACGCGGGGTGAGAGGACTGCTGATCTTTTTCTGCGGGATGTTTATCACTGTTGATGGCACAACTAGGCTAATAAGTGAGCGTTTATCTTACCTGTCAAGTCTACAGAGCAAGTTAAGCTCTTGGGCCAGGCAATCATGAAGTGGAAGAACCACGGGTACTTCCCACCGTGTATCAACATACTGGACATCAGCTGGTAAAGCATAGCCTTGCCCCTGGGAAGATTAGTAATTCCATTATGCTCTCAACACTCTCTCATGTTATTTTCAAGAACAATCAAACATCACCGGATCAGCTATATACCTTCACGGTTGCAGATAGCACATGACATGCTATTCCAGAAGCACACGTTCCCAGCATGATCTTGGTGTAGCCATTTTCCAGTGCAATCTGAGCAAAATATCAGACATGAAATGGTAAGTTCGACCTATAAAGATAAAAAACATGTGAAAGCAGAGACAAGCACTGAAGGGAAGCACCTTCTGCAGTGAAAGCATGCGCAGGCACCGAATAAAGTCGTCCCTACCCGTCTCATCATTGATCATGCCGACCAGCTCCTTCAGCCTGGCCGCCTTATCATCTGATCCAGACGAGATCACTTCCTCAATAGGGGCAACGTGCAACTGCTTATCCCCTGGTGACAAACTCGACACGATCGACTTGATATCTTCGATCGCCGAGTCGATTTCGTGTCCTGGCCTCACCGAAAGGACGCTCTCGTCGACGAATGCGACACCAAGGCTGAAGGCTGGCAGGGCCTGGGAGTTGCTCGTCTCCCAGCTTTGGATCGCCTTGGACTGCATCTCGTGCATGAATTGCAGAGCCACCCTATGGTTGTGCAGCAACACTTCAACTCAGTGGATCACAACAAAATCATAATCAAATGAAGCAACAAAAAAAAGCAGCTGTATAACTGATTATCTTGCAAACCCATGATTTTGTAAATTGTAATATAGCTCGAACCCAACAACGCTATATATGTTGTCATTCAATTCAAGTGAAGCAACATAAAAACAGCCTAACTGATCATCCTGCAACTCATAATTGCTAATTTTGTAAATTGTAATATAGCTCGAACCCAATGAATGTTATATATGTTGGCCGTGTGCATTGATCCTTTTTCTTTTTTCGTGCTGTTGTGTATTGATCTTTCGTCACTGCACACAATACCCCCCAAATTACACGGTAGAGAGAAGGCCTAGAATAACAATGAAGGGGGAAACATAGGGAGAACTGGGGACTGAGGCGGACCGCCGAGAAGGCGAGGAGGACGGCGCCCGTGGGTCGCACCATGGCGTTGCTCGCGGACGGGCGAGCTTGAACTTGCCGAAGAGGTGCGCAGGAGGCAGTCGGGCGCACATGCCGACGCCCCGCCACCGCGACGGCGCGCCCGCCCGCCGCACTTGCCGCGACGTGCCGGAGATCGAAAAGGCGCCTCATGCTCTCCGAGGGAGCATCACCCCCCGCCCGCCGAGGAGGAGCACCGCGCCCGCAGGGGCGCCGCCGCAGCGGAGGCGGCGGCAGCCATGGCGGCGCGAGAGGAGAGGGAGGGTCTACTAGTGGGGTTTGGGGGTTAGGGGAATTTTGGGTCTAAATGTGCGAAACGTTTGTTGGCTTTTTGGCCCATCGGGTAAGGATGGCCCAAATAAGGGGGCCGAACTAAGGGCACGATGATGTGCAATGATCCAGCCCATCTCGCCGTGCTGTCGTGGTCAAGAAATTTTAGAGCTCCAAAATGCGACTAGGAAGCCAATTTCGCGCATGCATGATTTGGACAGGATAGCTGTTGGAACACCTTTTTTTTTTTTATTTGACTACAAAAATATGTCGTTGCGTTGCACCGGGACATTGTAGCGTGGAATTCATAACATAAGAATACAAACACATGTGAATGGTAAATGGTCATTATGTGTTTAAATGATAATCTGTTAGCTGTATTTTGTCCATGATGAGACCATAATAGCCTTTCAAGTGGAGCCATTTGGTCTATGAAGCAAAGCCTATCCACATGTACGCATACACATGTTTCCAGGATGGGGCCAAAAAAAAAAAAAAAATCCTGTCAACTGCTTCATCCGTTTGTTCTCTCCCCTGCACTTCTCTCTCCATAACGCATCCGGTGTGAGGCCGAGTGGCGTACGTGGTATGGTGACAGGTGAGGCGTACGTACGTGGCCGTGGAGCCAGACGCATCCGGTGAGGCCGAGTGGCGTGGTGCGTGCCTGAGCACCGGTGAGGCCTGGAGCCAGGCGGTAACGCGCGGCGGGGACGCCGCAGCGACAGCGAGGCGTGTCTAGCGAAGCCACGCACAAGACGGGCAGCGGCGGTGGCGCATTTGTGGCCGGTCATGTGCGACCTTCCAAACCGGAGCCTACTTTTATTATCTTATTAGACTCGGTAAGGGTTAGTCATGTCAGCCTTAACGACAGTCGCATTGTTATTGTTATATATGGACAACTTAGAGATTGATTTTGATCGTGCGAATAGCTTGAAGAAATATTTAGTTTTATTAGATCAAATAAGAAGACAAAGTGTTCAAGATTTGAATTTATGGTTTGATTAGTTAGTTCATCGATTAATTCATGTTATAACAATAATTTGTTCCTAATTTTAAAACTAACAACTTAGTAATCAAAATATTTATTGATCATAAGTAAAGGGTCAACGTTTAAAAGAACTTAAATATTGTATCTATCTATTATTTATTTTATTTTTTATACTAAATAGCATATTTACTTCACGAGGAAAGAAAAACACACAAAAAAAAGGATAGAAAAGTCACAGACAACACACCGACCAGAGCCGAGCGGCTGACGCACGGAACATCTGCGTGCGGGGAAAAGGAAAAAAAAATGGAAAAAATATTCCGTCGTTCCTTGATCGGCTATAGAAGCGATAAATACAAAAAGATATTGTCATAACCACAAGAGCTTTAGGTAATATGGTGGTAAGTAATTAAACCTTCAAACCTAGTGGGTCAATGTTCAAACCACCGTGGTTACTTTGATGGGCCAATACTGGGCCGAAAGTGCAGTGAATTAGGATTTGAAAAATGGACCGCGAGCATTGGGCTGCGACTAGAGAGGACCGCGGGCTGCAACTGGATAGACAGTTGGGTAAAATAGAATTTTGCCTCTTTATTATTACTAGTAAATATGCGTTGCCACGGGAGTCTAACACATATTGAAATTGAACTTCAAGATGTTCTAACTTATATGATTGTGAATCGTGAGTCTATGTTATGTATGGGATACATAGAGTAATACCAAATACGTATTGTAATTGAACTTTTTATTAATCATTCTCAATAGGAATTTCATACCAAGTCGAGTGCGGCATGCATGCAAAGACGTGTGCAAGCTGGACTCCGTGTCTCCAAGATAGAGTTGGAATCCAATTTTTTTAATAGAGAAGTAGAAGGTAAGTCTAATATATGTATATAACCCTCGTAAAGAGACCAGATTCCTATCTCGTTTCTTAAGGCTCTCGGTTCTCGTTCAATAAATAGAAATACATTCACGGAGTTTGTTAGGAAGGGGCATGGGTTGGGCGCCTAAAAATTTTCTCATTTTATTAGTAGGTATTGATACTTGTGTAAAAAATATCGTGCATCGTCACACCATGTATGAGTTTCACAAATGACACTCCATGTCAGTGTATTGCAATAGTTAAAATTTAACATATGCAATTAAGTTATCGAAGAAGCATGGAACTTGTATGGTGTATATAACCTTTCTTGTGACATAGTTGATCTCAGATTGTTTTCAACAACTTCAATTTTAAGAAACTCCTTTCAGCTGAAACTCAATCACAGGTATAGTTAAGAGAATCAATATACAACTAAAACATTTGCATGGCAATCTGCAACTCGTTTTCTCTTATTACTTTTCTGAGCACCTGACAATTATTTATTGGGCGACATCTAAGATCTAACCAAATTTTAGAAAAACAAATAATGATCACCATATATCTAAAAATAGACACTAAAAAAATTACAATTATTAAATACAATTATTTTAAAGGATTAAGAATAAGATTTACCTTGCTGATTGCCTGATCGCCGGCCGGCAGTCCACCACCAGAGTCAGGCATGGCGGTGACCCTACGGCCTGCTTGTGCTCTCGGCAGCGTGGAAGTCGTACGGGGACGGCTTGATCTAATCGCGACTCGTGTGGCAGCGCATCGGAAGCGGAATCAGGAGTCCTAATAGGATTTGTGTCAGGCAGTATCCTACGGGAGGAAGTTACGTACGTACAAGAGTAGGATTTGTGGCAGGCTACGTACGGACACGCATATAGGCTACGTACGGACACGCATATACGTATAGGGCAGGCAGAAAAACGGGTGGAGGCGTAATTTTTTCTCTTTATTAGTAGTCTTAGAAATATGCCCGTGCGTTGCAACGGGAGAAAGAAAATATCAAATGTTCGTGGAAGTCAATAACGCGAATGATACATATCTATATGTGTTTCACCCTTTCTCTAAAATTTGAAAGCTATAATACTTATAATGTAATAACCATAACACCTATAATATAAGTTAATTAGTGTTTGCAATATTACGATAGTGTTTTGTTAAGCCCTGTTTGAATCAAAATACATTCTTGATAGTTTTTCTCTCATCGCTTGAAACACATAAATATTTAGATATAAATATAATTGAATTGTCAAACTATTTATGTGCTGATCAAATGAAGGATGAACCTAACTAAATCAATAGAACTGTATAGCTCATTACAGTTGGTATAACCAGGTTTAGATGATTGCGTAGCAAGCTATATATATTTTTGTTTAGATGCGGTTGGAACCTGTGGGCTTGACCTTCTTGTTATGGGCAGGTGGGACGAATAAATGTTGTAGACGTCGGTGTCGCCCCGGTGGGTCGTAGGCGGCGTCCTTGGTCCCCGAAAGTAGAGCGGCGAGTTGTCGCCGGTGTTCTTGTAGCGCTGGCCGATGGCGTGTCTTGCTGAGTCCGACAGAACGCATCTTTGCCGCAGTACTCTCTCTGCTCCGCCCGCCGCGAACTCCAGGATCGCGTTCCCCACCATGACCCCCTTGAGGCCGATGGCGAGGATGGTGGCGGCAAGCTCCGGGGCGTAGTGCCTGCGTAGCTCTCACCGACGATGAGCAGGTCGCTGCCCCTTGTACTACTGCCCGAGTCGTCCGCGGTCATATTGTCGACCATTACCCACGTCGGTGTTGGCGCACGAGGCACATTGGACTCGTATCTCGAACCGAAGACAACCGGGGTTCGACTTCGCGGTGTGTCGTCACGTCGTCGTGTCTTGCGTGGAGAGATGGCCGCTTCGACCCGGGCGGGACATGCGCGGCGGCATCAACGTGTGGATAAACCTTTCGCCCTTGGCGCCGGTGACGGATGTATCGACACGTGCATGTATGTGCGAGGATCGGAAGATGTATATGTCGTGTGTATATATGTACATGTGTTCGGCTATTTATTTGCCATGCATGCAACATATGAGGCTCGGACGGATATGTGTACTCGTTTATTTGATGACTACATGCGGGAGGGAGAGGGCGGAGAAAAAAAAAACAGAGCGTAGACCAGGAGTCCTAATTCTATCTGGCTGGAGAAGGGTGGACGAAATTTTCCGAATTGGACGACGGAAATTTTCTCTCTTTATTAGTAGGTATAGATATAGATATTCGGTGGGACACTTGTGCGGACACGGACACAAATACGAAAGAGAGACAGAGAAGGTGGAACCAAAGATAGGGGAGACGACGGAAATTTTCTCTCTTTATTAGTAGGTATAGACTAGGAAAAATGCCCGTGCGTTGCAACGGGAGTTTGTCTCCTCCCACCGGGGCACGGGCTCTCAAGCGGCCGCCTTCCCACGCCACCGGCCTGCGTCTTCTCTCCAGTTGCGTCTTAGCACCCAACACCCCGCGCATCCCCGACACCTCCGTCTTCCTCTGCCGCCTCCCGCGGTGCCAACATCACAAACTTCCTCCACCATGCCCTCCACCTGCGCCCCCGGGCGCACCGCTCAGTGCCGACTCTCCATGCCGGTCTCGCTGCTATCCAGGCGTGTCGTGTGCAATAAACACGGGTGTCGGCATCAAGCTTGGACAGTGAGGCAACGAGCTCCAGCCGTAGCGATGATGGGGAGTTGTGGGGGCGGCGGCGAGGCATAACACGGCGATTACAAGTGAGCAGAGCCGCGGGCGGTGGCTAAGCAAGGTACGGGTGGTAGGCAAGGGCGGGGGGCGTCGGGACGGAGGCGTAGTGACGGCAGTATGTTTTGTTACATTTGTTCCTCTTCGGTGTATGAGGCTATACGCTTTTCGTCATACTCTCAATTTAACCTCTAAAGGAATATTTTGTCCTAACCAGCGAGATGCTCTCCTCTACACTGCTTTCTCTCGAACTCATCCTTCATCTGTATGTCTACTTTACTATCAACTGTCAATGTTTTATTCATCCATCTCCAACTACCGTCTCCTCTCCTCTCCTTTTCTCTTCCCTTCTTCTTTTCCTTTTTTTTTTTTTCTTTCCCTTTTACAATAGTTTAGCAATACAATTTTTTTAATTAAATAATAATCATTTTGCCTCTATTCTATTTTCTATTTTTTATCTATTTTTTTAATATTTTCTGTTTTTCTCTATTTTTCTTTTCCTTTTTCTCTTAATCACGCACTCACCCATTGTGGTCAGCCAGCGCAGTTACTCTCTTTTCTTCCTCTGCTTCGTTCACCTCTCTCCGTTCTTCACGTTACACATAACATCAACACCCGCTGCCCAAATCTACCACCATGGTTGGGAAATCCCGCCATTGATCACCTCTCTGCTGCTCCCCGGCTACACCAAAGCTACCCATGCCATATTCCCCTTCTATTTGGCCTTTTTAGTGTTCTCTATTTTCAGACCCTAGCTCCGGTCAATTCTGCTGCTTCCCCTCGCTGTCGCAGTGTCGCGTCAAGGTGCTGGCGCCGCAGCTGGAGTTGCTCATGGAGCTCCAGGCGGGTGAGGCGCGCAAGCTGCAGAACGCGGACGAGGTCGAGCTCGCGGACTACGGCTAGCGGCGGCGCTCGCTCTGGGCGGCGCGCCCGCGGGAACCGGCCCGCGCGGCCGGAGGCGGAGCTCCCGCGTGGACGACGGCACGGCTCGCCCGCGGCGGCTCGCGGTGGAGCGGAGTACGGTGTTGCTTGGGGCTGGGCGACATCTCCGGGAGCGCCTGGCCACGGGTGCGTTCGAGGCGATGTGGCGGGAGCATGGGCTGTGCCCGACTGCAGCTAGCGGACGAGCCGCGTCTCCGTGCAGCCCACCGCCACGCCGCTCGCCTAGGTGCTCCAGGCGGCGGGCTCCGAGCAGCGGGAGCGGGCTCGATAACCGGGGGCATCGGGGGCTCCTACGCTGACTCCATCTCCGCCGCGGTTCCATGGCCACGGACGTCAGGAGGAACGCGAAGTCGCCAGATTTACCTACGTGGCTGGGCCCGTGCAGATAGTCCGAGTCCGGCTAACAAACGATGTCGTATTAGCGGACAGACAGGGCGGATTAAAGTTTGGCAGATTGGCAGAAATTTCTTTGTTTTATTATTAGGTATAGATATATATATATATATAGAATAGGTATAGATGTGTTGTGCTGACTTGAACTGTTTTGAGTAACCGTGTCAAGGTTACAATGGGTGAGAGCATTATGTGGAAATAATGCTTGAACAATGTTGCACAGTTTCAGTGGTTGTAAATGACATTTTCATCCACAATAGCTGATAACAAGAATAAATGTTCCCCTCTGAAAAGCAAGAGATGGATCAGTGTTATACCGATGACAATAGAAATTGTAACCTTCCTACCATTTACTTTAAGCTTAGATGTTCATATACTTTTCTGTATACTAGCTGGTGGTGACCCAGCTGGCGGAGGATAGAAGTATACTCCGTATATGCAATCTTAATAATTTGATGAAAGGAGCCTATGAATCGAAAGTCGGGAAGAATGCAGAGGTGAGTATGCATAGCGTACCACAGTGGGGAGTGGCGGGTTGATAATATTTAGGATATGCAACGACTTGAGTCAATTATTATGGAAACATAATATTTAGTTGTCTTTGGAGGATGGGGGAAAAACTTGAAGACTAACATGCAATCTGGAGTTAATAAGGTTTTTTTTTTTGGATTACAACTTTAAAATTAATTATTGAAATTGGGTTAATGAAACCGGAATGTAAGAGCTTAGAGAATGGGGCAAAAATTCGAAGACTAACATGCAATTTGAAGTTAATAGGGTTTTTTTTTTTTTTGGGGATTTTAACTTGGGAATTAATTTTTGAAGTTGGTTTAATGAAACGAAATGTAAGAGGTTTGGTAAAGTCTGGGTTGTGCGTAGTTTGAGAATGGGGCAAAAATTCGAAGACTAACATGCAATTTGAAGTTAATAGTGTTTTTTTTTATGGGGATTTTAACTTGGGAATTAATTTTTGAAGTTGGATTAATGAAACTGAAATGTAAGAGGTTTGGTAAAGTCTGGGTTGTGCGTAGTTTTTTTTTTTTTTTTTTTTTTTTGGTGCATGGAAAATAGAGTTTTACTGTTTACCAATGGGTTTACTGTAGGTTTCGGGTTTACTGTTTACTAATGGGTTACTGTAGATACCGGGTTTTGGATGGTGCCGTTCATGATATTTGGCCCGTTACTGTTCATGAGCACTGTGTATGAGATCCGGCCCGTTACTGTTCATGAGCGCTGTGCATCTACAGTGCCCGAGATGACGCCAATTTGTTCACATGTGGTTTGACGCCAATTTACTAATCTGACGCCAATTTGACGCCACCATTGGCAGCAACTAGTATAGTATATACTTCCTATAAGGCACGGCAAAGGTTTTTCACGGGCCTGTTGACCCGTGACTCACTGTACTGATACTTCCGTCCCAAGTTCAACACAGCATCTGAATCCTCAAGTTATTGGTGAAGTTCTTGGTAGGTATATAATGGATACTTACAAAAACACTTTTGTGGAGCTGACAGGTAAAAGGGCACTCTACGCTTGTCTGGTCCATCGTCCGGTAGCAGCATGCAGATGCAGTGCGCTCTGGGTCCGTAGATCGGCCGATCGGCCGCCGGGCATTTGTTCTGCTGGCTTCGCATATGCATCTGTTTGGATGCATGGCGCCGCGCCGGATATTCGTGGATCTAGAAACTGTGGGTTGTGTGTCCACAACGTCCTCCGAGAATGAGGACAGCGTCCAACTAGCAGCGCCACATGCATGCATGCGTTACGGCCGCACGATCCTCCGAGAATGAGGACAGCGTCCATCCTCGGCGTCGCCGTCGTGAAGTGGGAGAGTTGTGGGGGGAGGAGGGAGGAGGGGGGCA
Source organism: Hyparrhenia diplandra (assembly GCA_015847255.1). Taxonomy (NCBI): domain Eukaryota; kingdom Viridiplantae; phylum Streptophyta; class Magnoliopsida; order Poales; family Poaceae; genus Hyparrhenia; species Hyparrhenia diplandra. The sequence goes on from JADLZK010008551.1 coordinate 640,587, forward strand.
AGGAGGAGCTGCTACGGGGTGGCCAAAAGGTAGGTTTGGTGAGGATGTTGGGGGCAGTGTCCCCAAACCAATTCCACGAAAAGCAATAATCGCGCACACACATGCGTGATAGTTGTAGCCCAGGTCGATCATCGATTAAACTAGCTTTTGTGCCATTCTTTCTTCATTCCGATGCTCTCTCAACATGATGCTCGCGGGAAAAAGGCAGATCTCTATCTCCTACCACTTTTACTACGCACTATCTCCCAAAAAGAACATGCTGTTGACCTGGCAAACGATCGACACTCTTGCTTCTGGACGTGCATTATGCGCCAAGATCGATCATCATGCCAATACCATCATCGAGACTTGAGAGGTATACATGGTGACATATATAGTGTGTGCACACTGCGTGGACAGGACTCAGTGATACATTGTGGGCTTCAGCCTTCACTAATATGCAGTCAAGTGTGTATTTGTAGTGGGCAGTTGGCGTGTTGGGCTAGAGATTTGCTAATTCGGTTGTTTTTATATATAATTCGGTTGCTAATTCTGTTGCTGGGGCCACTCTTGCTGCATTATTGGGATGGATATAACTTGGCACAAACGCCACCAAAGACCACTAGCTGACGACGTCGTGTACTGGCGTGTAGGCTTGGCATGGCCTAATTCGATGCTAGATGTCAATGCGCCACATCACAAAAAGGAAGAAGGATATGCTCCATTGCGCCTTTATGTCGGGACGTTTTGGAGAATTATATGATCATTGAATTAAGTGCAAGTTTCAGCTTATTCTCCCTCACGAACATTGAATTAGCTGAATTCAACCGAAATTAGATCAGCCAAACAAAGCCTTAGGGCTTAGGCTCTACATTTTGTTTAATGCGGATATGAGTAGCTTATGGGAAGTTTGGTTTGAGGTGGAGCATGAGAAATCTATTCCTCAAAATTATTGAATACCTATATTCTATATATGCTTATAATAATTATTAGTTTTTGAGAAATGATGTGATAATAAAAGCTATTTCACTAAAGAAAGGCAAGATAGTGTGCACATAGTGAACTATTCTTTGGCCTTTCTATGTAACTGTACTCAAACTTTAAATGATGTGACTTCTCGAAAAGTGAGAATTGTATCTTTTTGACGACAAATAGAATAGTAGATATGTTTGTTCAACACACACATGTATGTACTCATAACCTTAGAAGTTAACACACACATGCAAACGAGCAATTAGCCCTCAAAGCGAGGGATTTGCACAATTGTCCCTAAAAAAAACTCGACCCATGGTGGCTAGAGACGGCCTCGGGCATTCCAAACTTAAGAAGATCTTCTACCGGGTGAGAAAAACTCGAACATCTACCCCACCCATAAGCGCACCGCAACTCCGTGATATGAGTTGGCCACATACTTGTGCGTGCAGTTTCTTTTATCCTCGTCATGCAATTCGATTCTTTGACATGATCTGATTGCGTAATTGTGTTGTACTGTACGTGCACGCTAAATGGAAATTCAACAGGCTCAATTTAACAAGTTTCTACTGGCTGTCTCAAGATACGTACACGTTCCTTCTTAATGAAATACGCGACAACTTGGCGCTGTCGCGAAAAGATACGTACACGTTCCATCTCCCGAACAACCAATACAAACAGTGCAGTTTCCTTTATATGTACTGTTTGTATTGGTACTATATGTGTACCATTGTGCGTATATATATGTACCACTGCCAGAAACCATATGTAAATACCTGTTTTTTAGCATTCACTGTACGTAAATACCTAAGTTCTGATCAATAGAGCGAGTTTTAGTGTGTTGGTCCAACCCGTGCCATGCAATGAAAGTATCACCTTACTTGTTCGGGCTGATGGTTTCTCGATAAGCCGGTGATGTTGTTTTCTTATGAGAGAAATATTGTACCATGGGTCCATGGCTGATAAGTTCAAGCCAACAACATGGCTGATAAGTTCAAGCCAACAAGGCGACTATGGTTTCCTTATGCATCGTTCCAGAGAATTCGCATATGGCTGGTAAGGTACCAAACGTACCAGGATAACGCACAGTTGATGCAGGCACAATCAAGTATAACAAGCGTGAAGACCCAGAAGCCGAATAATACACTCATACATCTTTCAGAAGGTACAAATTCACGCACTATGAAACTCACCAGCAAGCAGCAAGCTTGAAACCATATTGTGTTCCCTTTTGTTTGGAGAATGAGGAAAGAATTTTCATATGAAAGAAGCTCACTGCAAAGTACAAGTCAAGAAGCCAATGTCTCAACGAGACAACATACAGTTCCTACCTTACCATGGTTATTTTTACATCAGCTACAAACATACTAGAATCCTTATTAAAAAAAAAACATACTAGAACAATGCTTTATGATAGGAGTAATCACTACACCCAAAGTGCCAAATTGATGGTAAGCACCATAATTCCTAAGTTGAGGAACAATCTCAATGCACATCTTGCTTCAAACTAAGCCAGTCGATCATACTAAGTCTCAGGAAAACTAACAGTTCAGCAGCGCAACATGCAGCACTCATTTTCTCATTGAAGACTTGCTGATCGTCTCAAGATTTGTCTTGCAGTTCTCTCTCAATTCTTTCAACTTCACAAAAGTGGAATGCTGAATAAAAGAAAAATTCACTATTATAACAGAATCATAAACCAAAAATACAACTAACCAAAGGAATACAGTTAGTGGCATAACATAAATACACTACGGAATAATAAACATAACTAATAAGCTGACCTTATACCAAAAGAATACATAGAAAAATGACATGCAAGATGTCACATGCAATGTGCAAATGCAATATAATCAAGTTTACACATCCAAATGCTTAAGTAAAAAGAATTCTAAGTGGATTTCAGAACAGCCTGAAAGAACTTGAAGCAAAGTTGTAAGCATGACTAGCAGTCTTTGAAAAGGCAATAAAAAGACTCAGAAGCACCTCAGTTAATGAGAAAAACAACCAGAACTGACAGTCTCACCAAAGCAACCAGATAATTTTCTCAGTATCTTTTTAATCCACATATCACTCAGAACATGGCAGAATCAGAATGAACACTTGACCAACACCCAGTTTGTAGATTAATCCATTGAAAGTTCAAGACATAGACTTCTGAAAAGGACGAAAAACTCTCTCTACTCCCTCCAGTCATGTTAAAGTAATGCAGTTTACAGTTTAGGATCTTTCGCATCCTGACCCATTACCTCTCATTTTGCATACTTGTATAGTTAATGTCCCTGCATAACTTGAACAGTTGATGTCCACAATTCTCAAAAGCATCCTCACAAATGGCATGCAGGAAGAAAAAGAAAAAAGAGTTTGGCATTGGAGGAAGGCTTCCACGGTCATTATTCAGGATAGTTCTGATCTTGCACAACTCCATTTCAGATCGCTATCCTGAATAAGATCAGAACTCCAACGCTACAACAACAACAACAACAACTAAGCCTTTTTGTCCCAAGCACGTTGGGGTAGGCTAGAGATGAAACCCAAATAAAAAACACAGAGCTCAACCACCGAAGAAAAGGAGAGAGAAAAGAAAGGCAAAAGGAGAACCGCAAAACGACAAAACGTTTTTAACTCCAACGCTAGGATCATAGATTTTCCTTAAGAAATCAGTTAAGATCATAAAGTTGTAAAATCAACAAGTGGTCATGAATATTTTTTTTCTGATTGCATGCATCCACTAACGCCAATCCAGAGTTCCAGACACATGCATGCACTTTGACCAACAGATTATTTGAGTAGACCAAGTAAGGGGTTGGGGTAGCATCGCAATAATGTCTAGTCATTATTATGGCATCATGATATTAGAATTTGAGGCCAAAACATCACTTGAAACAGGCAATTACATTAGGCACCATCACAAAATCCAGCAATTTACCCCAGAATAGAAATGTCTTTTAAAGATTTGTGCATAGAGCAATCAAAAGAAACAAACAGAACACTTGTCACATGCCCAAGAAGAAAAAAGGCTATTACTCCCTCTGTTCCAAATTATAAGATGCTTTGGCTTTTCTAATTCATGGTTTTTGTTATGCACTTAGATATACACTATGTCTAGATGCATAGTGAAAGCAATGTATCTTGAAAAGCTAAAACGTCTTATAATTTGGAACGGAGGGAGTAATTGACATGAAAGTTCTTCAGCACAACTCCATTTCAAAACTAAGGCCAGATTCTCACATAGTTAAAAGATACAATAACTTTCAAGTAATTTACTGCAAAATGTATTGGAAAACAAGGACAGCACACAAGTAATTACTGCAAAAATGTATTGGAAAACAAGGACAGCACACAGCAGATAAAAGGAACACAAAGTAGTATGCCCCAACAATTTCCCAACTGCGAACAAAGGCATCGAAAAAATGATTTCACAAGTACAGGAGTTAAAATAGATTGCAACAGAACCATGAAGCAAATAGCATGATATTTATAAAAGGACAAATTCTTTAGTTTCACCTACAGATTCCACCAGCATATGCACCTTCAACTTTCAAGTATTGAGCTAGTACACCCACCTATATGATAGTTATGTTTTTTTTCCCAACTGTTTGCAAAAAGCAAATATGAGGGGAATCTTATTTGCCTATTGTCTTAGCCCCAAATAAATGATTTACGACCCAAAGCAGAGAACACGTGAGTTTCAATTATCACAGATCGTTCTCTTAAAGCCATGATCCTTCTAGCAATCAAACCATATCAACATATGCAAGCAGATGCAATGTTTTTCAAGGCGTCGCTTTGGCGTCGCTTAAGCGCCAAAGCGCTACACGCACGACGCCTTGGCAGACGACTCGCCTTACAGCCGTGTGGCGTCCGCCTTAGAGCCGGGGCGTCCAAAAAACGTCGCTTTGGCATCCAAATTGCGCCATATCGCGCATGGCGGGCGCCATACGGTGAAGCCTCTGCTCTGGGCGGTGAGAAAAAGCGGGAGAATCCACGGAAAAAACGAAGGAGAGAGCAAGCGCACGGAAGAAATTGGCGCGCATAGAGAGAGAGAGAGCAGGCAGTGGCGTGCGGGAAACCCCAGTGAGCGGGAGAGGAAGAGAAATCCGCAGCTCACCCGCGCAGGCCGCGCCGCCGCATTCACCCCCGCTGCTGGGGGAAGTTTGCTGCTCGGTCGCCCGCAGTTGCGCTCTCTTTCCCCCTCAGGAATCCATGCAGCCGCACCCTCTTCCCCCTCAGGAAGCCATGCAGCCGTGCCCGCATCCGGAAGAGGGAGGGAGGGAATAGACAGAGATCGGGATTTGGGAGCAGAGAGATGCAAGGTCGGAGGCGGAAGTTGCGGCGGCGCTGGGTGGAGAGGATCGGTATTTGGGAGCAGAGAGATGAAGACACGCTCTTACCCCTGATGGGCTGAGGGGCACATGGGCTGCCTGATGGGCTGGGACAGCCCACTTCTTACTCCTCCTTTCTTTTTCTTTTTTCCTTTATTTTTCACTTCACCATCTACTGCTCTGAGCTGTTGTTTTAATTTTTTTTAAGTTGTTAAGGCGTCGCCTCGCCTTACGCCTTACTCGCTTAAGCGTAAGGCGGTAGTCAGTCGCCACGCCTCGCCTTATCGCCTTGAAAACATTGAGCAGATGTATGCTGAACAGACTGACACGCACATTATTTTGCGCTATAATCACAGGTGCATATTGATGGCAACTGGCATACAGATACACAAGAAACAAATTTTGTACTAAGCAAGGAGTATTAAAGATGGATAAAACAACTTACAAGCTGTGTTGACTCGCGGACAAGTGCATTGTCTGTATAACGAAAAGAGTGATCTCTGTTGTTGAGATAGTTCGAACTCCATTCCCACAGGTCGCTTTGAGTTATATCCGGCTACATTGGCAGCATATTCACTTCCTCTATTTTTTTCCTCCAACAACCAGGCAAACTTGATGCTTTTCTTCAACACTAAGAAATTGGCACAAATGAATTGGCATCAGTAAAACGTAGCCACATAAATTAATCAGAAGTACTTAGTTACTTATATAATATCTTATGATTAAGATAAAAGGAGTTGAATTTGCGGTCATACCAGAAAGCCGGCTTCTTGCATCCTGATAATGGAGATCCATCCACATAAAAGCAGCTATTTCAGGGGCAAGGAAACAAAGGTAAGGTATATGTTTGCATGCCCTCATGCTGACATAAGCAAATGCATCAGAAATAAAGAAAAAAATGTGAACATACCCTTATGACAGAAAGAACAAGCACAAGATTTTGTGGGGACAGCTTCTTCCAAACCCCCAGTTCTCATAGAAGCATGCTGAACACTAGAACTTGGCATGTCACCACCTGCCGTAGCATCCAATGAAGACAGAGGTTTCTGATTTCCTGATGACCCAGCTATCTCCTCCTGAGTCAGGCACTCGCCATCATTTATTGATGTTTTATTAGCTAGCTCTGAGCTGCAAAAGTGGCGTGGCAGTTCACCATTCATCTCATCATTATCTTCATCATCAAAGTCACCTTCAGATTCCAGCGAAGAATCCTGCTCCTTATTACTGAGATCAAATGAATCAATTGATGCATAATGGTTCTTCAAGTCACTGGCCTCCTTGGATAACAGTCCAGCTGCTTCAGCAGCCATGTGTTGAGCCCTAGTGTTCTGAAAGATAGAAGGCCTTTCAAAATTCTCTTCGGCAACACCATCAAACAAATGCCCGAATACAATTCCCTTCCCTCTACTGCTGGTTTTAGCATTTTCATCAAATTCTTTGCCAGTCCCAGTGTCCTTTTCCATCCGTCTGATCTTTATCCCACCTGCACTCCTCTCCAGATCTGATGTGGCTGGCCGCTTGCGAATGACATTTGTCAAGTCCCCAAGCGCGCGTCGGCCACTACCATGAGTGTTTTCCGCCATTGCTAGGTCCAGACCCTCACCAATCAGCTATATTGACAGCACAAAGAAACCCTGGCCTCAAATGCCTGGTCAATCCACAGAAATAAAACGTAATAAGCACATGTACACCTTGTGCCGAGCAGTTGAAGTAACGCAGAAGTGAAATTGCAAGCTGGATAGTGTAGGGTAAACAAAAAGCTAGGTTTTGCTCATAAAAAAAACAACACAACTGGATCTGGCCAATGCAGGAGGGAAATCAAGTACATGCGAGGGGTGCCAATTGAACTTTCTGGGCAAATCCAAGCCCTTCTGAAGCAGACAATGCATGCCACAAACGAACAAACAGAAAATCCAAGGTTCTCTAACACGTAACTCACCCAATCTTGTTCAAAGATCAAAATGGAAAATGCCAAGCCGATGTTGTTAAATCAAGGTCATAGCACCGTAACAAAATGAGTACCCTTACGCCTAAGGCTAAAATTCAGAGCAAAAGAAGTCATGGATCCCCAACTCTTGCACAGATACGCCGCGACTACAATCTACCCAGGGGGGGGAAGGGGCGCGGGCAACGACAAACCCGGCGGCAACCTGGGACAAATCAGGCGTTCCAGCCTTCCATGCGTGCCAAAACAAGGGGAAACCTAGCAGGATCCTCTCTCTCCTCACCAGGGCGCGTGGACTGTGGACTCGGCGGCCGGAAAGGAAAGCCCAAGTGAGGCGGTTCGCTGGGCGACGGAACGGAGGAGGGGAGTAGGGTTTGGAGCACGAACCTCGCCGCGAGATGCCCCCGCCCGCCTTTCCCAGGTCGCCGCCGGGGAGCGCGGTGCACGCCACGGAGGATGGGAGCGCGGGTTTGGGGAGGAAAAAGAGAGGAGCGGAAGGGAGCGTCAGGTTTTGTTGGTGGAGCCAAGCAAAAATGGAGGCGGAAACTGGAGCGGGCGAGCGACCTGGCAGCGAGCCGAGACCGATAGCACCCCACCCGCCGACCCGCGTCCCCAGCGCTGCGCGCGCTCGCGTTCAGGAATTCACGGGCGGGGCGCGGCCGCGCCCCCGGGGCATTCGGTTGCGAGCGGTTCTTTCGGGGCGGTTAGCCGTGCCTCGGCGCCGCGCGCGGGGGTGGGATCCACACCTGCGCGGCGGACGCAATAAATATACATGCGCGCTGCCCATTTTATTCTATTGGGGCATTTCAAATATGGAACACGTAAACCCCAAAAACTGAAGTATAAACCGTTCTGAGTTTTAACCCCCCAAATTTATACAAAACCGTTTGAATTGGAACCGAATTTTTAGGCGGTTTTGGGCGGCGGGTTTTTTTGTGCCCGATAAGCGGGGCGGTGGGGGTATTGCTACGGTGACCATTGGGGGGCTGCTGGAACACGGTCATCGGTTTTGTCTTCTCCTTTTCTTATTTACCCCCTAGGCTGGGTTTTGGGCGGACTTTGAAAAACTTATCCGGTTTTGAAAAATCCTTTTCTTATTTAAATCGCAACTTTGAAAAATCATAATAAATCACGTAAAAATCATAAAATAAAAAATCCAATTTTGTTAGTCTTTGTAGCAATACCGCAGTTACTGTAGCAAAACCGCCGCCAAAAACCGCCCGAGGGGTAATTTAGCCGGTTTTGCATAGTTCGGGGGTAAATCGACGGTTTCATAGTTTGGGGGTGGTGTTATGTGTTCCACCCCCAATAGTTGGGGGTGATGTAGACTTTTTCCTTCGAGTTTTTATGCTCGGAAAAATTTCGTAAAACTGTTTTCTTGTCCGAGAAAAAGTTCGCGGTATCATGAGAACCGTACACGTGCATCGCCTTGGATTTGAATTTGTATTGAATGCTTTTGATTTCTTGGCCCTTTTGAAAAGCGGCCGGTTGCAAATTCTTTTTTTGCGTTGAGCCTATGTTTTTATGGCGTCGCCTAGGCGACTAGTCGTCCGAGCGAGTTTTCAATCCTGGCGTCGCGGCCGCCGCGCCCCTCCCGGCCTTATGGCGTCGCGGGCGGTCGAAGAAATTGTAGCGGCAAAGAGCGGGCGCCAAGACGCGCAAGCGGGTGGGAAAAAGAGCCGTGCGCGATGCCTTCTTGAGGGAAAGCAGGCGGCGTCGTGCCTACACCACCCGCCAAAAGCCTCGGGTCCGAGAGAGTGAGAGAGGGAGAGGGAAAGAAAGGAGAGAGGAGAGGGTGGCGACGCACTCCTCAAATCCGGCGGGCGTAGGCGAGATTCCCCCACGCCGGCTGTCCCGGCCCCGCACGAGGGGGCGGCCGTCGGGCAACTCGTCCGCGCCGCGACTACTCAATTCGGACAGGGCGGTCCGTCCCATCCGTGCAACCGCCCGTCCCGCTCCGTCCGCGCCCCAAATCCCCCGGGGGGGGGAGGCGGGTGGGAAGGAGAGAAACCGTGGCCGCGGGAGGGAAAAGAGAGAGGCCGCCGGTCACACGGGTATGAGGAGTCATGCCCGATTCCGTGATTCATGCCTCTCCGTCCTCCGCTCCGATTATGCTCGCCTCTCCGTCCCTCCCGCCCCGTGTCTCACTCTCTCCGTCCTCGGCTCTGTTATGTCTCTCATCCTCCCCTTCTTCTGTCTCTCAGTCTGCCTCTTCATCCTATGCCTCTGTCACTAGATTCTAATTTGTTGCATATAGTGCACTTATGTTATGTCATGTCACACCTCACACGAGTAATTAAGCTACTTATATATTGTGCCATGTTACTTTAGCAGCACTATTTATTATAATGTTATTTGGTATGATTTGCTTCAGATTTCTAGTGGCATTATATATTAAGATATTCATATGGCGTCGCCTCGCCGCGCGCCATAACCGCCTAGGCATCCGGAAGGGGTAGCTCGCTGCACCTCGCCTTACCGCCTTAAAAACATAGCGTGTTGAGCTGTGTCAAAAGGCCATCTAAGAACAGCTCCTTGTAAAGAGTTCGTAAAAAATATCCCTTTTATTATCACAAACTTGACATAAATTATTACAAACTCTCACTAGAACCATTTTTCTAAACAATTTCCCAAAACGATTTAAGCTCCACCGAAAAAGCTACTCCATAAGAGGAATGGAAGCACTACAAACTAACCCTTAATTAACTTCAATTTGAAAATCTTTTTTTTTTTTTTGAGATTACACAAGACAACGCAGACGCTCAACACGCACGCACACTCACCCCTATGAACACACGCACGTAAACCCTACCCCTATGAGCACCTTCAAAGGGGCGAGCCGACAGATCTTGAAGTTCACGAACTCACCACAAACGCCTCGTTGTCGACGGGGACATCGCCTACCATTTAATGCATAGGACCAGGAAAATCCTAGAATAAATCCAAAAAATGCGAGCACGGTGCCAAGTCGAGGACTTGAACCTTGGTGGGCGGGGTTCCACCACAAGGAACCCGCCCAAGTGAAAGGGCCTTTTCAATTTACTAAAGTACATATGTCGTGCGAATTGGCTTGTAGTCTAATGGTAGGACGGTCCGATTGGGGGACGCTACCCACCGGGGTTCAAATCTTGGTGCTCGCACCTTTTCCCCTCGGGATGATTTTCCAGATCGAGGCGCCAATGGTGTGAATCTCGGAGTCGCCAGTCTTCTGAGGTGCTTATAGGGGGTAGGGTTTGCGTACATGTGTTCATAGGGTGAGTGTGCGTGCGTGTTGTGAGCGTCTGCGTTGTCTTGTGTAATTCTCAAAAAAAACTAAAGTACATATGTCGCTAGATTATATGACAAAATGTACTTTTCAAATTACTCCTTTTCGTTCTAAATACACATTTTTTGCTATGCATCTACTATATCTAGATAAGACAAACATGGCTCATAATTTGGAACGAAGGAGTACGAGTTAAGATATTTTTTTAGATAATTTAGACATGAAATATCTAGTTAGGTTTTTGTGGTGCAATTCGCTTTTTTTTTTTTTTTTTTGAGTGCATTCGCTCGTCTAGGCAAGGTCTTTGACCTTGCACAACCTAACACAATTACTAAATTTATTATGATATTAACTGTATTTTTATTTTTCAGTGGTCGATGACATAGTCGTCAATAGTGCTGCGTTTGTGTAACTCTATAAACTTCGATATCTACCAACTCAATTTGTCCAAAGGTGTTCATAGGGTTTTATGTGCATGTGTTTATAACTAATAAGTGCATAGACATGTTTGTGCCATTCACTGTGCCAATCTGAATGTTTATAGGCCCATTTGGTACACCAAAAACTAGGAAAAACAGGTCACCTTTGTCGCTAAAAAACGACTTCTCCCCACTATTTTGCATAACGTATTAGGACATCTCCAGTGACAAGAGTTACGTCTCTCATTTTTTTTCCTTTCTAGCTGAATCAATTTTTTAGTTAGAATGATTAAAAAAAAGAAAAGACTAACGTGAAGCTAAAAGACAATCTCACATATTTCATAATGCCCTCTCTCTTACCAGCTTACAGCTAGTGCTATATTATATTACATGTTTTTAGATATGGGATATATATTATATTATATGGTTTTTAGGAGATACTATATTAGTTTTTTTAATGGAGACACCTTGTGTGGAAATGATAAGGCTCAATCGACAGTTTTTTTTTTTTTTTTTTTTTTTTTTTTTTTTTTTGAGAATACAGCTCAATCGATAGGTGTGCAGTCACTGCAGTTTTTTTTTTTTAAATTACACAGTACAACGCAGACGCTCACAAAACGCACACACACTCTCCCCTATGAATACATGTACGCAAACCCTACCCCTATGAGCACCTCCGAAGGACCGAAAGCACCCGGCCGACCGGAGATTCCCGAAGTCACCATTGGCGCCTCGTCGCCGACGGGAACGCCGCTACCACTTAATGCATAACGCCAGTAAATCCTGAAAAATCCCGTAAAGGGGCGCGAGCACCGATTTTGAACCCCGGTGGGTAGCGTCCCCACTGGACCGCCCTACCATTGACTACAAGCCAATTCACATGCGTGAACCACTGTGGCTCGCCTAATTCAAGTGGACACCTTTTTTTTTTTTTTTTTGAGAAACAACGCAGACGCCACAACACGCACGCACACTCACCCCTATGAACACACGCACGCAAACCCTACCCCTATGAGCACCTCCCCCCGGCGGTGGCTAGAGACGGAGATTCTCGGTCACCATAGGCGCCCGTCGTCCGACCGAACGCCGCTACCACTTAATGCATAACGCCGTAAATCCTTGGGAAAATCCAGGAAAGGGAACCAGATTTGGCGCGGTAATTCACCTGGAGTGGACACCTAATCCATTCCATTCGCGATTCAAGTGGACACCTAATCCATTCCATTCTTGCAAGGACGGGCCCAGTCCTAGGAGGGCCATGGCTCTAGTTGCAGCCCAAGTAGCCCACATACACTCTACGGAATTTAAGCCCACATTCATTTAGCCCACACAGCAGCCATGCCACCCACTCAGCAGCCCAAGCCCAATAAGCACCGCTCCCCTGTCTCGCAGTCTCGCCTAGACTCTCCCTCTCTCGCTCTATGCTACTCGCGCCGCCGTCCATAGCCGCCGCCGCCGCCCGCCTCCGCCAGTGCTCTGCAACGGCACTCCTCGCTGCCCCGCTCGGCCGCGTAGTCGCCCGTCGTCCACCGCGGCGGGAGCACCTCGGTCCTAGAGGCATCCTGAGCCCTCCGCCGTGTCCGTGGGAGCAACGAGGGGCAGGCGGGGATGAGGGAGGTGGTGACGGTGCAGGTCGGCGGCTTCGCCAACTTCGTCGGCTCCCACTTCTGGAACTTCCAGGTGATTCGTTATTACCCGGAAGATCCTTTCCTTCCTTCCCGGGTCCTTGCAGTCGCTGTGCCTGAGCTGAGCTCGATGACGCCGCTGCAATTTACCCTTCTCTTCTTGTTGTTCTGCTTCGCAGGATGAGCTGCTCGGCCTCGCCGACGACCCCGGCGCTGACCCGGTATTCAGGACCGCCGCACTTGATATGGATGTCCTGTATCGCGCCGGCGAGACACACCAGGTAGAGAGAGGAGAGGCTCTCGCCTCTCGCGCGCTTGGGCTCTCACTTGGTTATTTATTTCCGTGTTCGTTCACTGACACTGCTCGACTTGTTCAGGGCGTTGCCACCTACTGCCCTCGCTTGGTATCAGTCGGTTCTCGAGGTAATTGATTGATTGATTGGCCATGTTCTTCATTTCTCACTTTGCGTGCCCATTAGTGTTTCTTAATCGTGGACGAGTGCTGCTGCCTACTTGTAGTTCTCTTTCTGTCAGTGCAAATAACGTGGTGCTGACTTTCGCAGGGTCTCTTGGATCGTTGAGTTCCTCTGGTACTCTAGGTTCGAGCAGTGCTGCTGCAGATCAGCCCAACATCTTCACATGGCAAGTGATGTTCTAACTTCTATCACTTTACATTTTACTTTGTATGTTTCATTTTCTCCTTACTAAATTCTTCATGCACCATCCATCCTTGGTGTTCCACGTTTATGAGCTGAAGATGATTAGGTAGTTGTTCTGTGTAGTTTGCGTTGTCTGAGCAATTGAGGCTGAAAATGCATTAGCGACTAAAAACCTTTACATGTGCATGTCTAGCTGCTTACAGTTCAGATAAACAGAAAAATTCAGTTGTATAAAATTGTGCTCCCACCGTTCCAAATTTTAAGTCGTCTTGGATTTTGCTACACACCCAAATATACACAGTTCTCTAGTAATGCATTGCATACACTCATCCAGCCACTTGAGAAATGCTTCATGACATCTGCCTATTCTTGGAACATCATCCAGTTTTTGGCTTATCATTGCCTTGTCTTGAAAGTGTTTGTTTCTGTACTATTGATTGATGACATGATATGTATGTGAGTGTAGTAGTTACTTAACTCTGAGTGCTGAGGGAGTACAAATCTGTAACACAGTGTGATAAGATCATGGAGTATTGTGATAACTGGTCCCAATTGTTCCAGGTCTGGAAAAGTAACAAAATCAGTAGCAAAACCTCATGAGCGGAACTTGTTCCTACAAAGTTTATCTGAAGAAGAACAGAACCCAAGCTCGAGCAATGGACAAAATAATGCCAGAGAGAATATTGAAGATAAGAACCTGGTTGAAAGTCTCGAGAATGGAGTCAAGTTCTGGACTGATTATTCAAAAGTTCAGTATCACCCTCAGAGCTTGTATGAGTTGTATGGATCATGGACAGACTTTGACAAGTTTGATAACTATGGGACTGCAAAGGAGGTTGTTTCAGAATGGTCTCAAATGGAGGAGATGAATGAGAGGCTAAGGTTCTTTGTTGAAGAATGCGACCATATCCAGGTCTTGTCTTTTTACAGCAAACTATCAACAAACACTCTGTTTACAGTTAGTCATTTACACTATGGGATGCGTTCACTTACATATTTAGTGAATTTGTAGAAATTTTTCTCTCTCCTTTTTTTTGTTGATGTCACTATACCTTTTAAGTTCTTTATCTTGATTTACTACAGGGCATCAAATTTCTTGTGGATGATTCTGGAGGCTTTGCCAGTGTAGCTGCACAGTTTTTGGAGAGTATTGCTGATGATTACACAAATACCCCTGTAATGCTGTATTGTGTGCGGAATCCAGACTCCTATGGGTCTTCCAGAAATCAGCGTGAAACCATCATAAGATCTTTGCATGATGCTGTGTCATTGTCGAAACTTTCATACTCCTGCAATCTGATGGTACCAATAGGACTGCCTTCTCTAAGTATGCTTCTGATTGCCTATAATCTCTTACATAAACTGCCATATAACTTGTGATTCTCTTATGCCTTCCCCATTGTAGCATGTTTGTATGTGCAAATCCTTATAATTGTATTAATTATACAGTAAACTCATAATTGGACTTGTGATCCCTTATTCCCTTTTCAGTAATTTAAGGCTTCTTTCACAATGCCTGGACCTTAATTTTGTAAATGTTTCATTTCCTGATCTTTGATCATAAGCCAAATAAGCAGTCGCATGTTGAATCCCTCATCTGAATCAAGTCATGTACAGCTACTCAATTCTCATTCTGTTATAACTCACATATGCCTATTGTCAGCATGCCTATCACTAGCACATTGTTTATACATAATTATTCGTAGTTTGTGAGAGCTTGTTTATGTGTGCTCCTCTAATAGTGTTTCCTTTTGACTGTGGCTCTTCAGGTTACTTGTCACCTTTGCTTTCTATAAAAGATGAGAAACACTACCACTCCAGTGCCATTTGTGCAGCAGCAATACATTCATTGTCTGTTCCATTTAGGCTACAACATGTGGGCCCGGCCTCAGATTCAGCACATTCATCTGGCAAGCTTGATATCGGTGAGCTTGTGCACATATTATCTGATCAAGGAAGGCAGAACATGATCACAGCGCTGGATGTAGCAATGCCTGCCCCTTCTTTGACAGGTACACAGACACAAGGAATGTCATGTTTGGTCGAATCTGAATAAAAATTATATTGTTTGCTGACCTTATATTCTTGATTTTCAGATAGAAAAGAACTGAGGAACATACAGAGGAGTTTGCATTCTCTGACACCTGAAATCAACAACGATGATGAAGATCCTTATGCTGTTGAATCCTTGGTGGTTCATGGAGCTCTAGATGCAGGTTTGCTATCTTATTCCATTGGATCAGTTTTATTTGTACCATCTGTTACTCCGCTATATTTTGTTTTGTAAAGACTTCATTTGCAGACATTTTGCAATATCTGTATCATGGCTAACTTCAGGCTGTACAAGTAAAGTGAAGTTGGCTAATCTAAATTCTGTTGTCAATACAGGAGGGAAAAGGGCTTCCATATCTCAGGTGAAGGACTCCATCTGTTTGGCTTTGGAAGGCAGGACGACAAAACCAAAGTTCTCTCATCTCTCATTATCGCCGTGCCCCCTTCCAATCCCACTCCCATTCTCATCAATCTTCAGCAGTAGCATAGGACAGCAGGGCGAGATCCTCAGCAACAGCCACCTGGAAGGAACCCGGCCAAAGGGTTCGCTCGACGTCGTCTCAGTGCCGATGGCAGCACGCCTGAGGTCGAGCAACACCATAGTGCCCTTCATCGAGAGGAGGTCAACGAGTCTCCAGAGGCTCGGTGTCGCCAGGGGTTCGTTGGGCTCGCAGGTCCTTCGCGAGTGGGGCTTCGGGAAGGAGGAGGTCGAGGACATGGGCGAGCAACTGGCGAAGTTGCTGCGCCCATTTTACCCTGAGATGGATCTGACGTCGGATTCTGATGACTAGGTTTCACCGACTTTGTGAGCGTATCGTCTCACATGAAGATAAAGTTCAAGATTTAGTCTGTGGAAGCTAGTAGAAACTATTGATGCCATGCTGCGATGAATTCCTCTGGTCTGTGTTAAAGGGACGCAGAGCACTGGGAGTTTGGGAGTAGAGTAGTAAGCTCTGAAATATATGATCATGTTTATGTATGTATCTTCGGAGCAAACTGGAAATGAAATCTGAGCTTGGGCGTGTGACATTGTCAGTCAGCGCTCCGCATGTGCATTTGTGTACGGTTGTTGAACATTCTGCATGGTGGTTCTGTGCTGTATTTTGGGTTGCTGTAGAAGCAACTCAACAAGCTCTGAATTCTGATGCAGAGGTTCTGTGCTGTACCTGCAAACCGCAGGAGGAAACTGATGAAATGTTAACTTTGTTTTCAACCTGGCAAACATCAGTCTGAGCTGTGTATTTTTGCTGTTATTTTCACCAAATACTTAACGGTAATCCATCAGCAGTTTATGCGAACAAAAATCATGCCTAGTCCATCTTCTGGAAAAAAAAAAAAAAAGAACACTAGTTAACTCGAAATGCGCATTGTTCAATTGGATCTTCATATCATCACGCCCAGACGAAAAACAAAGGTGTTGCAAGTGCTAAAGTTGGATCGACCAGAACAGGAGGACTAAAGCAACAACATTCTTGCATGTTGGGGTTTCCTGAAATTTTGTATGGTAGTGGCACCATAATTGATCTCTCGAATATGCATGCAATGCAACCCCTCTCTTCTGTTGTCGTGTGCATGAATTTCTTCAGTCAGTGTGCATCGCGTGCACACATGCACATTGTCAGTCTGCGATATGATGTTTCAGACAAGCAAGATCCAGATCAGATCAGATACCCAGCCCGGCCCTTTTGTTTACCACTGTCCCTCTCATACAGTATCGGTATGGTCGACAGGCCCTTTTGTTATCCATTTCCCGGGCTTTTTCTACTTTCATGAAACATTTCTTTCGCCTTTTCCATAGCTTTTTAGCCAAAAGTGATGAGCATGGCCAGTCGCAATTTTGTTTGATTTGATCAGCTCAACGGCGTGGAATCCACGAGTTGGTTGGATCCCAGAGAATGTGCTTTGATTGGAACACTATTTTCTATCGTAACACAATTCTAGAAAATCTATCTAGGAATTATGAATTTGCGAGATTTTAATCAAAGTATCTTGAAGCCATTTCTGACTTTTCATATTTTTAAAGGTAAATACTTTCAAATTATGGGTTGCAACATTTTCCAAAATATTACTTGATATCGTCAAAAATATAGATATTATCTCTTATAAGTTGTTTAACTTACAATCGAATTTAGGATACTAATGCTGCGGGTTACCTAAAATTGTGTCCTGTTTTTATTTCTTTATTTTAGGGATAGGGGAGAGGGGGTTGTATCCTTTATGTAGAAGAAATGATGCTTTTTTAAGAGATTTCTTAAGAAATTGTAGATATAGAAGATACGATAGAAGATTTTCAATACGTCCTCCATCTCCTAAAATGCTTTTTTTAGCTATAGAAGGATTGATTAGAATATCCGGTGGAGATGCAACTTTTTAGCTATAAGAGATTGGACATGAGATCTGATGGATTAGGCCACAACTTACTAAGAGATTAGGCCTAGTTAACAATAAAAAAAAGGATGACATAATACTTCTCCTTTCTAAATTATAGGAAGTTTAGATATATCTAGACATAATGCATATCTAAGTTTATATCAAAAGTTACGTATCTAAAAAAAAAGCAAAAACATCTTATAAATTTGGATTTGGAACGGTGTGGTAGTACGACCTCTGTCAGAAGAACTTTTGATGTTGAATTTAGATGGGGCGTGGATGGACAGTAGAGCACTAAGAGCATCTCCAACATAAACCCTCCTAAACCATCTCCCAATCCTGTTTTTTTTGGGGAAAAGTAGAAAAACTCTCCTCCAACAAGCACCCAATACCATGTTCCAATCTTTTGGGCAACTCCAAAACACCGGCAAAGAACACGATATATCTCAGGCCGATACGCCGCTCCTATCCTCGCCCCAAGAAGGTTTCGCTGGAGAGAAGTTTCACGGAACTTCGCGTGTCGGAGCTTGGTTTTCGCCGCGCTTCGCCGGACATCCGTTCGCCGCCGAGGTACCATCTCCTTCCCTTGCCGTTGATGCTCAGTTGTTCTCGCGTACTAGGCCGCCAGGTCTCCTCGCTGCACTCGGCCGCTGCCACAGTTGTTCTCGCGTACTCGCCAGGTCCGCCAGTCCGATCGGGCCGCCAGAGTTGTTGTTCTCGCGCACTCGGCCGCCAGGTCTTCTCGGCCGCCACCACGTTTCGCGTCGCGTACTTGGCCGTCAGGTCTTCTCGGCCGCCACCACGTTCTCGCGTCGCGTACTTGGCCGCCAGGTCTTCTCGGCCGCCACCACGTTCTCGCGTACTTGGCCGCCGGACCAGAACGTTCTCGCGTACTCGATCGGCTGCCAGGTCTTCTAGCGTACTTGTCATGGGCAAGCTGCTAGGCCAATTCGCCTCATGGACGAGGCAACCGCGCGCGATGCTAGACGTGGGTAATCTTGTGTCTTGTCAGTGCTAGGCTTCCTGTTGTGTGTGCATGTAGAACTGTCGCATATACTGATCAAAACATGGGTTGTTTAAGTTGGATCTGGCATGTATTTGACCCATTGTTGAATTCTCTCTGTTTTCATGCGCGCTAATATACTCATGGCTCTTGATTCATGTGTACGTAGTCATGTCAGCACTCTATTGTTTTTTAAGCTTGGTCCGATACTGGTTGTTCTTTGTATATGGAAATAAGTGATTTTGTCATTCATTTTTATTTAATTTTTGTAGACTGATCCCAATGGACGTAGGTAATAATTATTAGACAGACATGATGACGAGTGCTGATGCTGAAGCTCCAGGATTGAATGATTTCACCATCTCAAACCTGCCGCTGAATCTCAAACCTGCAGGTACCGTGATGCATAGAACGAATGTAGAACGAGTGCCCGGCGATGTGTAGCAGCCTGGACGACGTACATGAACGACCTTGGTCCAGCGGCAGCTGCAGTACCAGGCGCCGGCGATCGATCGTGCGAGAGGAACCTGTGCAAAGGAGAGGACCCGGCGGCGCGTAGAAAGGATCACTACTCCCCATCAACTACGGGCCAACTAATCCCATCCAAGTGGGCCCAAATTTGGTTATTGGGAGTCAATTATGTAATCTTGTTGGACATCGACAATTTTTTCCTATCCTTTTTTTGGGAGATCCTAAACACATAGATATTGAGAGAAAAATATATAGATAATGTTGGAGATGCTCTAAACCTGTAGCTGTTGTTTCGTTGGTAGGACTTTTGTTTTTCTTTTTGTGTTTTTTTTTTTTTTGGCTTTGTAATGAATTTAAAAAATTATGATATATGTGCACAGCAACTTTTTATATCTATACAAGGTTAGAATTGTGTTATTAAAGTGTGTAGGCTCAGGTCTCCTGGCACTCTAAACTTAAGGTCTGTCATGGCCATCATCAGTGCTAATTGTTAGTAGCTATGGGTGTGTTTGGTTGCATGTGTTGTAGTGGCCTGGCTACAAATCTTGGCCTGGGTAGAATTGGCCTGGTTCCAGGAGGCAGAGGCCCATTGTTTGGTTGCCTGGTTTTGTGCTTTTGGCCCTAGTTTGCTGGTGTTTGGTTGCCTGCACAACGGGCTGCCCCGCTCCCCGAAGCCCAGGACTGTTGTTTGGTTGCACTTGGCCCAGTAGATGGGATGACCCGTTTTTGGTTTGGTGACCTTACCGCACCGCCTCCACTCATGCCAAATAAATACGACGCACCGGCCCACTCACCCGCCACCCCCTCCCACCTACGCCGTTCGCACTCGCGCCCTTCCTCTTCCCATCTTTCTCGAGTACATCGACGGCGGGCGGCGCCGTTTCTTCCTCGTCCGCCGATGGCGATGAGCGACCACCCGCCGCCGCTACTGGCATGGCCCGAGTCCTCCGTCCTCCCCGATGCGCGATGCGCTCGCGTTGTTCGTGGCGTCTCGCCCTGGGCTTCCATCGGGTGGTGCGCCGGGCGCCGGGCGGCCCCTAGGGGTAGCGGCACCCGCCAAGAACTCCGACGCACAATGTGACCGACGGGCGGACAAACGCCACAGCGCCTCGTCCCTCAATCCGAGGTATTGATTGAAATCCCCATCTCCGTTCGGGTTCTTCGCTCATGCTAGGGTTTAGGGTTAGTGATACAAAAGGGGTTTTTTCCCATCCGTTAGTGCGATAGATATCGATTTTGCTTGTTTGCCGAGTAGATTCATGTCGATTGATTAGGTTTTCCCCAATTTAGTCACTGTGCTCGGCCCGATTCCGGTGTCCCCCGATGGGGAAGTTGTCCAAGAATGGTCCGACTTAGCCGTGTTGAGGTGGGCAAGTGTCACCGCGGCCCGTGGTCGTGATGAAGAAATGCACTATTGGTAAAGACACCGGTAGGCGCTTCCCGGGTTGCCCTCATGAGGTATTGATGGATTTCTTGAGTTCTTACCATTCATGTTAGCACCCTATTCATGAAGCACATGATTGATCACTTGTTTGTATGACGTGATGAAGCACCGCAGCTGCCGCTCAAGGACTGGTTGGACTCTCCTTGGCCAAAGCGTGCTCAAGAGGGCTTTAAGCAACTCGCCGAGGACCCCGCAGATGACCAGCGCCGGGAATTAAGGACCGTGATGCTCGATCGGCCGCTGCGTAAAACTTGTGAGGCTTAATGAAGCAAAGAACACCCCCGCTGGCTAAGTCAAGAAGTGCAAGAAGAAGGCGCATAAGGTCCTGTGGAAATGCACCACAGAATGCCGCCGCCCGAGGCAAAGGAACAACCCGGTGAAGTTTGTGTATCGGCTCCTTGGTGCCCTTGCCTTGCCCTCGCTTGCCGCGGGTGTTCTACCCGGCGAGGAACTAGGCCTCGCAAGCGTCTCGCTGAAGTTTGCTTTTGCTTGATAAGTAGTGTCTTAACGTAGTGGAACTTGGTTGCATGAACTCTAGTAGTAGTAGTTGCCGCAGCAAAGAATAAAGTGGGTATGAACTCTAGTAGTATTAGTTTGTGGCATGAACTTCGTGGCATGATCTTGGTGGCAACCGATGCCTTAGAAATGCAAAGTGTGGCGACTACTATTTTGGACCTCGAATGGTCATTGTAAATGTGGCTTTGGGATTAGGTGATCTAGTTAAGTACTTGGAACCATGCGTTATGCATGTCGAACTCTGATGTAATCATGGATGATGGGAGAACTGCTATGTTATGGTTATCAGTGGTGTCTATTTGTTTAACTTATTTTGTGATCTATGCTTAATTGTTTGCAATGCATGAGAACCTTGATGGAATTCATTGTCATTCAAATATTACAAGTCTTTGTGATCGAAATGTTTTACAATCCATTACTTCATTCAAATGTTACATGCCTTGTCACTTACATCAAGCACCTAGTAATAAGATCAACCGCAAAGACAACTACAACAACTAGAGCTGCAATGACGAAGTCCTTCATGCTCATGGTAGGTGCCGGCACTACCTCATGTTCCACCACTTGTTGTGCCTCGTTGTCGCATCGGTGGCATTGTGTGCTTGCCCACCATTTTCCTCTCGCCAAGAAAAACTCCAAAGGCATCCATGGCTTCATTGAACATGCGGTAGCCTTTGTACAGTTTCTGTGGAACCAAAGAGAAGTCTCCGCCTCGAACACAAAGCCAAGTGTCGTAGACACTGGTTGTGTCCCCGAAAATAGCATAAAACGTCATCACCGCATTTCAAAATAAATTTGACATCACAACAAGATCTCATTCAAAACATTCCTCAACATTTCGTAAAAGAACCAAGTATAAGTTTAAAAATGCATCATAACAGATCACATTTCATTCACCATCATGTCAAATGTCTCAAATGCTAGATGAAACAGATGCTCTTTGGGGTGAACTACCCTAAGTTTCACCGCCAATAGTTACCTGCATAAAGACATTCATAGGAATGTTGCATTATTACAAGTCCTTGAAGACACCAAAATGGGTACAATCTTGTTTCAAATCGCATTTTAGCCGACATTGGTTGTCATTGTGGCCTCACCGAATCGCAACAATTAGTTCAAATTACAACTAATGGCATCATTGCCTTAGGATAGGTCTCATCATTACGGATAAGTGATACATCACAGATTTCGACATACCGCCGCAACTAGACCTAATCTCGGTGGTGGCTATGCCCCGGTTTGCCACATCCGGCCGTGCCCACTCATCCCTCTTTGCCGCCTAGGCCCGGGTTGTCAAAGCCATTGTCATTTGGTTTGGGAACTGGTTGGGCTCCCGCCTTCCTCGTGTGGGAAGACTTCATCCCGCCAAACCCGAGTATCCAATTGTGTAGGATACAACAAGCAAGGACTAGCTTGACTTGAGTCTTGTATGGATGGAAGGGCTTATTATCCAGATTCTCCACCTATTCTTGAGAGCACCAAACCCTCTCCACAAAGTGACCCTCAAGGAAGAATGCCTAAGATTGAACAGCTCCCCGGGGTTCTAGGGACTCCTAACTCCATACTCCCCCGAGATGGTACCTTGTTCCTCTCAGAAGGAGGCAGGAACCCCGCCCGACCGCATAGCCAAAGATCTACTAGGTAGAACTTCCCTAAAAAGAAGGAAAGAAGGCATGGTTAGAAGATTTAGGACCCTAAGACCTCATGGGTCTTGGATCGAGGTTTCATAAATCAAAATACCTCCGTGAGCGCTAAGGCCATCATCCCTTTCCAAGGCATCAGCTAGAATTCTAGCATCATGGGCGCATCCTTCCCAACCAAAGAAGAACATATGTAAACCCGAGGTCAAAATCAACACCGCCAAGACATTCTCGAGTGGTAGTGTGCTTCCCGCCCATGAATGCGGGCCTCATCCTTTGAGGGACTTTGGCCGTAACATGGGTGCCATCAATTGCCCCAACACGCCCCTATGTCATAGATGTGAAAGGTAAGATGGAATGGATATGAACTAGGAAGGGAACAACCTAAGTAAAGATCTCCCACCTTGAAAAAAGGGGTTCCATCTTGTGTCGTTTCAATCTTAGGAGGCAATGGATCGTTGGTCGTGGGAGGAACAATTAATTCATTCCTCAGTTCACCAACAAAGAAAGAGTACTTCCTTGAAGTATATGCCGATAGTTCGATGGACCTCCCGAAAGTGTGCTTGATGACTCTAAACGGGTGTTATGGCCAACCACCAAAAGAAACATGGCAACCTCGTTCTTCAATCCGACCGCTGATGCTATCCCCGAGAAGCCCCTACTACGAAAACGTATCACACAATCGAAGAAAGGAGCTCTCCTCATCCCCGAGAAGCTCCACACGCTTGGTGTCGCTGTTGTTGTGAATGAAAGCTAGATTGGCTGCCCTCTCTTGATCTCTCACACGACATGGGGCCATAAGTGATGCCTCTCCTAGAAGATGCCAACCTTCTTCTCAATCTAAGAAAGGCCCAAGCGTAAAGGATAAAGAACCATTGCCGCACCCCTAACGATCAACCGGTGGCATCTAAGGATGGGATCCATGAGACTAAACAACAAATGAGTAATAAAATCAGTTCTTGCTCAATGACGACTACGTAAAAACCTAGAGCAAAGACACGATCTCAACGTAATCGAGGGAAAACAGAGCATGGCATACCAATCACTAGACCTAGAGCAAGCAGTATGAAAGAAACCCTAATGAATTCTACGGATCGGCCGCGACAGACAAGCTACACCTCCCATATCCACGCTTCCACATCAATCATCGACTGTAATCCGAAAGCTCAAAGATAAAGATCCAACAAGAACAGTGGCATGGCATACCAATTACTAGGACCTAGAGCAAAGCCAAGATGAACAAAACCCTAATCAAGTCTACGGATCGGCCGCGACAGAGCAAGCCGCGCCTCCCATATCCACAGATCCACATCAATCATCGACCAAAATCCTAGAGCTCAAAGATAAAGATCTAACAAGGACCCAGATCGAACATGAACAGACGCAAGAACAACCACGAAACAAGCTTTCACCTGGGGAGGAGGAAGGTGGGACGAGGCACTACCGCCAGATGCTTACTGCCGCCGGTGAGCAACACCGCCGGCGGCGGAGAACTCACTTGGACCTGAGACGGAAGGGGAAAGGGAGAGAGGAAGCGAGAGCGAGAGTGGAGCGAGTGGCGGCCGAGGAGTGAACAAAGACCGGGGAAAACCTAGCGGCAAGGTGAGCGGAGGCTTTTATTCGGGGTTTTGGATGGCCACCCCGCCCACGACAGGAGCCGCCAGCGCCGCCCAAGCTCAGCTCCAAAAAACGGCCGCCTGGGTTTTTCCGGGAGCCGCTTGGGCGCTGCAGACGTATGGCTCCCCGGGCCCGGCCCAAGCCCAAAAAGGTGCAACCAAACAACCGGGTTTTGGGTCGGCTCGGCTTGGCCGGCCCAAGCCACCCAACCAAACACACCCTATATGTACAATTAACACCATTGTATTCAAACACGCTTAGCTTACAACTAATAGCTAAAACAAAAATACCTAGTAGCTAATAAAATGAAAATGTTATTACTACCAAAACTTCCTCAAGTTAAATATTATTAAACTATTTTTAAGATTAAAGCAATATATATACTTCTAGTAAATATTAATAGGCTAACTATTTTTTTCATGATGAAAATTTATTAGCTGTTTTTTTCTCTATACTAACTGCTAACTATATTGCACTAATGAGTCAAGCATAGCTATGCTAAGTTTATTATTAGGCCTACCATAAGCCAAAAGACTAAAAACATGGCTTATCACTTGAACTTGAACTATGAAACCGACTTATCAACCGTGGTTCTATAGCACTAATGAATCAAGCATGGCTTTGCTAAGCGATTATTAGGCCTACCACAAGCCAAAAAGACTAAAGACGATTTATCACTTGAACTAATTAATGAACCCCCCGTGATGCGCTTGGTAATGGTACAATATTTTTCTTTCCCAAACGAAACAACATTAGCCGACTTATGAGCCATAGAAATGATCAGCCAAACATTACTTCCCAGGGCATTGCCGTAAGAATTAATTAAACCGGACGATTACGAGGATAGAGTGGAGAATGACAACATATTCCACTAGTTATAAGAACAACAACATGAACTGATCTGGTAGAGTACTATGAAATACGGACGGACGGCCGGTCGGTCCGTTGGTTGAATGATGAGCCCTGGCGCCTGGCCTATACAAGCTCGGCACTTGGCTCTCACATGGCCCGCATGTGCCGAAAACGCGTCCGATGCCTTCTTCTTTATACGCTCTCTCGCTAAAAACAAAAGCCATCACACACAGAAGTTGACACGAGCAGAGCAGAGACATGGATTTATGTTTGTTTATATACTAGCGATTGGGATTTATGTTTCTTTATACTAGCGATTGGATCGTCTAGATCTCATGGACGATGCGCTTTTAATTCCTTTTTGTTATTGGGTGATTGGTCATCAAACACACACACTCACTCTCTAAAACACGTCTGATCTGATCCTCTCTCCTGATAAACAAAAGATTGGTGAAATTCGAATCTTTGTACGCATGTGAATTCGTGCTCCACGCAAAGTAGGAGTAGTACATATTTTATTTTATATAGGAGTAGCCGCAATTTCTTTTGATCCCGAGCGCAAGGACTTTGTGTGTGTGTGTTTTTTATGTCAAGGGAAAACGAAAGGAATGAATTCTCTTGCCTGTGCCTCTGAAAACGAAATGTCTAAAAAGCAATGCCTTTTTGGCTCTCGACAAGAGCAGAGAGCAGGTGATGAAAGAGTGGTTGAAAGCGAGCGAGTCACTGATGCCTTTTCTCTTGCCCTTGTCCTAGGTAGGAACAGCATGCATGCAAGCTACTCATCCTTTGCTACTCGATCACTCATACTCCCTCCGTCTTTTTGTTTGTCTCTGAGAAGTGTTGCCATGGGAAACACTGCCTTCTACAGTGCAGACAAACATTTGGAACAGTATGAGTATGCTGTTTCGTTTGTATGTATGTATCGTTTTTGTGTGTTATTTTGTAGTTTTTCCCGTGTATCGTTTTGTATGTTTCGTTTGTATGTATGTATCCCTTGCTGATTGCCTGAGGCTCTGAAAATGAATTGTCTGAAAAACGCCTTGCCTTTTTTTTTTCTCGTTTTCGACGAGAGCATAGCATAGCAGGTGGAAGAACTAGCGGGGTTGAAAGCGAGTAGAGTGTGGACTCACTGAAGCTGCCTTTTCTCTTGTGTCTTGTCCCTTGTCGATTGTCATAGGAACATGTTGCTCGTTCCTTGCTGCTCACTCATGCTGTCTCGTGAGGGGATGGACTGCATGCATCCGGTGCCTACCGAACTGATCAAGGGCCTCAATTCTCGGGGTGGACCAGGGCGGAATGAATCCGATTCCAAGCTAGGTCTGACTCCACCACCAAAAATAAGTACAGTATAGTTTTAGATTAGAATAAAGTTTTTTTCTTCTAATAAAAGTTTATTAATCAATTTATGTGCTGATATGCATAATATGCATACGATCTTATTATCAACATTTATGTGCTGATATTGTATACAATATATGTGTACAATCAACATTTATATATGCAGTGTACGCTTGGTTGTTGGGCTCAAAGGCAACGCGTGAATAGTGCAGTGAACATGCGAGCGTGCGTGATCGGCAGGCAACACATGCATGTGACGAGGAGTGCGTCGTGGTTGCGGTTGCGGGTGTGTTTGGAGCTAGCAAAAAGATCGTTTTTTTTTTTTTTTGACCAAAATATATCGTTTTGTTTGAGCTAGCAAAAGCCATCTCCTCGAACCAATAATTTCAGACGTAGAGTCGAGATAGACACATTTTTTAAGCAAAGGATCGGACTTCATTAAGATGTAACCATTTTTACAATAAAACCTCAACATAAAGTAAGATTACATTGAAAGACGTCACTGTGTCTCTACCCTTCGTCTTCCTTTCAACCGGGCTGTGTCCACTGCTTCAAAAAACGTCGCAATGCAAGCCAGCAGACCAGACCGAATTTGGTTCTTACCAATGTAAGACTCTATAGATGTTAAGGCCAAGAATGCGCTGTATGTTCAACCATTGAAAAGAGTTAATGCGCCGAAAGCACATCGAAAGCATATCTTTTGATGATGGTTGAACCACACGTATCATCCGACATCGCCATCACCAACGGCGATCAAAAAAAAATCGGTTGCCGCTAGTGGTAACCGGAGGGAAAACAGATCCAGCCCTCCGCTAGTTTTTTTTAGATTGATTCAAATGCTACAAGATGCTTAACGAGCCCTCGCTCGATGGTAGTGCTCGCAATGGCGAGCCCGCCCACCGTGAGTTCGACCCCCGATCGACTCGGCGCCGCGACCGGGGAATTTTCCCTTTTCGTTCCTCGATTTTCCAGCCGCCTTTTTCGCGTTGGACGCTCAACGAATATTGCGACGATCTTCGCCGTTGCCCTTGAAAGACGCGAACTTCCATAATACGCAGATAAATTGTAGGTCCGCTTTGCATACGGTGGGTGTGCGTGGGTGGCGTGCGTGTGTGTGGGTGTGCGTCTTTGTATGAACGGATACTACAACCGCACTGCATGATGAGGCAAAAAAAAAAAAAAAAATGCTACAAGATGTGAGCAAGGTAAAAGGAATTATGTCCATGTAAAATTCCTTTTTATTAATTAATCCGGGGTCATTTGCGTGTTGGGTGAGGATGGTCGGTCGGTCACTCGGTCCAGGAGCTCCAGGAGCATCTGCAGGTCCAATGTCAAATGGCTGCCGTTCCTTTTGGTTCCTCTCAACTGAAACGACGGACTGACCAGTCTCGCCGGCGCCGCAACATCCAGCGGTCGCGCTCGAGCTCCAAGAGCTTCACTGGCGGAGCCACACTTCTGCTGCCACCCACGATCCCGACTCGTGTCGTCACCCTTCCCACCGCAGTTTCCCCGCAGCTTCCTCCTTCCCTCCATCCCATCCTGCAGCCCCCCGCAGTCACCATTCTGCAGCAGCCCCTCCCTTCCCTGTTGGCCGCGGCTCTCGCGGGAACCAACGCCCACTGTCAGCCGTACTCCGCACGCGCCTGCCTGATTGGCGCTTGACCGGCCGGCCGGCGGCTGGCCCACCGGAGTGAGGACCAGACCGGAGGAGCGGCTGCTTCTTGACTTCTTGGTCCTCCTTGCCGTTGCCCCGGGGAACAGCAGGGTCATCGAGGCAGAGGAGCGGCCGAGCGGGAGCGGGGATGGAGAGCTACCTGGAGGAGCGGTTCGGCGGCGTGCAGGCCAAGAACTCCTCCGAGGAGGCGCTCCGCCGCTGGCGCCGCCTCTGCAGCGTCGTCAAGAACCCCCAAGCGCCGCTTCCGCTTCACCGCCAACCTCGAGAAGCGCGGCGAGGCCGAGGCCATCAAGCACGCCAACCACGTACGTTCCCTCCCTCCCGATTTCCCTTTCCTCTCGCCGCCCTCCGCTGCTGCCGCTGGCCGCCGGGATCCAAGGCAAGGCGGCACAGCCCGTGGGATCTGGACCTGGGGCCACTGCTTGCTTGCCGGCGCCGGAGGCTAGGCGGCCGCTGTGGCCATGATTCACGGACAAAGCTAGTCACTTTCCTAACTGGAAACACGCAGTGTGCTTTGTGGCCGTCTGTTTCTGTTTCCGCAATTTTGGGGTCTTCATTTTTGTTTCGAGACCATCCCACGCAGGATTTGTCACCAAATCCACGATGAGTGTTCTTCAGCTACGATTAATTATGTGCGAGGGACCATTTTGCTTCCCGCACCATTTCACACTGCTGCGAGTATACGACAACAGCCCTTTCGATTTGCTCTGTTTCAGTGCCGCCAGTTCGGGAAATCTCAGCCCTTTTCACTAATTATTATTAATTACCTCCCATTTTCAGTAGGCTGTTGAATTGCAACTGGCTGCTGTCAACTCCACTCTTAGTTTAAGATTAGTACCACTGTGCAAAGCAGCACCCATTTATTCAAACCACTTTCCATTACTCTGCTACCAGATCCTGAACCAGTGCAGCAACATACTACCTAGTTTTGCTCTCCTGTTTTCTGTTTTGAACAGTTAACCTCGCAATCCAAGTCCAACTGGGTTGTAGCCTTTGCGGTCTTAACTCTGCTACTACTGCCACCAATACCTTCTGCTCTTTGGTTTGCTTTGCTAAGGTTACTCAAGTTAACACTGCTGCTGTATTATATGGCAGGAGAAGCTGCGCGTCGCTGTGCTTGTCTCGAAGGCTGCACTGCAGTTTCTACATGGTAATTGCATACCGACAGATAGTGCTGCCGGAAATTGTCATTCTTTTGTAATTTTGATTGACTCCATCCATTCCATTTCCTAACATTGCTAACATCTAAAACCATGTTTCTGAATCACAAATGTTCAGGCCTCTCCCTACGAAGCGAGTACGTCGTCCCTGAGGAAGTCAAGGCTGCAGGGTTTCAGATCTGCGCCGATGAGCTGGGGTCCATTGTTGAGGGCCATGATAGTAAGAAGCTCATCAGCCATGGTGGAGTTGATGGAATTGCGGAAAAGCTTGCGACTTCGAAGACGGACGGGCTCAGCACGGCCGATGATAGCATTAAGCGCAGGCAAGACGTATATGGAGTAAACAAGTTCACGGAAAGTGAGGTCCGCAGTTTCTGGGTGTTTGTGTGGGAGGCGCTTCAAGATACCACTCTTATAATTCTAGCTGTTTGTGCCTTCGTGTCGCTGGTTGTTGGCATCGTGATGGAAGGGTGGCCGAAAGGCGCTCATGATGGTCTTGGAATTGTTGCAAGTATCCTCTTGGTTGTGTTTGTGACTGCGACAAGTGACTATAGGCAGTCGCTGCAGTTCAAGGACCTGGACAAGGAGAAAAAGAAAATCCAAGTACAGGTTACAAGGAATGGTTTTAGGCAAAGGCTATCGATATATGATCTTCTTCCTGATGATGTTGTCCATTTAGCAATTGGAGATCAGGTCCCTGCAGATGGGCTCTTCATTTCTGGATTCTCTCTATTGATCAATGAATCCAGCCTAACTGGTGAAAGTGAACCTGTTGCTGTAAATGAAGATAACCCTTTCCTTTTGTCCGGGACCAAAGTACAAGATGGCTCCTGCAAGATGCTGGTAACAACTGTTGGCATGCGCACCCAGTGGGGAAAACTGATGGCCACTCTCAGTGAAGGTGGTGATGATGAAACCCCACTGCAGGTCAAACTTAATGGAGTCGCAACTATTATTGGCCAAATTGGACTATTTTTTGCTGTTATAACTTTCATCGTCCTGTCCCAAGGTCTATTCAGCAAGAAATACCATGAGCGGATGCTTTTAAGCTGGTCAGGAGAGGATGCAATGGAGCTGCTGGAGCATTTCGCTATTGCGGTTACCATTGTTGTTGTTGCTGTTCCTGAGGGATTGCCATTAGCAGTCACACTGAGTCTTGCATTTGCCATGAAGAAAATGATGAATGACAAGGCACTGGTTCGCCACTTAGCTGCATGTGAGACTATGGGTTCAGCTACTATCATCTGCAGTGACAAGACAGGAACTCTGACAACCAATCATATGACTGTTGTTAAGGCCTGCATCTGCTTGAAACATCAAGGATGTTAATGGTTTCTCAGAATGCATCCAAGTTGCGATCTGAACTTCCAGAGGTGGTTGTTAAAACTCTTCTGGAGTCTATATTTAACAATACAGGTGGTGAGGTTGTAATTAACCAGGATGGTAAATATCAGATCCTGGGTAGCCCCACGGAGACAGCTTTACTAGAGTTTGCATTGTCACTAGGTGGAGATTTTAAGGCAAAACGTGATGAAACTAAGATTGTGAAAGTGGAGCCTTTTAATTCAACAAAAAGAGGATGAGCGTCATTCTTGAGCTTCCTGGAGGAGGGTGCCGTGCACACTGTAAAGGTGCTTCAGAGATAGTCTTGGCTGCCTGTGATAAATTCCTAGATGAGACAGGTGGTGTTCATCCTCTGGATAAAATAACTGCTGACAAGCTCAATGGTATTATTGATAGTTTTGCTGGTGAAGCTCATTATGCCTTGCTTATAGGGGAAATGGAAGAAGGTTTTTCCATCACAGAACATGTACCACTACAAGGGTACACCTGCATTGGAATCATAGGTATCAAAGATCCTGTCCGTCCAGGGGTGAAGGAGTCTGTTGCTATTTGCCGGGCTGCTGGAATTATGGTGAGAATGGTTACAGGAGACAACATAAATACAGCAAAGGCAATTGCTCGTGAATGTGGTATACTTACTGAAGATGGCATAGCTATTGAAGGACCAGAGTTCAGAGAGAAAAACCTAGATGAACTCCTTAAGCTGGTTCCAAAAATCCAGGTTTGCTATCTACATGATATCTTATTGACTTTCAAATATTTTAACCATCGAACAAAGTCTCACCTACTGCTGATTCTGTTGATTGAAGGTAATGGCCCGATCATCACCGCTTGACAAGCATACACTTGTAAAGCATTTGCGCACAACATTTAATGATGTTGTTGCTGTTACTGGTGATGGCACAAATGACGCTCCTGCATTGCATGAAGCAGATATTGGACTTGCAATGGGCATTGCTGGGACTGAGGTGCGAACACTTATTGTTACGGAGACCTGAATCAAGTTTTATTAAGTAAAGGGCAGATATGCATGGTTGCATGTCCTATTGCTCTAAATAGTACATGCGATGTCCATCCACTGAACCTGAGTATTGCTAATTTTATATCATATCCTACTATCTTAGCATGTCATCCAGTGGAGCTAATATAATCTTTTTCAGGTAGCAAAAAGAGAGCGCTGATGTTATAATTCTGGATGACAACTTCTCAACGATTGTAACTGTTGCCAAGTGGGGACGATCTGTTTACATCAATATCCAAAAGTTTGTGCAGTTTCAGCTGACCGTCAATGTAGTGGCACTTCTAGTTAACTTCTCCTCAGCCTGCTTTACAGGCATGTCTCCTAGCCTCACAATTCTGTTAACCTCAGAGTTTTCAGATGTCTCTCTGTCTAATCATATATGTTCTTGTAATGCCAGGAAATGCACCATTGACAGCTGTTCAGCTTCTTTGGGTTAATATGATCATGGACACCCTTGGCGCGCTTGCATTAGCCACAGAGCCACCTAATGATGACTTGATGAACAGACAGCCAGTAGGAAGGACAGGGAAATTCATTACAAATGTGATGTGGAGGAACATTCTGGGTCAGTCTTTCTACCAGTTCTTTGTGATGTGGTATCTCCAAACGCAAGGGAAAAACTTCTTTGGCCTTGAAGACTCTGGTACTGATATTGTGCTAAATACAATCATTTTCAACTCCTTCGTCTTCTGTCAGGTATGGCTATTATTGCAGATTATTTCTTTTACGGCAGCATCGGTGCCAGCAGCTTGGGTTTGGTTAGAATCAGTTCAACCTAATTCTCGTGGGCACGTCATGGGAAAAGAGTGTTCATTCTATGTCCAGCAATTGTCATCACTGAAGAATAAGAAACTTGCTGTCAGAAATAATATGTTGACCTAACACAACTAGCTAAAAGAAACTAGAGTTTTGACTTGGGAGATTGATAGGGAGGGTACACTCAATTTTGGGCAAAATAACATTACATTCTTTCAAAGTCTATCTTAGACTATGTTGACCAGCTACATGCCACTTCAGGTGTTCAATGAGATAAGCTCTCGGGAGATGGAGAAGATCAACGTTCTCAAGGGCATGACAAGGGACTATGTCTTCATGGCTGTCCTCACCAGCACGGTCATCTTCCAGTTCATCATGGTGCAGTTTCTAGGCGAGTTTGCCAACACGACGCCCCTGACCATACACCAGTGGCTAGCCAGCGTGCTCCTCGGTCTGGCTGGGATGCCCATTGCCGCCACCGTCAAGCTGATTCCAGTCGGCTCGTCATGATATCATTGAAGATCGCTGCTGTCTGGGAAGTACGGCATTATACAATCAGACTGACCAAGTTGCATGATGTTGGGTGGAGCTGAGCTCTCTGTGCGTAAACTTTTGGAATGCATGGAGAGCTATCAGGCTGGGAAATGGAACAGCTGCTGCATTTGAAAAGTTTTGTGGCCTGCAAATGTGGCCAGATCGCATCCTACCTACTGTAAAAGAAGCATCGTGTTGGCAGTGGGCAAGGCCAGCTTTGGTGGTGCAGCAGAATTGTAAGATTGGTGTAGAATTTGAAATGAAATTTGGACTACAGGATATTATGTGGAATGAATGAATCGAAACGTTGTTGGTTTGTTATTTTTTTTTTTATTTCTTGCTTATTAATGATTTGGCTGTATCTTAAGAAACTTTTTAACTTCGGTCAATTAGACACGAACGACCGGTCAATTTTTATCTTAGCAGGCCGGTCGCAAGCATCCAAGGCCGGGAACATCCAGTTTTGCACTGGGCCTGCGTTTCAGCCCTTTAAACTTTAAGAGTCGAGAGGTTCATAAAAGAAAAAAAAAAGCTTTAAGAATCGTGCACGTGGATACGGGCTAGTAGATCTCAATCACTCTATCTCCTCGCTGAAAACCCCAAATCTAAACCCTACTCCACTACTAGTCGGGCTCCCGGAAATTGGCTGTAACCTGTATATTTTCTCAACTACAAGTAGCAAATCTCCTTATAACGATTCCTGGCGGATTCAGACGGCCAGGATCGGGCCACGTCGCCAGAATTCGATCGAACGGTTGAGATTGTGCAATTCTCGGTCGTTTTACAAAAGAACCCTCGAAATCTGACAAAATAAAACTTGCCGTCCATCCTCCCTCTCAGTCGCCGGCGTCGCTCGCGGGCAGGGAGCCGCGCCGCCAGGGCAACGGCAAAGACGCGCGCCGCCAGCGCTGTGCTACGCCTCCCCTCGACGCGGTATCTCCCGCGCGCCGGCAGGGCTGCGCTGCACGCCGACAGGGGACGCAGGCCGCCAGGGCTCCACGCCGGAGCTCCGCCGAGCGGCCGGTCCTGGAGACCCGAGCCCGTGCAGCTAGCCGACCTCGCGGCTCGCGCGGCTGTGCCTGCTCATGCCCAGACCTGCCCCAGGCCAGCAGCGGACGAGCAGGTCTCTGCCTGCCTTCCTCGCGCCTGTCACCTCGATGGTTAGTGCTTCCTCCATAGGCGTACTCCACTGCACCAGGTCCTCAAACCAAAATACATATCCCACGCCCACAGGTAAACCATATTTTCCATCTACGGCTCCCTCTGCCCTGCTGCTCCCTTGGCACCATTGCTGCGGAGCGTCCCGCATCCTGGCAGACGAAGTGGTCGCCCACATAGACGATGCATAACAGCTGTTCGAGGAAATGCCTGCAAGGTAAAATGCTCACTGAATAGACCTAATTTTGGGTCAAACTTGTATTTATATTATCCGGCTATCTTTCTATGGCTGTATTCCATACAATTTAATGACTTGACTTATTGGACGCATAATTGCATATTGAGCCAACCTTATTTTTCTCTATAAAGCTCATAAGCTTACTTTTGGGGTAGCATATTTTTCTGAAATATATGGAGTCATCTATGCCGGTTAAGTACTTACGTGTTACAGTATAGTCACAAATTTAGTCTTTGAGTAGCAAGATTACTAACTCCAAACTCAAATTCAGAATACTTGCTTACTGTTTGTTTATTCAAAATTGTGCTTCAAATGGCAAACCTCTTCCTCGATCCATTGGAAATTATCAGCCACGCATGTGCTTTAATGATATATTGGGCAGGTCTCCATGATGCTGAAAAGAGGGAAGCGTGGATCCAAGCAGTTGAAGCAACGTTGAAGTTTGCAACAAATCTGCTAGCCCGAGGAAGAATACCAGGAAGCGGCAGGTTCATCGATTCAAGATACTGGGAGAAGGAGTTGAAGAAGGCGACGACAATCAGCAAGTCTGAATGAATGCTGTTCAACTTATGCCTGTTATGATCTGCGGGGCTTTCCCGGAACCTGAAATGTTTTGGTTATGCTTACTAGCAGCATGTTGCTGCTTTGTGTTCCTTGATTTATTTCAGTACACTTGGAAGTAATTATTTCTTGCTTACCAAACGATTCAGTGCATGGATACATGTAGTCTACCATATTGTTCTCTGAACCTTTATGTGAACTGAATGGTAGACACATGAGACAAAGGGGCAAGCAAGCTCTAGCAATCAATTATATTGCTTGGCGAGTTATACATATACCTAATTGCATTAAGTCCTCAATGCTATTATATAACAACATCCGACAATCTCTAAACAAGGAACTCAAGAGCTTCCAACCAAAAATTTTACGTTTGTTTTAGATTCTACTAATTACTAATTTGATTGCAATATGAAATGCTTATTGTTCATATGTTGCTGAAAGTTCTGATAATAAAATAAACATACTATACCTTTGCTGAAAGTTTGATATGACTTGTATACACTTTTAAGTGTTCTATTAAACAACATGCTGTGTTGATCTACTTTACCTTCTAAACAATCTGTAAATGAGAATATTTTGATAAACATATGTGCCATGATAATTTTCTAGCTATATGCTACTACTCCACAAACATAAAACAAATGTTGTTAGCTATATATTTTCTGCTGTGCAGTAAAACTTGTTCAATAGTTAAGACATTTTTATGTCTGATCTTACTGAATATTCTTCTGTCAGCATTTTTTTAGTGCTTTCTCTGAACATTTCGGACTTTGGGCATTCTCACTTAGTGTTATAACAAACAAAAGACTTCTTTCGTTATGCAAAGACTACGTCGACACCGCACTCCTGATTACTTTTTTTCCCATTGGTGTTGATTGTTTATGTCTCCCTTCTTAATTCACATTGTTAGATAATTACACGTAATCGGGAAGTGAACTTGGCTGCTATGTGTAACTGCAAATACTTATATATCATGTCGCCGGCCTTTACAGGTGGCACCAATTGGCAATACCCGAGGACAACAAGATAAAGATGGCACCAGTTCGGTTTCGGTTCGGATATCCGCGGGTTTCGGTTCTCGCGGGCTTCGGTTTTGGTGCTGGAATTTCACCCACGGTTTTCAGGTTTGGTTTCAGGTTCGGTTTCGGGTTTGGTTTCGGGGTTTAGTTTTCCACCCGTGGATATCCAATGGATATCCAAAATAAATCATTTAGAATTAAAACTCATGTTTTATAATATGTTAATAATAACTTATTTACTTAGATTATTAAATTTATTCAAAGTTGACTCATGAAAATATTTATTATTTGTTGTCTCTTGTTTATACATGTGACTGCGGGTATCCGTTCGGTTTCGGGTTATCCGCGGGTTTCGGGTATCCTTTTTCGGGTTTCGGTTTATCCATGGGTTCGGTTTTGGTGACGGATTTCCACCGAATTGGTTTCGGTTTCGGGTTTCGATTTCGGGGTTTCGGTTTTGGGTGCACGGAGACTCCACCCGATCCGAACCCGACCCGGCTGCCATCCTTACAACAAGACGCCTGTTAAGAGAGAAATGGGAAATCATGAGTTGTAAAAACTTTTTACTAAAAAAAAAAAAAAAGGCTCAATGAATTAGCAAAATGTACTATTTTTGGATACAACCGTAGGTAAAAATCCCCAGTCATGCTCTACTACAAATCAAAAACCATGACAATGATCGTCACCATATTATTCGTACATTCTCAAATAATAAAAAAAAGAGACAATTCGACCTTCAAAACATATAGACATCAAAAACACAAATCCACGGTTACCATATACAACCCTCGGCAAATGATAATTTTCCAATTAACACTAAAAAAAAACACTAATATATAGCATAAAGAATAATTTAGCTACCATTATTCGCACTCATGTACCTAACTACAAAGGCGAAAAAAGCCTAACCATGGCCATGCGCGGCAATGCCGCGCAGTTTTCTAGTAACTAACTATTAATCAAACCACTGAGATTAGCATAATCACATGTCAAGCAACAATTTGACATACATGAGCTGCTATTTCAGAGCCTATTATTTGAACTGTATGTTAGTAAAAGGTATAAGTATGTATTTTTGGCTTTTAAGCTGAAGGCTACGGTGAGCTAGCTTATTCACTGAGATTAGCATAATCACATGTCAAGCAACAATTTGACATACATGAGCTGCTATTTCAGAGCCTATTATTTGAACTGTATGTTAGTAAAAGGTATAAGTATGTATTTTTGGCTTTTAAGCTGAAGGCTACGGTAAGCTAGCTTATTTAAGTACCCCCACTTCATTTAAACATTGGCAGTACTTGCTATGCAAGCATTAGACTTTTTGGCTGTAAACCGTTAGCTTCAGTTAGCTCTTAGTTAATGTTGTTTGGTCATGTACAATCAAATTTTGTCATAGACACTGAAAGTCCTTTTTTTCCTATCTACGAGTATATCACCCATGCTTTTTGCTGTGAAATTATTTATGGGCATTTTCTTGTACTATCAACAGTTATTTTATACACTTCATATTGTTCAAAGGTAGTCTAGGAACATGTGTTCTATAAAAGGATCTCTTTTCATGTAACAATGCATATGGTTTCAGTGTCCCACAAACTTGCGCCCTTTCACCTGAACGGTATCTAATTGAACCATGTCTCAAGTATTTTCAGATCTAAAGGTTAATAACTAGTCTTGATCATGGGCTGCTCCGAAGGGCGTTTCCCCCATACGTACCTCGGACTCCCTCTCTCCAACGTCAAACTGCCACTCTCGGCGTTCGCGCCACTCATTGCTCGAGTGGACAGTGTACTTGGCGAGCTGGAAGGCCCTCCCGATAAGCACAAGGAGGGAGGGTGATCCTCATCAACGCCGCCCTTGGAGGCCCGCCAACCTATCGATGGGGGCTATGGCGTTATCCCCCTGGTGTCGTCAAGGCTTTCGACGCCCGACGCCGTGCCTTCCTCTGGACCAGACCAGCTCGGACAAGGCCGTGGGAGCACAATGCCCTGGTCACCTGGGAGGATGTCTACAGAAGTAGGGAAGACAGTGGCCTAGGCATCAAACTGGTAGAAACCCAAAACGCTTGCCTCCTGTTCAAGCTCATTCACCGGCTTCATCACCCCGGCGACTCCACCTGGGCACATTATGTTGGCAACCAGGTAGACAAAATCAACCTTCCGGACTCCTATCTTTGGGAAATCTGGAAACATCGCAATGAAGTCGTCTCTGAGGGGAGCTCGCCAGACATCGGCCGATTGAAAGCCTCCTGCCGGGCTGCGGTGAGAGATTGGGAGTGTAGGATTCCAAAGAAAGAAGAAAACCTCAAGCTCAAATGGAGATCTATCCTCCCCATAATGTAATCTCTTATTTTTTCGTTAATTGTACTTCAGAACTCATTTAAGGCCTAGCCTTCCACCGTCTAAGAGGTTCCCTCTTGACATTTGTGGAATGGAAAAGCAGGTGGGGATTGTGTTTGATGTCCCCCGAAGTTGCCCTAAAAAGTAATCTTGATCAAATTAATTGTATTACATCCTTTTGGTCAATTTACCTTGCACAACTGCAGTGTATGTGCTGTTGTAAAAATATTGAAAATCTCAATTGAAACTATGCTTATTGACAGTTGTCTGGACCCAATGGACTCCACCTTATCTAATAGACAAGACCTGTGCACTTATTTTCTTAAGAATCCTGCAGTAGGAGATGCCAAAAAGAAGTTCTTTGGTGATTTAGACCATAAGAAACTTATGATGACTGTTCAGTCTAGAAACTTTTTGGACATCTGCTGCGGACCTTGTCGTGATAAATAGGCGGTTGGGAAAAAATGCATTGCCAAATACCTTGTGTATGATAATGTGGTGGCCTTCCGATCTACAGTACACTGGGGCTGAGCTGTCCTAAGGCAGATGATATACATGGATCAAATCCATATAACTTCAAAGGTTATATGGCGCTAAAGGATCTCTTCATTGATGTTATGACGCGGATGTATGAACATGATGTGATGGATAAGCTTTTATGATGACATTGGTCTTTGGATAAGATCTTTAGAGTATGCAACACTTAGTCAACAAAATGAGGCTTTTGGTTGTATCAACACTTTTGGGGCACAATGTAAGAGTATGGTTGAGCATTAAGGTTGCAACATTACCACGTTGTGTACTCTATGGGAGGCCTAAATTTCAAAAGCTTTATCCACCATGTTTATGAGACACTCGACATCGATAAGTAATCTTGATCGAGAAGCATACGTTCTTCCAAGAATGATGGAGGCATGCTATTAAGAATTAAGCATCCATTCTTCCAAGAATGGCGGAGGCATGCTGTTAGATTGGGGGAAAGATTTGGGATGAGCCGACAGCGACCCATTGTTGAATACGAAGATGAGCTCCAAAGGGAAGAGGAAGAAGAGATGAGGGAGAATGGATACTAGCTAGGTATTAACAACCACGATATGCTTCACCCTTTTCAAAGTAGCAAACTAACACAAGTGTCACCAGTTGGTAGAAATTACACAACTGACCATGTCATTGATTTATTGCACCTCAAGACCCCTACCTATCTTCTTGAAGTACATATTATATTTATGCATCAAGGTCGATGGCATTTGTTGGATATGGAATCCCACCGCCAAAGGTGACGTCTTTGGCTCGTTTTGAGACCGGTGACATGAAAAGTGCTGCTAACCAAAAAGCGATTGTTGTGTGTATTAAGTGTTAAGACATGACAAGTCTTGCTTGTTGATTTCACACATCAACCTGCCAGTTCGGGGACCAAGCTCTCGCGAGTGGTCCACGGACCGAACTCGCGATAGCTTAAACAGAGAGAGCCGTAGTCGGAGTCAATTGAGAGCGCCAGCCCCCCTTCTCTCCCTCCCCTTCTCCCCCTTTTATAGTGAAGGTGGGAGGGGTTATTCTCTTTATTAACCATGATGATCGTGATATTTATAAAAGTTTCACTAAAGGCTTACAAATGGGCCTAGTCTTTATATGGTGAACTCCTAATCTCTACAACTGGGCCTAAAACACAAGGATGGGGGTCACCAATATATAACATACCCACAACAGTAGCCACTCGGCTATTTGGTTTTGATTGAAGTTACAAAAACCCAATAGCTGAGAATACAACACAGTGTGGTCCCAATTGTAGCTTCGGACCCGGCACACACTTTTCATTTATACATAGTTAGCTTCAAGACTGCTTCATCTCTCGGTAGTCTTCAACTTGTTTTTGGCTAGTCTTCGATGGATCCCTTCGCTTTGGGCTAGTCTTCAGCTTGTTTTCGTTTATACATAGTTTTTGAGGTAGGCGGGGCGGCGGTGGCGGCCGGACGGACGGGATGGGGAACGTTTTGCCATTCAATCAACTTAACTCCGGGAGTTTCTTTTGATGGCGAGTTTATTATGGGAGTTTCTCCCATTACCGGAGTTTCCCATCTCTCGCTCTTTCGTGTCCGTTGGCGCCTTCTTCGCCGCCTCCCGAGACCCTTCGCTTCCCCGCAGCAGCACCTATATATACCTCGCTACTGCTTATCATATCCTCTTTGGACACGAGAGAATCCACGAGTTTTTCACGCTTTTTTCCCCGCCCCGGTTCTTGCACGCACAAGAATTGGGAGAGTAGAGCCTTGGGAACTTTTGTTGTCTTCGAGTTCATCTGCACGGGTGAAGGACGACAATCACGTTTTTGAGAGTGTCGCTGGCGGCACGACTCGCTGTCTTGTTCCCGGTGGCGTGATCGGCACTCGCTTCCTCTCGCACGCATCGAAGCGGAACGACTACAGCAGCGCAGGCGCTTATGTCGACTAGCGCAAACCGGTTTTGCCGCTGGGTATGATTTTGTTTTCTGTAATCCATCCGTTTATTTTATTGAACAAAACCTTGCTGGTTAGCATCATTTTTATGATGTTCATATTGAATTTGAACAAGCACATATATGGCATCATCACCATATTTATCATGCTATTTTTCTAGATTAAAATGAACTTGAATTTGTCTAATTATCTAACAAACGCAAGAAGCAACCTCCTGATCGATCGTGAAGGCGTGCTGAACAAGAAGAAACCTCCCAGTCCCAGGTTTCCGTGTGGTGTGGTGTGGGCGTTTCTCCAGCCATTTTTCTTTATTTTCCCCGGTACTTGAGTTTCCATAGGTTCCTCCATACCTAACGATTGCTAGTTCCACTTCCCTGTATGGCAGCAATTCTCGCACCAAATTTCTTCTTCCATTGGCAGTGGTAAGCTGATTTCACCGAAAAAGACTTTCTATTATGATTCCAGGCAACACAATCTTCCCTCCCTGTGGCAATAGGTATCTATAAAATACGATTAGCATCAAGCTCAAAATAGATCGCACTAGGTCTTCATCCCAGGATGCATCCACGGGGTTGATAAGTTCATCCACTATGCTTACTATATTATTTCCTCTCCGTGTTTGCACTTTCATGTTATAGTTTCCTAGGATCCAATTATCCTCTTAGATCTTAATCTGTGTCCAATCATCAACCTGCCAAATGTGCACAAGTTTGAAACAATCAAGCCAGCTAAAAATTCTTTTGCCAAGTATAAGAACTTCCACCTTTCATTCTTGCATTCAACAACTTACCATTAGGATAGTAGCGGGCTCTTAAGACTATGGCACATAATGAATCAGGTTCTCTTAAAAGCCTCCAAACTTGCTTAGCTAGCATTGCCAATTTGAAGGATTGTAGATCTCTGAACCCCATACCTCCTGATCCTTTAGGCATACATTGTTTCAACCATTCTTGCTAATGAATCCTTTTATGATCTCCTTGTTGTCACCCTAGTATCGTGAAATAGCATTCGTTATTCCTTTGCATATATTTTTAGGAATTGTAATACCATCATCGCATATATTGGAACGACTTGAGCAATGGATTTGATGAGGATCTCCTTACCTCCCCTGACTCAAAAGTTTCTCTTTCCACCCACTGATCCTGGAATTGACTCGATCAATAAGATGCCCTAAACACAGTCCATGCAGTCTGCTCCCACCACCATCGCCGGTAAGCCCAAATATTTATCACTCAGGCATTATGTTCAAGACCTCACACACCTCCGTCTTAACGGTTACTTCTTTTATTTTTGGAAAATACAAGTTCTATCTTGTTTTCACTACTACACAATTCTTTTAGGTGACGGGCAGTTTTGATTAATGGTGGCGGGCAAGACAGCCCGTCACCGTTCAATGGTCACGATAAATGGAGGATTAACCATGGCGGGCCCATATGACCGCCACGGTTAATGCGAATAATAAAAATAAAAAGCCCAGCCCAACGCTGGGCCCATACGGCTCGATGTCGAGCCCGGACACCTTCTTCGCCGGTGTGCTGCCGGTGCTCCTCCCCGCCGCCGGTGAAGCTAGATCCAAATAGTCGCCCGATCTGCGCCCCGCTGGCCCCGGTATCCTCGCATCCACCGCCGCCGGGAACCGCCGAGAAGGGCTCGACCGCCAGATCCGCGTCCTCAGGCCCACCGAGCCGATGGAGATCCGCTCGGGGGAGGCAACCAGCTTCGGGGTAGGAGCCGCCGGGGAGATCCGCCATGGAGATCCGGGCAGGCTGTGGAGATCCACCGCTGGGGAGATCCGCTGGTGGAGATCCGCCGCCGGGGAGATCCGCCGTGGGAGGTCCGTGTTGGAGGGGAGGCGGCGATGGCGGCGTGGCGTGGTGGGGGCGGCGCCACGCCGCGGGTCGGGAGGAGCCGGGCGCTGGTGCGTGGTCGGAGCGGCGTTGCGTGGTTGGGAGGAGAAGGGTAGAGAGGGAGAGTGAGAAAAGAATCAGAGGGGGTGAGTGAACCCTAGAGTGTGTGATATATATGGCCCGATAGGGAGGGGGTTTGGGCCGTGGTGGGCTTCGGACAATTTTCCATGGCGGACGCTTGTAACCTGTCCGCCTCCGTAAATGGTTGCATTTTTCGCGGGCGGGCCGCCACGGTTAATCAATTTTTGTTACGAGCAATAGTGCACGCCTCGAAAAAAATAAAAAATGCCCGTCCCCGTTAATCGCGATTAACCGTGAC
The DNA here is from genome assembly GCA_015847255.1 of Hyparrhenia diplandra. NCBI lineage: Eukaryota > Viridiplantae > Streptophyta > Magnoliopsida > Poales > Poaceae > Hyparrhenia > Hyparrhenia diplandra. The sequence goes on from JADLZK010008551.1 coordinate 683,560, forward strand.
GGACAAAACTTGTGCCCGCCACGGATGGATTTGGGGGTGTCACGTAAAATAAATTTTGTAGTAGTGTTTGTATTTTTACCGTAAGCAAGGGGCGCACTACTAGTATGTATAAATCAGCCTATGTTGTTGCGTTATTTATGTGTCCCCATCATGCATGGTGGGCGTTTTTATTTCTCCTAGTCTGGGATTTTAGGGCTACGTTGTTTTGTGTGGGCTAATTGGTATATACGTGTGTTCCTCAAATTAAAAACGGTATATACTACGTAGAGAAAGTTTGTGAGGACCGGCAACCGTTAGATGTGAATTGGGTGGTATCCGGCAAGCCAAAGTCATCCCTAGGGAATCTATACTATGCCGACCTGGATATATATACTAGCTATGTATATAGAAGCAGAAGAAGAAGAAGAAGAAGAGTACAAGTTAAGGGAATCTATACTATGCCGACCTGGATAAATATACTAGCTATCTCTACCTATCGAATCCGAGCTCAAGCTCGGGCCGGAGAGCGTGGCCACATCGCCGCTTTCCACGGCCATCCGATCAGGGCGAGCGGACGGTCGGATTGTGTGAGTCCCGGTCATTTTGTAAAAAAGCTCTCAAACTTTAGCGGTCACTCTTTTTCCTTTCTCCCTCTCCGCTCCTGCCTTCTATCTCGCTTTTCCCACGTGGCGGTGGCGCAGGCGTGACGCCGGACGGCCAGTGGCTGCATGTGGCCGCGGCGACGCCCCTCGCGATAGCGTCCCCCCCGCATGGGGCGCCGGGCGCGACGGCACCGACGCGAGCGCGGGCGGCGGCAAGGCTGGTGGTGGCCGCCCCCCGCCCTCGCCCAGGCGCGGCTCCACAGCGCATGCACGCGCGCCGCCCGACCACCGCCGCCAGCCGGATCCAGCTAGAAAAAAAATCAAGATCAACAGGTGGAAAGCCGGTGGAGCAGCACGGGCAAGCGCTCCAGCAGATGGAGCAGCCGCCGCATGGACGACGCCCCTGCAACTGTTTGATAAAATGTCGTAGATCGTACAGGGCTTGAACAAGGTGGCAACTTTATCCTTGGCCATGTATTGCTCGCATCCTCAACTTGGAATCTTCTATTGATTTTTTTCCCAATATAATTTGAACGCTGATGTTGCAGCCGGCATCAACACAGAAGCATCTTCTCAAACTCTCAACCAAAGCAAGGATACAAAGAAGATTGCCAGGCAGCGTCAGTGGCAGCATGGTACCTGAGTACCTGACCCCTTCCCAACCTTCCCTTTGCCTTCTATGTTTGTGGAGCAAGAGCTTGTTGCCATGCCAGAGGACCATGGAGCCACAAGAGATTAGTCCCCTGTGCATTGGTTTCGTTTTTGCAGGCAAACATCCAATACGTAGGGGTTATACTCTAGATGCCACAAAAGGAACATACAAAGCTTGATATCTCTAGACAAAGTTGTTACTGTCAAATGTTATACAGCAGACTAATTGACTATACATTTTAACTGAAAATGTATACCTTATACTGTTTTGGTGTACACATTTTTATTTCAATGTTTTTCCAAGTGCTACAATGAAGACCTCAATTTGATATATACCTATGGATGTCTCAGTTTAAGTACTTGCTTCGACTCATAACAAAAAAGGTGAGGTGTTCTTCATGTGTATAAAAGTATCCTTTACTGACAGCCGTATCTGGTTTCCTAATTCAAATCAAAACAGCTCATATTAATCCGTATGTCGTTGTAATATATTTCCATGGTTACATTAGAGAAGCTATATGATAGGTATGGTCTTTGGTCTTTAGATCGTTGTATAAGTATATTACAGTGTTTTCCATCGAACTTTATGTTTCCCCAAGCAGGATTGCTCCAATTTGTTTTTCAAGGTGCCGTAGATCTAGTATTCTCCTCTCTAATACTACAATGCCAAATCTTTATTTACTCTCTTGACATAGACAAAAACCTACTTCCATGTTGATCCTATGTTTTCCTGCAGGACTACCAGATGATGCTTTTATTAAATTGTAGCTAACATGTTCTTCCATGTGAAGTTTTCTGACAAAATATTAGTATCTGAGAATTACATTGATATATCTTTACAATCTTCATTCCCAACTCTGGTGTTACTGCTACTAATACATGTCACCAATTTTTTTTCCCTCGCATGACAGTGTGCATTTGTAGTATGTCTCTATTTCTTAAAAGTAAATATTCCTTTCTAAAGTTGATATCTGATCTGCCTAATGGTTGTATTCTGGATGTAAGAATAAAGTAGCCCAATGGTCACTCTGCAAGGATTTAAAATTAACACCATTTTATATACCTCATCTTTGTACAGGCAAATTTTTATGACAAGCTTGGGATTCCATAGATTCTAATCACGTATCTCAAAACAAGGTAATATTGCTTTAGTATTGATCCCCAGATTTCCAGGTTAGATATATTCATTGTACAATAAAACTACACTCAAATTTGGAGTACCTTCGAGATGAATACAGGACAACATGAAGATCTCAAAACCTTGATTTCAAATTGAAATTTGTTGAGGTAAGGCTAATACTATGATGTGCAACATTCTGTGAATGATTTTCTGTGCATGCTTTTTGAACTCAGTAGCATAACATCAAATTTCTTCAGGAGATGAGAAGCATATTTTGACCATGGATATTGGCATATTGGATAATTGGAATGCCATTTACAAAATGGTAATGCATCGTCAAACATGATTAATTGTGGCACTTAGACCTGAATCTGATGTTCATCTATTTTTCAAAATAATTTAGTAAGATTCAATAAGTGATTAATCTAGATGCATAGGCTGGCCCACTCCATGGAGGAGGCGGCAACGCCGCGCCCGTATTTCTAGTGTATATAGAAGCAGAAGAAGAAGAAGAAGAAGAAGAAGAAGAAGAGTACAAGTTATTGCCAAATCATATAACAAGCACAAAGACGAGGAATTCAGCGGTCCGGTGGTCTTAGCAAGGAAGCACATCAAGATGGATGATTCAGCTTGCGAAACCGGCCGGAAATCCATGAGCTGCGTTTGTATAAACCATGCATAACATAAACAGGCAACCAGACGCGGCTAGGACGCGATGGAAAGGAAAATTAAACCAGTACGTGCTGTTCAACCTTGACCACCCTACTCTCAAAAAAAAAAAAAACCTTTGACCACCCTCTTATTACTAGTATTATATATACTTTGACGGTTTGACCTTTTATTTATACACGTTTCCTATTCTATACTAGTATATTGCCGTCGTATAACTTTTTTACGGTGACGTACAAAAATAGATAAATTATTATAACTCAAATTAATAACCTCTTCAAGCTCTAGTAGGAGTATAATCAAATGCCTCATTAACAAGTTCAAGAATCGCGGCCCCCCCTCCAGCTCAGGCATACTCTGCGTACCGAAGTGAACCATACTCCTCAAGTTCAGCTGCCCGCGTGTTCCAGGTTAAAGAAAGCTTCGCCAAAAAGCATGGGGAAATGTGAATAGAAATGCATAGAAACAGATATCGCGGTACATAAATTTCAGGATATTCGCAGAGCTTCTGCAGCTGCTTTGTCTCCCCATAACAGCCTCCATAAGAGCTCTCTTTGCTTGACATCGGCGAGCTCCTGACGGACCTGCAAACAAAACACCAAAATCATTGGCTTTTGTTAAACTGGCAGGACAAAAAGTCTAGGATCACTAACATTTCCCCAACTAACAAGAGAACGGTCAGTTGATATGGATTAAAAAAAAATAAAAAAAGATGATACTGGAATTCAAACAGATCTTTTTGTACTTTTCTTCCAAGAGCTGCAACTCAGCTTCAATGTTGCTCACCTTATCTGCCAAATCTTTCAAACTGTCTTCTGTGTCCACAGTTTTTTCTCGTCTCTGACATGTTGACCTACAAAGGAGACATACCAGATAGTTTAAGGGAATGAAGGGCACAAATCGATCCATATGTTAATTGCAAACTGTCAAAGGAAGGAAACAAGCAGTATCACTCAAAATATTGTAACATCAATACATTTGACTATTTGAGAGGGCAAAGTATGTTTAGAGTAACTATGAAAGACATATGCTTCAGAAACAAGATGAGAAATCGACGGACAAACAGTTTTACAAAATTTAACTACACAAATTAGATCCATAAGTACAAAGCCAACACCAAATTGGGTTATCTTGAAGTTCCTCTCTACTATTAAATAATCACATGCTTTGCTTACAGTCATATGAGCAATTATCAACTGTCACTTTGCAATGCACAAGAACTCTAGAACATAGATCGAGTACAGAATCAGATTAAATAATGTGCCATAATTTAATATTGCAAACTTATGGGGGAAAATTCAAGCAGAGCCAGCATGCAATTCTTAGAGTTCCAATCATCAATATTTTGTAAAAGGAAAGAAAAGCTATTCAGGAACAGAAAAATGGTGGAGTATGTTGAATTCTGATTTCACTACTTACCTTATGTAGAAGACAGCTCACAGTGATTGTGCTGTCTGCTAATTCTAGAGAGACCATCTGTTCAAATTGCCTGTAGCAGAGGAATATTATTTCTCTAGATAATGAACAAGATAGTACTACCTTTTGATAATTAACGTGATAGTAATAACAAAATTCAAACTTACAAAAACAAGTTTTAGCCAGCAAGAAAATGCCAAACTGATGGACACTGAAAACAGTAAAAAGTAGGATGTAATAAGGATCTTAAAGTGCCCTCTTAGTGCAATGTCATGACTCATGCGAGCACACCCTGATACATTGTTTCATATGAAAGTGTGGCCCTATGCTTTGCATCTATCGAAGTATCGAGGACTTGTTGGCCCTCTCTAAAGTTGAACCATTTAAAATTCTAAAATCAAATAGCACGTCTGATTAAGTATCTCTTCACGGAGCAAGAGAAAACCAATGCCTCCAGATCTGCTCACACGAACAAGCTGGTTTTGCAAATAGAAAAAATGAATTTATTTTTGCAATGTATTAACACAAATGAATGCTGGATAGACAAGTTTTGTATATCAGTCAACATCCAGGACTTTCGGATCTACATTGCTCGAGACAGAGAACGAATCGAAACATGAACTGCGACGAAAATCAAGATCACATTTCCTGTGGCAAGAGAAAAAAAACGAAAGCCTGATCGTGATGCGTTGGTACCTCAAAAGATGAAGAGAAGGGAAGAGCCGAGGCATTGACAGCTCCCGTCGTGCCACAGCCACCATCGCCTCCCTGCCATGCGCTTCGGGCTTCGGTTGGATCAGCAGCATGTCACCAACCGAGCAGAGGCACGCGTAGCGACGGCGGCGGCGAGGAGGTTGATGCGGCAGCTCAAGGGCGCTTGTCTCATCCATGAGCATCTCCATACCAAGACGCGGCTCATCTCTTCCACGCCATAGCCTTGCGGGCGTTACAACCACGCCGGCGCAGGCGGAGGCGGCCCCGGCGCAGGTTCGCGGCCGATCCACCGCGGCCCCTGACCCCAGAGAGGCAGTGCGCAGCCCTAGGTCACTGTCACCAGCGCCGTTCTCGTCTCCGATCTCTGCAAAAAGGAAACTTGCATCCGAAAATCTCAAACAAAGCAATGGATGGCTGTGACGCCACCATGGATCCGAAAATCTCAAAACAAAGCAATACAGATTACGCCGCCATGGTACCTCGCACGCTAGGATGGGTGTGACGCCGAGTTGCCGACGCCCGAGGGCCAAGGCCGACCCGGTCACCGCGGTGGTGCGCCTCCGGCGGGCGGAACGGCGAGTACTCGCGATCGCGATCGCGATCGTATTGCCCGCGAGGATGGCTATGACGCCAACGCCCGAGTTCCCAGGCCCCACGCGGTTACCGCGGCACTGCGCACGCCGCCAGTTCGTCGAAGGTTTTTGTTTATTTTATTTTTTTCCCGTGATTTTTTTGAATCGAACTGTGCCCCGAGGCGTGGGGAGTCGTGGTGTCACCGTGGGTGCAAGTGACAAACTTTCGATCCCAGCCTTTTGGTTATGAGATCCGCTTCGGACGGTGTTCTAACTAAAAATAGTAAATAAGCGCCATTACAAGAGGTAGAATGCGTCTGGACTTGAATGTGAATCAAATGGCACCGATGACTACACGCGTCAGTGAGCTGGCAAGTGTTTATTCAACACGATTACGATCTCACGGCTGACATCCGTCGCCTGGTAGGAAGACAAAAAAAAAAAAAACAGGCGACTGTTTAATAGCATTCCCCTGCTCACTCACAGATCACCGTTCATGTAACAGTACCCCGTCACGGCCGTCCGATCCACATCCGACCATGCCGTACCGTCCGCGTGTCCAGGCTTCTCGAAGGCTCTCCTCTCTTTCGGCCCGGACGCGGCGGCCCCGACACATGCCGCGACCTCCTCGCCATCACCGCCGCCCCTCCTCCCCTCACCTGCTCACGCGGCGCCGCCGTCTCCTCCCCGCCCCCGCCGGCTCACGCCCTCCACGCCACCCACGCCGTTCCATCCCCTCCGCGCCGCCTCCCCACCCCCTCCGGCCCCCTGCACGCAACGCGGCCGCCTCCACAGCGCCGCTCGCTGCGCCGCCCAGCGACGCCCGCTCACCAGCCCATCGCCCCATTCCTCCGCCCAGCAAAGCACCGCCCGTGCCCCACAGCGCCGCCCCGGTGCTCCGCCCAGCGACGCCCGCACAGCAACCCGCCCACCCCTCGGCCTCCCATGTCGCGGCCCATGACTGCACGCCCATCTGCCGCCACCGCGCCTCCGTGCCTGGGGGTCCGTCGCCTATTGTAGTGAAGCCCCGACGGCGCGACTGACAACGGCGGTCCTATGTAGCCTCCACGGCCATGGGGAGCTACTGTATCTTCACGGCAACGTAAGCCGTCACTTTCCCCCTCTTGCGCTTCGATCTCACCATACATGGGATACTGCTATGTCTTCAATGGCCTCCGATGTCCTTCATCTTTCACCACCGTGAGGCCCCAATCTGCTGCTTCCTTTCCTCCTGGTAGTCTGTGCCCTTTAAATGCTCGATGAAATGCTCAGGCGGCTCCGTTTGCTGATATTGTATCGATCAATATATAGATTACGTTCATGCTTTCTTCAATGATTTATTTAGTCAGGGACTCTATTGGATTATTAACCTTGGCCCTGCAGCTGCCGCCGGAGTTGTTCTATTTGGTTCTACAGGCTACCAGGACCAGCTCATCCTGGAGCTGCCCCCTGTACCAACGCCTTCTCCATTTTTTGATCATGCACCTTTTTGCTTCACAATGTACATATACTACCAACAGATATTTAGTGATTCACAGGAAATTTACTGCCATCATTTTTGAGTGCATATATTAACTTTTACATAATGCTTCATGTATTAGGTTTCTTGCTTGGTCCTTCTATATGATTTACAGCGGCATCAAGACTTCCTTTCCCTGGTAATATGCTTACTGTTAACCTACCGCAGTTACATCCATACTTAGCTTACTCTATTTCGTTATTATTACTGCCATCTAATTATTATATCATGCCCATACCTAATATTGTTAGTTGTGCAATGCCGTGAATAGTTCCATTTTCCACGTTACCTACTGAGTTCTTGGATTGTGCAATGGCCAACTTCATTTTACAATGAGACAATGCAGTTCTGCAATAATAATTCATTACTTCATTAGCTTCTCCATATAATCTTTTATTATTTATTAGTTCCTGCATTTCTGTGTAATGGACTACAGATTGATTATCGAATCTTTAGAGAGTACCTAAGCTTCGTTCGAGTTGATGGATTCTTTAAAGAATGCCTAAGATTGACAATTGTACATGTCCATACCACGGTGCACTCGAAGGCTGCAAACTGAGATATGCCATCCATATCTACACAGGTTTTGTATTTTCCCATCTTATACCCAGCTTTTAAACCAAAAAAAAGTATTTTCTTTTTTTGAAAATATAAAAAGTATTTTCCTACCTGAAGTAATTTATTTCCTAGGCAATAACTGTGACAGATTGCCATGTGTTCCTGTGAATGTTTACCTACTTCTATACTTGCTGATGAACCTCAAACTATGACCTAACTGCAGTCTTCTTATGTACATGGTTCCAATAGAAGAATGCAGTATCTAGAAACTAAAAAAAATGTGCACATTGCGCAAAAATAAATCAAAGTTTTACTACCTCTACATTCATATATAGGTCCTTTTGGTGTGCGTATTGCTGCTTTGCCCCGATAGTTTTTTTCTCCCAAATTATATATATGTGTGATCCGCTATACTCTACTTCCTGATGTCTACCAACTTGGTTAACTTAATTATTATTATTATTACTCATTAAAATAAAAACTAACACTGCCCACTTCCTGCTTAGCTCTATGGTTTATGCATTACATGTTCTGCTTATTATCATGGTTGAACATGCACAACCGTTTACCTGGCCTGTTTGGTGATCAGTGCTTATTCATCACTATGTCCTTTGCATTGTTTATGCCTACTCATACTACATATTTATTTGCTTGCTAAGCAAGATATGCCGGGGGTTCTGCTAGTTTTTGAGGACGCCCCCGCCGCCATACATACAGCATACACAATTTGTGAATAATTAATGCGAAGGCGTGCTGAACAAGAAGAAACCAACCTTTTTTTTTTTTTTGAACCTCTAAGAAGAAACCAACCTTCCGAGAGGGTTTTTGTCCGGGGACTGACTCCGCGGTGGTGTCGCGTGTGGCGTGCAAAAACCGGCCAAGGCCTCGGCGGCGGGGTTTGGTCCAGACTCCATGGATATCCGTGGGCTCGATGGGTGGACAAAAGCGAGACCATGGCTACCCGTCCTCCAGCAAGAAGGTTCATCGATCGGGCGGCTGCCCTCGCCGCCGTCTTCATCGCCGCCAAAGCCAGCCCGGACGGTTGTGTCGGTTGAGTGTGGCGGCTGCTGCCGTGGGTTGTGGTCATCTTGGCCGTTGTCCGGGTCTTGAGTGAGCCGCCGGTTGATGCAGCAGCCATCGCGCGGAAGAAGCTGTCTCACCGGTCCGACTTGACTATAAATACATCCGATCAAGCAACACAACATTTGGGGACTGATCACGCTTAATCCCTCCTTTCGCCCCTTTTCGCCGCTTAGCCCGGAGGCTCGGAAGAAAAAGAGCTCACAACCCGGTCTGTTCTGCTTCTTCAGTTCCTCTCCTCTTTTCGAGCAACTAATTTGTCATTCAAATGCTCCTACCACGTATTCATTTCTTTTTTTCTTAATCACGCAAAACCTTTGCGCCGTGCTTATATTAAAAAAGGAGGTTGTTTACAGTTACAAATAAGAGTGGGTGTTACCGATTTCCAAAGTGTTATCATGCCCCCACACACAAAACAAACAAATTTTAGCCAACTATTCGCGAGATCAAACTCCCTAGATGTTTTATACCGCTGCCATCCATCGATCCGTTCAATTTTGATGATGGCCATGAGTGCGTTCACGCGGGTGGCTGCTCCGCTGAAGCACCGATCGTTTGTACACCCAAAATCATCCAAACATTGGCATGCCCCAGCGGAAGGTCAAGCTATATCGTTTTTTCCCAAAAGTTTAGAAACTGTTTTCAAGGAGACTTAGCTAACCGATCCTAGCAATGAAATTCGGTTCTTTTTGTGTGTAAAAAAACTCGATTTTTAAAGATGGTTTTGAAATATTCGTTGAAAATGTCTCGTTTCTAGAATCAATTATGATGTGTGGTAGCGGGAGCAGGATGATTATTGCAGCAGTACATACTCTTTCCAACCTAAATTGTAAGTCATTCCAAAAAAATCTTGTATAGTCAAGGGTAGGGTTTATGTGTGTGTGTTCATAGGGTGCACGCGCTTGTTGAGCGCCTCGCCTTGTGTAATCTTAAAAAAAGTGTTACAACTTTGTCCAAATTTATAAGATAAAATAATAATATTTTTATGTCAAATAAGTATCATTAGATTCTCATTAGTTAGATTTTCGTAGTATACTTATTTGATGTCATAAATCTTCGTAATTTTTCTATAATTCTAGTCAAACTTGATTGTCTTTTGACTCTCCAAATTCTTAGAATGGTTTTACAATTTGGAATGGAGGGAGTATATCTACAGTGATACTGGAAATTATGATATATATTACGCATAGACAAACTAGTAAATCTACTAAAGAAGCTGACCACCGTGGTTGATGTGCTGGTTTGTTTTTTATAAGCGTGACCACGCGATATCAATGGAGGAGTCTGCGCTGGTTGACCAGCAGTCCGTGTTGCACGCAGCGCCTCGAAATCCCCGTAGCAGGAAGGTCAACACATTGAGGGTCGGTCCTTTACCGAAGCGCCGGGCGAGCCAATAACGCCAGTAAAAAGGCTCTACCGAAAGCACCGCTCTCGGTAAAAACCTCGTGAAATTCTTGCGGGAAAGGGAGTTTACCGAGAGCTCTCCATAGGCCGCTGGTAAGCCTCTACCGGTGGCCCCCTCACTCTCGCTAAAGAAAAGTGGACGTCGACGGGCGTTTGCCTCCGTCGGCGTTCACTTTACCGGTGAGTCGCTGACTCTCGGTGAAGTCTTCTTTTCCCGAAAGTGCCACCACTGAAACTACGCCGAAAAAGCAATTTAAAAACCGGAAATATCTTTACGGAGCAGCGGTGTCCACGGGATGTCGCTTCTCGGCGGCGGCATGGGACAGGCTAGGGCGGCGAAAAGAGCCGCCCGGTCGCAGAGGCGGAGGCGCCAGACCAGCCGGGGAAGGCTGCCGCCAAGCCACTCCCTCTTGTTCCTGGCGGCGGCAGGCCGCGGGAGCAATGGGCCGGGAAGGGAAGTGAAGTGGGAGCTGCAATGTATGAGAGCACCCGACCGCGGAGGCGGGTCCATTGAGTCCGCCGGGTAGGGGCTTCGCTGGACTCGGGGCCGATGATGCACCTTGATCCGCTTTTCACCGTATCAGGGACACCGCATGGGCGGGCGGCCAGAAGTTAATGAGACCATCGTCCGACCTTTCGGGATTCGTGAATGCCGCGAGGGGAGGAGGTGCGATTTCGCGGATGGATAGCGTCATCGGGAAGCGAGGCGTGGGGATGGCGGCGGCTGTTGCTCGGCGGCGGCCAAGTCGGCTACGACAAGCGGAGGAGCCGCCACGCCGGTAGCCGCAGCGGCGACGCGGGTGGGCGGAAGCGGCTGGAGGAGCACGCTTTGTATACCCGGCAGACGGGAAGGAGGAGCCATCATCGGGGTGTATCGGCGATTTGATCGCCACAGGGAAGCCGGGCGAAGGACATCGACCGCGTTCAAGCCGCGAGGGTGGCGCTCATTTCAAGATGGCGATCGGCGCTCTCCCTGCCGGCATCGAGGTGGAGTAGGGGAGGGACTCTATCATAAGCGGGGCAGCGCGCCTTACGCCAGCGGGAGCCGCTGAGCGGTGGCATGGCGGATCAGAAGTCCATGCCGACTTTCGGCGGAGGATTCACGGGTGGACCACTTCGGACGGAGGTGAAGAGGCTGCTGCGCTTACATCAAGGGGTCTCTTGATCGGGCAGCCGTCTTCCCCAAGCATGGCGGGCTCGCGGCTGACTATTTTCAGCGCAGGCGCCAAGTCCGGTGAAGGTGAGCAAGGGCCGACGACATTCAAACGACGCGGACATGGCGGGCAACGTGGTGGATGGGCGGAGTACCTCGGCGTGCTCGGCGCTGCCCCAATCGCCTGGCAATCGCTGAAGCGAGAAGATGGTGGTGCTGTCGACTGCGGCGGAGTACATCACAGCAGCTACGCAGGCATGCCAAGTCACTTTCGGGCGCCTCAGGTTCCAGGAGCTGAGGCAGATGATTGGCATGGTGGAGGTTAAGGGCCAACAGCAAGGATTAGGGAAGAATGTTAGATGTAATCCTTGTGTTTAGTTCTAAAACTAGAAGTATCTAGCTGCTGCAGGAAGTAGTCAAATTTGCGTTTGCTAGTGACAGCTGCAGCAGGGATGTCTTAGTAGTAGTCAATTTTGTTTTGCTAGTATACAGCTGTGTTACAGCTGCTGGACAGACAGCAGGTTGGTTTGCAAAACCGACTTAGGTGCTGCTATATATATGTATGCATACTCAATATGAAAAGGCAGTTCAGCCATATCACATTCACAGTCCCAGGTTCGAGTCCACAGCTGCTGGTTTCAGCTGGTTATAGCTGTTAGCAGTTGGTTGGGACGAGTTGCAACCGCTTGCAACTCGTGTGGTGTGTGTGTGTGTTGTTCTCAACCCTTTCTTCTACCTTGGTTCCGGGTGAGAGGGAGAGGGAGGTGAGCAGGGTCTGCTCACCTGGTCCTGGTACAGGGACCAACAAGCTCATTTACCTCTATTCCTAGCCCTCAAAGCAGGTTCAGCCAACGCTGAAACCTTCACCTTGTGTGTGTAAGAGAGGGAGAGAGGGAAGAGTTGCTGCTCTTTCTTCTTCCTTGGAGCAAGGGAGAAGGGAGAGGGCTGAGCACATACCTTTGTTGCTGGTCCGTTTTACTCAACATAGTTTGCATATGATTAGTAAGCTGTTTGTTGAAGTGCTTGAAGAAAAAATATCATTGTATGATTGGTTTAATTGAACTATGTGTCTTGATGCACGGTATTATTTCAAGTGCCTTTGCTAATCTGATTGAGATCAATGTGAGTGTTTTGGGTGTCCATACCATAATCGACAAGGATCAAAATGATGAATGGCTACTATTTTTTCTTATTGTGTTGAATTGATTCCCGTGAATAACGACGGGCATTTACCTAGTACACTGTAAAGCTGGGAACATTTGAGATCTGGGACCGCAGCTTCCCAGATTTACCAAGGGCACAGCCCAATACGCTCGATAAACTTTGTTAGAAGTAATCCTTGTATTTAGTGCTAGTATTCTATGGGAGTAATCTGCTGCAGGTTCTAGCTTAGTCCTTAAGTTACTTGGCATGTAAGCCAAGGACAGCTAGTAGTGGTAGTAAAATTAGGCTTTGCTGTGTATAGCTGTTCTCAGCTCAGCATGTTAGTTGTTGACAGCAGGTTGCTCACCTGGCTGCTGGTCCAGCGGGCCAACAAGTGCTCTTCTTCTTCCTGAGCAGGGAGAAGGGAGATAAGTGGTGAGCAGGGTCTGCTCACCTTAGTTGCTGGTCAGCCGACTAACAAACTATCTCAAAAAAGAGACACAACACCGAAATATTTAGTAAGAAAAATTAAATTTGTTGCAACACACATGTGGAACTTTTAGTCATTATAAATTTATAATGGTGACTTGACAAAAAACATTTATATTGAAGTGTAAAAAGGGGAGCACTAAAGGCAAGTTATTGGGAAGCAGTCAAACAGATATATATGAAGTGTTAACCAAAGCTAAGCACGAGAAGAAGAAGTAAATAAAAGTCTCATGCATTCGACTCTAATCGAATGGGCGCGTTATAGATACCAAAAACCAAAGCAGCGCATTTATGAAACGGGCCATCCATTGCATTTTATCCAGTTGCACTCACTATAGTTTCTTCTACCACAAATAGAGGCAATTCCTTTCCATATTCTCTCGAGGAAACCAACTATGAAGTAGCATTGATTTTCTCCTTAGTAAAGTAAGGATCTAGGAAGCTCACCTATTGCTGGTGCCGGGGTCATAGCTCGCTTGGCTTTTTGTACATCCAAGCAAGGCATGTATCTTAAAACATATGGCAGAAGCTCCACCAACTCCTTGTCCATGTGTTCACTTCTTTTACCTGCTTTTACAAAAGAAGTAACATCCTTAGTTGTAAATTTGAGGTGATAATCGTTTGGCAAGGTGAAGCTGTGAGCATTCTCTCTTCACATATGAAATGTCACGAGTTAAAATATTGGGTTTATGCACTCTGTTTTGTTAGTCTAAAGGACAATTGGGTTTATACAGTCAGACTAATGCATTCCAGGCATGTGCATTTGAGTTTATGCAGTCTGATGCCACCTCTAAGAGGGATGCATTCAGAGATAGTGAAGCTTACGAACAAGCGCACCCTTGTCAAAGGTATGTTGTTGGCAACTTACTAAAGTATGAAATCAAAGCAAAAAGTGCAAAAACAGAGTACCAGGACAGCGAAAAACAAGTGCTAAAGCCTACAAGCCTGCAGGTTCCTATGAGAGTTTCTTATATGTGGTAAGCTTCATAACAAATTAGTCTCGTTCTTTCTACTTGCACGAACAAAATATTGAAAATAGTGATCCAGGCTTACTCCCAGAGTCCAGCCAATCAAATCGATTATACCATAAAATAAAATTTCATTCACAGCAACAACAAGCTCCATCGATTCTTCTTAAATGAGATGGTCACATCCACAATAGGCTACCTCAATCTGCAAAACAGAATGCAGCACCACATTGGCGACATGGACCATCCATCCTTTCAAAAGCAATGTCGAGATATTTGAGGCGCGGTCCTTATCTTGGGAGGCGGCGGGGCTGTTTTCTCGTGGACGCGCCGAGGCAGCGCCAAGCGGGGCTTGCCCACACTGCACGGGTGGTGGAGGTAGTACCCCCGAGGGGCCTGTCGGTGGGGGGCAGCGCCCGCTGCAAGCTTGGGGGCCGGCTGCCTGCCGCGATGGAGGCGGCAGCGTGTTGGGCCTCTGGCCACGCGGCTACGGTTGGGAGAAAGGGAAGGGAGTGGGAGGTGAGAGCGGGGGACAGGGGGCCCGGGGGGCGACGGCGTGGTAGGCCGGCTGCGGCAGGAGCGGCGGAGGCGGCTAGGGTGCGGGAGTCTAGGCGAGGCTTGGCGCGTGGGGGAGCGCGGGGGGCATTTACGGGGAGCGAGGCCGAAATAGGTATCTTGGGCGCGGCCGTGGCTCTCGCCCCAGGTGGTCGCATGCCGAGCCTGGGACGTCATGCCATGGAATCCACGCTCCGTGTGCTCGCCGGCACCTGAAGTGGAACCACGCGAGCCACCCAAGCACTCGATCATCATTTGCCTTGTCCGGTGAAGGAGAAGGAAGAAGCGAGGCGCCGGCAAGGTGGCAGCGGCGTGATTTGGGGCGTAATCGAGCGGGGGAGAGCGGGCGTGGCGCGTCGGCGTGTATGTGCGCGGCTTAGGGTTGGGCGGCGCCTGGTGGCCCCGCCCTTGGCGGGGGGGGTTTGGGGGCGACGGGTTCCGCGGCGCGGCGGCGGCCACAGTGGGCTGTGTGGGAGGAGGTGGCTGACGATGGGTGGACCTGGGTGTTTGGGCGGCGGGGGGGTGTGACGAATTTCTTCGCGGGAGGCTGGGCGTCTTTGGGCGGCTCGGGTTGGAGACGGTCTGTCTTTGCGGGGTGGGGGCGGGCTGGAGCAAATCGGCATCGTGATGGGGCTCCCCAGGGCCCAGGAGTGAGGTTTTTGGTTTCACGGGGATTTTTTTTCTTTTGATTTTGTAAGTCACAGGCGGGTTGGTGAGCGGTGGGAGGTTTGGTTCGCCGGGGCTGGGACGGGCGAGGGCGATATCGTCGGTTTTTAGTGGTAGGATATGCATAAACCCTCGGTAAAAGTCCTCTTTACCGGTGTTGTTGCTTGTGCACAAAATGACCATAACTTTTTTTTAATTCTTTTTTTGCATTCCACCTTGACAAATGGAACATATAAGTCATTTATCACATATATGTCACATCCATGCAACCATACAACTCATTTACTACATATATATCATCAATATCCAAACATTCAAGTCATCCAATATCAAGTCTAGATCCAGTCAAGTCATCAAGTCATCCAAGTATAGATCCACAAGTCATCCAATATAGTTCCACAAGTCATCAAGTTCACAACTAGATCCACAAGTCATCAAGTCTAGAAGGCTATAGTTCCACAAGTCAAAAACAAATCCATAACAAGTTTACCGCACGTCCACCACTAGATCATCGAAAGGCTGCCGCTGAACGCCGAATAAGGAGACCCTGATCATCATGGCGGAGGCGGGCGCGATGGTTCGATCCGCGAAGCCGCCGCAAGGAGAAGAGGTTGGATGAGACGTGATCCACATCCACAAGCAAGCGAGGAAAAGCAATTTCATACTACAGGGGTAGCTTGGGGCGGAGGCGGAGCAAATGCCGCTTAGTAGCGTGGTGCAAAGCGCCCCCGGGGTCTAGAGGAAGTTCATGAGCTCGCTGGCTGCCGCTGGGTTTCCGCTGGGCGCGAAAGCGACCCCGCCGCCTCCCGCCGTTGTCTTTCTGATTCTTCTAGCGGGGCCTACGAGTATTTCAATCAATGTTTTAGTCTGGAACTAATTAAGGTGTGTAAAGATAATTGTTTGACGGCGAGGAACTTCGAGTGCGTCGACCACGGTGCGGCGGGGCTCGGCAGCGGGCGCAGGCGGGCTACTTTCGTGCTCGCGTGTTCGGAGCTGTGAGAGACTAGGCAGGAGCGCCGATGCAGCTGTCGGCAATCCACAACCACCGCGTGCTTCTTGCCTCCTCCACGGCCATCACGATCTGGATCGATGTCCTCCTTTGCGACGGATCGTGAAGTCCCCGCCCATGGACCTTCTGCCCGCGTAGTGATCTTGGATCTTTCTCGCGGTATTGCGTTCAGTTTGTGTACGCCTCGGCGGGTCGATTCCGGTTGTAGACTACGCCGGACGTCGCCCCCTTTTGCGGGATGCAAGATGCCCTGTAAAGTCGTTGCACTCCCGCCGGGTGCGCCGCCATTTTGAAAGATGAGAAGATGATTAGAAACCAGCGCGGGGTGAGTGTTAGAATCGATAAAAAAAAGAGATATGCAATACCATGTTTTCTTTGTATCCGGTGAGGCTGGTGGCCGCCTTGATGGTGTGTTGGACCTCCCATGTCGCCAAACGCCGCTCAGGAATACTCGCTTCTCCCGATACTCTGTGTGAAACACCGGCCCACGACATCGCCCGGCATGGGACATCATTGATGCACCACTAGGGGTCTACATGACATATAAGAAGCTGTTAGATGAAAACATACTTATAAGCTCAAAATGAATCAACTTTAATGTTTTTCGTACCTCAAGGTACCTCGTCGGGCCTCCATCTTTCTTAGCGTCCGGTACCTTGATCATCAATGTACGTTTGGACCCGTAGTGTAGGTGATCACGCGGCAGTGTTTCACCTTGTGATGCATTGACGTTGCTTTTTGCAAGATTTCTGAACACCTCCAGACCCGCTCTTCATATCCCGCCACACTTGAAGAAACTCGTGATAAAATGTGATGTATTCTTAGTCTATTTCGGGATTAGTCCAATGAATCGATGTATAGACAAAAAGTTTGTCGCGAAGAGACTTGCAAAGTCCGCCTTCACGGCTCCAACACGTTGCCATACCTTCACTGTTTGGGGCGTAGCCGTGCAGTGAGCATACGTGTAGGCCGGCTCATCCTTGCCTTTGTAAGTGCGACTTCCATGCCGTGGAAGTGCTTCCCGACAAGAAGAGGTGGGATGCCGTTGGGGGCGTGCGGCACCACCCGACATAACCACCCAGTTCCTGCACAAGTAAGATAAAATATTAGTTTATCGCAACATTTCAAATTTAAAAATTGGTGATAACATCAGAGTTACTTACATTTGCCCTTCGGGAAAATCATCGACTGGGCAGTCTTTGCGTGGGGAACCTCGGGAGGGCGGGACCTCGACCAAGTACACGCCGGAAGTGGGTGGACCCCAGAAATCCCCATAGTCCTCCCCCGGCCCCCTCCTCGTCCTCGCCGCCGGCCCCGGGCGTGCACCAACTCCCTGCTCAGGCTCCGGCCGCCGCTCTCGACTAATCGGGCCGCTTCCACCGGTGGAAAGAGTCGTAGTTCCCTCCCCGCGCGGGTTGCCGCCTCCTAGTGCTCCCTCCCCGCCTCCCCCTCGGCCGCTTCCCTCCCCGACCGTAAAAGTTCTGGGACACGTGCCTCTCGACGCGAGGAGGCACGGCCGCCCACCATCTTCTTTCAATCACATGCAATTAAACAAAATGTTGACTCATCAGTAAAACATAAGAGGAGGACAAAAAATTAAACAAAACTTAGATAAACAAAAAACATTGGGTGGCTGGGTGGGTGACCATGCTAGGGGTTATTCATACCTAGGTGGTAGAAAAGCGAGGCGAAGTAGTGCAGGCAGACCCGCAACCCGGCTTCTGACCTGACGGGCTACTCTCATAAAAAACATAGGGGCTTAGTTCGCCGGGCAAACTTTCCCAGACGTGAGGTGTCCAAACTCCCATTAAAGCTGCACGTACCTAAGGCGGCCGCATTAAACTACATGGCTCCCATCGAACTCAACATGTGTTGGCAATTCATTCATATACTACCACCACTACACGGCACGAAGGCTCACCTTTGCTCCGGGCGACGGATCTAAAACGGCGACGGCCCGGGGCGGGGCGACCCGCGGACCACAACAGGCCAAGTTTTCCGCGATTTTTAGACGTTTGCGTTTTATAATTTAAAAAACTATTCCGCATAGTGAATGGTCATGTTCCATGAACAAGTGATGAGGTCTATCCTCGATGAGGGTCTCACATTGCACTCACGAATATTGATATCATTTTCGTCTATGTGTTTCCCTTTATTCAATGGCTTGGGTTCAAATTTGACTTATAAAAAGAAAAATTCAATTAAAAAAGAATCAAATTAATATATATAGTAAAGTTTAAAATCTCAAATTTGGACATGAACTATGAGGTAATTGTAGGAAGCACACATAAAAAATTTGGATGCCAAAAATTCAAAAAATAATATTTTTGAAGAGCGCCACCATCGGGCACTTCCCGGTTAGGGTCCTTTACCGAGGCCTAGAGGATGGCCTGCAAAGTGACCATAGCCCAATGAGCTGCCGGTGGACTCGGTAAAGATTGGCCAGCAGGCCCGTTAACACTCTGACAGACCTCGAAGGCATGAACTTTGCAGAGCGGTGTTTTGCGGCGGTTGGCTCGACAAAATATCCACTTTACCGAGCCCTCGCCGCCGGTGGTTCGCAGGAAAAGGGTCTCTACCGAGCTTTACAAGTTCAAAAGCTGAAACGAACAGGGACTAAGGTGATATTGGCATATTTTCTTTACATTACAAAGCTTTCGGGATCCTTGTTCAAGGCCTTCAAGAAGTCTTTGCACCGTGTGGTTTTCAGCCTGCTGAAGCCTCCCCCGTGGTAGACTCCACCCCGGGCAATGTCCTTCAAGCGATACACGTCATCTCTAATTTTGGAGAGCTACTCTTCTCATCTTTGCAAAGGATAGCATTTGTCAAGGCCAAGGATGGATATACATATGCCACAAATATAAAACAATGTATTCTCTCCAAATTTCAAATTAAGACTCGGATTTCTAGATGCATTTCCTTTTACTATGTATCTAGTTCATACATTATGTCTACATACAAAGTAAATGAAATGTATCTAGAAAAGGTAAAATCTTATAATTTGAATGGAGGTAGTAATGTAGTACTCGATCCATTAAGCATTCGTTTCGCGTCCAGAACTACCACAGTTTCATGACGCACTTCCTGAACCTCAAGACTGCTTCACCGCAAACTCTTTGCCGCCAAGATAACCTCAAGTTCACGGCCAAGCTCACCCCCTCCGGAAACGGCCGCCAAGCTTTTTTTTTTGACCAGCCGCAACAGTTTTTTAGACAAAGGCGTGAGCTTTCCAATTAAGATGGTAGAAAAGTATTTACAAGAAGGGTAGCCAAACAAGGTGCAAAAAGCGCGAGAAGGGCTAGCCCACCACACGACGCTGAAGAAGCACACAACCGCCATGAGTCATCGTTGCCAAGCAAGATTGCAAAGCAACCCGCAGCCCGACTCCCATGGCAGATCCTGCACAGACCTAACGAAAACAACAAGCAAACACACACCGAAGCGAAGGCCGTGACCCGGGTCATCGTTGCCTCACTCAGAAGTAGAGCAGCTCCACTTCCAATCCTGAAACCTCAGCCCCTCCCGGTTTCTTTCCCGACTTCAGAAACAGACCAGTCGACGAAGAGAGAGGGGGGCTTTGCCGTCATCGTTGCCGAGCCACGTCCCTCCGACACTTGCCGCGGCTCCGGGCGGCTCCCTCCACCCGCACATCGGTCGCACGGTCCCAGCACAAGACCTTGCCCGTCTCGACCTTGCACCATATGTGCTCTTAAAAATCCTCTCTTCAGGCGCCGTCCACGAGAAGATACTCATTTCCTCGAGAAATCTCCACGGAGAACCAAGACTTCCACTTTTAGAGCTTTGGTTCGCTGTGTGAACCAAAGGAATTTTTAGATTGAAATCCTTGGGAAATTTTCCCTATCATGTGCCCTTTGGATCTCAGGTGAGAAATGAAGGAAAAATTCCATAGGATTAAAATCTATGCCTCATTCCATAGGAAAAACCATGAGATCAGACTTGATGGAAAAAATTTCCCCGCGGAAGAAATCAAGCGCGCTAAGAGAGAGAGAGCCGCCCGGGGAGCGACGTCGTCCCTGCCGACGCGCGCGTCTTGTAGCCCTTCCACGAAGAAAATCCAAAAAAAAAAAAAAGGCCCAATTGCACAACTCACCGGAAGCTCGTTATCTTCCTGCGCGTCGGTGCCGGATCCGGCGGATCCGTGGCCGCGGGTGTGGAGCGGGTCTCCTCCCCACTGGCGCGCAGGCGAGGGCTGCTTTACCCGGCATGGACGCGTCGACGCGGACGTACGGGTGCCTCACCCCGGTGGCTCGGACTGAGCGCGGAGCGCACTCCCCGTGGATGTGCGGGCGCGAGTGACGCGCGAGCAGCGCCGGTGCAGGAGAAGGATGGATTTGGTGGAGTAAATGAGAGAGAGGATGCCGAGGTGAGCTCCCAGGCGTCCATGGCGTGCGCGGATCCGCAGGAGGAGCGGAGCATGGTGAAAAACAGCGTGATTATAGAGAAGAGGTAGGGCCGATGTGGGGGGGGCACGCAGTAAAAAAGCTGTGCACAGCAGCACAGTGAATAAAGCCATGCTTGCTTTGAAATAAAAATGCAGAGCAGCTGCCGGCACA